>OY821755.1:30198716-30922960 GCA_963682095.1 Potentilla sterilis | reverse complement strand
GAGGAAAGGACACATAGAAGAAAGGTGAGGATCGAAATTAGGCTGATACCATGTAGAAATTGATTCTCCTTGATCTTAAAGCAATTACATGCTATACAATATATAGGATTCAGTATAGAGTATTTACAGAAAGTATTAAAGTTGTAATAACAGCAAATATGCAATCTGCTGCATAATCACAGTAGTAGCAAACTGTGCACACAATCTCAGCAATTACAGCTGAATCCGATCAATCAATGGAGGAGATTGTAGGCTTGATTTATGCTCTTTAACACAAAGTGATATAACGTGGCGTAGTTGAATGACCAAAGTGAAGTTTTTGAAAGTTGGGTGCTCAAAGTGTCGAGCGAAATATAATTCGATGACCAAAGTGATATTTCTGTCTATAAGTAATGCAATCAGCAACAACTGTGCCTCTTCTCTCTTTTTGAAAGGAAAGGAACCTCATCTCTCTTAACAGACTCAGGTAAGTATAATTTTGGAATGATAATGACTCGTTCTCTAGGGTAACTAAGTATCTTATGCAAGCATTATTAATAAGCTCCTTGTGTATACATCAGTCGGCATGTAGGGAGAACTATATAATTGTTTCAATTGTTATTAATGCTCTGGATCTTGATGAATGATTGTTAATGTGACAGATTACTTTCAAGGCATGCAATGACTTCCCAAGACTTGATGATTATATTCATATGTTCTTAAGCCAAGTTTGTGATTGATGAGATCTCCATAAGGTCATTATAATGCTTCTACTACGTACTGTTAAGTCTGTCAGACACTATACTATCGGCTAGATGCTACTGCCAAAAGTGAAACTCAGAATGATTTGGTAGAGATGTTAAATAACTTAAAATGAATAAAGCCGATCCCCTGGTAATATTAAACTCATTGTTGATGGATCCTGGGATTCTTTTGGTTCAATTGGTGAG
This sequence comes from Potentilla sterilis, assembly GCA_963682095.1. Taxonomy (NCBI): domain Eukaryota; kingdom Viridiplantae; phylum Streptophyta; class Magnoliopsida; order Rosales; family Rosaceae; genus Potentilla; species Potentilla sterilis. The sequence goes on along the minus strand of OY821755.1, from coordinate 30,922,031 downwards.
GGACAGTGCTGGTAATTGGATACATGGATTTATGCACAATGATCATCATGGTCAGGTGCTGCAGTCTAATGCTTCGGGATTATGTGCATAAATTATATTCATAATTAATCAGATTCAGAGTAACTATTATGGATTTCCACCCCCTTTAGCAACCGCAAACAACTGATGGAGACGTTTTAGTTTACTCATAATCATATTTTAGTAAAACTTGGTCGCACACACTTTGGCAAAGCGTGGTACTTATCAGTCTTCTTGTTTTTCTTTGGGATCTTAATCCTTCAGTTATCCAACATTTGTGTGCATCTCCATCTACTACAACTGTTACATTGTACTATTAATTGGTTTTTATCTCCAACCAAAGGCATTGCTGGAAGAACCAGACTTTTTCATCAGTCAGAGTTAGTAAACAAAGTTGAGCTTTGTATCTGGAAAACTTACCTACAAGCATTTAAGCAACTGTTTACACTTAAGGTGATTGAAGGGTCCAAACTTGGCATATATAACCGCATTATACAATGGTGAAGGAGCCAGAAATGATCTCCAAGTCTCCAACTCATATGCCATTAAAGCAGGAATTTCATCAGATATTATCCTCAAACGGTCTCTGCTTGATCATTATGTGAAATGCTCAGATTTGCAAACTGCCTATGAATTTTTCCTTATGCATTCTAATTCTGTTCTTCTGTGAATAATTTGTAATCAAAGCTGGAATTAATTCTTGGAAAAAATTCACCATTGGTACCCAAACTTACCTCGCTATATAAGAAAGGTACCCGAACTTGAAAAACGATCACCATAGTACCCAAAGTTTGAAATCCTATTATAGAGGTACCTAGCGCGTTTTGACCGGCTGGCTACCCGGTTTTGGATGACGTGGCAGTCGCATTTTGATTCCGAGGGGCAAATGTCCATTATAACCCTCTCAATTACTATTCAATTGTTTTACTGTTTATCATTTTACTTTTACTATTTATCTTTTACTGTTACTTTTTATCATTTTACTTTTCACCATTTTACATATCACTGTTCATCTTCTTCCTCACGCTGCCGGAACAGTGGCGCCGCCGCGCCGCCGCCGGCAGCTCCGCCACCACAGTGGCCAAAACCTTACCAATCGAATCCAAATTCCCCCAAAAGGATCACCCCATATGCTATAAACTATCATTCATATACTATAAATTTGTGCAAGTAAGAAGCATAAACAATTAAAATGTGTACAAAATGCATTGAAGCTTCTGGTTTCATTACAGATTATGATCCTGTCTAGCTAATTAGCTATCAATAAGATAAAAGAAGAAAGGAAAAACAATGAATCTAATTTTCTGTGTATGGTACCTCTGATCCCTTTTCAAAAAGAGGAAAAAAAAATTAAAAAGAAGAGAAAAATTGTCCCTCCCAGGCTACCATGTTTACAAAGTTTCACCACCTTCTATTGAAGATTGTTAAACATCAGCACAATTCATTGGTGCATATCCCAGCCTAGACTTCTTTGTGTCATAGAGGATGTGAAAATTCTGCTGCTGATAGTTACCAATAATTGAAAGAGCAGATTTATGAGTCCCCAAAATCGCTAAGCAGACAACCTCTTGAGGTTCAATCTGGATGAAGTAGTTTTCAACTGGGAAATCCCAAACAGCTCCATCTGCAAACACAATTGCAAATTCTGGTAGCTCCAATTTCTCAACTCCAGACACATTGTAGCAAGGATCCAAAATCGGAAAGTCCTTCACTACCGGATACCCTTTAACCTTTTTCTGAAATGCCTCCTTAATGATCTCATAGGCAGGATCCGCAAAGTAACTCAATGTAGTACCTGAATCAATGATTGTACCTCCAGCTCCTTCTGAAGACAATTTCCAAGTCTCCTCGGGTATTTTCACCGCTTCTCCTCCGACTAGGATAGATTTGATCTGAACATAATAAAATGTATCAACAGGGTTATCTTTGCTAGCAACCAAGGATGTGTAATTTAATTGAGGGTGGCTCAATAAGGCCTTGTCCTCCCCAAATATCAACTTGCTGCTGACATTCGTATCGCTGTTTCTATCAACAAGACAATACGAAAATGAATGACCATATAGTGATTGAAGCTGAGAAGCAAAGGAGAGAGGCCCTCTCCCTAGTCCCAACAACCCTGCAGCCCCATGGAACAAGCCTCTATTCCAATGGCCACAACCATCCCCGACGCCAAACACAGCCCCAGCCGCCGCAAACGGCGGCCGGTACGGCGGCCCAGAAATTTCAAATTTCCAATTCCTCCAAAAATCGACCAATTCCACACTAAATTATACTTAATCAACTCCTTACCACCTCCTAAACACGAATTTAACTTCAAAATTCATCAAAAACATCAAAATCACACTTTCCAATTTCACCCCAAAAACCCTAGAAATTCGAATTTGAATTTCTACTTACCGAGGTGGATTCGGGCTAACTCCTTCCATGGAGTTGTCGAGCAGGATGAAGTTTCCCTTTTCCCCCCTTGAATTTGGCCGATCGGTGGCCGGAGGTGAAGATTTCGGGTCGACACAGTCGACCCCTCTCCCGAAAAACCTAGCCCAACGGCGGCGATTGGGACCACGCCGCCGCTACAGAAAGAAAGGGGAGGCCGAGCCGGTCCGAACGTGACCGGTGCGGCGGTCCAGTTCGGCCGGACGGCTGAGGTAGATGGAGGAGGGGAGAGCTCGGGTCGGCCGATCGGGGAGAGAGAGGGGGAGGAGAGAGAGCAGAAAAGAAAGAAAGAAAAAGAAAAAAAAAAAGAAAGGGATATTCCCCTTTAATTAAGAATATTCCTTTTTCTAGAAATCAGGTACCTCCATAATATGGTTGTGAGAGTTTAGGTACCTCCACTCGTAGTTTGTTAGGCGGAGATTACAGATTTGCCCCTCGGAATCTTTTTGGGAACTGCCACGTCATCCAAAACCGGGTAGCCAGCCGGTCAAAACGCGCTAGGTACCTCTATAATAGGATTTCAAACTTTGGGTACTATGGTGATCGTTTTTCAAGTTCGGGTACCTTTCTTATATAGCGAGGTAAGTTTGGGTACCAATGGTGAATTTTTTCCTTAATTCTTTCAGTGCATAAAAAGATAAAATGGGGGGATATTAACCAAGCAAGCAATTCATCTGTTTAGTATCAAGTCATTTCTGCTCTGCTAATTTTTTAAGGCATGAAATTATCATTTTATTGGTCTCGTCAATCACGACTTTTTTGAATGAATCTTTGTAGAACTCTGCATTTTGGAGATGTTTGCTACATTGTCAGCCAAATCACCCCAAATAAGAATCTTTGTCCCTCAGAAAATCCATTATCATTTATCTGGCGGGTAACAAGGTGGAAGGTCTGCAGGTGGACGCAACACAGATTGACCAGAGCCTTTCCCATTTTCTACTACAAATGCAGTCTTCAAACCCCAGCTAGTATGCAGCTCCAAGTGACGGTGCATGAACCACACACCTATACATGATCAAATGTTATTCATTGGGACAGTAATGATTCGATTAGTTTCATTAGTATTTTAAGGTCATAACTTTGAGCTTTGAAGTCTAATGCAGCATGCTATTTGGATACATGATGATGCATTTACCTGGATTGTCAGCCCTGAATCTTATGGCAGCCCAACTACCAGTAGGAACCCCAACTGTGTTTCTTTCAGGAGGATCCACCAAGTTAAACTTAGCCGGGTCCTTCTTGGGGTCGAAGTTCCCAACTCCGGTCCCAACAACAAAAAAATTGTAACCATGGAGATGGAATGGATGGGATTCCAGAGTCAGAAGATTGGTATCTTGTAACACCAACTCAACTGTTGAGTTAAAAGCTATCTTACTTAGCCGAGTGCCTAGTTTAGTCCCAAGGTTGGCACTGAGTGGCGCACCGGTATAATTGAAAGGTGTTGGGGGACGGTCAGGGAAGTCTGTCGTAAATACTCCCTTGGTGTTGAAGTAATGAGCTTGAAGCAGCCCAATTTGGGGCATCACGAAAGTGATGTTGTTCAAGGAAGCAGTGAGCTGTGTTCCATTCAGGCAGGTAGTGCATTGGTTGATTCCCAAACCCATTGTGTAGAAAAGTTGTCTATCGACTTTAAGAGGTACATTGGCTGGGTAGTGGGCACTTTGGTGTGTTTAGGCTTCTCAGCTTTGCATTGTAGCTCAAGGAAAAAGCTGTGTCATTGAGTGCTGGAAGTTGGGAAAGGACTGGCTTCACAGAACTGGGGATGCCTTTATATTGCAAGATTGCAGTGGCAGTCTTATTGTCTATGGAAAGAGGTGCATCCATGAATGGCCTTGCAGCCATGAAGTATCTGCTAGGGACTTGGTTTGCCTGGACAAGAACATTTGTGGTCTGGCCTGGAGCAATTAGTATTGCGGGAGACGTGAATGGTTTGGTATAGACTGCATCAACCTCTACCACTGTCAAGTTATGGCCAGCAATTGCGAAGAATAGCTCGTCATTGAGTGCAGCATTTATGATCCGTAGTAGGTAAGTCTTTCCTTGTTCAACCTCCATTGCAAATGTATCTGAGATAGCAAACATGAGAAATGAGAATGCAGAATTTCATATTTCAGGTCCAAACATTTGCGCTATAAAAGCTATAAAAAGATGTCGTTTTTCATATTTGGCCCAGATTTGCAGTGGGAATATAGCATGGATGGGACTTACGTTTCTCAGCGCATGGAAAGAGCGGCCCTGGCTTTCCATTAATGGTATGTGCATCTGACATATTAGGAGGCAATCCCAGTTTGTTCCCTTGTTTAACAACCTCTTGTACATCATCATTCCACCATTCTCCTATACCATTTACAAAAGAACATTGCAATTAGATATATAGGTGAATATCTTCTAGTACAAGAGAAAAGTGCAAGGCACTTAGTAGGCTAAAAATAAGTCAATATATTGCTCAAACTCACCTAATATAAGATTGGTTTCACTGTAAGGCTGAGGAAAAGGAAAGCCAGTCCCTTGTTTGGGCAGAATGACAATAGCTCCATAGACAGTGGCTCTTAGCCAAAAGATGTGAGCATGCCACCATAGAGTTCCTCTTTGGCCTGTGATTGTCATATTGTAGGTGTAAGTGTTTCCTGTCTTGATCGGACATTGTGTTATATAAGCAGGTCCATCTGCCCATCCATTTCTGTATTGCTTTAGGCCATGCCTGGAAAATAAATCCAAAATGTTTCATCAACAGATACAGGGAAATATACCATCAACGTAATATCCTTATGCATTAACACTGAAATCCTTACCAATGAATTGACATGTTATACTGTGCATGGTTGGTGACATTAACTAGAACTGTATCACCTTCTCTAGCATAGATTGTAGGTCCAGGGAACATCCCATTAACTGTAACAATTGGCTTAGAATGGCACAACCTGCTCACATTTTTCACTTGAATCTGCAAATGAATGAATAGATTTAGGTTTTGTTAAATTCTAAACAAAACTGCGATGAAGCACAGGTGTTCCTAAAATACTCACATCGAACTGGTAGGTCTTCAATGCAGCTTTGGCTGGAATGAAAAAGAACCCAACTAAACATGAGAAGAGAAGCAAAGAAGCCGAGCAGAAGTTGTTGTTTTTTGCCATTCTTGAAGCTTAATTAACTTTATACAATGTCAAGTATGTTTGGTGAAATGATTGGTCAAGGACTAGAGGTTTTTATAGGGCTAACAAGAATGTATAACATTAATAAACAATCAGTTTGTTAGATGGAGGTGGTGTTATCAGCATTAGGTAGAAATTGCAGAGGTTGCATACGAAAGCTTGCAAGCAAAATACTCATTACAGAAATAGGGACTTAAAAAGGGTATAAAGCCAGCTTTAATAGGGGAAGAGAAGAAATTATTTAGTCTGGATTGAAGTTTATTCTGGATTGTTTAAAATTATATAGGTATAAGCTAGCTAAAGAGAGCTACGTGAAGTTAAATATTGTACAGCATAACCAGCATTACAGCTGATCTCAACTGCATCGTTAAGGTAAATTATGAGCATTGAAGGGTACGTTTACTTCTATCTTTTCCTCACATTGGTTATCAGAAATTCAGAATAATTTGCAGAAATTCTTTTTACTCGTCTCTCTCTGTTATTTTGCATTTATTATTCTTTTTTTTTTTTTAGTAAATTACTGAAATTAATCACATATATGAAATTTCAGCTATCCATGCAGGCACCAGGTTAAGAGATTGTGGATACTCAACTAGCCTTTGCTGACTTTGCTTTGGAATATGGTGAGTTCTGTCTCCTTGCCCCAGTTCGCCAATCTGATCTACTTGCCAAGTCTGTTCCACAATCCTCAACTCCGAGGACCTCCACGGTTTCTCGACAACATCCTCCATAGGTCGGCGGACCTCCAGATTCTATGGCAGGCTGTTGACCAGATTGTCACTTTGATCAAGACCACATTGCAAGTGACTGAGTGCAATTTTGAGCTGGAGAAAGTTTTTGATTTTGATCCATAGCAATTCTACAAAGGATGTGCCACTAAAGTCATCCTTCATTCCTTTGCACCACTGTTGAGTAAGTTCTTAATTAATCTGATTAGTAAAAGCTGCAAGAAAATTTGTATGGCCAATCTGTATAAGTGATTCTTGGTTTCCTCCATTGTAGGGCACGCTACATGATTCAGCTCAATTTTCTCAAAAGGTCTATTACATCTTAAACATGTTTAAGATTCAGCTGATAATCTGCGGATGAAAAAACAAATAGGTAATTTTTGATGACTTGATAGTACTTGAATAACTTGTACTACAAGCATTATTGCTGAAGAATTCTTGTTTAAAATGAAGGAGGCAGACACCTATAGCAAACTGAGAAACTTTTTCTGACCCTCTTATGGAAATGTTCAAGGCCATGGAAGGTTCAACCAACGAAAATGGCCTGTTTGATCTCCTAGAGCTAGCTAGCACCTTACACTTAATCAATTTATACATAGTTTGTGCCTAGTTTACACATACATTAATCTTGTAGTTCACCATTAGTAATAATCATTTATCTCATAACCATCAAAAGGAAACAATTCGATGGCCTTGCTTCAAGAGTCTTGTGATTATAGGCTTCTCACGAGTCATGACACAACCTATGATATATTGGTGTAGACAATTGAAAGATTTAGTGTCCAGATTTATGTTCCTGCATGTAGTTTTGGTTTCAAGTATTTAGAATTATGTATTCATCATCAGTTCATATTCTTTATTTTGGATACCCATGCCAGACTAAATGGCAGAGAAAAAAATTATGCTTCTTAATTCTATAGATCTTCTGTGAATTATTTGGGATTAAAGTTAAAATTAATGTTTCAGCGCTTAAAAAGTTACAATTGTATAGATCTTGGGGGCTATTGACCAAGGAAAAGAACATCAGGTAATTCATCTGTGTACACAAGATTAAACTATGATGAGTATGCAAATGATTATATAATGAAACAGAACTAAAACGTATACCACAAAACAAGGTTCATGAATAACAAACAAGTAATTTGAATTTGCAAATGTCTATCTACATTGAGAAGTCTCACAGCTCAAGGAACAAATCCAGCTCAAGTGAGCACCTGGATGGCTATTCTCGTATCGATTATATTGTATGCAGGAATGAAGAGGAAATGCTTAATAATGTACGCTATATAAGGACAAAATAGATCTACTGAGAAGACCAAAGAGATACATTTTATTGAAGGATACTGATCAATAGTATGTCAACTATCGACCATCGGCAGAAGTGAAGGAATCTGCAAATCCAACGGGTCTAGTAGGAATACTTCCCTTGCTGTCTTCCAGGCTAGTACAGCTAACATCTCTGCTTTCCGCTTCCTTCCAACCTTTAATCATCTGGGAAAGAGGTAGATTATAATCGATTCCAGAGAAACTTTGTGATTCTTCATCAAATGGTTTCCACTTTTCCACAAGTGGGCCTAGCACGTTCACTGCATGTCCCATGTCAGGCCGATGGGTTGGCTCCCTCGCAGTGCAATGTCCAGCAAGTTCAGCTATTATGGAGATGCTCTCAAAAGTTTCTGTATCTTCAGTAACCTCAATAGTTGGATCAACTGCAGCCATAAGCGTCTCCTTGCTAGACTTGATTCGCCAAAACCACTCAGCCAAGTACCGACTTTCCTCTGGCCGTTTTTCATCCAGTGCCATTAATCCAGTCACAAGCTCCATTAACACTACGCCAAAGCTGAATACATCTACCTTAGTTGTGATTTTCCCCATCACTGAAAACAAGTATATGAGTTAGTACTTACACATTTACAATGAGTTAAAAAAACTTCCAAAAGAAACTTCAATGATCTTCAAGATATATGGTGAATCCGTTTATGTTTTTGACACATTTAAATGTGATAAAATTATCCCTCTTATAATAAACCTAGAAATATTGACCTACGCAATAGTCATGTTGTGTTCATGACTTCATTGTGTCATTGATTTCATTTCTCCAACCAAAATCACTCTAAGGAGAATTGTAGACATGTTTTTAACTTGAAATATTGACCTACACAATAGTGACTACTAGGTTTTCACCTTGGGCTCAACTTGAAGTGATACATTTCTAAAACAAAGATTCATTTTGTTTTTATGACAGTTGTAGACATGTTTTACTAGTATAGGAAAACATGTTTTGGAACAGACCACTGAACATTTGTATTCATTGCAAAAACTTAAGAATCAACATTACAATTTAAGCCTTACACCTGATATAAAAAAAAATAAAGGCTAAAAAATGCCTTCCCATTGGCATACATATTAGAAGCTCTTCAAGTACAGAGCAATGTACTATTGCTGACCATCTTTCTCTTTTCGAAACTAAAATTCTAAATTACTGCAAGGTCACTGGTTTCAAACAGGCCAAGAATTCCAAGCCTGTTATCAGACGCATTTTACTACAGTGCGAAGGAAAGTGAGTACTTCTCAAGCATTGGTTCAGTTCAAACTCAATAGAGAAACATTCAGATTTGGTTTTTGATTCCACTCTGTGCTCTATTGTTACTACAAGTACATGCCCTACAACTCTACCCTAAAAACCAACAAGTTTAAACACAACTACCAAGTAACAGAATATAAAAAGTTCCAAGGAACAGTATGAGAAGTATTAGAAGTACTGATAGTAAAAATGCTAGCAAGACAGGATTTGTAAACCCACACACATTCTAATATAACTTCTGCATGCTCCACAGATCACTATAATTTTAATTCAATAGAAAAATTAGAAACTGGGATTCAAAACTCTTACCTGCATATTCAGGTGCAAGGTATCCAAATGTCCCGGCAAGCCTAGTTGCAACAGATTTCTCCCCATCTGGAGCAAGTTTAACCAATCCAAAATCAGAAACTTTTGCGTGGAAGTCATCACCCAGAAGAATATTAGAAGATTTGAGATCACGGTGGATGAAGGTCTGGCGAGCTAAATTGTGAAGATACTCAATTCCTCTGGCAACATCCAATGCAATTGTAAGTCTCCTTGTCCAAGACAAAGGCTTCAGACTTAGGGTCTTCCAATGGAAAAGATGTCTGCTAAGAGCGCCTTGAGGCATATACTCATAGACAAGAAGCCTTTCACTCCCTTCAACAGAGTAACCCAACAGAGAAACCAAATGTCGATGACGGACCTTTGAAAGAACAGCAATTTCTGCCTGAAATTCATCCAGTCCTTTACTGCTGATTATACCACCCTCCATTCTCTTAACAGCCAGATTTGTCCCATCTTCTAGTTCACCCTTGTAAACAGTTCCAAATCCACCATGGCCTAGCTCATTTTCAGGTGCAAAGTTATTGGTCACCTTTCGAAGAACTTGCACAGATATGACAAGGTTACCGGACTCAATCATATGAGAGCTGTCTGTTCCTCCACTGCTGTTGTTACTAAAATAAGTAGTACCAGTTTTAGTTGATAAGCTTCCATAATTATTGCTGGAAACTGCAACTTTAAGCTTGTTTTCTGGATCAGATGGGTCTCTAGGGTGAACCACAATGGAACAAGGAGCCTCCAAGATTCTTTTTCTGTACTTACACCAGTATATAGATAGACACATCAACAGAATTGCCAAGACAGCTATAATTGCAACTCCAGCCGCAAAAATAACTTGTTTAGATGTTTTCTTGCTTTTAAGTTGAGATTCCGTCTTAGGTGGACTTGCATTTGAGTCGGTTGGCAGACTCTGACTAGGGGAACCTGGTGATTGAGGTGGTTTTGTGGTACCTGATGGCGGATTTTCAGCTGGAGCTGGAGTTTGGACTGGGGGTGGGACTCTGGCAGGTAAAGGCGGTGGGGTTGTTTTATTAGCAACTAGAAGAGGATTTCCATCGGTCATCAGCTTCACACTGTCACGAAATTTTGGTACTGGAGGCTCAAAATTGTTTCCACTTATATCCAATGTTCTTAAGGATTTCAAGTCAGTAAGATTAGTAGGAACTGTGCCACTTATATCATTTCCACTAAGCTTAATATCAACCAGAGAATCTAAACTCACAAGCGAAGGACTCAGCTTACCAGTTAGTTTGCGGTCAGGCAAATTGATGACGAAAATTTTCGACTGCGGATTGCAACTTATTCCCAACCATGGCCCCCCACAGGGGTCATTACCAGACCAGTCCAATGTCAGACTTGAAGGGTAACTCAGATCACCAAGAAAATCCAGAAGTGCAGTAACTTGTGGGGCACATAAAAGTCCAGGATCAGACTGACAAAATGAATTAGAATTGTAGGAAACATTAGCAGACTGAAACTTCGGTATTGGACCCATGAACTGGTTGTTTGCCAGGTCCAATTTGTCTAGCTTCAACTTAGCCAATGCTTGAGGAATCTGTCCAACAAGTTGATTACCATTGAGGTTGAGTTCCTTAAGAGATACAAGATCACCAATGTTCTCTGGTATTGTCCCCGTAAACTTGTTTCCATGCAGCCAAACTTGTGTCAAAGAAGTCATTGATCCAATAACATCAATTGGACCAGTCATCCCACCACCATCTTGAATTTGATTATTCAACCACAAAATCTGCATCAAAGACTGTCCAAAACTCTTGGGCAAACCACCAGTTAATCTGTTATAGGAAAGTTGCAGCATTCTGAGATTCGACAATGTGCCTAAGAATTCAGGCACTTGTCCAACCAAGTTACACCCTATCAAGGAAAGATTTTGTAGCTGAGCTGATTTTCCCAACTCATCAGGAATAGACCACCCAGTAGTCTTATTCAGCCCATTGTGATCCAAAGCCATGACCGTCAGACCATCAAGGCCATTGAAGAAATCCAACGGGATGGTATCAAATTCATTGTCACTCAAATAAGCATACTTGAGTTCAGATAAGCCACTAAAAGTAGGCAACTTGCCATTGAACTTGTTCCTTTGGAGACCAATGTTGGAGAGCTTTGAGAGCTGATTAAAGTTCTGAGGCAGAGGTCCTATAAGCCCCATACCCTGAACTTGAATCTGTGAAACTCTATCCCCATTACAAAACACATGAAGCCATTTGGAGCCACAAGGGTCATCCCCATATTCAGGCCATTCAAGAAGTTCTGAATTCTCCAACCCTTTTCTAAAATCATTCAGAATCTTCATGTCATCTAGGTTAGTAGCACCATAAGCCACACCCAGTAAACACAAAAACACCAAACTCCCTACCCTCCACATTCTACCCATGGCCATATCAACCAGTCCACAATGCCACCGACATAAATTTCAACCCCAAAAATCCAAAAAACAGAGCATAATAACCAAAACCCAGATTCAGTAATGCAGAGAAGGATTCAGAACCTGAGATTTTAAGCCGAGCAGAGCAAAACCCAGATGGGAATTCTGACACCAATCCAGCAAAGCACACTAATATCACTCCATTATTTGCAAGATTCAGAAACAGTTCAAAAAAAAAAAAAAAAGGCCTACTTGTAATAATAAGCCTCAAGTGCTAACCACCCAGAATGAGAAAGTGAAAGTTGAACAACACAATCCTCGAACCTTTCTAACAAAAAGCCACAGTCAGTCTATTTGTGGTGGGTCGGCTAATTACTGTTTCCCTGAAATCAGTGGACAATGTCGACCAGGGGTGACACTGACAGATCACTATCCCAAGTGTCCAGAGATAAAAAGATCAAAGATTAAAGAGATTTTACCTTCTTGGTCTTCTTGCGGGGTACTATTGCATAAGACGACAAATGAAGAATGGTAAGAAAATCTGAAAGAGAATTGATCTGAAATCTTCTTAACTGGGTCGGCTCGATTGACAAGGAAGCTCCGTGGATTACGGACTTGGAGGTTTCAGTTACGATTGGAATAATATCTCCTTCGATTCGGAATTATTATGGAGTTTCGGTTTTGCTTAGGAAATTCTTTCAGTATTCAAGAGTGGTTTCCTTTTTCTTTTTTAGTGTGAAAAAAAAACAGAAAAAAAAAAGGGTTTCTGTCCAAGCGAAAACAGAATAGGTATCTTTCTTTCATTAGAGAATCCCTTTATATAGGGTGACGATTACAAATGGTAACAGCAATTACACTTATGATCATAATCACTAATTTCCTAATATATCTATCGCCATTACTTTGACGAAGGCACACTAACGGTAATTTCCTTTAACACTCCCCCTTGTGCCAAGTCAAAATGGTGCATAGATCGTTGCCTCATTAAAAACCTTGTCAAGTAACAAAACCTAATGGGACAAAATAAAACTTGGTCGAAGGAAAAAAGAGCACAACGCATCTTTAACCTTTTAGGATAGCATGTGTGTATTAGACTCCCCCTAAAGTCTACATCTCTCCCTGATTTTTACATCAATCAGGGAAGCTTTGAAAGCTTTCGCATTCCTATGTTTTTCACATGTCTCTCAAATATTTCTTTGGGCAATGATTTAGTAAACAAATCTGCCGCATTCTCCTCAGACCTTACTTGATTCACTTGAATCTTGAGGAGGGCTTGTTGTTGCTGATTATAGAAAAACTTTGGCGATATGTGTTTTGTATGATCACCTTTGATATATCCTAGCTTCATATGTTCGATGCAAGCTGCATTATCTTCATAAATGCAAGTGGGCTCTTCAGTGGTAGAACTTAAACCACTAGTTCCTCGAACATGTGTAATGATGGACCTCAGCCATAGACACTCACGAACCGCATCATGTAGAGCAATGATCTCAGAGTGGTTCGAGGAGGTAGCCACAAGGTTTTGCTTGGTTGATCTCCAAGATATCGCCGTGTTCCCAATGGTGAATACATAACCAGTTTGAGAACGGCCTTTATGTGGGTCAGAGAGGTACCCAGCATCAACAAACCCAACAAGGACATTATTTGGGGTTTCAATATAGGGGGTTGTACTTTCTCTATCGACATTTCCTTTAGGGATTACATTTTCATTTGTGTTCCCTTTTGCCTTTGTGTAGGGATAGAATAGGCCCAAGTCAATGGTTCCTTTTAGGTATCGAAATATGTTCTTAATACCATTCCAATGACGCTGCGTTGGCGCTGAGCTAAATCTAGCTAACAAATTCACTGAGAATGCAATATCAGGTCGAGTACATTGAGCTAGGTACAATAATGCGCCTATTGCACTCAAGTAGGGAATTTCGGCTCCCAATAGCTCTTCATCATCTTCCTTTGGGCGAAATTGATCTTTCTTTATATCCAAACTCCGACCGATCATGGGAGTGCTAACAGGATGCGCTTCGTCCATGTTAAATCGCCTGAGTATCTTTTGGACATACGCAGACTGGTGGATAAGTATTCCACAAGCTCGGTGTTTTAGTTCAAGACCTAGACAAAACCGAGTTTTCCCAAGATCTTTCATCTCAAACTCGGATTTCAAATAGCTCGCGGTTTCTCTTATTTCATTAAGGGTACCTATTATGTTCATATCATCGACATACACAGCTACAATTGCAAATCCAGAACTTGTTTTCTTTATGAATACGCAGGGGCATAGTTCATCATTTGTTGACAGTAGCCACAGAGGGGCGACAGCAGGCCCACAGACCCGCAGCTAGTGTACCAGGGGCCGGCCCGAGGCCCGGGACCGGATCACCAGCACCCGGCCTCGGGGTCCAGCAGTCTATCCTGCTACCAGGGGTCCGGGGACCGGGGGCGCCTGCCTGCCAAAGAGGTCACCAAAGCTGCCCTTTGGTATGCAAACAGAAGGAAACCAGTCCCACATCGAAGAGTAAGGCCAGACCTCACTCCTGGCCACCTATATAAGGGCCTCAACTACCCTCATTAATAGGTAACTGATCCTTCCTACCGCTTATGTACGTGCTTAAGTTATATCTATTCCAACTATACTAACTTAGGCATCGGAGAGGAGAAGACCGGCCCGCCCGGTATTCCCCTTAGTAAGCAGGTTTACGGGAGATCACGCGAGGATTCATCTGTCTCTACCAGGCCCCCGGGTTTGTGCAGAAACAATTGGCGCCGTCTGTGGGAAGCTTTGGACAAGAAACCACGTAAGCACTATCGATGGCAGAGAATTAGGAAGCAAGACAGGAAAGGAATACCACCGTGGAGCAGCGTGTTGCACCAGTGCAAACACTTGTCTCCACCCCGGTCGTTATGCGGGAGCAGCGCGGCGACCAGGGCGATTAGGAAGGCGGGAGTTGTGGGAGGCCGACCGGCATGCCGGGGCCACACCACGACAGCTCGCGCGGGAAAGGCCCGGCGGAGGACGACAGGCCAGTGCGCCGGGGCTTTTCTCTGACGTTCTTGGATGATCCGAGTGACCGAGAGGAGAGCCCGCTCTGTAACAGTGACCGGGACACCACGTACAGCCCCGACCAGAGCAGTATGGCGGGGGGGATACGGGCGATGGCCGCAGAGGTCAGTCGCCTGCGTGAGGAGGGCGACCGGGATAGAGCCAAGTCCAACGCCCGGTATGAAGAAATGGAGGCGGTGAACGCTGCCCTGGTAGCCGCCCTGGAGAGAGGACAACAGCGCAACGACGCTATGGTCAGGGCATAGGCACCCCCGCCAGTTCGATCTCAGCAGTTTGAAGCGGGGAAGTCATCGGGCGGTAGGCCCAGTGATCCCGGGCGAACAGATTCACCGGCCGGCACGGCCCCGCCAAAGAGCACGCCGACGCATCGCCTGCCCCACACTTCATTCGAGGATGAAGCCGTGACCCCGACTGCACGGGCATTGCAGATGCTCGCCGACACTGTGTCAGATTTGAAGGCCCAAATGGAGGCCAACAAGAGAAGAGCGGCACGGCCGATGTAAGACGCACGGTTCAACGAGCGCATGGGTCATTTCTCGCACCGGGTTATGGTGTCGGGGAAATCTAGTAACCAGAAGTCCCTCAAGCTCACCTACTCGGGGTCCGGCTGCCCGTACCAGCACCTGGATAGTTTCTGGTCCCAGACGTGCGCCAAGGGCTACTCCGATGCAGTATGCTGCAATATTTTCCAGGAAACTCTGTCTGGAGAGGCGCTCAGCTGGTTCTATGAGCTTCCGGCAAATTCAATCGAGGCCTTCGAACAGTTGGCCGACCGGTTTGTAGGCCGCTTCATCCTCCGGGTCGAGGGAGCCCGGACATCGACCATCTTTTTTAACTGCATGCAAGCGCCCGGCGAGGAATTGAGGACTTTCGTCAACCGTTGGCAGACGACAACGGCCGGGGTTCGGAACCTTGACAAAGGTATCGCCGAGATGGCGTTCAAGCAAGGGCTCCGACCGGGAAAATTTTCCTACGCCGTACGGGTGGAACTCCCGCAGGGGTATGACGAGTTAATGGCAATGGCCATCCGGCACGCCCAAGCCGATCACGAGACGTACGGGCATCACCTGCTGAAGAGGAAGCGGGACGAGCAGCAGGAAGACCACTCCCGGGAGGAGCACCCCCCGCCCAGCCAAGAAGACAAGCCAAGCCAGCGGACCGAGAACCGAGCCGCCCGACCGAGCCGACCCAGCAGAAATTGGGGGCAATGGCAGCAAAGGCCCTATCACGATAAACCCCAGGGCGAGCACAAGCCGGCGCAGTTCCGGCAAGAATGCCCCCTGGCAATCATGCCAGCACAACCTGCCGGTCAAGAGGTCTTCACCGCTCTCACCTCTTCGTACGAGGACATTTTGGTCGAGAACGGGAGCATCATTCCCCCACCGCCCAGGAGAAAGTACCCGAAGGGAAAGCTTACCACGGCGCAAACGGGCAAGTACTGCTCCTATCATGATGAGGCTATTCATCGAACGAGCCAGTGCTGTGCTCTCAAGACAGCGGTGGAAGGTTTGATTAGTAACGGCCAGCTCCAACGGTATATAGGGCAAAGGAGAGCAGATCCCGACCGGGAGCAAGACCGGGGCTGGTAGACTCGCCAAGCCTCTAAGCGGTTAGTTTGGCATATCACCAGTTCAACCGCTGTAACATCACAAGACATATATGCAAACTACTTTCAAGAAAAATTCCACCGGTTCCACCAATTCAAGTATATTCATAGTCAAGGGATAATACAAGCAGAAGCCGTTCCGGCAAGTTTACAAAAAAGAGCAAGGGCAAAATCCTAAGCAGCTAAGCCTCCCCCCTCAGCGGGCAGTCCTCCAGCCTCTCCGGATGAAGCAGCCGCGCCTTCAGCAATCTGAGGTCCACCCTCCCCTTCCGGTTGCTCCTCCGCCGACTGCTCATGGATATCCTCATCAGCGGCCTTCGGCATCCGGGAAGTGCCCAGCCACCCCTTCTTCGCCCATTCTGTGTACGCATCCGAGATGCCCGATTCCCTGGCCTTCTCCAGGAACTGAAGGAACTGATCGCTCTCATGGTATTTGAGAACAACCCGCTCGTAGAGTTCCGGGTCCTCTTCCCCGGCTGCTGCTGCAGCGGCAGAGGCGGCGCGCACAGCGGCAGCTCCCACCTGCAGCTCGTCCACCTTGGCCTCCAGTTCGGCCCTCTCCTCCTCATCCAGCTCCTTCTCCTTCTCCAGGCTCCAAACCTGCTCCTCCAGCTTGGCCACCTGCTTATTGGCCCTCTCCTCCAATATGGCCTTCTCCCGCTCCAGCCGGGACTTCTCTGCTTCCAACCGCTCTCGGGCTTCTGTCAGCTGGGCCACCTGCCTCTTCAGCTGGTACAGATTGTACAGAAACAGATTGTACAACAACTGCATAACAACAGAGAGCCAATTAAGCAAGCAACAAAGGAAATGAGTTACGAGCGGTGCAATGACACCAGACAATTCTTACCTGCAGGACTGACTCCTTGAACTTTTGGCGCTTCCCGCCCGCCAAGGATCCGGTGACCCCAGATCTGTCCAGACCAAGGCCGACCAAGTCTGCCGCCAGCTGCCGGGCGAGTGCACTCTCCGGGCTTCCCCTCTGTGCCTCCGCAGGCACGGGGCTACTCTGCCGAGCGGCGGCAGCCTTTTCCCCAGCGGAACTCGGTGCACCGCTGGTTACCTTGAGCCGTTTGGCCAGATTCTCACCAGACGACCCGCCGGTCAGCGTCACCAGCGTGGAGGGAGGAACGTCCATGATCCTCCGCCTCTTCTCACCCTGGCCGTCCGGCGAAGAAGATTGTGCACCTAATCGGGTGACCCGGGTGACGAGCGGGACTGACCCCAGCCGGTACGGAATCCGGCTCACTCCACCGGGAATCTTTAGTGGCCCCCGGTAGTCTTGCCCTTACCGGGTCCCGCCTTGGGCGCAGCAGGGTGGCTCTTCACACGTCTCAGGACATAGCCGTCGTCCTCAACATCCATGGCCCTCGGTTCGGGATGAACCGTAAGCCGACCGGACTCCTGGTCAACCGAGGTCCGCGAAACGGCCTCGCCTTTCTCCTTTAGTGATGAGTCGCCGAAGCGAGCATCAAGCAATAATAACCCTACAATCGTTAGTAGTATAGACATAAGTAGGGATCGTTCTAAGCCGGGGATTAAGGGTACCTGAAATATGAAATTGTTAGACAAAAGATACACATATATACATCACAAAAACGTCACAATGGGGATGAGTATGGCGTCGGCAGCTTGCTGCCCTCTAACATCTAGGCACGAAATTAAATTGCAGGAAAATAAATTCTAAGTCTAATATTTACAAGTTTTGGTCGACATCTTTCACACAAAGCACTTCCACACTCAACTCATTTAACACATAAGATTCACACAAAAGAAGGTAAGGAACAAGTATTTAGCATGCATTGGACTTAAACAAGTTTCGACCTACAACTAGAACGTTTCCGATTTTACCTAGTTGAGAGACTCTCTAATATTTTAAGATCGAGCTATTCGCAAAGTGATCCTAAAAGTTATGCTACCTTATACAAGTCATAGCATTGAAGCACAAAAGTCTATAATCGAAAACATGTAAACAAGCAAGGTTGTCAATCATCTCATTTAACATGCAAGTTTTAGCTAAGGTTATACCCTAGGTGAGCACAATAGAATCAAAGCAACATACGTTTCATCTTTATTCATTCTACTCGGGTTAGATGAAACCTAACATCTAGATTTACTTGTTTGCCAAACAACACTAATGAGTCGGTTTTTAAGTCACGCCCTTAGATTACTAACCGATTTAAATCCTCATCATGCATCAATACCGCTGTCCTAATTATCTAAGTGTATTCATCTTACAAGTTTTATAATACAAATTTAGCATGCAAATTCATTGAAGCCGAAATTTAAACCTAAGTCTAAACATCGAATCAAACAATTCATCAACATACAATTCATAAAACCAATCTCCAATTTGAATCATACATAGACATATAATCCAAAACCAAAAATACAAAAGAGTTTCATAGACAAAACAATTCATAACTACATAAACAAAAGCTAAACCGAAAGAGGGGAGTGGATCACACTTTAGAAACCTTGGAGAGCTTCGTCTTGGTGTGGATCCGGTGGCGTATGGTGGTCGGATGGACTGCTGCACGGCAACAAAGTGGCTCGGCAGTAGGTATTTTCCAAGTTCGGCAGAAACTTGGTTGGTGGTGGAGGTGATTTCGGCTAGGGTTTATGTAGGATCTTTGGGGAGAATTTGGTAGAGCTTTGGCTTTGTGTTTTGGCTTGAGATGTGACGATTTTCAGAATGAAAAAGTGAGGATATATATAGAGGATAGGGAGAGAGGCTGCCGGCAGTCCCTTAAGCCAAAAGGGATTCAGAAAACCTAGTTCATTAAGGTTTTACAACCTTCCTTTCTTAATCCAATTAGATTTTCTTTTCTGAATTTTTCTTCAAGGCTTGGGCTTCACATCTTCATGGACTTCTTATGTGGTCTTGGACTTCATTTGACATGTCTTGGTCCATCGAAAAATACCCCAATTGCCGGCAGCATGAAGTTGCATCCGATCTGCCTCAAATCGGCAGCTTCTCCTAGTGTGACTAGGAGACTTGATTTCTTCATGTTTTTCTTCAATGCCATGGCCTAGTGTCTTTCTCTTCCCTTCATAAATCTTGGACCATCTTCACATATGCATTTGTACACCATTTGGTCCATCAAAAACAGAAAACACAAAAAGGGGGCAGTAGGTTCCTGGAATCGGCAGCTTTGACCTTGTCGCAGTAATTCCGGCATATCTCCCTCCGTGGAGCTCCGATTGATGCGATTCCAAGTCTCACGTAAACTAGACACATAGGGCCATCTCCCCATAAAACAGTTCGATCAAAATCCTTGTGAGTCGACGGGAATGATTTTTCGAAGTTGGATCAAAGTCCCAGGAAAATCCTGGAAGTCCCTGGATTGGAATGCTCGGACTGCCGTTTTGCAGCCAACTTTTGGGTGACTTCCCGAACTCCGATTGATCTGAAATTTTAACACAACATTCTTCAGCATATGAATATTAAGCACATAAAATTTCATAGAATTCGGACAAGGATAGATCATACTTTTGCTCATCTCAAAATCACGAAAAAGACATATTTTACACTATTTTCCAGATTTCTCAAACTTAGTCATTTTTCGGATTCTTAACCATTTTTTACCAAAACTCTATCAAAAATGACACTAACTATATTATGACTCTATCTTAGACAAATAAGAGTTAAACAAAGCATAAATGAGGGCATAAGCATATAATATCATCGCACATTGTGCTCCTATCATTTAGCCTCGCGAGAAGGTCTTCACCGTCCATGGATAGGGTGGTGTCGGGTTTGATGACCGCCCGGGAAGATGCACCTGCAGGACGAGCAAAGGTTAGTATTTAAAACAGTTAGCAAAAGTGTCACCGCTAAGACTTGCTACGCACCGGGATCTCGCCTGAGATAGCAATACTCCAACATTTCCCGCCTGATGAAGTTGTAAGAGCTCCGTTCGAGATCGTCCCAACATCCGAGTATGGTCGTGATCCTCTCCTGCTCCAACTCGGATAGCTCGAACGATTGATCCCCAGGGGGCTGGAAGGCACCAGGAACCGGGTACATCTTACTCCTCTTCTGCCACTTCTCGCCCGCCATCACCACCTGCTTCCTCCAGCTGTTATCCACCCAAGAAGGCACATTGGTGATGATAGGTTGAAAGCACCAGGCGCTGAAGGACAGACAACCCCGGGACCCTCGCTTCTTCGAGTATGATAACCTGTACAATGCCCGGAATTCGTTTACCGTTGGCATACTCATCCCGGACAACTCGAACAGGCAGCCGAGGCTCAGCAGTCGCCTCCACTAGAGCCCTGGAAGCTGCGCGGGAGACACTTGCAGTGCACTGAGCATATACTGCACGAAGTCTAGCAGCGGGAGCGAAAACCCGTGGTGAAACTGGTCTAGATGCACGGCAACCCAACCTGCCTCCAGGTTACAGGTTGACTCTCCGGGATTCAGTGGTCGTAGCGCCACCTCATCCGGGATACTCCACGTCTCCCGGAACGCAGCAATCTCTCCGGGGTTCATGCTACCCTCTGGCTCATCGCACACCACGGCACCTTTCCCTCTCCCGATGGTGTAGCTCACGGGCAGAGCACCAGCAAGGCGCACCCCGTGCGGTATTTCCTCAGATCCTGAGGATCCGGAAGACGAAGCCCCGCTCCGGGAGTGGTCAGCGACTTCAGACACCGGGGATTCCGAACCGAGCCAGTCCTCCAGTCTCTCCTCATCGTCCACGACGGGACGCCCGACGGCCGATTCGGAAGCCCCATCAGAACTTGCAGAAGACATTTTTAACCTAAGGGGAAGAAGAAAAAAAACCCCTAGCACTGGTCAGCAACAAACTAGAACAGCGCCCTCTGCGGCCCCTCCCCAAGTTTACCGCAGACGCTCCGCTTAAAACAACTCAGTCGACGACATAGATCCCCTTCGCCGGATTTCTCTCTTTCTCTTATTCTCTCTGAGCAAGGAGCAAAACAGAACTTAAGAAGGCGGAGGAGGCATTTTTATAGAGAGGTCCGGTGCCCTAGGAGCTTGTAATCCCCCCAAAACACGCAATCAGAGCAACTCAAACGCCCGCGAATCCAGATCCTCCATCTCAGACCGCTCCCTACCAGCACGTGTCCTAGCATTAGTAAACTTCCCACGCCATCATAACTGATGGGACTGATGGACTTCCTCCTTAAATGCATGTCAGCCACTTGTCCCGCCTGCTGGCGACAGGTAAGGGAGTTAGGAGCGGGAACCGAGGCGTCAGGCCCCCCCCCCCCACTTCCCCAGGCTCCACGGCTGCATGGCATCTTCACTGTAAGTCACCGGTTATGATCTTTCAACCGGCTTGAAGACATCTCACCGGTTATGAGTTTTTCAACCGCCTCGAGAGCATTGTTCCGGGTATGAGCCATCCATCCGGTACCATGGCAGTTCACGGTTAGGTATCATTCAACCGGCTGCATGGCATCTTCACTGCAAGTCACCGGTTATGATCTTTCAACCGGCTTGAAGACATCTCACCGGTTATCAGTTTTTCAACCGCCTCGAGAGCATTGTTCCGGGTATGAGCCATCCATCCGGTACCATGGCAGTTCACGGTTAGGTATCATTCAACCGGTTGCATGGCATCTTCACTGCAAGTCACCGGTTATTATCTTTCAACCGGCTTGAAGACATCTCACCGGTTATCAGTTTTTCAACCGCCTCGAGAGCATTGTTCCGGGTATGAGTCATCCATCCGGTACCATGGCAGTTCACGGTTAGGTATCATTCAACCAGCTGCATGGCATCTTCACTGCAAGTCACCGGTTATGATCTTTCAACCGGCTTGAAGACATCTCACCGGTTATGAGTTTTTCAACCATCTCGAGAGCATTGTTCCGGGTATGAGCCATCCATCCGGTACCATGGCAGTTCACGGTTAGGTATCATTCAACCGGCTGCATGGCATCTTCACTGCAAGTCACCGGTTATGATCTTTCAACCGGCTTGAAGACCTCTCACCGGTCATGATTTTTCAACCGCCTCGAGAGCATTGTTCCGGGTATGAGCCATCCATCCGGTACCATGGCAGTTCACAGTTAGGTATCATTCAACCGGCTGCATGGCATCTCACCGGTTAGGTAACATTCAACCGACTCGAGACCATCTCACCAGTTATGATCATCCAACCAGCTCGAGAGCATTTTTCCGGGTACGAGATCCACCCGGCCCCATGGCATCTCACTGGGGGACTCGTTTCGATATGGCAGAACGCCCGGTCGAAATCCACCCGACTCCATGGCATGACCCCGGTTAGGAGAACATTCGACCAGCATGGGCTTTATACACCCGGGTGAGTTTACATCTAACACATGTACTCTTGTCCAGCAGGATAAAAACCCTGCATCGCACTGAACTGCGATCAATGTGGGGCTCCACAGCGAGACTTGTCACCTCAACGCCACCCCATTACCTCAACGCTTATTCCAACACAAGCTGAGAAGAACTAGCAAGTGTTAACCGATGCCTCAGCAAACCGCAACACCGGGGCCACCTCCCCGCAGCCTAGCAATATGGACTTGTCTAGATATGACAGAACGCCCGATCGAGGTCTGGTGCACAAGTTCACTTGGGGGACTCGTCTCGATATGGCAGAACGCCCGGTCGAGGTCTAGTGCATAAGTTCGCTTGGGGGACTCGTCTCGATATGGCAGAACGCCCGGTCGAGATCTCATTCTCTCCGGCTCGCTCTGATATGGCAGAATGCGGGGTCCAGGTTCCATGCACAAATCTATTGCATGGCGGATTTCAACGCCCCATTATCATTCCATGCACACATCTATTGCATGGCAGATTTCAACGCCCCATAATCATTCCATGCACACATCTATTGCATGACGGATTTCAACGCCCCACTATCATCTCATGCACTCTCCGGGTTTCACCCCGCTCCATGCTCATAGCACTACAACACTTGAGCACAGTACTACTTATATTGCAAACATACTCATAAACTGTTGCACATCATCGGTAACAGGTACTCACCCCGGTCACGCCCAATCTTCAACGCGGACTTGGGGGACTGGGCACCGTTGGGTTGGTAACCCTGCGGGTCTGCGGGACAAGGGCAAGACCGTTTAAGTCCCCATTCAAGATTGCACTTGACCGGGAACTTGGGGGACTTGTTGACAGTAGCCACAGAGGGGCTACAGCAGGCCCACAGACCCGCAGCTAGTGTACCAATGGCGGGCCCGAGGCCCGGGACCAGATCACCAGCACCCGGCCTCGGGGTCCAGCAGTTTATCCTGCTACCAGGGGCCCGGGGACCGGGGGTGCCTGCCTACCAAAGAGGTCACCAAAGCTGCCCTTTGGTATGCAAACAGAAGGAAACCAGTCCCACATCGAAGAGTAAGGCCATACCTCACTCCTGGCCACCTATATAAGGGCCTCAACTACTCTCATTAATAGGTAACTGATCCTTCCTACCGCTTATATATGTGCTTAAGTTATATCTATTCCAACTATACTAACTTAGGCATCGGAGAGGAGAAGACCGGCCCACCCGGTATTCCCCTTAGTAAGCAGGTTTACGGGGGATCACGCGAGGATTCATCTGTCTCTACCAGGCCCCCAGGTTTGTGCAGAAACATCATTCTTATATCCCTTCTCAATCAAGTAGTCACTTAGACGGGTATACCACAGCCGCCCGGATTGTTTCAATCCGTAAAGTGAGCGTTTCAATCTGATTGCAAACGCACTCCGTGGTTTAGAGTAACTTGATTTGGGTAATGGAAGGCCATCAGACACTTTCATATATATCTCTGAATCAAGATCCCCATAGAGATATGTTGTAACCACATCCATGAGCTGCATTTCCAATCCTTCAGAAACTACCAAACTAACTAAGTAGCGGAACGTTATAACGTCCATTACGGGAGAGTACGTCTCCTCATAGTCAATTCCAGGGCGTTGTGATAAACTTTGCGCCACAAGGCGAGCCTTGTACCTTAGGACTTCATTCTTCTCATTACGCTTTCTGACAAAAACTCATTTATGTCCTACAGGCTTTACACTTGGTGGGGTTAGCACTATCGGACCAAATACCTGTCTCTTTGTCAGAGAATCTAGTTCTGCCTGGATTGCTGCTTTCCATTGAGGCCAATCTGCTCTTTGTTGACGTTCTGCAGCAGAGCGTTGTTCGATATCATCGTGATCTATAATTCCTTGAGCAACAGTGTATGCAAATACATCATCAATGTACATGGAAGATCTTTCCATCAACTCGTATGCCTTTTCATAATCCATTGAGATTTCTTTGTTCTCTGGAATCATTTCAAACATCGGAGCGTCCTCCAGTATTGATTCATGGACATAACTATAGTCAGAGACAATCTCATGTGAGGGATTCTCTACATTGATGATTAATGGATCAAGTTGTGCCTTACTCGCCCTCTTTTTTCTTGGGTGAGTGTCAGTCGAACCAAGTGGCCTTCCCCTCTTCCTTTGGGAAGCCACGACCTCAACCACACCTCCACTAAGTGTGGTTGCAATGCCTCTATCTGCGACATTGTGCCCCTGTTTGGGGACTTCTAACCTTGCAGGCACATTTGCAGTTGGTATATGTGATCTTGTCACTTTAGCAATCTCAGAAAACGCATCAGGCATTGAATCAGCTACGTTCTGAAGATTGATTATTCTTTTCACTTCACTTTCACATTGTGAAGTGCGGGGATCAAAATGAGACTGAGTGGGGACAGACCACGACAATTCCTGTCGTTCCCTTAGAAAATCATTTTTCTTATATCCCCCTAACGACGGGAAGACAGTCTCATCAAAGTGACAATCCACAAATCTAGCGGTAAAGAGATCGCTTGTCAAAGGTTCCAAATAGCGGATAATAGTTGGGGATTCATATCCAACATAAATACCTAATCGTCTCTGAGGACCCATTTTAGTGCGCTGTGGGGGCGCAATAGGCACATATACTACGCAACCAAATATGCGTAAGTGTGAAATATCAGGCTCATATCCAGTGACCAACTGGTACGCAGAAAATGGTTGGCTAGCAGTGGGTCTGAAACGAATAAGTAAAGCTGCATGTAATATTGCCAAACCCCAAGCAGATATAGGCATGTTGGTGCGCATAACCAGTGCCCTAGCCACCATCTGTAGCCTTTTGATGGTGGCCTCTGCGAGACCATTTTGTGTATGCACATGGGGTACAAGATGCTCTACATCGATCCCAATTGACATGCAATAATCATCAAATACTTTTGATATGAACTCTCCAGCGTTATCAAGCCTTATAGACTTAATAGGGTGATCAGGGTGGTGAGCCCTTAAACGTATAATTTGTGCTAAGAGTTTTGCAAATGCAGCATTTCTTGTGGACAATAATGCGACATGTGACTAGCGTGTCGAAGCATCTACCAGAACCATAAAGTACTTGAATGGCCCGCATTCTGGATGGATAGGTCCACATATATCACCTTGTATCCTTTGTAAGAATGGAATATTTTGTTTCATGTCTTTAGCATAGGAAGGTCTCGATCCTATTTTTGCTAAAGAGCAGGCTTTGTAAAATGAGTGATGTGCCTTTGAAATAGTCAATGAGGCAGAGGGACACAGCGCATCTGGTACTTCAGAAGGTAATAGATGTGTTGAAGTAGTACTACGACCGGCACTCTACATTGTGTCGGATCTTTGTCCCATTTTATTTCTTCCTCGGAAGAATAGATGTCCGTGTGAGTTCTTTAAAACATGAACCATCATGTCCCGACCAGGGTGTCCTAGTCGGTCATGCCAAAGCCTGTATGCGTCAGTGTCCCAAATTTCTTTGTTGGTGACAGCATAAGATTCGATAATCCGGATGGTAGTTAGATATAATCCATTATCTTGACGCATTAGTTTCTCTAAAATGCGTTTCCTTCCGCATTCATAAGAACTAATATTCAAATATTCAATTCCATTCTCAAAGTAAGTTTGCAAATGATAATTGTTGGCCCGAATTTTTTTGAAACTTAATAAGGTTCGATTGCCTCTAGGTGCATATAGGGCGTTTGTGACTTTTATCATTGTGTCATTAGGCATAAAAAAGGAGGCCTTTCCTCGCCCCTGTATTACTTGGGATGATCCCTCTAACATAGTCACAGATGTGTTATAAGGAATTAATTCAACAAATAATTGTCGATTCCTTAAGATAGTGTGAGTAGTCCCACTATCAGCTAAGCACTTTATTTCTCCTCGATACATTCCTTAATTTACCAGAAATGGTAAATATTCGTTTTCTGTTCGTGGGTCGGGTCGAACTGTAACTGGATCGGGTCGGGTCGAACTACAACCGGGTCGGGTCAGGATCAGAATTTCTGCCGATGAAGCTTTGTCGGCAAAGATGACACCGGGAAAAAAATGGATCGGGACGATCCGTGTCTTCTGCAGCGCCGGCGGGGCACGATCCGGAGATGGCTCAAGAACTTCTTCCGATTGGAGGAGCAGGCAGAGTCGTTGGCGCGGGTCCGAGCCGGAGGCAACGACTTTGGGTGTCTAGATCAAAACGAAGATTTGACCGTCGTCAGTGGTGGCGTCACGAGCCGGAGCCGTTGCGAGGCGAGCCGAGTATCGAGGCAAGTGGCGATCTGGGTTGGGTTCGACCACAGGGCAGGCGTGCGGAGGCTGGCGTGCGGAGGACGACCTGGAGACGATCGAGGCAGGCTAAAAACCCTAAGCCTAGCGGGGAAGGAGGCGACGGCGGCCTTGGAAAAAAAAAACTGGGGTTTTTTTTCTCTTTGTTTTTTTCTCTTTTGGCTAAAAACTCATGGTTAGACAAAGTGCTGATAACGTGTAAAAAGGAAAACAAAATCAGTATATTTCTTTCATTAGAGAATCCCTTTATATAGGGTGACGATTACAAATGGTAACAACAATTACACTTATGATCATAATCACTAATTTCCTAATATATCTATCGTCATTACTTTGACGAAGGCACACTAATGGTAATTTCCTTTAACAGTTTCCTTTTTGTTTTGTCTGAGGATCTAGGAAGAGTGTGTGTCACGCTTGCTGTGCCTACTTGAGGACACGTGTCGAGCAATGGGTTCATGCGGTCCATAGAGAAGAGCAGAATATAGAGTGAAGCCGTTGGGAGAACTGGACGAGCCGGCTGACGTCATCGAATGGTGGCGCGACAAAAGAGAAGTTATGTCGCCATGCGCAAGTGTCGTCCGGTGGAGATGACTCGGATTATATGAGGAGCTCTCAGCTTCAGTATACGGACATAAATTATATGAGAAATATAGGTAAACAATGGCGTCCAATTCCTTTTTTTTTTTTTTTTTAACCATGGAGGCGTCCAATTCATTAATATAAGAAATAACGACTCACCAGGATTTTCCGGTTAAATAAAAAGCGAGTCATGCAAGACAAATCTAATATAACCTAAAATCACCTAAAGTAATACAACCATAAAAAAAAGTCCAAATAATAAGAACCAAGTAACCAACGACGCTACCAAAATAGACCCCGAAAGTACGTCAAAGACCTATTTCGATTTATCATGAAACCTAAATAACAAACTACACAAAAGTACTTAACAACAATTTAATTAACAAATAGGTCACATACCCTATTTTTTATACAAATTATGACTAAATTTTACAAATCAGGACAAGGTGTTATAAAGCTGCCACTTGTCACTAAAAATTACTATTTTACCCTTTTTAATATTCACACTTGCATGCAGTCTTAATTGCTGCTACTGCAAAATTAAAAGCTGTTATTGCCGACTTAAAGGCTGTCACTGTGGATAGAGAAAATAACTGCTATTGTGGATGGAAAAACTAACTGCTTCTTTCGATAGAGAAACTAGCTGATACTGTGGACAGAGAAACTAACTACTACTGTGGATATAAGCTAGCTACTTATGTCGATAGAGAAACTAGCTGCTACTGTCGATAGAAAATCTAGCTGCTACCGCCGACTGTGAAGTTAGATGTCGTTGCTGACCTTAAAGATAGCTGCTACTATCAACTCTGAGGCAAATTGCTACTGTCCACCTTGAGGCAAGCTGCTACTGTGACTCGTGATGGTTGAAATTCGAAATTTCAAAGTTTCTCAAAATATATGCAACACTATACTCAAATGAAAGCCCATGCGATCAATAACAATTTTGTGGTATGAATCTTCTCCAAATTGTCGACGGTTTGGCTAAAAAACTTGAAATGGCAATAATAACTTAAAAATGAGGAGAGAAAAACTTATCAGTTAGGGGAGTGACAACATGGTAATTTTGGCAAAATCAGTGACATTTTAGGCATTTCAGCCTCAAATATTCAATCAGTTTTGAGTCCACTCAATTTTGGGTCAAGCTTATGTCCTTTTTTGTTTAAAAATTATTGGAAGTGAGTTTTTTGTGTTTGTAAATTTAGTCGGGTGCTACTGTGTAATTTACTAAAACCTAAAACTAAACAGACTTACTACACTTGGGGGAGAACCCCAAGCTCACCAACATCACTTGCTTCATTTATCCCGTCTGGAACTATCACTTCATCCACCAACTCGTTCACCACTGTCTCAGACACAGTTGGTACAAGTCCCGATTTCTTGGAGCTCCTCTTCTTGAGAAGCTTTTTGCCCTAGTGCAGCCTCCAAATTCTTCATGGCCTTAGGGAAATTTTTGCGACCTGGAGGACGACCCAATTTGCCCTTAGGCTTAGGTGAAACCACTAACTAGCCATTGACATTCTTAAGAGCAAGATCTCCCTCAAAAACAAAAGCTGAAGCCACTGCAGGTGTAGTGGACTTACCACGCTTGCAATATGTGAGCATAATTGTAGCCGAAGCCTTCCTTTTGTTCCCCGCCATCGAAGGAACTTCCGTCACAGCAGCCACTACAAGAACAGAAGTTGGTACTTCAGGAGCTGCCATACTAGGAGTCCGAAACCGAGCTATATGTATCTCCATCTCCATCGTCGACATACTAGGGATGGTAAACAGAGGTGGGGCTACTGGAGCCCAAGAGACAACTATAGAAGGTCCAGAAGAGCCAACAGACTGAGATGCAAACAACGGCACAGAAGCCGTCCCATTAGGGTTTAGAGAAACACCCTCCTCCAACAACGGTGGAGCATCGACACACCCTCCGTGCTCATGAGTAAAGAATCCACAGATCCGGCAATACCCTACTAGCTTGAGGTATTTGAAACTCACCTTCGCCTCGATACCAGAGAAGTCGAAAGCTTGTGGAGAGTAAACATATTGTACACGCTGCGATAGATGATGCAATACTCGCACTTTAACACCCTCCTTCAATTTTCGGCTTGTCGATAACCTTGCCAAGTGTGGCACCGATCATCAGCGCCGCATCCATCGTGCGAAGCTTTGGAGGCAAACCAAAGATCCACAGTCACCGGGATGGTAGGGATCACGACCTCTTGTAGAGCTTGCACACCATCATGGTAGACGAGAGCAAGAACATGTTTACCATGAAACCAAGGACTACCTTCGACGATCTTTTTACGTTCCGACTCCTCCTTGAACTCGAGGACATAACACATTTTCTCAAACCTCATTGAGATCCGATTATGCATATTCCAAAGTTTTGTTAGGGTTCCAATGAGGGCTTTGGGTTCTGCCCGATGACCATGAACAGAGAGGGGCGCCCCACCGGAAAAAAATTGGTGGACATGGCGGCATGGCTAGTAGTACCAAAGAAACGCTCGCCATTCTCCGTTATGGCAATAGAGGCAGCGAGATGAGCAGATACGGCATCTACCATGGTGATGAGAAAGGGGGGTTCCAAGCAAAATATAGAGGCTAGAGAGAAAAAAAAACCTAACCCTAATAGAGACTCTTTTTTTTATTATATCAATAGTAAACTCCAACAGTTTTGTTACAAGACACCAAAAATTTAATATTTTTTTAATCTCGATGCTTGAACTGCAACACATTTTCTCTAAAATCTCCATATATCTTCCTTAAAATTTTAGAGATTGTTGTAAATTTAAAGAAATTTTGTTATTTATTTCCTCATAATCCCTATTTTAAGGATAGTTTTAGGTTATTAATTAGTTAGAGCAAAAGATGTTTATTATTCACTAAAATAGAGAAAATTTTAAACATAACATGTTGTAGATTATGGAACTATAATCTAAGTCTAATTAGCTAATCTGAGTGGGTTAGTGTTGGCTTGAACATAAGAAGTATAGTGGTTCATCTCCCTCTCTTGGGGTAGACTACATCCACTTAACATGTACTACGAGTAATGATATTAAAAGAGTAGTAATATGATCATTTTTAAGTGGGAGGAGAGGTCCTTTTTATAGGTAAGGGAGCCACTCTCCTTTACATGTTCTTCAATATGGGATGCAAAGTCTCATCTCTAGTCTATAAAGCTTATTGTGATGGCATCCTGGCAAGGTCGGGAAGGTGGCTTCCCGACGAGATCTCGGTGACTTCTGACTATCGTTGGAAGGGGAGTGCTAAGCTCAACCGCAGGGTGCAGTTGGATTAGACACACACCAATAAAAGTCTACCACATGGCGCCTTTTTATTTTTTCCTTCTTACTTTGTTTGATTTTATTAAATAATTACAAATGTTGAAGATAAGCTGTTTCTTTCCCTTATTGTCCTCCCACTAATTTGACAAACTTTTCTCTCTCCCCATATCCCTCAGAGACCATAATCTCTCTCTCCCATATGTTGCTTCGTTTTATGGTCTTGAGCGATGTCTTTAATTTTTTTTTTTTCTCAAATTGTCAGTTCTTAACCCAATCAATTAAGCAAGCAAAATCCAAGATGTATTTCATATGTTCCTAAATTCCAAACTTTCAATCTTTGCAGTACATCCTCTATTTGAGTTCTAAATCCCCACATCTTGGCAATACTCATGAAACTTATCAACCTAAAAAAATTTGAGTAAAGAAAGATCCAAGAAAAAAAAACATCAAGAGAAGGAGAAACACAAGAAATCTGATTCATATTTCTCATTTATGCAACACCCAATTCACAGATCGACATAGCATATCCTCCTCCCTCATCTCAATTTTAGATGTGTATTGAAGAATGAACATGGTTGGTGACTTGGTGTTCGATTAAGATTGAGGACCTAAATTAAGGATGGTTTTGGAAATGATTTGATGATTCTGTGGCTTTATAAATCTTCATCTTTTGGTTTGTTGTGTTAGACAAATGAGGGACTTCTGTAAATTTATCACTTCTGCAAATTTAGAAAAATAATGATGGTGAGAGAGGAAGAACATAAAAATGGCAAATATGGAAGGGAATATATTCAAAACAGTCATTGTATTTTTACATAGATTTGATATTAGAAAAATCTGATATTGTGTCACTTGGCGGAGTGTGGCTAATACACACACATCTGAGTGTGATGATAGCACTCTTCTCGTTGGAAAGCTCGTATAACGGTCTACGATATGTATGTCACGGTTGGGCCCCACCATGGCTTGTGAATGCATAAAGAGGGTGACACTTTTGCTTGGTGGTATAGCATACTAGCAATACTAGTAGTGGTACCAACACAAGTTGTTGGAGTTGCTTTAAATCATTTGTTCGCAAACGTTGTGTCCCAATTATGTGTCACCATATAATATACCTCTAATTTATCGGTGAGTCGTGGTTTGTTGCTTAACAATTATAATTGATAACTAAAGATCATGAGTTCAAGCCTCATTGATGAAATTGTGGTGTTTGTTAAAGAAATTTAATAATAATAAAAAATTAAAAGTTCACTCTAATTTAAGAAAGAAAAAGAAATATTTTGGCTCTTCCTTCATTCAGATGGATTGAGCCCAAACGGACAAGTTTAAAATCTAAATCCAATTCAATGTCATTCCCATTTTATATGATTTACAAAAAAATGAGATTATCTCCCTCCTAGTTTCGTGTTTTTTCTATTTTAAGGGGTTACTCTTCTGAGTCTTCTCCCTCCCCTAGTTTGGAGATCGAGTAATTTTCAATCCAAATTAATGGGACATTTCCCCTCTTGATAAACCTTATCCTCTCTATCCACATATTCTAAATTTAACTGATGCCAATATATTTGAAGTCAACAAGTGCTTCAAAGAAAGTATTGGTGGGTTATGGGTTTTTTTTTATTGAATTTTAAAACTTTGTGTATTATTTTCGCTTTGTTAGTATATTGTTTCATATTTGTGTTACATAGTAAGATTAGGGTTTACGTTGTCAATTTAACTTTGGTTCGCAATCAATTATTCGATATTTATAGTAGCAAGTTCAAGTTCTAATGGAGTTTTGTCACAATGAATTAAGCGGTCGAACCTACTGCAATACCAACAGATTTTCAATAATTGTTAAATTATAGAGAATTTTGTTTTTTAGTTTTTTTCCTTATATATGTATGTATGCTTGGACTAGTCCAGCATTGGTTTTATTATTATTTTTTTTTTTTTGGGTCACGAGTGAACATACATGGATAAAAAGTAAGAGTGCTCTCTGTTATGATTTTTGTCCCTCGCTGACAAATGACCGAAAAAATCTGTATGGCGGTGGCTCCTCTACAGGTGGATGAGACCACTACCAGATCTGAGTGAATAGCCGACGAAAAAAATTTCGTCGGCTATACCTTCTACCGACGAAATTTTCGTCGGCTATAATTCGTCGGAAAAAACCCGTTGGCTATACCAATGGCCGACGAAAAAAACCAATTCGTCGGCTATAGTAGAGTATGGCCGACGAACTTACCGACGAAAATATTTTTGGTCGGCCAAACCTGGGAGAAATTACCGACGAATTTCGTCGGGTATTTTCGAGTATGGCCGACGAAATTCATTAACTATAGCCGACGAAATTCGTCGGCTATTGGGTTTTAACAATAGCCGACGATTTTATAAATTTTCGTCGGCTATTTCCTCGAAATATATTAATATTTAATAGGCATTAATTAGTTATAGCCGACGAAATAATGTAATTTTCGTCGGCTATACAACTTATAGCCGACGAAAATTGGTAAAATTCGTCGGCTATAGTTATTATAGCCGACGAAATAATGCCAAAATCGTCGGCTTTTCTTACATTTGGGGAAAAAAAATTAAATTATTTTCTAAATTATCATTCCAAGCAACCTGCAAATCACAAAGACAGTCCATGCATTTGCACCAACAAGAAACACGTCTAAATACCCTTTTTATTAAATTCGTTCTAATATACATAAAATATAACCCTAATCATCACCTAAACCACTAAAGTCCAGCAGGTCATCCCCAGCATCCTGCTCTCCATCAGGCTCGTCATCCTGCTGACCGAACTCGGGAGGTTGAGGTATTGGAGGTTCCGCTAACGGCTGAAACGGGGGCGGGGGTGGAAGGTTTTGTTGTTGTGCCGCGAACATCTCATACCACCAGTTTTGTTGGCCGTCGTAGTTGTGTCGCCGAATTCTGTCGCATTCAGCATGCCAACTGGCCATATCCAAATGATACTGCTGTGTTCTGCGGCGCAGCTCCTGTACTGTCTAGGTCGAGGTCACCAATTCTGCGGCCAATCGCTGCACTTCCCCCCTCATCTGTTGGCTCTCCCCGCCTCCCTTCTTTTGACCTCCCTTAGTGGTCTTCAGAAGCCCTAGTCCAAAACTTCCCAAACCCCGGCAGTAGTAGTTGTTTGACCGGTTTGGGAAGGCTGCGTCGAACATCCTCGCTGCCGTTTGGACATTGGACCGGTCGACCTGGCGCAGGGCTTCTTCCAGATCTGCCTCTGAAATGTTCAGTTGTGTCTCCCGAACTACTTGCTGGAACACCTCTTCTTCGGCTCGGTTGACCCTCTCTTAATTGGACGGGAAAAAAAAAATTAATATTATAACAAATATATAATTAAGTAAAATTAATAATTAAAATTTTAAAATTGTAATGAACGACTTACAAGCTGTTCTGTCGCTTGTGGATAAGCGATCTTGAACGTCTCCACGTACGGGTTGCTATCAGGATGATCTCTAAGCGCCTCCTCCTGATACTGTGCAAACGGCCTAGAACCAGCATGATGGGGGGTTGTGTTCCGGCGGCGATTCTCAGAGTTTATCCGAGAATGTTGCTTCAAACAAATAATAAAATGTTAGAAAAATGCATCAAAAAATATTAGTGTAATAATTATAAAATAATTAAACTAATAATTAAAATTTTAACAAAATAAACATTTGTACTGAAGTTTAGTATTTACCTGCATAACTGGGTTGTTGAATTCTACTGTCTTCAACCAACGCCACTCGTACTCTCTGAACATGAACTCCCTGGGAGTACCCATACGACCAAGGTTGTCGTATTCGTTATAGTGGGAACGCAGCTCGTTCTTCCACTCTTTGAACCTACGAAAAAAACAAAAGTGCATTAGAAATATTATTAATATCATAAAATATTAATAATTATAAGATAATTATAATATCATAAAAACAAACGTACCTCGAGTTCTGCACGGTGTCCGCCCAATCCCGCTTGTGTTCGGCAATCTAGAAGAATGTCTGAAAAATAATATTTTATTAGTTTTACAATTGTAATAATACCGAAAATTATTAAATATTACGATAAATAAATTAAATTTTTTAAATTACTCACCGACTCGGCGTTGTTCACCTCCCTCTTTATCTCTTCGGGCACATCAGCCCACCGGGTCCACAACATAGGGACTCTGTCCCTAATCAGTGCCCCCACGCAACCCGAGTAGTCGCGTTTTTTCTTCCCCTGAACCTCCTGATTAGGAGGTTCGTTGATCTGAATCCTCCCGCTGCGCACAACAGTTCTCCTGAGCGTGTCAAAACATATGACACCTCTCGTATTCCTCCGTGAACTGCTAGCGGCTGTCCCTATCACAAAAACGACGATTGGTTAATAAAATTAAATATTAGTGCGTTAATTTTAATAAAACATTTAATTAATAAAATCAAATGTTACCTGAACTGGATGACTCGTCTGTCGACTTTCCTTTTCTCCTCGCCGAAATAAGGTGGTCAGGGTTCTCAAATGGCTGCTGCTGGTATGCCTCCGCAGCACTCACGTACTGAGGCATATCAGGCCATATGGGCACACCACGATAGTCGACCTCCGGTATCGCCGGAATGTTGTACGGGAGGTAGAGCTGGTTTGGGAGAGTATGAGCCTCAGTCGAGTCGGCAGCAGACGTCGTCGGACTCCTCATCGGCTCCCGATGAACCTCAGACATACGAATCTAAGGAACGTCTGCAGCTATCTCGTCCTGAAGTAGCTGCCGACTAAACCTCGGAGCATCTGGCCCGACAGGCGGAAGTGAACTGCTCGACGGCCGCACCGCCTGGAGTAGGGTCTGGTGCCGAGAACTCACACTCCTCCGCGGCTGGGATGAATCCACAGTCCTCCGCGGCTGGGAGGAATCCACACTCCTCCACGGCTGGCTGGTGGTCCTCTCAAGCTGGCTAAAGGTCCTGTCGGAGTCTGCGGAACCGGCGGAACTTCCAGAACCTCTCGATCTGGAACGACGGCCTCCGAAGAACTGTCTGAATGCATCGGCCATCTGCAGCCGCGGCCATTTTAAATAATACTAACCATTAACCTAAATATAACTATTTATATACAAATATAACTATATTTCTTCATTAACATATATATATATAATTAGACTACCAATTTATATATATATATAATTAATTTAACAATTTATATAATTAAAATTAAATATATAACAATTTATATACCTAAATTATAACAAATATATAACAATTAAATTTATTAACAAATATATAAATATATAACAATTTATATAATTAAAATTAAATATATAACAAATTATATACCTAAATTATAACAAATATAATTAATTTATTAACAAATATATAACAATTTATATAATTAAAATTAAATATAATTAAGCTATATATATAATTAAGCTAAATTATACAATTAAGTTACCAATTTATATAATTAAACAACCAATTTATACGTATAAATTATACAATTACATCTAAATTATACAATTAAAATAAATTTAAAAAAAATACCTAAATTAACATAAATACCTAAAAATTACCTAAATTAACATAAATACCTAAATTATACCTAAATTAACATAAATACCTAAATTATACCTAAATTAACATAAATACCTAAATTATACCTAAATTAACATAAATACCTAAATTAACAATTACATCTAAATTAACATAAATACATAAATAAATTATATCTAAATTTACATAAATAATTAAATAAATTATATCTAAATTAACATAAATAAATTAACCTAAATTAACATATTTAAATTAAAATAATTAAAAAAAAAAAAAAACTTACCGGATCGGATGGAGGAGGAGGAGGAGAGTGGCCGGCCGGATCGGATGGAGGGGAGGAGGAGGAGTGGCCGGATCGGATGGAGGAGGAGGAGGAGCAGAGCGGCAGTGCGACGCAATCTAAATTGCTGCGGAGGTGTACGGAGGGGGAGAAATATGAAAAATGCAGAAAATGGAGGCTAGGTTCGGCAGTTTCAGCCTTATACCCGATAGAATAGCCGACGATTTAAAAATATTTCGTCGGCTATTCATTACATAGCCGACGAAATCTTTGAACTCGTCGGCTATTCATTGAATGTCGTCGGCTATACTTTAGGCGCTCAGCAGCCGTCCGATCTCCCCCATCCAACGGCGGACAATGAAAAGGCGCGGATCGCAAGAGTTTAGCCGACGAATTTAAATATTTCGTCAGCTATTCTTTGGACAATCAGCAGCCGTTGGATCTGAGCCATCCAACGGCAGACAATAAGCGGATCGCAAGAGTTTAGCCGACGAAATAGACTTTTCGTCGGCTAAACCTTTGGTCAAACAGCGAAGTCAAACCTCTAAATGCTTTAAAACGGAAATTGGCCTGTCTAAATGACGTTTTTTGGCCTGATCTTCAACAGAGAATAGTTTCAAATCGATGAGACGCGACTAATCGTATAAAAATTTTCCTCAAAATATTTACCGACCGTCAGGCTACCCATAGGAAAACGGAATTAAAAAACAGTTAACCGCAACATTCGGCACACAGATTTTGTCAGAATCTTCTCATTTTTCAACCGTAGATGTATTTCAATATTTCGGTCATATCTTATTTCATGACACATTTGCATTTGAAGAGTCTACGTATAGTAACTATTTGAAACTATACATTCACTTAAACACTTAGTAAACAAGTTAAGGAACATTACTGCATATGTTCTGATTTTGAATCTAAAAGTTTGGAAAATCTATTCCAACCGTCAGATATCACCGTTAAGATTAAAAACATGTATGAAAAAAAATTCAACTACATCTGAGAACGTTAAAGGCTTGATCGGGACGGTCAAACAGCGAAGTCAAACCTCTAAACGCTTTAAAACGGAAATTGGCATGTCTAAATGACGTTTTTTGGCCTGATCTTCAACAGAGAATAGTTGCAAATCGATGAGACGCGACTAATCGTATAAAAATTTTCCTAAAAATATTTACAGACCGTCAGGCTACCCATAGGAAAACGGAAGTAAAAAACAGTTAACCGCAACATTCGGCACACAGATTTTGTCGGAATCTACTCATTTTTCAACAGTAGACGTATTTCAATATTTCGGTCATATCTTATTTCACGACACATTTACATTTGAAGGATGAAGCAATGGTTTGTCGATAGTGATAGAAAATGGAAGCTGCTGTTTTTTTGTTTTTTTTTTAATCATAGTCGACGAAATCAAACCTAGTACTCGTCGGCTATTCTTTTGTCGTTTTCTGTCAAAAATAAAATATTTATTTTTCAATAAATTTATGGTCGACGAAATAATGAATTTTTCGTCGGCTATTATGATAATGGCCGACGAAATAATGAATTTTTCGTCAGCTATTCTGTGAATAGCCGACGAAATAATGCATTTTTCGTCGGCTATTCTGTGAAAAAAATAAAAAAATCTGTGGTGTTACACCTCCCGTATGCCTATGTCCTGTTCATATATAACCAAAATTGAACATAAAAAAACAGAAACCCAACAGTCAACATATTTCAAAATTTTTTTTAAGGGGTTTGGAACCCAGCCTAGCTGGGAGGCTCATCCCCACGCCCGTTCATTAGAAATGATCGAGTGGATTACAAATGAAAGGATTACATAATCTAAATTACTTAATCCGTCGGATTGTAATCGGAATCATCGGATGAGTCTTCTTCGGTTTCTGAATTGCTCGATAGGGGTAATCTATGTTGTTCCTCACCACTAGAGTCCTCGTTAGTTTCTTCATTTGGATCAACATCAACAAGCAGTGGCTCTTCACGTCGAATTCGCACCGGCGTGTCTAGGCGAATAAAAGAGGGAGTCAGGAATACCGTTTGAGTTGGGCTCTTGATACGCGGTGCCCCCTTCCTCGTTCTCTTCAGCCACTCCAAGTGTAGACGCCCGGTAAATGTTGCGATGGTGGATAATGTTGACTACTTTCCACGGGTCACCCTTGGCGAGATCATCAAGATAAAACACTTGTTTCACCCATGTGGGTAAAACGAACGGGTCGTCCTCATACCATGATGTACTAGTGTTCACAGAAGTTATGCCGTATTGATCGGTTTTCATACTCTGCGGCCGTGTGTCAAACCATCTACACTTGAAAAGGTGCACTTTCATGCCTTCCCCATAATGTAGTTCCATAACTGAATGGAGAACACCGTAATAGTCAACTCCATCATCCCCACCATGTGCCATAACCCCTGAATTTTGTGTTTTCAGTCTGAGGTCTCTCTCTTCACATCGAAATAACACACCATTCACCTTGCACGTCGCATAAACTTTTGAATAGACCGGCCTCATCGCGAAAAGTCTGAGTTCGTGCAACCAATTTGGGTGATTATTATTTTTAATAAGGTCCATCTGCAACCATCAGAATCAACTATAAATATGAATAATTATACACAATAATATATAAACACATATAGAATAGTGTTAAAGTTACGTACCCAGCGGTCGAAATACTCTGCGAATGTACGGTTGTGGTAATCGAGATCACCTCCTACTTGTTCACAGTTTAGATGTATGTTCTTCCAAAACTGAACTTCTGGACAGTTGATTAGTACCCACCAATGTACAATGGCTACCTCATAATCTTTCAACTTGTAGGAAACTGGCATGTTTCCACCGAGTACAACATCGTCGGAGAGTATGGAAAGATTGAACTGTGAAGG
Organism: Potentilla sterilis; assembly: GCA_963682095.1. NCBI lineage: Eukaryota > Viridiplantae > Streptophyta > Magnoliopsida > Rosales > Rosaceae > Potentilla > Potentilla sterilis. The sequence goes on along the minus strand of OY821755.1, from coordinate 30,882,648 downwards.
TACATCTTCCGGTATGCTTTCCTGTAACGCTACTAAATACAGCTTCATGTAGGTGACGCACTCGTGCGCAATATATGCTTCAGCTATACATCCTTCAGGTGCGGATCTGTTTTGGACAAAACCACCGTATTGTCCAAGTTGCCTATAAATCAAGTTTTTAAAGTGTTATGATAATACATTAACACTATATCACATATATTGATGAGGAAATTAACATAAGGTGTAAAATACGTACCTTTCCATCGGATACATCCAAGTGAAGTGCACAGGACCGGTAAGCAACAACTGCCGAGGAAGATGGATCATGAGGTGAGGCATGATGTCGAAAAAATTTGGAGGAAATATCATCTCAAATTTACACATGATATGAACGATGTCTTGTTGCATTTCCCGGAGGTCAGATTTTCTCACTTCCCGTGTGCATACCTTCTGGAAAAATCTTGCCAACGCTACTAACGGCTCCACAACGTGACGGGGAAGGAACGGTCGAATGAAAACAGGGAAGAGACGTTGTAGCAGGATATGATTGTCATGACTTTTCAACCCGTACAGATTGTTGAATTGTCTGTTCACACACTTGGCTATATTTCCAGCAAAGCCTGAAGGATACTTGGCCCGACATATCCAATGGAAAATTTCTGGTTTATGCTCAGGCTTGACGGTGTAAGGAGCTTGAGGCATTTTTCTCTTCCCTTGTTTCAACCATAGTTGTTTTCTGATATTCATGTTTTGCAGATCAGTGCGAGCCTTAGGACCGTCTTTCGTCTTCCCCTCCAAGTTCAGCGTTGTGCCCACCACACTTTCAGAAACATTTTTTTCTATGTGCATAACGTCTACGAAGTGACGGATCAGCAACTCACACCAATACGGAAGTTCCCACAATATGCTCTTATGTGTCCAGAATTTGTACTCCTCAAGTCTTTCAGGTATTTCCGCTACAATATCGGGATGATTGCTGAGGGGCCCAAAATCGTACTCATTAAGCACTGCTAAAATTTCTCTTCCCGTCCATCTTCTGGGAGGACCACCGTGTTCTTCGGTTCCATCAAATGCGGCGGACTCGTAACGCCAGTGGTGATCCGCCGGAAGGAACACACGATGACCCATTCGACATATCTTGTTGCAATGAGGGGTGCTCCCATAATCGCTGAGGCACTCTGGACAAGCCTTGTATCCCCTAACAACGCTGCCCGACAACATCCCATAAGCAGGAAAATCACTGATGGTACCAATAACCATGGCATGCATGTGGAACGTCTCCTGCTTGTACTTGTCAAAAGTGGGATGACCAACGTCCCACAATACCTTAAGCTCTTCAATCAATGGTCTCATATACACATCGAGACATTTCCCTGGGTAACCAGGCCCCAGAATCAACAACGTCAACATATTATATTCCTTCTTCATGCACATCCACGGAGGAAGGTTGTAAGGTACCAAAACCACCGGCCATATACTGTATGAAAGACTCATGGTGCCGAAAGGGTTGAACTCGTCGGTTGACAGCCCGAGCCTGACGTTTCTGACATCTGACACAAAATGAGGAAACTCATTGTTTATATGCTTCCAAGCCGCTCCGTCAGAGATGTGTGTCATGATATCTGCGTCTCCCGCGTCCCGCTCACCGTGCCATCTCATAGCTTTTGCGGTGGTTTCTGACATGTACAACCGCTCAAGCCTATCTCTCAACGGAAAATACGGAAGCACTTTCACAGGTTTCCTATTGCCTGCTCCCGTCAACTTATATCGGTCAGACTGACATATCGGACATGCGTCAAGGCTAGCAAGGTCATTCCCTTCTGCATCTTTACCCCAGAAGAGAACGCAGTCAAATGCGCATGCATGGATCTTAATGTAGGAAAGCCCTAGATCTTTGAGGATACTTCGGACCTTACGGTGATTGGTAGGATTACGATGACCCTCCTCCAACAACGAAGAAGTGTACTGTAGATATTCATCCACTTGCCTGATGCTCGATTTTGCCTCGACTTTAATCCTCATTACCTCCATCACACTTTGAAGAACTGTCTTCTCAGAACTTGAAGACACAGGGGTCTGTTGCAATGCAATCAGTTTGTTGTACTTGTCAAAGGCAGCAGTGTTGACAACTTGTGGGAATGGCTGCACCGGGTCATGCATATATTGTTCCCCACGTACACCGCTTTCAAAAGGAAACACGTCGTTGACGAATGCCATTGTTGGATCGTTGGATGTACTACTACTGCCCGCCTCAAAAAACTGCCCATGATCATGCGATCCATCTAATGATGGCTCACCGTGATATATCCAACGTTTGTACTTCGGCCAAAACTCATTACTCTTTAGGTGCTCCCATACTGTCCTAATCGGAAATCGACACATATCACTGCGACACTTACATTTCTTGCACGGGCAATAATGGTATTCACTCCCGTTTGCATTTTCCTCGACGAACTGCAAAAAATCCACAACTCCTGTAGTGTTCGTCGGTCATGCCTTGGAAGCGAAATCCAACTCTTATCTCGATCCATATATAGCCTGATAATAACATATATGTATAACTTTAATTAATAATAAATTAATTAACACATATATATTACAATATATATTATTATCAACATCAACTCATATATATATATATATATATATACCATTAATTAACAACCATTATTTAAGTTCATTACACTATCAACAACCATTAATTAACATATTTATATATATTTTAACACTAATTAAAATAACATTAAATTAAAACACATAATTATACTCTAACTGAAAATCAACTCAACTACAACTCAAAATCAACATATATACATACATTCTAACACTGAAACAACAACAAAACAAAAAATCACTTACTATATCAAAATCACTAAAACTCAAAATCAACATATATACACATATACGTACCTATATATAGCTCCACAATGTAAGAGAGGACGGATTTCAACAATACCCACAGATTTTTCACTCTTTCTCCCGTTTTTTTTCGTTTTTTTTTAAATGAGCAGCTTCTGTCCAGATCTGAAAATATAAAGACTTATAGCCGACGAAAATTCCAATTTCGTCGGCCAAACTTTCTAAAGTTTTCGTCGGCTATACTTTAAGAGAAATGCCGACGAAAATTCAAATCGTCGGTCATTCTAGGGGTATAGCCGATGAAAAATATTTTTTAGTGACGAAAGAAAAAATCGTCGGCCATTCTTGGGGAATAGCCGACGATTTTTTATTTTTAGCGACGAAATAAAAAATCGTCGGCCATTCTTGGGAATAGCCGAAGGAAAAAGTATGTCGTCGGCCGTTTTTTTTTTTTCGTCGGTAATACTGTTTTTTCTGGTAGTGGACGGTGGTGAATTTTGAGGAAAGGATGAATCTGATCAGTGATCCTGGTTACATTCTGTGTGGCCGGGCTTTTTTTGGTACGATTGTGGTAGCATCGACGTTGTTGGCAGCCATGGTATGGGTTTGGTGAAAAAAGGAAAAGGTGGAGATTCATGAGGAGGAAGATGAAATTTTTGTGATTCGATTGAGTGATGAACAGGTGGAGAAGAATCTAATCCTTCATGGGGTCTTTTGTGTTTCAACAATTAACAGCACACTGCTTATGGCCAATTATGATGGCGGGGGAGATCTAAAGAAGGAAGGTCTCGTTAGATTTCCTTCATGTTTGGATCTCAATGAGAGGCCTTCAAATTGCAATGTGCAAAGAGAAGTTATGAGCCGAATCAGGAACTCTCCAAGATCTTAAATCCTGGTAGGCACGACGGCCTTACAGAGGCATGATCTCATTCAAAAGATACAGCTTGTCTATGCGACGCCGGGTTTTGGAACTGAGGACCTTTGTTTTTCGCTGGAGCTTTCTTTGAAGGTCGAGGTCAGATATAAGAAGTAGGACTAAATTCTGCTTACTACCCTGTACTTTTGGGGTTTCATCAATTCAGTCCTTGAACTTCTAATTTAATCAAAAAAGTCCTCGTACTTTCTAATCTCATCAAATCGATCCATTTTGTTACCAATCCGTTAAGTTGATCTGTCATTAAAAACACAATTGATGGAGTATTTTGGGAAGTTTCTCTGTGAGAAGGTCTCACAAGTTGATCTGTCAAATCTGCACTTGTCAGGTTAGCAAAGTTAACGGAGATACTTGACAGATTGGTAATAGATTAGATCGATTTGATGAGATTGGAAAGTACGAGGACTTTTTTGATTAAATTAGAAGTTTAAGGACTGAATTGATGAAACTCCAAAAGTACAGAGTAATAAGCAGAATTTAGTCCTAAGAAGTATAAGGGGCTCTGTCATTCGTGTTGGCTTGTCTCCCATATTTGTGGACTGTGATAAAGTCGTGGAGGAGTTAGGAGCGGTGATGGAGCCAACGGCGAGGGCGCCACAACTTTTAAAGATGGAGAGGCCAAGGCCAGTGCTAGTGACCACTATTATACCTATTGGGATGCCAGACTTGCTCTCGCAGAATGCAGTAACTGTTGCCATAAAGGATTTAGTGGTGAGTGGCGCAGAGACTCTGATAGCCCTGTCGCCTCAAGTAAGCCCAACCTTTTCTGCGGGAAATCCTAAATTTGAATTAGGGTTGACTGTATGGTCGGTTTGACTAGGGAGGTTGATGGGCCGGGTTGGACTTCTTTTGAGCCACCTGCTGAGGTAGAGAGGTAGCTAATTGGACCTAGGCTTGATGGGATGCTGCCATCTATTGAGCTGGTGATGAAAGGGTCTGCTGTTGAGATTTTTTTTTTCCTTTGCCATGCTGGCGTTGTCGGACGGCAAATAGCCTAACATGGCATATATACTCAAAGAATTCAAGTTGGGGGAGTTGGTGGAGATTCTGGTCATGGCTTGGAAGACTCCTACGATGTCACGCCCCGAATTTCAATATCAAAATTCAAATTTAAAATGTGATAACTCATAAAATAATTCTCAAATAGTTTAATGTTATCTTACAATAACCAAGTATCATAACAGAGTTTCAAAATACAACTCTGTCAAATCCCTAATACATTCTAAATAATGACAAAGTATGTAACATAAATGGAAATGCAAAAGTCCCCGCTGAACTCACTACAACTGAAGAATAGAAGCTAGGATAAGGTCTACACCTTCTAGTTGTCCACGTCAGTCGCCGCCTCTCGCCTGCTGATCTTCACCTGCAGGTCTAACTCCTACACTAAGAATTGGTGCACCGAGTTGTAAACAACAAACCCAGTAACCTTTTAAGCTCGTATGAGTAATCCATGTTAGAACAAGACCATAATGCAACATGATAATTTCTCAACAAGGAAAGACAATGTAACAACAATAAGTTTCATAATTATGAAGAACGAGTTCTTCAACACAATCAAATAAGGACGACGTAAGCTTTCCTCACGTAAAATGTATCCATGGGTTCGCCAACACTAAGTCATCCCCCATCGAATACCAAACAAAAAATGTACTCATGGATTCGCCAACACTAAGTCATCCCCCATGCAATACTTGACAGACAGACTAGAGCTCTACTAATCGTCCCCACTAACCCGACCAAGACGTGGTTCCCGATATAACTGTCAACACCACTAAGGCTGACAGGACTCGAACTAGATTTCACCATGAAATCCGGATAAGATCCTGCGGGGACCACCTTAAGACTAACTCTATCGATAAATCGATACGTCAATCTTAAGATGGACAACCCTAAAACCTGCAACAACTAAAACACTTCTAAATTACAGTTCTATCCGTAACACCTGGAGCCACCTGCTCCCCAAATCACAACAACCGCCACAAATAAATACAAAATCTAATTCAACTGGCTCACAGGTAATCAGAGCAATCTAACAAAATGAACTGGAATTACAAATGGAAATATAACAAGAAATTTAATATGAAAATAAAAGAATAAGGGATCACAGATCCCACCTAGCGGAAGCGACAATGATGATGACTATGCCTCGACTCCGAGTACTCTTGACCTCTGATCACTACTCTGCACACTGGGCGATTTAAGCCGAAGGGCCCAGGGGAAAGTAATTTAAAAACACGTTAGAGTGAGTGGATAAAATAATATCATATAACACTTTATATAAAAAGTATTTTATTACTTCCCTAATATTTTATAGCTGAAAACCACTATGCATGCATTTTCGTAAAACGTCCCACGTTTAAGAAAATCATAATAATTAATCAGCCCCGCTGATATCTCAAATACACAAATAATATTTTGTTTATACTTTCAAAATAAATACTTTGAAAATCAAATAGTAACATACCACGACCAATCTCATTGGCCGAATCCCAAATCATTTTATAGTAAAAACCCAGCCCCACTGGTATATCGAATAATCAAATAAAATATAACTGGACCAATCCCATTGGCCCATTCCCAAATATTCTTGTAATTAAATATTCAGCCCCGCTGGTTCGGGAATTTATTAAATAACAGAAAGTCTCATAGAGAAAATATTCCCGAAAACTACATAATATAAAAGTCATGACCAATCCCATTGGTTATATAATAGGGGAAGGTTATCACCATTTAATAGTAAGCCTCCCAGGCTAAGGGTCGAGTCTCCCAGACTCTATAGCGTCCCACGCTAAACCTCTATACAACCCTACGTCGACCACCGAGCATGAATCTGACCTATATGGTCAAGTCGTCACCTCGCGTGGGATGAGGTTAATAAGCTAGTTAGCATCAATATATATACGGACCCTGATATGGTGAAAAATCTGAAAATAAAACCGAAAACACACTTCCCCTTATATATAATAAATCCGTACGGTCCCTGACCGCACATCTGAGGCTTATAATAATCATAAATAGTATAATAGCCTCAAAATATATTCATATATGTCCAACATATCCAATATGCCGTAAAATAATATCGAAAAATATAAATACAACATCGACATGTCTCACATGTCGAAAAATCACAAATTCGAAAACATTAAATCGCCGGAAATCTCATTTCCGGTCTTTACATCAAAATACACATAAACTTATTTAGCATAATCAAGTTATGATTAATTAAAACATACTATTTCCGGAAACCTCGTTTCCGGATAAAATCATATACTACTAAAATAAAAGCATAACCCCAAAACCTTATTTCCTTAAATATCAATATCATTTTAATTTTACTGATTTTCATGCTTCTCAGATTATTTAATTAAATAAATTGTATTTCCTTAATATATATATATATATATATATATATATATATATATATGCATGCATTTATTTAAAATAAAAATCCACTCACAGTACGGCCGAGCGCGCCGCTAATCTGATCTCTCGTCCCGTCGAATAACCTCTCGACCTGTAATAGGGACGTAATTATAATTATTACGAAACTCGGAATTTATTTATAAACGTTAAATCTACAGACGTCCTTATTCGCACGAAACCTCCTAATTTTCCCTTTTCAGTTATCGGTATAGGAATTTCGCCTCAATACCAAATAATCTACGTCCGAAATAACTCAGGACACCCACCCCGTGTCCGATTAATCCTTTTACTAGTTATTTCGTCTTAAAACCCCTTTAAAATAGCTTTTACCTTTTTACGGTAAGTCAATAGTAATCAACCAAGGTCAAACAGTAATTATTCTAGGTCAAACAGTAATTCTGAAAGTCAAACAGTAATTGGTTAAAATCCAATTACTATTTACCATTTACTTTTACTGTTTACTGTTTTACTGTTTTACTTTTCACCTTTTACCGTTTTACTTTTACCTTTTACTGCTTCACTGTTCATCGTCTTCAACCTTTCGCTGCCGGAACAGTGGCGCCGCCGCCGCCACCGCCACCGCCACCGGCAGTTCCGCCGCAGGAGGCCGAAACCACCTCCAATCGACGCCAAATTTTCACAGCAGCGTCGCCACCACCTTGGGAACTCATCCCCAACACCCCCGCCGCCAAAAACACACACAGCCGCCGCGTACGGCGTCCGACACGGTGACAGTAACTCCCCAAATTCAAAACTTAACAAAAATCAACCAATCGAACCTCAAACAACACCTAATCGACTCCTTACAACCTCAACCTCCTAAACACGAATTCAAGCTCCAAACCCACCAAAAACATCAATTTCACAACCTCCATCGAAAATCACCAAAACCCTAAAAATTTCAAATTCTAATTTCTCCTTACCTGGTGCAATTCGGTTCAATTCCTTCCATGGAATGATTGCACACGTCGAAACCTTCAATTCCCCTCAAGAATCGGGCCGAATTGTGGCCGGAGGAGGGAGTTCTTGGTTCGACTGTGTCGACCCCTCCCAAGCTCCCACCGATCGAACCACGGCGAACCCGGCCGCATGGTTACCACGGAGGAGGAGAGGAGGAGAAGGCGAACCGATCGACACCGGTGGCGCGTCGATCGGTGGCCAGACGCCGGAGAACCACGAACGTATGCCCCGTGTCGGTGGAGTCGCGGGGAGGTAGAGAAAAAGAGGAAAGAAAAAGAAAGAAGAAAAAAAAAGAGAGGAAAGTTTCCCTTTTGGGAAAATTTCATTTCCGCTATTTATACTCGTCCAAAAAAACGGAAGTTCCGAGTTTTTAAATCAAAAGTTTTTCATGCGAGTTCCAAATTAATCGTGTTACGCGTCCACGAACTCGTTTCAACGTCTTCTGCCTCATCATCAAATAAAATCCTGGGTCGGGTCAACTTATTTAAAAGTCAACCTTTAGAACTTTCAAATCGTAAAAACAATTCCCGAGGAGAAATAATGAAAGTAAAATAGTTAAACAGTAATTCTAGGTTCGGGTCGTCTCAAAGTCACAAGTTCCAAATTCTAGCAAAAGAACTCCAACACAATACAATCATCTAATCACCTGTCACACTGAAATCACTCCAAAGTAACTCTCCAACAATATAGTATCCAATTTCATAAACGCACACACTATTATTGCATCAACAAGATATAAAGTTCACATCACTTCATATACTTATACAATAATACTCGCTTATGAATACCCAATAACATTTTCCATAAATGGTCCATATTCACAAGAAATTCTTAAAAATCATTTTATATTTAAAACTTTATTTTACTTACCCATGGACCGTAGACGAACAAGCCCATATGATTTAAAAAGCAAAATGTATTTGTATAGAAATATTTTCATAATTTAGTGATAAAAGGAACAATTTTAACAACACAATTTAAACGCAGATCACGTGAGGTTTACTCACCTTAATCACTCCCGCTGCGTCTTCAACCTCACAAAAGTAAGATACACACGCTCCGTCAATCATCTAAGTGTCATTATCGAAAACTTAGCAACCAATTCAAAGAAAATAGATTACAACTCGCACCGGTCACTTAACCCTTAACCCGGTTGCCAACACGAGACAAACCTCCTTTTGAGCCTCACAAGGCCTCTAGAATGCCTAACCAACCATAGGATCGGACAACAAGTACCAATTTCTAAGTCCATATTCTCGTAAATTGAAAATCGCCTAACAATGGACTCACAAATGCATAACATGGTCATACGGTAACTAAATCATGCAAATTAATTGTCCACACACTCGTAATTGCGAGCTCAAGATTGCAGAGCACACAAGTGCTCTCATGGCAATTAGACGAGCCGCCACACGCCGCCATAAGCGGCAACACGTGGGCCCCACAACCGCTACCAAAATCCACAACTTCTCACCACCACTACCACATCTAACATGTAGATTAGAGAGAGAGGAGTTCAATGATACCTGAAACGAACCTTGGTTCAGCCGGAAGGTGGCCGGAAATGCTACTGCACAGTTGAGCTCTACTTAGCAACCACCCGCTGTAAATCGAGTTCCAAGGTCGACGAAACCTAACTCAGAGGGGCGGAAACGACTGGAAGGAGGAGGCCTCAAGCCCTGGTTTCGTCTGGAACGCCCACTACTCTGACGTCGACGACAACCGCTGCTTGCAGGCGAAGCTGCTTCATGCACGGCGGTCGCCTCGATGTGAGCCCTAGCTTAAACGAAAGAGGAGGTCGAGGCGAGCATCTGGATGTGTGGTGCGTGGCCTGGCATCACCGGACGGCGCAGAACGGAGTTAGAGAAGTTTTGGCAGCAAGGGGAAGACGAACAGTCGCTCGGGCGTGCCGCGTGTCTACAAACTCGTATCGCCGAGCTCAACGACTTTCGTGAAGGAAAACATTTTGAAATACCTAACGAATCAAAAAGTCAACTTTTAATGTTCGAAAATTGAATGTTTTCAGGATTTTTAATTCATACGATCACTTCCGACTTCGAACAACAACTAATTAAAAAAGTAGGAAATATGAATTTGCATAATTCGTCGTTTCATTAATTTCGAGAAATTTACAAGAAATTGAATTTAAAATTAGAGTTACTACATACGAAATGGGGTCGACCTCTTGGTCATGAGATTAAGCCTAAGGACGACACGATGGAAGCTGATAAAACGCGGATTGCTGGAGATGTACCTAGCTCTGACCTTGAGGGGTGAAAGTCAGCTTTAGTTTGATTTGTTTTTTTCCTTTTTTTTTCAAGTCTAGTATGAGTTTTCTCATATATAATTTTCAACTTTTCATGCGTAGAAGGGGAAACTGCATGCCGAAAAATGTAAGCCAGTTAGTTAATCAAGTACTAAACTAGTAGAGACTTTCCGATCATTTGTGTTAAGTGTTACTAGCTGGCTTTCACAGTTGTTGCAGCCCTTCTGATTCGTTGTTGGTGAGTCACTTCTCCCCTATTTGATTCTCTGCTTTCCTGTTTGATGGGCATGTCCCGCGAAATATTGATCTCTCTAATTCTTACTCTCTGCTACTGGTACTTTGGCATCATCTTGGCTTCTCCTCATGTCTCATACCAAAACTCATTATGATGGGATCAGAGTACCGAACACGGGTCTCCACAGTCACTCAACAGACACCAGAAATAAGGAGCAGCAAACTCATAAAATATGACAAATCCATACCACAAATAAACTGATTTTATTCATAAAACATAAGCTTACTAACAACTATTATAATACTCATATATATAGGGTTTACAAAACTTAGAAATTAAGTAGACCTAGACTAGAATGGAAAACTAATTAAATGTAATTCTTAAATTAAATGTAAAAAAATACCCTAAAAATATCTAAATAATAAAATATAAAAAGTTACAACCTATAATTAAATTATAAATAATATCTTTAAAGTTTCCTTATACTCTGCATCATATTACGATTAATCATCAAATGTAACAAAAGGAGGAAACAACATCATTATAGTTTTTATAGCAGACTGAAGCTCAAGCGTTATTGTCTGCTGAACCTCAGAAAAAAAAACCTTTCCTTCCTTAAACCTCATAACTCTTAGAGCTAGCTTTTGTTGTTGTTGGGTGTTTGTATTATTGTTGGTGTTTGAAGAACTGAAAGTTCCAGCCTTCATTCTTCGTTTGTCAAGGTAAGGTTATAGCTACATCCTTATTTCCTTAATTCGTTTTCGAATTTGGACCTAAAATATTTCAGAATTTGGGTTCTGTTGTTTCTCCGATTAGTCTTTTGTCTATTAGATTCGGTTGGGATCGCTATGATAGCAAAAATCTCAACATGCATCCTAGTTTTATTGTCTGCACACCAAGTGTGTGATAAAAGTCCCCAATGAGCTTAAGCTCAGTAGTGGGAAGTTGTTTAATTAGGATCAGCTTTTGGGTTTGAGACTCAATGACTTATCTTTGTGTTAGATAAGCAAAAGGAGAAGACTTGGAGCAAGCTGTTGTGCGCCTTGATACTACCAAAGCCACCTGATAAACTTGAGGTAAGGAAATTTGTTTTTAAGCCATTGGGGTTTGATTCTTTAAATGAAACTTTTTCTGGTGTCTTTGTTCAACTCAGCATTTCTCTTTTTGTAAAAGTATTGGTGCCTTGAACCAACTGCATGTTTCTTTCCATATCTTGATATTGTTAAAAAAAACTACTTTGTTTAAGGTTTGTGATGTCAAGAACTAATTTACTTCTTGTTGATTTTATGGAAATCCAAGCTCTGGTATCATGTTCTAAACTACATGCAATATTTGATTTGCATCTTTAAAATCTAGTCAACAATGTATATGCTTGAAAGCCCAAACTATATATGTATGCTTGTGTAATGGAATTGATGGTATGTGGCTTATTTCATTTGAGCATCTAGTTTATCGAGTATACAAACCAAGGTTTTTCACAAAGTAATTTGTTAGTCAAAACTAACCATATTTTGAAGTTCAAACTTCATTTCAAAGTGAAGAAAAGTTCTGCAGAATTTCTGAGAAAACTTCTGTTATGCTCACTTTGTCCTTTCCTTCACTCTACTTCCAGATCTTCAAATGTCTTGAATTTTTTACATGTTTCTCTTCTGTTAGTTAAGGAAAGCTTCAACTAAATCCGATGTAAATAGAGTCTCAATGATTTTTCAAAGTTTAGTTTTCATCAGGAAAAGTTTCCAGAAGTTTGTGTGTACCTCTTTGTTTCCTGCTCAGTTTCGAACTCTCATTTGATCCATTAAACCTCTGTTATTTTTTTATGTAGAATTAGACATTTACATGGTCGTCTCAGAACTTATTCCAAGTCGTTTGGTCTCAAAATGAATACTTGGTGAACTTTCGAAGTTGGCTGTGCTGCTGGTATAATATTCAGAAACTTGACAATTCAGTCTGTTTGCATCCAACTTTTCCCCTACTTCCCAAACTCTGAATGGCTTGAGGTTTTAGTTTTCTCCTTTACTTGTCCACTTAAAATTTTTCAGTGCCATCGTTATGCAAATGAGATGTTTAGAGAATTCAAAGCCAAGCTGCTTAAGCTTTAACATCTCAGTTCACTTATGTCTCTATTTGGTCATTTTCAATTCTATTGATTCATTTTCAGTCTTTCACCTGAAGTGTTAAACTCCGATTGAACCATCTACATTGGTTAATCAATGTTTAGTTGTCATCTGCTTAATGTCACCTACTTTTCTGTGAATCAAATTCCATTTCAATGTAGCACTCCAATTGTCTTTAGGACCTATGACCAAATAAAATAAAATAATTGTCTTTAGGACCAAGATTGTGTCAGTCTTTGGTGGTACCCTCATTTACTCTTACATGAGAACCCTATAAGTCATACCCGGGTTTTTGGGGTGTGACATAAAAATGTATATGTATATTAAGGTATATACAATACTCTGTAAATTACAGTTTGATGGATGGGAAGAAGAGAGAAAGAAATATTCTTGGAAGGGAAACCGATAGCACCAAGTGATGATTTACATTACAAAGGACAAGTGATCTTTATACCTATAAACTATATGCATACAATAAACAACTCTGATGTCCTATATATTATAAAAAATTGGTCTGACATTGACTGGAACTGAATGGATCTACTGGAAGACAAAAGGGAAAAATATATAAGAATTAGAAAAATTAGAAGCAGCTGGTACTTTTATTATCTTTGGATTTTGTTCGTCACCTCTTAGTCATTTCTATGCTACCGTATTTCCTGTTGGGTTTTGAGATTTTATTCTTCATTACATAACTATTGACTTTTTATGTTTACTTTTTTCTACTTTGAAAAGTCTTGATCACAATATTTTGTATATCTTGTGTTGCTTTATCATTTACTATTACTTCTGTTGTGTTATTGCATCTTTTATATTATAAATCTTTCAGATATGCAAACTCGCAGGAACCCATCATGGAGTGAATAAAATTAATATCTTAAATGATGTCAATTCATCATCCATTGAAGTGTCTCCAGAACTTTTCAAGCCTAATAATTCGCTGTATCTCAACCCAAGCAAATCTTTCATCAAACCTTATTCTCTGCCACGACCCCTCCGTGGAACAATCTTACATGCAATTGTCACAAAAATTCTATGAAGCCATGAAAGCTTGTGCATCTCTAAGGTCAATACCCATTGCTCGAAAACTCCATGCCCAACTTATTTTTTTAGGATTGGACTCTGCCATTTTCCTCCAGAACCATCTCTTGCACATGTACTCTCGTTGCAGTTTGATAGATGATGCTCGCCGGATTTTCTTTAGTATTCAACATCCTAATGTGTTTAGTTGGAATACAATGATTAGCGCATTGGTAGACTTGGGTCACATGGGGGAGGCAGAAAAGTTGTTCAATAAAATGCCCAAGAGAGATTCCGTCTCTTGGACGACAATGATGTCTGGCCATTTTCATAATGGGCAACCTGAGGATGCAATTAAAGTGTTTGCTTCAATGGTACGCAATTGTGACAGTTTCGATGACCCATTTTCCTTCTCTTGTGTAATGAAGGCTTGTGGTAGTGTTGGTCACATTAAGTTGGCTCTTCAGTTGCATACTCTAGTGGAGAAATTAAATTTTGGAGGCAATATGGTTATTCAAAATTCGGTAATTGATATGTACATCAAGTGTGGTGCACTAAGATTTGCTGAGAAGCTGTTTATGAGGATACCTAATCCTAGTTTGTTTTGTTGGAACAGTATGATCTATGGTTGCTCTAAACTTTATGGGGTCAGAAGGGCTCTCCATATGTTCATTGAAATGCCTGAGCGTGATTGTGTGTCTTGGAATACGATAATATCAATCTTTTCTCAACATGGTTTTGGGGTTGAGAGTCTTACTGTGTTCGTCGAGATGTGGAATCATGGTTTTAGACCAAATGCTATGATATATGCCACTGTACTTAGTGCATGTGCAAGTATACATGATCTTGAATGGGGTAGTCATTTGCATGCTAGGATACTCCGTATGGAACCAAGTATGGATGTTTTCGCGGGTAGCGGGCTGATTGATATGTATGTGAAATGTGGACAGTTGCATCTTGCAAGGCAGGTGTTTGACAACATGACAGAACACAATGCAGTTTCTTGGACTTCTATGATCAGTGGAGTCATGCAGTTTGGGCTCAACGATGAAGCTTTAGTACTGTTTAACCGAATGAGAAACGCTTCAGTTGTATTGGATGAGTTTACTCTTGCAACAGTTCTGGGGGTTTGTTCAGGCCATGAGCATAATTGCGTTGGGGAACAGCTCCATGGATATACCATCAAGAGTGGAATGATCTCCTCTATTCCTGTAGGGAATGCTCTTGTTACAATGTATGCAAAATGTGGAAATACTGATATAGCCAACCAAGCATTTGAGTTGATGTCTGCTAAAGATATAATATCATGGACAGCCATGATCACAGCATTCTCTCAAACTGGTAATGTTGAAAAATCCCGAGAATATTTTGATAAAATGCCAGCTCGAAATGTCATAAGTTGGAACTCAATGTTGGGAACATATTTTCAAAATGGTTTATGGGAAGAAGGCCTAAAATTGTATACTTTAATGCGACGGGTAGGGGTTAACCCGGATTGGATCACACTAGTAACTTCCATCAGTGCCTGTGCTGATTTAGCAATATTGAAACTTGGGATGCAGATTGTTGCTCAAGCTGAGAAATTAGGATTTGGTTCTAATGTTTCAGTCATGAATAGCATTATTACTATGTATTCAAGATGTGGACGAATTATAGAAGCAAAAGGAGTGTTTGATTCAATATGTGATAAAAATTTGATTTCGTGGAATGCAATTATGGCAGGATATGCTCAAAATGGACAAGGTAGGAAGGTGATAGAGGTTTTTGAGAATATGTTGAAAAAGGACTGCACACCTGATCATATAAGCTATGTATCTGTCCTATCAGGTTGTAGCCATTCAGGGCTGGTAACAGAAGGGAAACACTACTTCAGTTCTATGACTGAAGATTTTGGCATCAATCCTACATGTGAACATTTTGCTTGTATGGTAGATCTACTTGGTCGGGCTGGATTACTGAAGGAGGCCAGTAATTTGATTGATACAATGCCCTTTAAGCCAAATGCTGCTATCTGGGGAGCACTTCTTGGTGCTTGCCGGCTTCATCGTGATTATAATCTAGGAGAATTTGCAGCGAAAAATTTACTTGAATTAGATTTAGATGATTCTGGCAGTTATGTCCTTCTAGCTAATACATATTCAGATTGTGGACAACTAGAAGCTTGTGCAGATGTAAGAAATCAGATGAGAATGAAAGGAATAGAGAAAAATCCTGGCTGTAGCTGGATAGAGGTTAATAATAGGGTACACGTGTTTACTGTAGATGACACTAATCATCCCCAAATCAAGGATGTTTATAGAATACTGGAGGAGATAGTCAAGAAGATAGAAGATACAGGATGCTATGTCAATTCAACTAATCAAGTTCGTTCTCAGCGCCATCACAGTGAGAAGCTTGCTGTTGCTTTTGGGCTGCTTAGCTTGCCTGCTTGGATGCCTGTATATGTAATGAAAAATCTTCGAGTTTGCCATGATTGTCACTTGGTAATCAAGCTGATCTCCCTTGTCACCTCAAGGGAACTTATAGTGCGGGATGGACACCGGTTCCATCATTTCAAGGATGGATGTTGCTCCTGTGGAGACTACTGGTGATCTGGGGTATGGAACACATTCTCTAATTGTTGTAAGCGCTTCTCCTTGTTTCTATTCTTATCCAAATTTGGTTATGGAATGAAAACTACACATTTTGGTTTAAAGACTTATTGTCATATACTTAGTTACATCAAGGTGATGCATTTATTAACTTGGATTACTTTACTCATCCGGTAATAGTAATTTACTGCTTAGGGAAATCCGTCTTTAAAATATCAAGTAAGGAGGTTCAGAAAGAACCTAATCTAAAACATTGTCACGACTTTGTTAAATCTTATCTGAAAATTGTTAAATACTAAAACTCTACATGTGCTGCTAATCTGAGTCATGCTCACTTATTTCCTTTCACTTTGTGCCACAAGTATGAGAACAACATGTATGTGTGTGTGTGTATGAAAAAATCTCTAAAATGTTTTGAAAATTACTTTTTATTCTATAGTTATGCATTTATTTTAACATTCTTCCTTTACCTGATCTTTGTGTATCCAGGATCTACAACCGGAGAACTCTGATAGAGTCAAGAACATGGTATCTACTTTAGTGAGAGGCCTTATCTCTCCCCACATTTCTTGGCTTCTTGGAAGGCATGCCCTGCTCCCTCCCTGAATTGCCTTCTTTCCAGTCTTCAGGTAATTGGATTCATTTTTGGTTCATTTGGCATATTATTGGTGTTTTGTAGTGTCTAATCATATTATTGGCATATTATCTGTATTAATTTATTATTATTATTATTATTTTTTTATCCAGTACTTTTTTTCAAGCAGATTTGTTATGGAATTGTCAATATTAATGCTTTACTTGTTTGTTTGCCTATCTATGTTATTAGTGCCTAAAATATATTTCAAAAATGTTTTTTTTTGTGTGGAATAATGTTTCAAAATGTTAATAGAGATTTATTTTTTATTTTTTTAGTTTATTTTTTAGATGAAAAAAATGAATTGCATTGAATGCAATTTAGATAATTACAACAGAGAATTACTATCAAGAATTCTTAAATGAACTAGTTGAAGCAGGGAAAGAGGGAGATATCTGCAATGATGCATGTGCTTGATATACCTGGAAAAATTTCTTATGCATTGGTCAGGCCTCCGGGTCACCATGTTCAGCCTACTCAAGCTGTTGGCTACTACTTAACAATGCTGGTCTGTCTGTTCAATTGGGTTTACATCCTGTGTGTTTGAGCCAGAAATGATAGTCCTGGTCGTAAGCTAAGATTCAAATGCTGTAAGTTTAGTCTTTCTGCTAACCTTTTATCTAAAATTTATCTTGACTGTGTAAGGGGCATATCTGTACTTCAAATTCCTTGATTACTATTTACAATATCTATTCTATGAAAGAACTTGAATTTAAGCCATCTAGAAATAGTTTTATCTGCCATTTTGCCTCATTCTGCTATAAAGAACCGTCATTATGTTATAAAGTTATACTATAGGACAAAGAACAGATTAGGATACATTCTTCAGGGTTAAAGAATGTCTCTACTGCCTATTGTGGGAGCTTCTAATCTTCAGAACTTACAGTTCAGATTAGAATAGAGAACATTCATGTCTAACAGAACAAAAGTTCTCCTTGACTTTATGTAGAGGCTTTTCATCATTTTCGAAAGTTCATTTGCCTATGGTATTTATTATTACTATATGTAGCATTAATCAGAATACAGTATTGAGTTAAACTTTTTTGCTTCCTACCTCTTAAGAAATTTACTATTAAGTGTTAAGACTAGCTCATAGATATAACTGCTTATGCACAGTTGGATCCAAATGGAAGGAATTGTTCGACAATGGAGTCTAATAGAGGGATTGCCTTGATACTTTGTGGCCTGGTTGATATACATTGCGGTCAGTGTGGGTGGACGTCTTCTGATTTTCAAAGGAGGATATCACATTAGGTACTCAGCCTATTGTCTTCATGCAACACTTGAAGCTGTGTTCAACCTACTGATTTCATTTTTATTGGATGCCATTGCTTATTATCTTGGGGACGAGCTGTTGTCTGTAGAAGGAATTGAATCCCGTAAAGAAGTTTCAGAAAGTTACTGCACCATTTGTTGAAAGGTGAATAATTTGCACTGTATTATAGTAACTTGTAGTAATGTTATTGAAAAGGAAATGCGTGGTTTACTTGTTTCAAAGTAGGATTGTTTGAAAGTAAACTTTTGCTGCTTTACTTCCATTGATTGTAGGAACATCCCCATAAAGATGAAACTACTGCCTTCTCTCCTGAATGAATTTGCACTCCAAATTACACCATAATTTGCCTTCCAAAGATTAGCTAAGAAATATTATATTGAGAAAATATGTTTATTGTTATCTTTTTTCATAATTTACCAGTTTATGATTAATAGCATATATTATGCTTTTTGTTGAAGGAAAAACACATTATGTGTCTTTGTCAATGTAACTGACGAGAGATAATTATGTAGTCATTATTGTCATAAATGTATTTACCATTACCATTGTAATACTCACCCTATATAAAGGGGATTATCAATGAAATGAAGAGACCAAATTTCTCATTTTCCTATAACACGTTATCAGCACTTTGCCTAACTGAGAGCTTTTTTAGCCAAGAAAAAAAAAAACCTAGAATTTTTTTTCTCTCCACCGCCGCTACCCTTGCTAGCAGCAGCTTCGGCCAGCACCGCTGCCGCCTGTCTAGTCCATCAGCGGCTCCAATCGGACACCCTCGAAAATCCAGATCGGACCTTGATCTGGGCCCCGACGCTGCATGGCCTGACCTGGCTCCCAAAATATTGCTCTGGGCACCCAATCTTCCGATCTCAACTCCGCCGCCGCGGCTTTGAGCTGATCCTCAGCGCCACGCCAGCAATCTTGCGCTCCAGCCCAGGATCGAGCACGATCCTCTTCCGATCTTAGCTCCACCAACGCTCCGGCCTAGCACCGTCGTAACACTGAAGCCTCAACGCACGAACACTTAATCGAACCGGATCGGCAAACCTCAAATCAAGATTGATTTGGGCACCCAAAGCATGACAGCGCTGGCAAACGATGCCGCTCGACCAACCCCGACGATGCACAGCCCCAACCCAGATGTGCTCGACCCGGATTCACCAACGCTCCATCCCACCCCTCGATCTGATTTCCTCCTCTGATCGAGCACAATCCAGCCGATCCTCAGGACCCCTTCTGGCACTCGCCGATCTGGCTTTGTCCTCCAGACGGCTCCCCACCACGAAGCAACCTGCCGGCTGACGCCGCCCTCCGCTGCGATCTGCAAAAAAACAAAAAAAATTTCGACCCGGCTCCTTTGGGCCTGATCCCACCTGTGTCCAACATACCCGACACGACCTGCGAAATATATATATATATATATATATATATATATATATATATATATATATATACAGAGCTTTTCAAATACGGACGGCCGTATTTTAAAGTTCCGTGCGGATTTTCACTTTTTGCTCCACTTCCCGATCGAATTTCATCAAACTTCCTTCTAGACTTATCTAGATCATGTTGTGTAGATCATCTCTGCAAAATTTCAGCCAATTTGGTGATCGTTAAGGCCCTCAAACTTCAGTTTTTCTGTTATATATCAAAACCAGGCAGATTTCAGACCGTCCGGTTTGTTTTTTGATTTTGAGGGCCTTAACGATCACCAAATTGGCTGAAATTTTGCAGAGATGATCTACACAACATGATCTAGATAAGTCTAGAAGGAAGTTTGATGAAATTCGATCGGAAAATGGTGGAAAAATGGAAATCCGTACGGAACTTAAAATACGGACGTCCGTATTTGAAAAGCTCTGTATATATATATATATATATATTTACCTTTTACCCGTAAATTCAAAGGTAATTTTTTAAAATTACTGTACAGTGAATTATATTTACTATTTTACGAATTTAATGGTAAATATAAAATTATTTAATTTATATGGTAAATGTATGATTAAAGTGACTAATCATATGAATATTGTTGTTTTTACATGTGACGTATTAACTACGATGCGACGATCAAAATGGAACTGAGATCAAGCAACCGCTTCACACGCAGTTTATTTGGCAAACTAACAAGTAAGATCTAATTAAAGTTGTTATTTTCATTAAATCGTTTATGATATAATGCTCAAATTGACCTTATCATATTATGACATATACTTATGAAATTTGAGCATCATTATATGTCTATTTTATTATGTTAAATAATTACTTTATTTAACATGTTATTTAGTTTGAGCATTGCCATGATAATGCAATTTCATGAAACATTGTAATATAAAGAAAAATCGACAAACCTACTACTGTGAAAAAACATTTTCACGAAGCATGAAAAATATGACCATTACAAATCTTAGTTTTGAAAATCCAATTTTTATTTCTTGAAAATTTTTCAAGATGGATATCTTCTTGATTGTGTAAAAAGCAACGATAATGGAATTTTATTAGCTTCACATGCAATGAAATTGGAGAAACCAAAATTTTATAGTGATAACGTAATTTCACAAAGCATCGGATTTACCATAATGTATCTTGCTTTATTTTAGTTGTCGTGAATGTCATTTAGACCGCGAAGCTAATACATTTTCTTCTTCCTCTATTTTACAGATGGTTTAACCATCACAGTTTGATTTTGACACAATGAACTCTGAAGAACTAGAGTACCAAATTCCCCTACTAAGCCAACTAAGGCTTGAGCATGGTATATTTATACAAACTGCTTTATGTAAATAGCTAAGAAATAATTAAAATATCTTGAATGACGATGTAAGGTCTGAGAAAAAGAAATTTCATGAAACAAATTATGCAAAGTAATGCCACAACCCTAAAACAAAGGGAAATTACTATGGACGTAAAGATTCCTATAATCATCCAAAAGCAAGTGGAAAGAATGGACTATTTGAAAGATGACCTAGGGGACACGTCATGTGCAATGAAGCGCTCTGCCAATGTTGTAAATCAATGAAGTATTGATACGTATATTACAAGCTAGCAAAGAATTAGTTGCGACTTACAATAAGTGTAAAGAATCATACGAGCACGCAGATTTGGAAAAGTATATTCAATATCCAACAATAACATTGAAAATGAATTTACAACTAAAGGCTTACCATATGGGAGAAGATGACGATGACACATCTCATCATTGCAGTTTTTAAAAGAGCAAAAAGGATCTAGCTCAATCCAAGATAGACTTTGATTAGTCTACTTTTTAAAAATTTTAAGATATCCTAGTAAAGGCTATCACGCCTTATATCTAATAAATTAGACTTTTTGGTCTTAAAGTTTCTATTTCTAAATTGGACAAGACTAAATGTAATCGTTGACATGTTAATTTTTTAAATTTTCTCTTAATGAATTGAGATTATTCGAATTTTATTCATGATATACATGATTCAATTTTCTGCATCTAACTTTGCAAAGTATTGCATAAAGTAAATCAACATATCATAATATAGGCATGACATAAAGAACTGTGTGCAAAGAAACGTATCATGTAATCTCTAGAATAATAGTACTAAAGGACAATGGTACTAATATATCACAAAAATAGCACAATAGTACTGAAGAACAATAGTACTATAATGAAAGTGATAAAGATCGGTATATCTGTTCCTTTGGGATTCATAATGCACATGCCTAACTGGGATTACCATATCTTTTATTACAATCCCCATCGAGTTACTCTAAAGAACTTGAGTTACGTTTCGATGTATATATTGAGCATATTTCAAATTGACAATTTATGCGATAAGAGAAAATTGAATTTGTTCCACATTTTAAAGTAATTTATGCCACGATGTTCATGTAAAAAGACACAAGTGAGAATTCATTTGAGCTCCTTTGCATTACCTCTAACGACTGCGGATGTAAACGAGTATTAGAGAAGTTTATATGTCAACTTAGTGGGTTATACGTAACCGCTAATTGAATCCAAAGTCATCAGAAAATGATTGGAATTCTGACATAGATTGGCTTTGACGCAACTACTCAAAATCTGGTGATCCGTACATTAAAGAAATTACTATGGACACCCATATTTTGGATGAATAGAAGCAAACACCAGAAGAATATGGTTTCCACACGAAACCGAGGACGACCAAAAAACATGTTATCCTCAAATATTGTTTCTACACAATTCATGTAGGGTTGAATATATTTGATGCACAAGTATATGCACTTATACCCTATTATGCTTCTGACATCCATTGTGATTTTATGAATAAAAGCACATCATTCAAAGCCCACTCGTAAACTTATGATTGACACCATCATATGCAAAGGAAACTTATGTTCTCATTATATTCTTATATTGAATCCAAAGAGGATCCAGTGGACTGATTCAACCAACTTGCGGACACCTTTAATATTTTATGGTGTTGGTTGATGCGTCGACATGCTGGTCACGTGTCATGACACCATCCACAATTAAAATTTAGGCTACTTATGCTAGAAAGTCAAAGCACCTAGGCCGGGTTAATTTCCTTAGGCGCAATGATGCTATAACTTATTATATGAGATCTGTAATGGGCATCATATTCCTATATAAAAACCCAATTGGTCTCACGGAAAACGACTACAGTAATAGTCTTGATATTGGTAAAGCACATCAATACTTCCGTTTTAGGTTATGCAATTTTGCATGCAGCGTTACTTATTCATCTATGGCCATCATCATTGAACCAATTTATACCATAGCTAGTGACTATGTGTGAGGATTTTAAAGGATTTCAAACGAACTTGTAATCATTGAGCTTTTTTGGATTGACATGGATCTACAATCCTTGAGCTCAGTTAAATGTTTTTATGTGCCAAAATTGTGCCGCCACAGCGCACAATGATAGGTCCCTTGAGATGAATAAATATTTATGATGAATAACTTCTAACTAGTCCGCTATGTCGAAACCTTGACAGGCGATCTCTTCACCGCTAGATTTGCGAAGTGTCACTTTGATGAGACAGTCTTCCCGTCGTTAGGGGGAGATAAGAACAAGCATGTTCAAGTGGAACGACAGGAATTGTCTTGGTTTGTCCCCACTATGTCTTATCCTGATCCCCAAAATAACTAAAAGCAAAGTGTGTAGATGTCTTATATATTAAAGTGACGAGATGACATAAACCTGCTGCAAACATGCCTGCAAGGATTGTGTCCTATCGAGAGGACATGGTGCCACCCAAGAGAAATTGGGCATTGCACCACCACTATGGATGGTGACATGGTGACACCATAAGTGGCATAAATGGTGTCACAGGCCGTGGCTTTCCAAGGAAGAGGGGAATGCCACCTTAGGTTCGATAAATACTTTCCCAAAGGAAGAAAGTGAGTTTTGGCACAATCTGATCTATTGATCAGTGATACTCAAATCTGTCTCATGAGAATATTTCTAGATTGTAGTTATCATTGGGGGACGCCTCAAATGTTAGAACCAATCCTTGAAAGTATAGAGATCTCTATAAACACATTACACTAGTGTACATGAGGACGTGGAATAACGAGTTTAATATCGAACCATACTTCGTTGGAAAATGTCAACGTAGTAAACTGGCCAAATGGAAAGAAACGATCTAGTATAAACAAAGAGATAAGTCTTTGGGCAGGTGACGCCGACACTACAATATAAACCATGTCAAATATATCTTTGTTAGAATGCACAATGAGAATAAGAGTATGTAGACTCACCTTATGGCGCAAGGTCTGTCAAAAACGCACTAGAATCGACTACGACGAGATATTCTCTCATAATGGACTATGAGGAGACAACCTCTCGTAATGGATGTCATTGCACTCCACTACCTTGTCAGTTTGATAGTTTCCGAAAAACTGAACATGCAGCTTACGAAAGTGGTCACAACATATCTCTGTGGGGATCTAAACTAAGAGATATACATGAGGATCCTAAACAGACTTCATCCACCCAAATCAAGTGGCTCTAGATCACATAAGTGCGTTTGCAAAAGAAATTGAAACGTTCACTAAAGTGACTACTTGATTGGGAAGAGATTGGTGAATTATGCCCTTGCGTTTTCATTATGGATATACACGGACTCTCAATGAACTAAGGGATACTCTATGTATTGTAAATCCTAAGTTAAGAATGAAAAAGATCTTGGGAATACACAGTCTTGAAATGGAACTCAAGGACTGTAATGATGGTGACCATTCATCAATTGGCTTAGGCACTCTAAAGAATAAAGTGAGGCCTACATATACTCCCATAATCAGTCGAAGTCTTTACTCTAACAATATATCCGTTTTTCATCTAAAGGAAGATGACGAAAAAGTGTTGGGAAATGAAATTCCCTATACAAGTGCAATGACGCATGATTGTACTTAAACACAATACGAAAGACTCGACTTCTCATTCGATGAAAATTTGTAAAGTTATGTTTAGCTTTGCGCCCACGCAACGCAAATGGTTCTTTCAAATACTTAAATATATGACAGATTTGGGCTTATTCAACCTCTACATAGAAGGTGACATGATAAATAAACTATCCACGTCATAGCTAACTATGCGTAAATAAAAACGCATTAAAGGTGAAATAAGAAAATCTGTTTTTACAGATCAATTTCAAATCTCTTAACGGTTGATCCATACTCTAGACGAAGTTATGACTGTTTTATTATATGAATGTCATACCACGAGTGAACCTGATGTTCAATATGAACCTATGTGTTCAGTTCATGAACAACCTTATCCTTAAGATCAAAGTAAATCAAGTTGGATCTGAGGACGATGTGACAAGAATTAGTTACTAAATCATTGCTCAAAGTCATATTTGGAAAAACATGTCAAAATGCATAACTATGCTAATGTTACTGAAGCTCCCTTGATCAGATGAAAAAATCAGGGAGAATCTCATGATTAATGTAAAAATCAGGGGGAGGTGCAGACATCAGGAGTCTAGCACATACATGTTGTTTTCAAATGTAATAGGTGCGTTGTGCTCTTTTTGTCCTTCGACCAAAGTTTTATTTTCTCTCATTGGGTTTTTGTTACTTGACAAAGTTTTTAATGAGGCAACACCACATGCACCATTTTATCTCTAATTCGGCACAAGGGGAGTGTTGAAGGAAAAACACATTATGTGCCTTCGTCAATGTAACTGACGAGAGATAATTATGTAGTCATTATTGTCATAAATGTATTTACCATTACTATTGTAATACTCACCCTATATAAAGGGGATTATCAATGAAATGAGTCGACCAAATTTCCCATTTTCCTACAACACTTTTCAAAAAATGGTGTACTCTTAACACTTCCAAGTTTGAAATTACAGCACTGATACTAAAAGCACAACGCTAGCCAAACAGCTCCACACTATCAACTCCTCAAACTCACAATTCTCATTAGGCTTGTGATACAAAACAATTCGACCTTCTCAAACCATATTGGAATCTCAAGAACTGAACAATCTTTCAAATTGAGTATTTTGGAATCAAATCATATATGTAAGAATTCAACCTCATAAGCTGATGATATCAACATTAATGTATCACTGCATTTGCACTTAACATGCCCTACACCGAATGCGTTGATTAAAACTCATTGAACTGATAAATTTCCAAGTAATTGAACACAAATCTAACCAAATCTGAAACAAAAACTATTAACAACTAAACCAACAACATGCACAAACCTTCTTTGCTAGACAGTTCGAAGACTTCGGTTTCAAGAACAAATTTCGTGGCGGATGTTGTTACCCGATTTCGGGCATCAATGCTCTACTCCAAAAAGCTGGATCAAGAAATTTGTAAAATTTCTATTATTGGAACAAATAATAATGCGAAATCTCAAAAAATAAAACAAACCAGGACATACACAATAAACAAATTTTAATCATCATTTTGAGGGAAAAAAAAAAGGAATAAAAACAAGAAAGAAAAAAAAATCATGAAATATAAAACAAGACTAGAAGAAGCAACAAGCAATGAAGCACGAATACGAGTACGTGTGTCTATATTCGACACAATACGATACGCGGACACGCAATTTTTTTTTTTTTAAATATGGAGACGTGGTAGACACGTTAATTAAATTTTATTTTAAATATTATATATATGCATAACAAAAATATGTGAAATACAAACAAAATAGTTTATAATAACAGTAGAAACAAAAAATTCAAACAAAAATTCTTGGTATTCCAGACTCCCAACTCTTCTCCTTCACACACCCCCAATCAATTAGACTTCAAGCTTCACTTTCCCCATCGGTTTTCACGATTCAGAAGTTCTAAAGATTGACTTTTTTATAAGTTGACCCGACCGAGAATTTTATTTCACGACGAGTTAGAGGACGTTAAAACGAGTTCGTGGACATGTAGCACATTTAATTTGGAGTTCGTATGAAAAAGTTATGATGAAAAAATCGATAACTTTTCGTTTTTGGACGAGTATAAATAGCTGAGAGGAATTTTCCCGAACGGAAATCCCCCTTTATTTTTTTTTCTTTATTTTTCCTTTCTTTTTTTCCTTCTCTTTCCCCGACGCCTGCACCGACCACCGCGCCGCCCCCGATTCTCCGCCCTCCGGCCGAACTGGACCGCCGCACCGGTGCCGTTCGACTCGTCTCTCCTCCCTCTTCAAGTCTGCGATGGTGGTTCAAAGCGAATCGCCGTACGAAGACCGAGAAGTTCGAGACAGTCGAACCAAGAACTCCCTTCTCCGGCCACCAATCGGCCCGATTTTTGGGGGGAATCGAAGGTCTCCACCTGTGCAACAATTCCATGGAAGGAATTGATCCAATTCGATCCAGGTAAGGAGAATTTGGGATTTGAAATTCTAGAGTTTTTCGTCTCCGGCTTATTCTCGTATCCACTTCGTGTTCACCCAGACACACACGTATCCAACACCAAATACGCGCGTGTCTATATCGTGTCCAAGTCAGACACGCGTGTCCGCCCGTATTTGATCGTATTTCACCGTATCGTGTGCGTATCCGTGTCTAAGACGGGATACAACACATTTTTGGCGTGTCCGTGCAACGTAGGCAACAAGCCATCTTGTCGCCTCAAAATACAAATGGTAACGACTACAAGACTACAAGTCTACAAGTCTATAATAGACTTGGGCACCGGCAAGGCGGCAACGCTATAATCCCTCCAATCATGGCTGCTTCAACTGAGCGCGTGGATGTGTTCTGGGACTCGGGCATGCTGAACCATGACTCGGGCACCGGAGTATTCGACACTGGAATGGATCCTGGATTCCTTGACGTCCTAGAAAATCACCCAGAGAACTCTGATAGAGTCAAGAACATGGTCTCTACTCTAAAGCGAGGCCCAATCTCTCCTCACATTTCTTGGCTTCCTGGAAGGCATGCCCTGCTTCCTGAATTGCTTTCCTTCCACTCTCCAGGTAATTTCTTCAATTCCCGTATTATTCGGGTTTTGTTGTCTAACAGTCTTACTCTTAAGTCTAAACTATGTGTCTGTGTTCTATTGCTTGGATTGTTACTTTGTTATTTGTTGGAAACAAATTTCTTGTGGGTTTGTCAGGTACTCATGTTTTGCTTGCTTAGTTTCATACATAGTTGTAATTGCCTAATGTATGTTTCCGATATGTAACTGTCCCAGAATACATAAATGAACTAGTTGAAGCAGATAAAGAGGGAGGTAAGATGCTATGTGCTGGGACTTTCTTGAACCCTGGCTCCTGGGATGCCGCCCTTCTTTCTGCCGGTACTACGCTGTCTGCAATGAAGCATGTGCTTGATGGAATTGGCAAAATTGCTTATGCATTGGTCAGGCCTCCGGGTCACCATGCTCAGCCTACTCAAGCTGACGGCTACTGCTTCCTAAATAATGCTGGTCTTGCTGTTCAATTGGCTTTGAACTCTGGCTGTGCAAAGGTCGCGGTGATAGACATTGATGTTCATTATGGCAATGGGACTGCTGAGGGATTCTATCGGTCTGATAAGGTTCTTACAACCTCCCTTCATATGAATCATGGTACTTGGGGTCCATCTCACCCACAGAATGGCTCTATTCATGAGCTTGGTGAAGGCGAGGGGTTTGGTTATAATTTGAATATACCTTTGCCCAATGGGACAGGGGACCGAGGATATGTGTATGCTATGAATGACTTGGTTGCCCCAGCAATCAGGAAGTTTGATCCCGAAATGATAGTTTTGGTCATTGGCCAAGATTCAAGTGCTGTAAGTTTAATCTTTCTGCTCTACTTTTATTAAGTTGTTTATTGTATATGAATAATATGATGAATATCTTGGTTTTAAGAATCTGTATCTACTATTTTCAATATGTGCTCTTCGAGAGAACTGCAATTTAATCGTAAGCCATCTAGATATACTATTATACTTAAAATGCACTGCTATGTTCTGAGGAGGAGCTTGTTTCTGCACAAATGTCAGCTCAGATTTGTGAATAGAAAAATTTGAGTCCAGCACAACCAAAATTGTCATTGTCTTTAGGTAGAGATTTTCATCATTTCTAGAAGAGTCATTTGCCTACCCTGAGTAATATTACTATATATAGCATTAGTCGTAAATGAACTGTGGAAAGCAAGTTTTTCTTTTGCTATCTCTGAAGAAATTTACTATTAAGTGTACAAAATATCTAAGTAGCTTATAGATATCACTGGTCTTGCAGTTTGATCCAAATGGAAGGCAATGTTTGACAATGGATGGTTATCGAGAGATTGGCCAGATAGTTCGTAGCCTGGTAGATAGGCACTGTGGCGGACGTCTTCTGATTGTCCAAGAAGGTGGATATCACATTACATACTCAGCATATTGTCTTCACGCAACACTTGAAGGTGTGCTTAACCTACCCGTTCCTTTGTTATCTGATCCCATTGCTTATTACCCTGAAGACGAGCGATTATCTGTAGAAGTTATTAAATTCATTAAAAGGTTCCAGAAAGATACTGTACCGTTTTTGAAAGGTGATTAATTTGTTTCGCCTTCTGGTACCTTGTAGAATTCTGTCTAGGATATAGTAATGGTATTGTAAAAACTTGTGTAGTTTACTTTAGCTTACTTTGTTCTATTTATGTGATAGAAAACTTGCTACTTTACTTTATTGGTTCTGTATGAACAGCCCCCTTAAGGGTGAAAGTAGCATTGTGTTGGCCTGTTCACATAAATTCATTTGAACCTCTACATGTTCTTCCTTCCAAATACTAGCTACCCAGATCATAGTGAAATAGTATAGTTATTGTTATCTTTTCTCATATTTCTTACCAAGTCTCTTCTGAATATTATAATGACATATATTACACACATATAAAGACTTCTGTATTTCATTCTAGTTAAGATCTTACAGAAGGTGTTCTATTTGTGGTAACGCTAACCCTCTAAACAGCGTATCTAAAAAAGTATCCTTGCTTCTTTCAACAGGCTACAGCATATTTGTTCTGTGCAACAGTATTTTTGATTATTTTGCTGATTTTGTTTTATTTCAGTTTGCACATGTTTATTACTTTGTCAATTTCTTTTTTTATTTTTATTTTTTATTTTTTATCATAAAGGAACATCATTTATAGACTTGGAACTAGTATCTAGAAGGGCTCTTAACTTGTGGCCTAATCACAACTTCGTGTGTGGTGGAAAACCATGCGGTAAAAATTCCCATGTTGGTGAAAAAAGTCTTCGGGTTCATTACCTAGCTAGCTAGATGCATGTCAAGCCAGAATCCTTTGCTTCATATTTGTAAATGTAGCCAACCTTATAGAGAATCAATCTGTTGATGTTTGATTTTTAAAGATAACCAAACTTATCGAGAGTCAATATTTTGATTAATGGGGAGCATAATTCAAAGATCAGACATTTAACTGTATCTCCAAAACACACACACTCGCGCGCGCGCGCACACACACACACACACATTTCATCGTCTTTAGGTAAACTTTGATTGTTTCCAAAGTCATTGCTTGTAGTAAATAAAGCTGGAAACAATATTGAGCTCCACGTCTTTCTGTTGCTACCTCTGAAGATATTAGTGTGGAAAAGAATTTGAGTACCTTATAGAGATTAAATAATACTTTTGCTCATTTTTGACTTAAATGAAAGGAAATTTTTTAACAATAGAATGTTTTTAAGATTTAACAGATTGGCTGGATAGTTTGTACGTAGCCTGTTCCAAAGCTTGCGGATAGTTCATCATTTTCAGGTCTGCTCACCCTAGTAATTCCTTTGTTTTCCCTTGTTACAAAATAGATATCGCAACATATATGTAAAAGCTACTTATAAACAACTCTGTGTATGTACAACGAGGATCGTAATGGTGTAGAATTTCATACTTGCTGTAGAACTTCAGACAAGTCTGCCCTGCAGGATACAACTCACTACGCCATTTCATAGGTTAGGCGACGGACTTTGAAAATGTCAGGAAAAGTCCGTCGCCTAAGAGTTACCAAAGAGACGTAAAAATGACACGTCGCTTATACAATAAGGTCAGTCGCCTAACACAATCTAAAGCGACAGGAACTTAGGCGACTTTTAAATTAGTCGCCTAGAGACCTCTTATGCGACGCGACTTAGGCGACAAATAAGTTAGTCGTTTAAAAATGTCTAATGCGATGGTATTTAAGCCTCGCTCAAGTTCGTCACTTATTAAATAGCTTAAGAGACGGACATTGATAAAGTTTGTCGCTTAAATGTTTTATAATCAGTTATAATTCCTCGTCTTCAACAGAACCCAGAAGTTGAAGAAAAAACGGAAGAAAAGCTGTGCTGCTGCCAAAAACATCAGAAACGACTGATTTTGTCAATTTCGGGGTCCAAAAGCTTGGGTCTTCTCTTCAAATTGCTTTGTAGGTTAGTGTAATCTCTCATCTTCATTGTAATCATCATATTTGATTTTAATAGGTTGAATTTACTGTTTGAAATATTGAGTTGGATTTGGTATTAAATGTGTTTTGTGTTTAGTGTTGGGTGTTTGAATATATGATGGAGTTAGTGTTGATTGTTTGGTTTTTCACCATTTTTGTGTTAGATTGGTTGGATTTGGAAGTTCAAATCTTGGTTTGGATTTTGTGTTTTATGTATTTTGTGTTATTTTTAGTGTTGGTTCTTGAATATATGAAGAATTTAGTGTTAAATTTTTTGTTTTTGCTCCATATTTGTGTTAGATAAGTTGAATTTAGTGTTTATATTGTTGGTTTGAATTTTGTATATGATGAATTATGTGTAAGTTGTAGTGAACTTATTTGTGTTTGATTGATGAATTGATGTTGAATTTATTAATGGAATGTGTGTAAATATGAAAACCATTAGTGTTTTCTCGTTTTTTATTAATTGATACATTTATGTTTATTATCCGGATAAGCATGTGAGAGTGATTTAACTCTTGCATTCACCGGTTTGTTTTTAGCTTAGCATTCCCGTTCGAGAATCAAACACAGACATTTGATTCTCGAATTGTCCATTTTTTGGACAGTTTGGGAGAACATGACTTTGTCGAGCGTGCTTGCACTTCATGCGGTTACGTTTTTTGTTTTTGGTATTGATTTCGACAGGATCTCTATATTGTTCCTTGAGTGCACACTAGGTTGTTAAATATTCGTGCACTTGAGAAACTGTAGGGAGATGCTGTCAAAATTTTCCCAAACCCAAAGCATAACCTAAGGGGGCAAGAGGCTTGGTAAAGGAAGTGTTTTTCCTGAATGGGATAGGACCCTAACCGGAGGAATAAGGTGAAGAATATGTGTAATGTTTATGTTGTTGTTTGCTAAATTTGTGGAATTTTTATGTTTTTTCATATGACAGGGAATATGGACAAGAGTTGGATGGAGTTATCTAGAGGTGATCTGAAGTTCATTCAGGGGATAATAGATTTCTGTGCGTTTGTTAGTCAGAACAACAGTAATGAGACGAAATTACACAGGTGCGCGTGCAAACGTTGTCTGTTGCAAAAGCGGAGGTTAACAGTTGATGAGATGTTTACGCACTTGAGGAAGAACGGTATGAAAAGTGATTACACTACATGGACATATCACGGTGAGGCTGCAACCATTCCTTCATTGTATGAGCAGAGACAACAATACCTTGAGCAGATGACCTCTTGTAGTGGTAATGTGGGTTCTGATAATGTTGTAAACCCCAATATGGACATTTTGTATGATGCTTTTCCATATCTTGATAGATTTTTTCAGACAGAGAATGTTGATGGTTTAAATGATGGAGATGATGTCGATGATTTAGACCCTATTGCCAGAGATGTTTATGAGAAATATAACAGACTTTTATTAGAAGCTCAGACTCCGTTGTATGATGGTAGTGATGAAACTGTTTTAACTACCATCCTTAAAGCAATTAAGATAAAAATACATAATAGATGGTCAAACAAAAGTTTTGATGATAATTGTGAGTACATCAAGCAAATGCTTCCTCTTGGAAACAAGTATCTTGATTCATACCGATCTGTAAGAAAGATCCTAAAAAACATGGGTCTGGATTATGAGATCATCCACGCATGCGAGCATGGTTGTGCGTTGTTTTACAAAGAGAATGCAGATCTGGACAAGTGTCCCAAATGCAAGGAGTCAAGATGGATATATTCTGAACAGGGTACACGGGTTCATGTAAGAAAGGTTCGTTACTTCCCTCTAACACCAAGGTTGCAACGCCTATATATGTCGCCGCACACAGCAAAGGAAATGCGGTGGCACGGGGAAATGATTTCAGATCCAGATTTTCTTAAACACCCGGCAGATGGAGAAGCATGGCAAGAGTTTGATAAAGACTTTCTAGAATTTGCCAACGACATTAGGAATGTGCGCTTCAGACTAGCTACAGACGGTTCAATCCTTACAGTGCAACCGGTCTTTCTCACAGCACTTGGCCTATTGTGGCGATGCCTTACAATTTGCCTCCTTCAATGTGTATGAAAAAGGAGTTTAACATACTTGTTATGTTAATATCCGGTCCAAAGTCTCCAGGAAAGTGTTTGAATGTGTTTGTGAGACCATTGATCGATGAGCTAAAGATGTTGTAGAGTACTGGAGTTCGGACTTATGACCGACATGAGCAAAACTCATTTATAATGAGAGCAGCAGTGATGTGGACCATTAACGACTTTCTCGGATTAGGGATGTTGGGAGACATCCAGACAAAATGCTACAAAGCATGTCCCCTTTGTTTGGAAGATGTTGATTCAAACAACTTGACAGGGAGAATGGCATACCAGGGTCACAGCAGATGCATTCGTGGCGTCGAGCAGCAGATAAGTTTAATGGGAAGGTTGAGTTAAGGGAAGCACCACGCTCTTGGTCTGGGGATGATATTTATAGTAGTATCCTCTTTCATGACTACCCTGTTCAGAGTTTGCATCCCAAGTTCAAGCCCAGAGCAACTAGAAAGAAACTCTGTTGGACGCATGTCAGTATATTTTGGGAGCTGCCATACTGGAGCACGTACATCGAGAATAAGGTATACCTTAGATGTCATGCACATTGAGAAGAATGTGTATGACAACATTAGTGGAACCATTTTCGGTCTCGAAGGAATGAGCAAAGACGATCCAAAAGCCACTACTAGAAAAAATGCTTTTCTCGACGAAATAAAAAAAAACGGCCGACGACTAAAAATTTTCGTCGGTAATTCCATAGAATAGCCGACGATTTTATTTTTCGTCGGTAGAAAAACAAAATCGTCGGCCATAGTTTGGGAATAGCCAACGATCTTTTTTTTTTCGTTGGTATAAACAAAAATCGTCGGCTATATTCAGATTTCAGTCGACGATTTGGATTTTCGTCAGCCTTTCTCTGAAACATTAGCCAACGAAAACTTTTTGAAATTTTGGCCGACGAAATTGACATTTTCGTCGGCTATAAGTCTATATATTTTCAGATCTAGACAGCAGCTGCTCATTTAAAAAAAAAACGAAAAAAAAACGGGAGAAAGAGTGAAAAATCTGTGGGTATTGTTGAAATCCGTCCTCTTTTACATTGTGGAGCTATATATAGGTACGTATATGTGTATGTATGTTGATTTTGAGTTTTAGTTGAGTTGATTTTGAGTTTTAGTGATTTTGATTTAGTAAGTGATTTTTTGTTTTGTTGTTGTTTTAGTGTTAGAATGTATGTATATATGTTGATTTTGAGTTGTAGTTGAGTTGATTTGAAGTTAGATTTTAATTATGTGTTTTAATTTGATGTTATTTTAATTAGTGTTAAAATATATATATATATATATATATATATATATATATATATATGTGTGTGTGTGTGTGTGCGCATGTGTGTGTGGAGTTTAATTATATATATATATATATATATATATATATATGTGTGTTGTAGGAAATACTGAATTGGTCTACTCATTTCATTGATAATCCCCTTTATATAGGGTGAGTATTACAACGGTAATATGAAATACATTAATGACAATAATGACTACATAATTATCTATCGTCCGTTACATTGACGAAGGCACATAATACGTTTTTCCTTCAACACTCCCCCTTGTGCCGAGTCAGAGATAAAATGGTGCATGTGGTGTTGCCTCATTAAAAACCTTGCCAAATAACAAAAACCCAATGGGAGAAAATAAAACTTTGGTCGAAGGACAAAAAGAGCGCAACGCACCTATTACATTTGAAAACAACATGTATGTGCTAGACTCCCCCTGATGTCTGCACCTCCCCTTGATTTTTACATTAATCATGGGATTCTCCCTGATTCTTTCATTTGATCAAGGGAGCTTCAGTAACATTAGCATAGTTATGCATTTTCACATGTTTTTCCAAATATGACTTTGAGCAATGATTTAGTAATTAAATCTTGCCACATCGTCCTCAGATCCAACTTGATTTACTTTGATCTTGAGGATAAGGTTGTTCATGAACCGAACACATTGGTTCATATTGAACATCAGGTTCACTCGTGGTATGACCTTCATATAACAAAACAGTCATAACTTTGTCTAGAGTATGGATGAACCATTAAGAGATTTGAAATTGATCTGTGACAACAGATTTTCTTATTTCACCTTTAATGCGTTTTTCTTTACGCATAGTTAGCTGTGACGTGGATAATTTCTTTATCATGTCACATTCTATGTAGAGATTGAATAAGCCCAAATCTTTCATATCTTTAATGAAAGAACGATTTGCGTTGCGTAGGCGCAGAGCTAAACATAGCTTTACAAATTTACATCGAATTAGAGGTCGAGTCTTACATATTATGTTTAAGTACAATCATGCGTCATTGCACTTGTATAGGAATTTCATTTCCCAGTACTTCTTCGTCATCTTCCTTTAGATGAAAAACGGATCTATTGTTAGAGTAAAGACTTCGACTGATCATGGGAATATCTGTAGGCCTCACTTTATTCTTTAGAGTGCCTAAGCCGATTGATGGATGATCACCATCATTACAGTCCTTGAGTTCCATTTCAAGACTGTGTATTCCCAAAATCTTTTTCATTCTCAACTTAGGATTTACAATACACTGAGTTTCTTTTATTTCATTTAGAGTTCATATATATCCATAATGAAAATGCAAGGGCATAATTCATCAATCCCTTTCCAATCAAGTAGTCACTTTAGTGAACGTTTCAATTTCTTTTGCAAACGTACTCATGTGATCTAGAGTCACTTGATTTGGGTGGATCAAGTCCGTTTAGGATCCTCATGTATATCTCTTAATTTAGATCCCCATAGAGATATATGTTTTGATCACTTTTCGTAAGCTGCATGTTCAGTTTTTCGGAAACAACCAAACTGACAAGGTAGTGGAGTGCAATGACATCCATTACGAGAGTTTGTCTCATCGTAGTCCATTACGAGAGAATATCTCCTCGTAGTCGATTCCAGTGCGTTTTTGAGAGACCTTGCGCCATAAGGTGAGTTTGCATACTCTTATTCTCATAACGCATTCTAACAAAGATATATTTGATAGGGTCTATATTTACGGTGTCGGCGTCACCTGCCCAAAAGACCTATCTCTTTGTTTATACTGGATCGCTTTTTTCCATTAGGCCAGTTTACTAAGTTGACATTTTTCAACGAAGTATGGTTCGATAGTAGACTCATTATTCCACGTCCTCATGTACACTAGTGTAATGTGTTTGTAGAGATCTCTATACTTTAAGGATTGGTTCTA
Source organism: Potentilla sterilis (assembly GCA_963682095.1). Classification (NCBI taxonomy): domain Eukaryota; kingdom Viridiplantae; phylum Streptophyta; class Magnoliopsida; order Rosales; family Rosaceae; genus Potentilla; species Potentilla sterilis. Next base: position 30,846,230 of record OY821755.1, on the reverse strand, counting down.
ACATTTGAGGCGTCCCCCAATGATAACCACAATCCATAAATATTCTCATGAGACGGATTTGAGTATCACTGATCAATAGATCAGGTTGTGCCAAACTTGTTTTCTTCCTTTACACAAGTATGTATCGAACTTAAGGTGGCCTCCCCCTCTTCCTTGGAGAGCCACGGCCTGTGACGCCATTTATGCCACTTATGGCGTCACCATGCCACCATCCATGGTGGCAGTGCAATACCCAATTCCTCTTGGGTGGTACCATGTCCTTTTGATAAAACACAATCCTTGCAGGTATATTTGCAGCAGGTTTATATGATCTCGTCACTTTAATGTATAAGATATCTACACACTTTGCTTTGTGTGATTTTGGGGATCGAGATGAGACACAGTGGGGACAAACCACGACAATTCCTGTCGTTCCACTTGAACATACTTGTTCTTATCTCCCCCTAACGACGGGAAGACTGTCTCATCAAAGTGACACACCGCAAATCTAGCGGTGAGGAGATCGCCTGTCAAGGTTTCGACATAGCGGACTATAGCTGGAAGTTCATATCCAGCATAAATATTTATTCATCTCAAGTAACCCATCATTGTGCGCTGTGGCGGCGCAATTTTGGCACATAAAACATTTAATGGAGCTCAAGGATTGTAGATCCGTGTCAATCCAAAAGAGCTCAAGGATTACAAGTTCGTTTGAAATCCTTTAAAATCCTCACACATAGTCACTAGCTATGGTGTAAATTGGTTCAATGATGTTGGCCATGGATGAAAAAGTAACGCTGCATGCAAAAATTGCATAACCCAAAACGGAAGTATTGGTGTGCTTTACCAATATTAAGACTATTACTGTAGTCGTTTTCCGTGAGACCAATTGGGTTCTTATATAAGAATATGATGTCCATTACAAATCCCATATAATAAGCCATAGAATCATCACACCTACGGAAATTAACCCGGCCTAGGTGCTTTGACTTTCTAGCATAAGCAGCAGAAATTTTAATTGTGGATGGTGTCATGACACGTGACCAGCGTGTCGACACTACAACCAACACCATAAAATATCTAAGGTGTCCGCAAGTTGGTTGAATCAGTCCACTGAATCATCTTTGGATTCAATATAAGTACATAATGAGAACACATGTTTCCTTTGCATATGATGGTGTCAATCATAATTTTATGAGTAGGCTTTGAATGATGTACTTTTATTCATAAAGTCACGATGGATATCAGAAGCATAATAGGGTATAAGTGCATGTACTTTGTGCATCAATCATAATGCCACCTTAGGGGAGCAGTGGAATCTAGGGTTTGAACACACGTCTTCAACCCTACATGGATTGTATCGAAATAATATTTGAGGATAAAATGTTCTTTGATCGTCCTCAGTTTCGTGTGTGAACCATATTCTTCTGGTGTTTGCTTCTATTCATCCAAAATATGGGTGTCCATAGTAATTTCTTTAATGTTCGGATCACCAGATCAAAGCCAATGTATGTCAGATTTCCAAAAATATCATTTTCTTTTGACTTTGGGTGCAATTAGTGGTTACATATAACCCACTAAGTTGACATATAAATTTCTCTAATACGCGTTTACATCCGTAGTCATTAGAGGTAATGCAAAGGAGCTCAAATGAATTCTCACTTCTGTCTTTTTACATGAACATCGTGGCATAAATTTCTTTAAAATATTGAACAAATTCAATTTTCTCTTATCGCATAAATTGTCAATTTGACATATGCTCAATATATACATCAAAATGTAACTCAAGTTCTTTAGAGTAAGTCGATGGGGATTGTAAAAAAGGTATTGTAATCCCAGTTAGGCAAGTGCATTATGAATCCCAAAGGAACAGATATTTAGATCCTTATCACTTTCATTATAGTACTACAGTTCTTCAGTACTATTGTGCTATTTTTGTGATATATTAGTACTATTGTTCTTCAGTACTATTATTCTAGGGATTACATGGTGCGTTTCTTTGCATACGGTTCTTTGTGTCATGCCTATATTATGATATGTTACTTTACTTTATGCAATACTTTGCAAAGTTATATGCAGAAAATTGAATCATGTATATCATGAATAAAATTTGAATAATCTCAATTCCTTTAGAGAAAATTCAAAAAAATTAACATGTCAACGATTATATTTAGTCTTGTCCAATTTAGAGATAGAAACTTTAAGACTAAAAGTCTAATTTAGGCGTGATAGCCTTTATAAGGATATCTTAGAAATTTAAAAATAGACTAATCAAAGTCTATCTTGGATGGAGCCAAATCCTTTTTGCTCTTTTAATAGCTGCAATGATGAGATATGTCATTGACATCTTCTTCCCATATGATATGCCTTTAGTTGTAAACTCATTTTCAATGTTTATTGTTGGATATTGAAGATACTTTTTCAAAATCCGCGTACTCATATGATTCTTCATATTTATTGAAAGTCGTAGCTAATTCTTTGCTAGCTTATAATGTACGTATCAATACTTCATTGATTTACAACAGAGTGCTTCACTGCACATGACATGTCCCCAATGTCAGCTTTTCAAATGTTATATTGTTTCCACTTACTTTTGGATGATTATATGAATTTTACGTCCATGGTAATTACCCTTTGTTTTAGGGTCGTTGCATTACTTTAATTTGTTCAAGAATATATATATATTTTTCTAAGACCTTACATCGTCATTACCTTTTGATTTAGGGTTGTTGCATTACTTTGCATAATTTTTTTCAGGAAATTTATTTTTCTCAGACCTTACATTGTCATTGAAGATATTATAATTATTTCTTAGCTATTTACATAAAGCAGTTTGCATAAATATACCATGCTCGAGCCTTAGTTGGCTCAATAGGGGAATTTGGTACTCATGTTCTTCAGAGTCCAATGTGTCAAAGTCAAACTGTGATGGTTAAACCATCTGTAAAATATAGGAAGAATAAAATGTATTAATTTCGTGGTCTAAATGACATACACGACGACTAATATAAACCAATATGCATTATGGTAAATCCGATGCTTCGTGAAATTTCGTTATCACAATAAAATTTTCTCTATTTTCATTGCATGTGAAGCTAATGAAATTCCATTATCGTTTCTTTCTACACAATTAATAAGATATCCATCTTGAAAAATTTTTCAAGAAATAAAAATTGGATCTCAAGACCGAAATTTGTAATGGTCATATTTTTCTTACTTCGTGAAAATGCTTTTTCACAATATAGGTTTGTCACTTTTTCTTTATATTACAAAGCTCATGAAATTACATTATCAGGGCAATGTTCAAACTAAATAATATGTTAAATAAAACAATTATTTAACACTAATAAAATAAACATATAACGCTTCATGTTTCTCATTTATATAAAATACCAATGCAATCAAATTTAATAGAGCATTATATCATATAAATAACTGAAACAAAATATAATGAAAGCAGAGCGTCAATGTAAATATTACTTGTAAGTTTGCCAAATAAACTGCATATGAATCGATTGCTCGATCTCCGACTCCAAATTTGTCGTCGCATGCCGCATCATTAAATTGATACGTCACATAAAAAAAATATTCAGATGATTAGTCACTTTAATCATACATTTACCATATCAATTAAATAATTTAATATTTACCATTAAATTCTTAAAACAGTAAATACGGTAAATAAAAATAACAATGCCGTAATTTTAAATTTACCTTTAAATTATATTTTCAAAAAAAAACTGTTTTTTTTTCGTGGGTTGGATCAGGCAGATCCGGGTCAGGCCCAACATACCGGCGTCGCGGGGAGGGCAGCGCCAGATTCGTCGGCGCGGAGGCGAGGACGGCTGGATCAGGGACGAAGCACTGAGCAGTGTCCCTCTACACACTGGATCGGGTGGCTGTTCCGACGCGCAAGGCTCCTGCATCGGCGGCGCGGAGCTGCGTGCAGGGCTGGATCGGGATTGACGATGGGTGCCCAAAGCAGATTTTCTTGTTGCTAGGTCTTGGGCGCGGCGTCGAGGTTGGATCGTCGACGTGAATGGCAGGAATCGATGCAGGTCGTCGACGGGGATGAAAGGGTCGCCTGCGTCGTTGGGCTAGGGTGTCATGACGACGATCGGGGACGACTGCGTCGTTTGTCGTCGAGGACGACTAGATCAGGGGGGGATCGATCGGAGGCCGGTTGGAGCGACTGGGTCGAGGCGCTGGAGCGCAGGGTCGAGGCGCCGATCAAGCAGTGGTGCCAGGACGTGACGTGGTCGGCTGCGCGGGTCCGATCTGCAAATCTCGATCGGTTGGGTGCCCAGAGAAACTTTCTGGGTGAGCTGAGATTTTCAAGCTTTTTCCGACAAACTGTTGTCGGTAGAGTGAATTTCTGGGGATTTTCCGACAAGCTGTTGCCGGCAGAAAAGAATATTAGGGTTTTGATTTTCTTTTCAGAGACAAAACCAAGACTTTTTTTTTTTTTCTGGCTAAAGCAAAGTGCTGATAACGTGTTGTAGGAAATACTGAATTGGTCTACTCATTTCATTGATAATCCCCTTTATATAGGGTGAGTATTACAACGGTAATAGGAAATACATTAATGACAATAATGACTACATAATTATCTATCGTCCGTTACATTGACGAAGGCACATAATACGTTTTTCCTTCAACAATATGTTAATTAATAGTTGTTGATAGTGTAATTAACTTAAATAATGGTTGATATATAGTGTAACTTAAATAATAGTTGATATATATATATATATATATATATATATATATATATGAGTTGATGTTGATAATAATGTATATTGTAATGTAATTAATTATTAAGGATTTATATATATATATATATATATATATATGTATGTATGTGTTAATTAATTTCTTATTAATTAAAGTTATATATATATATATATATATATATATATATATTATTTTCAGGCTATATATGGATCCGGATAAGAGTTGGATTTCGCTTCCAAGACATGACCGACGATACACTACAAGAGTTGTGAATTTTTTGCAGTTCGTCGAGGAAAATGCAAACGGGAATGAATACCATTATTGCCCGTGCAATAAATATAGGTGTCGCAGTGATATGTGTCGATTTCCGATTAGGACAGTATGGGAGCACCTAAAGAGTAATGGGTTTTGGCCGAAGTACACACGTTGGATATATCACGGTGAGCCATCATTAGATGGATCGCATGATCATGGGCAGTTTTTTGAGGCGGGCAGTAGTAGTACATCCAACAATCTAACAATGGCATTCGTCAACGACGTGTTTCCTTTTGAAAGCGGTGTACGTGGAGAACAATATATGCATGACCCGGTGCAGCCCTTCCCACAAGTTGTCAACACTGCTGCCTTTGACAAGTACAACAAACTGATTGTATTGCAACAGACCCCTGTGTCTTCAAGTTCTGAGAAGACAGTTCTTGAAAGTGTGATGGAGGTAATGAGGATTAAAGTCGAGACAAAATCGACTATCAGGCAAGTGGATGAATATCTACAGTACACTTCTTCGTTGTTGGAGGAGGGTCATCGTAATCCTACCAATCAACGTAAGGTCCGAAGTATCCTCAAAGATCTAGGGCTTTCCTACATTAAGATCCATGCATGCGCATTTGACTGCGTTCTCTTCTGGGGTAAAGATGCAGAAGGGAATGACCTTGCTAGCCTTGACGCATGTTCGATATGTCATTCTGACCGATATAAGTTGACGGAAGCAGGCAATAGGAAACCTGTGAAAGTGCTTCGGTATTTTCCGTTGAGAGATAGGCTTGAGCGGTTGTACATGTCAGAAACGACCGCAAAAGCTATGAGATGGCACGGTGAGCGGGACTTGGAAGACGCAGATATCATGACACACATCTCTGACGGAGCGGCTTGGAAGCATATAAACAATGAGTTTCCTCATTTTGCGTCAGATGTCAGAAACGTCAGGCTCGGGCTCTCAACCGACGGGTTCAACCCTTTCGGCACCATGAGTCTTTCATACAGTATATGACCGGTGATTTTGGTACCTTACAACCTTCCTCCGTGGATGTGCATGAAGAAGGAATATAATATGTTGACGTTGTTGATTCCGGGGCCTGGTTACCCAGGGAAATGTATCGATGTGTATATGAGACCATTGATTGAAGAGCTTAAGGTATTGTGGGACGTTGGTCATCCCACTTTTGACAAGTACAAGGAGGAGACGTTCCAGATGCATGTCATAGTTATTGGTACCATCAATGATTTTCCTGCTTATGGGATGTTGTCGGGCAGCGTTGTTAGGAGATACAAGGCTTGTCCAGAGTGCCTCAGCGATTATGGGAGCACCCCTCATTGCAACAAGATATGCAGAATGGGTCATCGTGTGTTCCTTCCGGCGGATCACCACTGGCGTTATGAGTCCGCCGCATTTGATGGAACCGAAGAACACGGTGGTCCTCCCAGAAGATGGACGGGAAGAGAAATTTTAGCAGTGCTTAATGAGTACGATTTTGGGCCCCTCAGCAATCATCCCGATATTGTAGCGGAAATACCTGAAAGACCTGAGGAGTACAAATTCTGGACACATAAGAGCATATTGTGGGAACTCCCGTACTGGTGTGAGTTGTTGATCCGTCACTTCCTAAAAATTGATTTATAGGCTAGCTCGTGAAGGTCTGCAACAACTAGGGATATGGAAGAAGTTGTGGAAGAAATTCAAACCCGGGTCAAGTAAAAGAAAAGAAAAAGTATCTCAAGCACCGTATACAGTTCTCCCTGAGGCAAAGAGCGAGATTTTTGAATGGATTAAAAATGCTCAATATTGTTATGGTTATGCAGGAAGTTTGAAGAGTAAGGTCAACGTGGATGATAAAAAGTTTTATGGATTGAAGACGCATGACTGCCATGTACTGCTTCACGTCTTCTTCCGGTGGTTATCAGTCCATATTTGCCAACCAGTGCCGTTGAGCCGTTAATAGCAATGTCCAGATGGTTTCAAAAATTATGTGCTAGAGAGTTGAAGAAAGAGGACGTCCACCAAATGAAGCTAGAAATTATTATGATTCTTTGTAAATTGAAAAGGATCTTTCCTCCCGCTTTCTTTACCATCATGGTTCATCTCATGATTCAACTTGCCGAACAGGTTCTGCTTACCGGCCAAGTACATTTTACCTGGATGTTTCCCATGGAAAGGTGCTGCGTTATTTTTGTCATTTTATGTACATAATCATTTATATGTATTGTACTAACTATAATATTTTACAGGCAACTCGGGGACTATAAAAAGACTGTTAGAAACACACATTTCCCAGAAGGGTGTATTGCTGAGCAATACATTGCACATGAGTGTGTGACATACTGCAGTTTTTATCTTGCTGATGCTACAAGAGATGCAAACATCACCAATGAACCTCTATTCAATATCTCTGTTGTTTCCGAACTCGTGAAACTCGAAGGTTACGTAGCAAATGCTCGCTTAAGTAGGCAAGAACTGTATGAGGCTCACTGGAATGTGATGGAGCACTGTACAGAAGCGGCTCAGTTCATTGAGGAGTTTGAAGAGCAATGGATTCAAACATATCCAAATTCAAATGATGAACAACGTATTCAGAGCTTTCTTCCATACTTTGAAGATTGGATATACAATCACTATATTGGCATCAATATATACAGTATTTCTTATTTATATTACATTGCACTAATGGTTTATATTAATGTTTCAGATCATTAAGCTGCACCGAGAAGGAAGTCATTTTTATACGCCTGAACTGCACATTGTGGCATGCCGCCCTTAGGTACACAGTATTTATTCACAATATTATGTGAATGGAGTTAAGTTTGTCACGTGGCAGCGAGACCAGAAATTAAAGACTCAAAATAGTGGTGTCATGGTAGAGGCAGAAGGCATCACATACTACGGAATTCTTGAAGCAGTTGTCGAACTAGTATATTCAGAAGGCATGCGGGTTGTTTTGTTCAAGTGTAAATGGTACAATACTGACCCTATCGTTTCTGGTAGCGGAAAGTTAGACCACGGTCTTTTATCAGTGGACACGTTTACACCTTGGGAAAAAAATCATGAAAAACAGTGGTTTAGCCACGCAAATAATGGAATACTCGTCACTTACTATATCCTATGCGACGTATAATACCGTATCGCGTCGCGTAAGTACTGGGTATTATATTTTTTGCATGTTTTCAATTAGCAAAGTAATCCCTATCGACTAATTGACCGTTCGATGTCAAATGTACGTATATTATGGTACGTGCTTAAAATTCGAGTCATATCAGACTTCGTTTGGCCGTCCGATCGTCGGGAAAAACCAAATAAAATCTTGTTATGCTACTGATAGTAAAGTATGTCGCCTAAGAACCACTAAACTGACGTATTATGAATTTGCACGTCGCTTATGTGTTTTAATGCGACGGATTTACCATGCCTTAGTTTCTTAATTATTTTAAAAAAAAATGGCACGTGTCCTTGAGCAGAATTTTTGGCGAAAATTTTAAAACTTTTTAAGCGACGTATTATATCGTTGTGCGTCGCCTAAGAATATAATTTTAAGCGACGTATTTTGTGTTAATACTTCGCTGAAGAAGAGTTATATATATAGCGACACTCCCGATTCCAGAATCATAAATCCCTAATTCAGCTCTGCTCCTAATCCTTTGTTCTTCCTCTGCACCACCACCACCACCCTCCCACACCCGAAATTTGGTATTCCCCTCACCCCAAATCCCTAATTCCACCACCACCACCACCACCACCACTGTCTCCCTGCTACGTTTTCGCAAAAATACTCTCCCTCACCCCAAATCCCTAGTGCACAACATCCCCAGGTGAGGCACCTCTCTCTCTCTCTCTCTCTCTCTCTCTCTTCCTCTTCCCTTCTTTCTTTCTCTCTGCTCATAATTTCTTCTCTCTGTCTTCAGGCCGCCGCATCTTCTCAGTCCGAAACCAAGGTAATTCTTCCAATTTTGTATGTAGAGAATACTTCTAAATATTAAGATGTGTAGTTAAATTTGGACAAGTGAGTTTTATTTGGTAATTGAATTATAGTGTGTCTAATTATGATTGTATTCTAACAGTTGAAAACATAAACATGATAAAATTGTGAAAGTGATTGTAAAGCCATATGCCATTCATGCTTATGAGTTTATCTTTCAATTGCAAATCTGTTTCTGGCTTCTAATAGTATTTATTATCCATGCTTAAGTCTTTTTAAATGGCTTACCATTGATTAATTCGTGTATAATGTACAATGTCATGTTAAAGTTTAAAATGTATGACTTCGTGATCTTTTTCTTGTTTCGGCATAATTTTTTTTTGAGTTTGGCACAAAATAATGATATAAGGTTTAGGGGCTGCCTGTAATCACCTATAACCCTTATCTAATAAAGGGGTTGCTGTTTGGTTGTTTTGTAGCAATGTCTCCAAAACCTTCGTTAATATTCGTCGCTGACATATGAAACGAAGCGACGAGTTTTGAGCAATAGTCGTCGCTTCATGTTTTAGAATCTGTTATAAAGCCCTCGACTTCAACAGATTGCAGAAGTTGAATTTTTAGAAGACAAAAAACTGTTTCGGAGCTGCGAAAAAAGGGGCAGATTGGCTGATTTCGTCAATTTCGGGGTCTAATTGCTTGGGTATTCTCTTCCAATTGCTTTGTAGGTTAGTATAATCTCTCCTCTTCATTGTAATCACCATATTTGGGTTTGATTGGTTCAATTTAGTGTTTGATATCTTAAGTTGGATTTGGTTTATAATGTGTTTTTTTATTGTTTTTAGTGTTAGGTGTTTGAATATATGATAGAGTTGGTGTTGATTTTGGTGAAATTGAGATTATTTAGGTTAGTTTGTGAAATGGTGAAATTTTAGTGAAATTGAATTTTAGTGTAATTTAGTGAAATTGTGAAATTTAGTTAAATCCAAATTTAGTAAAACTAAAATGGCTTGAAATAGTGCAATTTAGTGAAATTTTGTGAATTTTATGGTAGATCAGGTTGAAATTATTAGTTAATGATGTAATTGGTTTGTGTTGTGTGTGGATTGTGATAGTTAGGGTTTCTGAAACATGCGAGTGGCTTAGTGAGGGAGTGTGGTGCCGTGTGTAAATTTATTGTTTCGTATTATATATAATTGTGGTATTTATCAGTTTAGAACTCCTGTTTGAGAATCAACAACTCATCTAGTTGATCGAGATGAGTAGTTGATTCTCGAATTGTCCCATTTTTGGACACTTTAGGCGAACACGAGTTTGTTGATCCTTTTGTTATTCATGTGGTTTCCGTTGCAGTTTTGGGATAGACTTTCAACAGTGTCTCTCTACAATGTTCCTCGAGTGCAAATTAAGTTGTTTAGATTTTTGTGCACTTGAGGAACTGTAGGGAGATGCTGCCGAAATTTTCCAAAACTGTAGCAGAAACCACATGAATAGCAAAAGGATCAACAAAATCGTGTTCTCCTGAAGGGGATAGGACCCAACCTGGAGGCATAAGGAGACGAAGTGTTGGGACAGGTTTTGATTGTATCATAAATGTTGTGTGCTAACCTTATGTATATTATCTGTTTATGTTATGACAGGAAACATGGATGATGTCCCCGACAAATCTTTTATGAATCTTCATTTTACACACCCTGATTACAGCACAGGCTTAGTTAACTTCATCAATTTTTTTTCCGCTCGCACTGCTGGAATCGAATTTCTCTCTTGTCCGTGCGCAGTTTGCAGAAATGGTCCTTATTATAAGAAACTCATAGAGATTTATCATCACTGCTTGCACCATGGTTTGGATCCGACTTACATAGTTTGGCACCTACACGGGGAAGTTTCTGGTCAACCGGCAATGATCAGTAAACAGAGACAGTGGCTTCAAGATAGAGTTCAGGCTTCTAGTGTTGCCGGTCCTTCAGTGATCCCGCCTATGGAGATTATACAAGATGTATTTCCATACTATCCTGGATACCACGGAGATGCACCGCATAATGTCGTTGAAGAAAATGCTGAAGTTCACTTCAATGACATGGTAGATGATGATTATGCTAAGTATGAAAGGCTTCTAAGGGAGTCCCAAACCCCATTGTATGAAGGGAGTGAAGAAACTGTATTAAGTGCCATATTACATGCAATGGAAATTAAAATTGAAAATGGATGGTCGGATACGAGTATTGATAAATTGTGTGGATGGTTGCATAAGTTTTTTAAAATGCATAATTTCCCTGGGAGTTATTCGAGAATTAAAAAAATCATGAAGGATCTTTCCCTTGGATATGAAAAAATTCATGTTTGTGAGTTCAACTGTTACCTATTCAGGGGGGCTGCAAATAAAACTCGGAGGACTTGTCCAGTATGTGGTGCTCAAAGATATAAGCCAGATACGGATGACATTCCAAAAAAGGTAATCTGGTATTTCCCTCTCACTCCAAGGTTGAAACGCCTATTTATGTCTCAACACACAACAAAGCATATGCGATGGCATAAGGAGAGACGACTAGATGAAAGTACCCTCCGGCACCCATCTGATGGAGAATCATGGCAACATTTTAACAGGACATTTCCAGCTTTCGACGACATTAAGGGAAGAAATGTGCGGCTTGGAGTGGCAACTGATGGTTTCAGTCCATTTGGAACAATGACAGCCCAGCATAGTACATGGCCCGTGGTTGTGATGCCATATAATCTACCCCCTAATATGTGTATGAGGAAGGAATATAATATGCTGGCCGTGTTGATTCTTGGCCCTAAATCTCCAGGAAAGTGCCTTAGTGTCCTCATTCATCCATTGATCGACGAGCTCAAAGATTTGTGGAAAAATGGAGTCTCTACTTTTGACAGAGTCGACAATGATGTATTCACGATGAAGGCAGCGGTGATGTGTACTATAAGTGACTTTCCTGGTTTAGGGATGCTTGCGGGCTCAACGGTGAAAGGGTACAAGACATGTCCAATTTGTCTAGATGACCTGACGGCGGAACATATTTGTGGGAGAATTGTTTATGAAGGGCTCGACGAGAATTCACCAATGCGATCCAGTTTGACATTTAACAGGAAGCCAGAGTTGGGAAAAAGACCAGCTCATAAGAACGGAGATGAAATTTTGGAGGAAATCAGGTCACACAATTACGCCACTCTTAGCCAGCATTCGAATTTTCATGTCCCTTACTCCGCACACAACAGACAATGTTGGAACCACGAGAGTGTATTCTGGATACTTCCCTATTGGTCATCGTTGTTACACAGGTACTGTTTAGATGTCATGCACATTGAAAAGAACGTGGGTGACAATATCCTGGGCACCATTCTTGCAATTGAAGGGAAGACCAAGGATGGTCCAAGGGCTCGCGAAGCTTTGGGAAAGAGGAAAATCTGCAAAAGTCAGTGGTGGGAAGCTGAAAAGAGGACGGGAAAGGTTCCTCATGCACCCTTTTTTGTTCAAGAGGATCGTCGTGAAGAAGTATTCGAATGGTTTCGCAGTGTTAGGTATCCACTTGGCTATGCGGGAAGTTTGAGAAATAAGGTGAAACTAACCGAGAAAAAGTTCTATGGATTGAAGACGCATGATTGCCATGTCCTGCTTCAACGTCTTCTTCCAGTGGTTATCTGAGGATTTTTGCCAAATAACGTCGTGAAGCCATTGATAGCATTGTCAAATTGGTTTCGAAAATTCTGTGCTAGGGAGTTGAAGAAGGCAGATGTCCAACAGATGAAAGATGAGATAGTGATCATTCTCTGCAATTTGGAGTTGATTTTTCCTCCACATTTCTTCACCTCTATGGTTCACCTTCCCGAACAGGTTATGCTTACAGGCCCAGTACATTTTACATGGATGTATCCAACGGAAAGGTATATGTATTAACCAAAAATGTTTATTTTATTCAAACTAAATTTACACTAACTTTATATATGCACTAATCATATTCATCATTTTATCAGGTAATTAGGTGATTATAAACAATCAATGAGTAATACATGTTACCCGGAGGGGAGTATTGCAGAAAGGTACATATCATGGGTGTTGACAGTAGCTACAGAGGGGCTACACAGGCCCACAGACCCGCATCTAGCATGTCCGGGGCCGGACCGAGGCCCGGAGCCGGATCCCCAGCACCTGGACCCGTGTCCCAGCAGTCTAACTTATGACTGGGGGCCCGGGAGCCGGGGACACCAGCCTGCCGAACAGGTTACCTTAGCTGCCCCTTTGCGTACAAACATAAGCGAACCAGTCCCACATCGAAGAGTAAGACCAGACCTCACGATCGACCACCTATATAAGGGCCTCAACTACCCTCATTAATAGGTAACTCAACTCTCCCACTACTTATCATTCCCGCTTAAGTTATCTATTTGCCCCAACGGTACTAACTTAGGCATCGGAGAGGTGAAGACTGGCCCACCCAGTATTCCCTTTAGTTAGCAGGGTTCGCAGGAGGAAATCACATCAAGATCCACCAGTTTTCCGCAGGCCTACGGGTTTGTGCAGAAACAATTGGCGCCGTCTGTGGGAACAAATTTGATCCACGAAAAGTTGTGTTGCTCTACCGGAGGGTAGAACCCGATCGATCCTTTGAAAGGCAGTTTGAAAGCAAATCCACAATCCGGACGCCATGGAGGGTAGGAAGGTGAAAGCTGGCGTGAGAGGGCTGAAAGAGCAAGTTCGGGCCCCCGACCGGGCCCAAAACCCTAAAACTGAGGTCAATGCGAGGTTTGTCCCTTCTCCCGACCGGGACGGAACCCTCGATCGCCGGGGCTCAGACGATCCTGACCGATACGATGAGGGGGGGGGGAATAAAAAAGATGAAGGCAGAAGTCGCGCGTTTGCGAGAGGAGGGCAATCGAGACCGACTAAGGGCGGATGCCCGGTACCAAGAGTTGGAAGCGGTAAACATTGCCCTATTAGCGGCCCTGGAGAAAGGACACCGGCAGAACACCTCTCGGGTGGCAACACGGCCTGTAAATAAAGGTGACGAGTTCCCGCACCTAGAAGTGGGACAACCTACGGGGAGGAGAAAGATTGCGCATTTGCCCACGTCACTCTTTCCGAAAGCTCTGAGGAATTCCGGGCCGGTTGAGCCCCCATACCGAACGAATTTAGCATCTGGCGAGCAGGACAGCTCCACGGCGAGGACGCTTCAGACGCTCTCCGCCTCGGTGTTGGACATAAAGGACCGGTTGGAGGCCAGCGAGAGAAGGACAGTGCGACCGCAGGACAGTGCGCGATTTAACGAACGCACTGGACCTTTTCCACACCGGGTTAGGGAATCCGGAAGATCTGGTAACCAAAATTCCCTGAAACTGACGTACTCAGGAACGAGCTGCCCATACCAACACCTGGACAGTTTTAAGTTCATAGGAGCACAATGTGCGACGATATTAATGTGTTTACGCCCTCGGTTATGCTTTGTTTAACCCTTATTTATCTAAGATAGAGTCATAATTTAGTTTAGTGTCATTTCGGAAGAGTTTTGGAAAAATGTTCTTAATTGTCAGAAAAACGATTAAGTATAGAAATCTGAGGAAAAAGTGCAAAATATGTTGTTTTCGTGATTTTGAGGGCTGTGTTTGACTGACTTTTTATTTTCTAAATTTACTGAAATTTTGTATGCATGTTTTTGGATTGCTAATGGGTTTTGTGTCAAAAATTCAGATCAATCGGAGTTCGGGAAGTCACCCAAAAGATGGCTGCAACTTGGTAGTCCGAGCAAAGATCACCAGGGACTTTCAGGATTTTCCTGGGACTGTGTCCCAAATTCAAAACTTTATTGCCGACGTTTCACAAGGAATTTGATCAAGCCCTTTATATGGAGGAATCTCTATGTGTCTAGTTTATCTGAGACTTAGAATCGCATCAATCGGAGCGCCGAAGAGGGAGATATACCGGAATTACTACAGCAAGGTCTTTTCTGCCGATTCCAGGATGCTACTGCCTCCTTTTCACAATTTCTGTTTTTGATGGACCATATGGTGTACAAATGCATATGTGATGATTGTCCAAGCTTAAGGAAGGAAAGAGGAAGACACCAAGCTAAAGCAATGAAGAAAAAGATGAAGAAAAGTGGCTCTCCTAGTCAAGCCAGGATATGGTGCCGATCAGACTGCAAGGCGGCCGGCAATGCATGCCGGCAGGTTTTGGGGCATTATTTTTGCTGGATCAAGACTTATCAAATGAAGTCCAAAGCCTATACAAGAAGTCCATGAAGATGTGAAGCCCAATCCTTAAAGGAAAATTCAGAAAAAGAAAACCTAATTGAACTATGAAAGGAAGGTTTCAAATCCTTAATCCTTTAGGTTTTCTGATTACCTTATGCTAGAAGGGCTGCCGGCACCCCTATCCTCTATTTATAGCCAACTTTTACACAGAAAAAGTTGTCACATCTCAAGCCAAGACACAAGTCTAAAGCTCCACCAAATTTTCTACCTTAAGTCTTAGAAAGAAAAGCAAGTCGAAACCACCACCACCACCATCCATAAAATTCCTGCCGATACCCCTTCACCTTCAACCGAGAAGAATCAGTCCATATCTCCATCCTTCATCACTGAGATCCACACGAGTTGCTGCTCCAAAGTGTCTAAATGTGTGATCTACTCCCTTTGGCTTGTAATTCTTTTATTTTTCAACACTATGTCTATGTAGTTTGGATATTCTTTTGGTATTTGTTTTTATGTCTATGTAAAGACAATTTGTTTATTTGGTTTTGCATGTTTAATGTTGTTTATGAATTCGATTCTTTGAGCCTAATTAACTCTATGGTATTGATTTCATGGTTTTATGAAAGATAAACATGTAAACATAATTTGTAAATATGTAACCGGTTAGGTCTTAGGGATGCATGCTTGACTTGATTCTCGATTTCTTCTTGATTAGTTGTTTGAATTCGTGTGCAACCGAAAGAGATGTTTAGATGCAATCGCAGGCCATGGTTGTTGTCTAGATGTTGAATTCACTTGCCGTAGTAACATAGGACAAGTTAGAACGATAAGTCGATTTGGTTTATGTTGTTACCTAGGGTTAGAGTAATTCCTACAATTTACTTGTCTAATTTGAAGAGTGACGCCTTGCATGTTAACTTGTTTCCGACTAAGAGATTTCGTGCTTTATATGCTAATTGGTTAATTTCTACGATAAGTGTCTTTAATCGGTTAGCTAAAGATTAGGGTTATGCGATAAGCTAATTCTAAGTATTTTCGTGAAATCTAAAATCGACTAGATAAACCGATAAGGAGTTTAGTTAGGTTGGAATTAAGATGAGTCTTGAATATTTCTATGCATGTTTCCATAAGTCCTTACTTGTTACTTGTTTCGATTTGTGATAAGTTTTGATGAGTGCTTTGCGTGAGAGATGTCGACCAAACTTGTACATAGTATTTTCGGATTTAAATTTCAGCTTTTATCGCATATGTTAGTTTAGGGGCAGTAATAGGCTGCCGATCTAGTTCTTTTCTTGTTTCGTGTTTCTTGATTTTGTGCTATTTGCCGTACCCTAGTTTAGGGGCAGTCATAGGGCTGCCGACGCCATACCCCATAATGTGATGATTTCTTGTGTAAATTTGTGTGAATATTTTGACTAACAATTTCATGTTTCAGGTACCCTTAATCCCCGGCTTAGAACGATCCCTACTTATGTCTATACTACTAACGATTGTAGGGTTTATTCTTGTGTGCGAGTCTCGGTTCACATCAACTTTTGGCGCCGTTGCCGGCGATTATAAAATCTTGATTTGTTTGAATGTTAGCTTTGTAAATTTTTGAAAATCTTTTTGTGTCTTTAAATTTTTGAGGTATATCGGATAAAGCATGACCTTACCATGGGCTGCACAAGTGCATTGCACAGTTTGCTCCTCTGCTCCACGTACCTTGAATCTTTGATGTCGTGTATAGTTTGAAAAATTCTTGAAAATTTCGTGTAATGCCTTGAAAAATGTGTTGAAGTATAGCTTTGTATACTCTTGCATTTATTTGTTTTGTTCGTTTTGATGTATTTTGTGTGTGTGCAGGCCGGATTGAAAAGAAAAGTGCCGGAAATACGAAAGT
Source organism: Potentilla sterilis (assembly GCA_963682095.1). Taxonomy (NCBI): domain Eukaryota; kingdom Viridiplantae; phylum Streptophyta; class Magnoliopsida; order Rosales; family Rosaceae; genus Potentilla; species Potentilla sterilis. The sequence continues at coordinate 30,829,250 of OY821755.1, read as the reverse complement.
TCTGCTCAAACAGAAATCGGGCAGTGCAGTCAGTCGACTTTAGAAGGCAGCCGTTTGCTGCTCACAAAACCTGCGAAAGTGAGCCATACGCCGTTGGAAAGGTCTTTGAGTCTACTTTCAGTAGGAATTTACAGTAGTAGATTTGGAGTTTCGAGCCGATCCCAGTTTCAATTTGAGTGAAGCAAGGTCAATCTGGCAGAACAGAGAACTGGGCAGATCAATAGGTCTGACAAAAGGCCAAAGAAAGAGTACTTCTGTTGGTGCGATTGAGGCGAATTATATACCATTGGAAATCTCTGTGTGTCCACTACAACTTTGATTTAGAACACGTTTGCATTGGGACAATGGAACACACCCAAATTCAAGCCTAAAGGGGAAGTATACCATCTGCCAAAGCTTCTGCCCAGCTGCCTGCAGCCTGCCCTGTTGCTGCCCTGCGCACTGCCGAGCCCTACTGAATGTCCCTGCCGATAAACCTGCTAAACAAACCTGTCAAGAGCAACTTGTTCTGCCGAGGTCCCGCCAAGGTGATCTACCTAGAGCAGCCTTCCTGCGCTGCTGCCAACAGGTAGCCTGCAGCGTGAATCTGCCAATTGACATCTACTTGTACTGCTGCCGGGAGGAACCCTGCTGCTGCCCCTGCAAGCTTCCCCTGCACATTACACACTGCCGGGCAACCCTGCTAAGACCCTGTGCACCCTGCTGCACGCTGCCGATGCTGCAGCCTGCTCCTGCGATGCTACTGCCCTGCTGCTGCCCCTGCACCATGCCATGCTGCCGAGTAGCTATGCTACTGCCCTCCGGAGGCCACTGTCGAGAGCCTCCCTGTCGATACCTTGCCACTGCAAGAGAGCAAGGTACTGCATGCCAAACACTCCAAATGAAAGGGCTGCTGCCCCAACTTCCAAGCACATGGCACAATGAATACACAAAACACACGGTGAAGAGTCTAGGCTAAGGACTATAAAAATAAAGCAATTTTGGGAAGGCAACCCCATACGACCAAGAAAAACGAAAGAGCCATCACCGAGAGTTTGAAATTTCTTAACTCTTCTCTTTTTCTTTGGTTTGTGATGATATGTTGGAATGTGTTAGACAATTGCATGCTTAGGAAATTCGTTGATATAAACTTGTGCTTACATTGAGGACAATGCAATTTTCTAAGCGTGGGGTGGGATAACGTATTCCGTTTATGTTTTCGTGTGCTTAGTTTAGAAAAAAAAAATTCAGAAAATTGTTCCACAAAAATAGAGTGTTTAAATTGTTTGTTTCGAGTCTTCGGATGCCCCTAATATGTCAATGGTGTTTTTCTCCTCTTTGCATACATAGATGATGGTTATGCATACTTTTTAAATTGTGAGTTTCATGGATTATGTGCATTGGTAGGAGCATGTAGGACTTGTTGATTAACGAAGCATGCATGTTTTAGCTAGTTTGTTTCTTTAATAACCTATGTGAGCTTTAGATCCAAATTGCTTTCTTCTTGAGTGATAAAAAGATAAAAATTCAATAGACACATAGGAAGCATGAAACCTCATAATTCTTTGATTATTCGATGATTATATGCAATAGCTTTTCATGGACTCTAGTATTGCTAGAACTTACTCTTGTAGATTTTCAAAACGTTTTTATCATAAAATACCTTGATTTTGAAAGTGATTGAAAAGATCTTTTAGGTTTACCACCATTGCCAAATAAAGCATGTGCCTATTTGTGTCCGTCGTGGGACACCTTAGTAAACCCCTTTGAGCCTACGTTGAGTCTTTTTCTTTCATCACCCTTAAACACTTTCCATGAGCTTAATATAGTGATGTCTTGACCATTGTGTGTCGGCAAAGCTTGATTTTTGAAGGAGTTTTTGTCGGAAGTGATGAAGAAGAACAAGTGTGGGGTAGACTTAGCTAGAAAATTGTATGAAAATTGTAATTGTGCCGTGCCTAGTAAAAAGAAAACAGAAAATATGTGATTCAGATAGAAAAAGAAAAGAAAAGAAAAGAGAAAAATCAAGTCCGAAAGAAAAGAAAAGAAAGAGGCACGGTTTCAAAAAAAGAAAATTGCTAAGTCTAGTATTGAAAAAGTGTTGTGAATTTGGAGTTTTGTTTGCATGTGAAGGTCTAGCATTGTTATATTTTGACCTTTGTTCATATTCACTATATTGTGGGGAAGTAAAAAATGAAGGAATGGTCCAACAAAGATGAAATTCGGCCCTTGATGAGAAGACATAAGGAGATTCGAGCTTTACTAAAGCGCACGGTGATGTTTTGAGCCTCCTTATCCAAATATCAAATACCTCTTAGCCTAGCCCCATCACATCCCTTTTATTGATCTTTTCATGATTCTTAAGATGTTTAAATTTGATTTGTGGAGATTATCTCAAGAGTAAGCATATGGTTTTGGTTCATTGGTGCACATAGTTGTTAAATGAGGTTCTTCTTGAAATTCACAAAGTGCTTTCGATTTTCACGACATATGCAAGTTACTCTTCGTAATTTATTATCTTTTGCTTGCATATACTTATGAGTGAATGCCATGTTTCGAGTGAAAAGAAGAGAGTATGCCTAGTGAGGAGGATTGAATTAGCTTAACATGTCTACATGCTTATTTTTGTTCTTATATGTTCTTATTGATGTTACATGTTCATGAAGCTTGGAATTTTCGTGCTTAGCATTCTCATGCATTAACTTGAAAGCTATGTGTACATACGAGCCTGAGATAAATTGTTAGGGGCAATAGTAGTTTAAGTCATAGTTTAATTTAGTTTGCTAAGGGACTAGCAAAGGATAAGTGTGGGGTAGTTGATAGGAGCACAATGTGCGACGATATTAATGTGTTTATGATAGTTGCATAAATATGCAACTTTCTTGGTCTTTAATGTATTCCCTATACTTAGATTCTTGTTATGAATTGAGCATTTTAACTGTGTTTTATTGTTTTGTAGGTCTTTTGGAGAATTATGACAAAAGGAGCACAATAAGCTGATTTTGGGAATCCTGCCCGCTACAGGTCAGCCAACTTCGACAGAGCACTGGGAACGGACCAGGAGGAACTAAATTATGATTTTTACATGCTTGGAAAGCCCTGGATGTCTAGTTTCCGTAGCCACTTCCGGAACAACATTCCGAATTTTCTAGAGGAAGTTATGGCCGATTTACTACAGAGAGGTCATTCTGCTCGGAAATGCTGACTGTGGACAGAAATGCGTATTTGAAGGCCGAAGTCTTATTTGATCATCATGGACGAATTTGTGGACTTGGACCCAACTAATTAATTACTGATTTGGATTGTGGAAAAGAAGCCAAAAGCTTAATGGATTAATTAGTTGGGTTTGCAAGGAAAGGAATCCTTATCCCTTAGGGTTTTGGGCTAGGGTTTCCTCATCAAAGCTTGGTGTTGGACCAATTAGGAAAAGGAGATTAAAACTCCTAAAGCTATCACGTGAAAGGGAGGCACGGGCAGAGGATTAATAGGGAAGCAAACCCTATCATTCAGGATTCATTCACAAAAAGAGAGGAGCAGCCGAACACAAGAGGAGAGGAGCAGCCGAACACCAAAAAGAGAAGAAGAGACCGAGTCCTTCTTCTTCTTCTTCTCCATCCATCTGCATAATCTTTCATGCTTTGTTTAGATAATTATACTATGACTTTTAGTAGCTAAATACCATTGTTAAGGGGCTGCTTGAAGCCCCATACATGAAGTCTTTTTGATATATAAACCCTAACCTAGTTTTGCATATGTTATGAATGAGTTTTCTTTCTTTAATCGGTTCAGTGATGAATTCCTTGTATGTTTGCTTTGGTGGCCAACTTAGTATGCATGCTAGGGTTCTAATGTCATGAGATACGGGCGACTGAAGATAATTTCTTCCACCGGATTCTCTATAGTGATACACCGAGGAGATATGCGTATTCTTGGGAGTTAGAAAACCATAGGTCTAGCAGGACACAACCGTATGTACCTGTGAACCCTTGTAGCTTCTCAAACCATTTCAAAACGTAATGCTTTCTTCTTTGTTAACCTGGGGGTCTAACGAACAAGGGTTCATTGAAGGATAGACGTGAGGGAGGTCTAACGACGAACTCATATAGGGTTAAGGATTTGGTAATAAGATGTGGACCAATGATCTAACGATCGGCCCTTCTTGGGAACTTTCATTCATGGGATATGTGCATTGGGTTAGTTATATATTGAAAAGATGGATTGGCGGTGGTGGATTGCATGCATATAGTTTAAACACATTTGCATTCATATCATTACTAACTTCAGCATTTTATTTTCTGCATTTAGCTGTCTTCGGTGATTGATTTCACCAACCAAAACTCAACGAAACCCACTCAAATTTTAGGTGGTAGTCCGCCACTGAGTCTAGTTAATTGTGTCCAAATTTCGTGCCCATTGGTGTAGCCAAACTTGAGTTTGAAATTTGTTAGTGTCTGTAGGTCGAGTCTGTCAGCTTTTAATTATTTTGTTAAGTCTTAGTATCACCAGTTCCTTGTGATCGATAACCCTTGTTTACCGTACTATATTGATATATCTTGAAGGGAAATAAGGTATCTTTGAGAGGTGCATTGGCACCCATCAAATTTTGGCGCCGTTGCCGGGGAACTGCTTTACTCTAAGTCTTAATAGAGTAGTTAAAATTTCTGTTTTGTTTCTGTTTAGTTTAATTTCTTTTTCTTTTGTTTCTTACGATTTCTTCTGTGTGCAGGAGCATTGTACATGCGTACTAGACACACTAAGAGCGCTGAGCCATTACACTTTGATCAAGAGATTGAGCGCTCAGCAAGGCAAAACAGACAGCAGTGCAGACAACGGTCCTTGAGTGGTGAACCTTCTGATAGAGTTTCTGTGCATTCTGGTTCAGAATCTGAGAGAGAAGAGGAGGTGCACATTCCTACACCACCACCATCACCACCGAGACAAATGGCCAACAACGGACAACCGAGGTTGAGGGAGTCGTTTGCACCAGGCACAGGGGCAGAGAGTTCACCGATTGTCCTACCGGACAACTTGGGGAATTATTCTATTCCTCCATCACTCATCACGAACTTGCCACACTTTAGAGGAACACCTTCTGAAGACCCTCAGGATCATCTCAATGAGTTCACAGCCTTGTGCAGAATCCAGAAATCAACTAATATTGATGAAGATGTTGTGAAGCTCATCTTGTTTTCTTTTTCTCTGAAGGAACAAGCAAAGCAATGGTACAATTCTCTTCCCCCTCTTTCTATTGATACTTGGGAGAAGATGTGTATTGCTTTCATGAAGGAATTTTACTCTGCTTCCCGAACCAAAAACTTGAAGAAGCAGATCAGTACTTTCAGGCAGAGAGATAGTGATGAATTACATGAAGCCTGGAGTCTGTTTAAGAGCCTTCTTCGACAGTGCCCTCATCACAAGTTTGACATCAATGCTCAAATGGAGTACTTCTATGAAAGACTCGATTCCTTCAACAGGTCAAAACTTGATTCAGCTTGTGGGGGAAATTGATGGAACATGACTGGAGCGGAAGCTAAAGATATTGTTGAGAGTCAAGCTGAGAATTCAAGACAGTTTCAGTCAAGGGATAGATCCATGGGAGCAAGTAGAAGAGCGGTTGGTGCAGCTGCAGTTGATGGAGCAATGGAGAAACGAATGAGTACTTTGGAGAATGAAATTGCTCTTCTCAACAATCGAAAGAAGCCAACAGTTGCTGCAGCTCAGGTTGTGTGTACTATTTGTTCAAAGAATAGCCATGTTGCAGAAGATTGTCCCAAATTCAGAGCTGATAAAGATGATGATGGTGAGGAAGAGGCAAATTACTTCCAGAGACAGCAAAATAACTATGGGGGAAATAGCAATCATCCATTGTTGAGTTATAAGAGCAATAATGTGCTCAATCCTCCCACTACTCCACCTGGTTTTCAGCAGAGGCAGCCCACAGGAGATGGTCAACAGTTTGGCCAGAGACGTGCTTCTCAACAGCAAGCTCCAGTTCAATCATCATCCGATCCTTTCTTGACAGCAATGATACAGCAAATGATGTTTGATAACAAGAAAGAACGTGAGGAGAGTAGTGCTTTTCGCCAGGACATCAAGGGAACAATTCAGCAACATGAGAAGGCAATTGAATTACTGGAGAGACAGATGAGTCAGATGCAGCAGTTAAATGCTCAGAACAATCCAGGAGGTCTTCCTCCGAACACTCTTCCGAATCCCAAGGGCCAACATGAAGCTCATGCTATGACATTGAAGAGTGGGAAGGTGTTGGAGGAAATTCCCAAGAAGCCGAAGAGGATGTGGGATGAGCCTATTATTGAGCAAGTGTTGCCCTATGAGCCGTTGACAGTAGATCCAGGAACCCCAACTCAATCTGTTGAGAACAACCCTCAACTCGTTGAGAATGCACCTGGAGTGAAGACACCAAAACCGAAATCTTCTCAGGTATGTCCTCTAACTTCTCCTTTGATTAAAACTAATGTGCCTTTTCCTAGCAGGTTGAAAAAGTTAGGTAAAGAGGAGAAAGATAAGGAGATTTTGGATATCTTTAAGAAAGTGGGGGTAAACATTCCACTGTTGGATGTGATCAAGCAAATCCCCCAGTATGCAAAATTCCTCAAGGATCTGTGCACCAACAAGAGGAAATTCAATGGAACTGAGACTGTGGCTCTGGGAGAGAGAGTATCAGCTGTGCTTCAAAGAAAACTTCCACCAAAGTTAGCTGATCCGGGCCGTTTTTCAATCCCATGCACTGTTGGGGATCACAGGTTTGAGGGTGCACTACTTGATTTAGGTGCATCAATAAATTTAATGCCATATACTGTGTATGACAGGTTGCAAATGGGAGAACTTATTCCCACAGGTGTCACCATTAAGCTTGCATATAGATCTAACTGTTACCCTCGAGGTATTATTGAGGATGTGTTGGTGCAGGTGGGACAATTGATTTTCCCAGCAGATTTCTTTGTGCTGGAGATGGAGCATGAACCAATGCCCTCTGAAATTCCATTGATTCTTGGGAGACCTTTCTTGAGAACAGCGCGTACAAAGATAGATTGTTTTGCAGGGACATTGAGTATGGAAGTGGCGGATGAGAAAGTCCACTTCAATATTTTTGAAGCTCTTAAACACCCAAACAGCGATGATGCTTATTCATGTTGTTCAATTGACACTTTTGATAGTTTTGTGCAGGAATTCTTTCAATATTCGCTGGGGGATGATCCTTTGAAGAGGATACTGGAGAATGCTGGAGAAACTGTCCATTCCGGAGTACAAATTTCGACCCATCGAACTGCATCATCAGAGGCCACCCGAGAGCACGCTTCGACCGGTCGAAATTTTCCTTTGGAAATTTCAATGGGTCGAACCGAGGGACCTGTTTTCGAGATTGCTTCAGCTGAGGAGCTTGAAATGGAAGATGAGTATTATGCCATGGAAGAGGCTCTTGAATCACGACCATACATTAAAGGTAAGCCTTCTAAACCTATCTCTCTTCCGGTTTCAACTGATGTTCTTGCTCCTTCTATTCAGAGAGCTCCCGAGTTAGAACTCAAACCTCTTCCCGAGCATTTGAAATATGCTTTCATTGGTGACGGTGAAACTTTACCGGTCATAATTTCTTCAAAACTCTCGAAGTTGCAAGAGGAGAAGCTGTTGATTGTTCTACGAGCTCACAAGCAAGCAATTGGCTGGACAGTTGCTGATATCAAGGGAATATGCCCTACTTTGTGTACTCATCGGATCCATCTTGAGGAGGGAGCTAGGCCAACAAGAGAAGCTCAACGCTACCACACGCAAAGACCACTTCCCACTCCCGTTTATTGATCAGATGTTGGAAAGGTTGGCAGGTCATGCTTACTATTGTTTCTTGGATGGCTACTCTGGCTACAACCAGATCGCCATACACAAAGATGACCAGGAGAAGACCACCTTCACGTGTCCCTATGGCACGTTTGCTTACAGGAGAATGCCTTTTGGCTTGTGCAATGCACCAGCAACGTTTCAGCGATGCATGATGAGCATCTTCTCAGACATGGTTGAGAAAATCATCGAGGTATTTATGGATGACTTTTCAGTATTCGGTGATTCTTTTGATATGTGTCTACATAATTTATCTAAGGTATTGGAACGTTGTGAGAAAACTAACCTTGTGCTTAATTGGGAAAAATGCCACTTCATGGTGGAACAAGGTATAGTTCTTGGGCATATTATTTCTGCCAGAGGAATAGAGGTAGACAAGGCCAAGGTTGATATTGTGCGTACCTTACCCCCTCCTTCAACTGTGAAGGAGGTGAGATCTTTTCTGGGACATGCAGGTTTTTATCGCAGGTTTATCAAGGATTTCTCAAAGATATCCCGCCCACTTTGTGTATTGCTCCAGAAGGATGTGGCCTTTAACTTCACTGAGGATTGTCTACAAGCTTTCAACAAGCTCAAGGAGTTGTTGACTACAGCTCCCATCATACAAGCTCCGGATTGGAGTTTACCTTTTGAGCTGATGTGTGACGCTTCAGATTATGCTGTTGGCGCTGTTCTTGGCCAACGACCGGATAGACTTCCACATGTCATCTATTATGCCTCCCGAACTTTGAATGATGCACAGTTGAACTATTCAACTACAGAGAAGGAGCTCTTAGCAGTGGTTTTTGCTCTTGAAAAGTTTAGATCTTACTTGTTAGGAACTAAAGTGATTGTTTTTTCTGACCATGCTGCTTTGAGATATTTGATGACCAAACAGGATGCTAAGCCAAGATTGATTCGATGGATGCTCTTGCTTCAAGAGTTTGATATTGAAATCAAGGACAAGAAGGGTTCTGAGAATGTGGTGGCAGATCACTTGAGTAGACTCACCCATGGCTCCAACGAAGAAGAGGATCATCTTCCTCTCAGAGATAGTTTTCCAGATGAGCAACTTCTTGTTGTTCAAGATATGGTGCCATGGTATGCCGACATAGTCAACTACAAGGTGAGTAAGGCTATTCCACCAACTTTCAGCAGAGCTCAGAAAGATAAACTTGTCAAGGAGGCCAAGTACTATACATGGGACGAGCCCTACCTTTGGAAACATTGTACTGATGCCATCATCCGCAGGTGTGTGCCTGAATCTGAATTTCAATCTATATTATCTTTTTGTCACTCACATGCAGAGGGTGGACACTTTGGAGGAAAGAAGACAGCTCTCAAAGTACTTGAGAGTGGATTTTATTGGCCTACATTATTCCATGATGCATATGTCTTCTATAAGTCTTGTGCCAGATGCCAGATGACAGGTAACATCGGTCCTAGAGATCAAATGCCTCAACACCCAATTCTTGTTGTTGAACTCTTTGATGTGTGGGGTATTGATTTCATGGGACCGTTTCCTAACTCTCAAGGGTATCTGTACATTCTTGTCGCTGTGGATTATGTTTCTAAGTGGGTGGAAGCTAAAGCCACCCGCACTAATGATGCTAAGGTTGTTCTGTGTTTTCTGAAAGAAATTTTTGCTAGATTTGGAACACCTAGATGCATTATCAGCGATGGAGGATCTCACTTCTGCAACAGGTCCTTTGACGCTTTGCTCAAGAAGTACAGTGTAACACATAAGGTGGCAACACCTTATCATCCTCAGACGAGCGGGCAAGTAGAGGTATCTAACAGGCAGATCAAACAGATACTTGAGAAGACAGTTGGTCCTACGCGAAAGGACTGGAGTCAACGACTGGATGATGCGTTGTGGGCTTACAGAACAGCGTACAAAACACCTATTGGGATGTCTCCTTATAGGTTGGTTTATGGGAAAGCCTGCCATCTTCCAGTGGAGCTTGAGCACCGTGCATTCTGGGCTGTGAAGAGATTCAACTTTGACATTGATGTAGCGGGATTGCATAGGAAGTTGCAGCTGAGTGAGCTTGATGAGATTAGGCACAATGCCTATGAGTCCAGCAGGATTTATAAGGAAAAGACCAAAGCTTTTCATGACCGGAACATTAAAAAGAAAGAATTTTCAGTTGGTCAGAAAGTTTTGTTGTTCAACAGTCGTCTACGGTTATTTCCAGGTAAGCTTAAGAGTAGATGGACTGGACCTTATGTTATTACTAATGTTTCCTCTCATGGTGCCTTCGAGATCAGGAGTTTGAAATCAGGGGACACATTTGTGGCGAACGGTCAACGACTCAAGCCTTTCTATGAGTCATTTGTGGAGCATGTCTTTGAGGATGCAGACCTCGAGGATGCCCCTCCTATTGAGGATTGATTGGATCTGTCGTCTGGCTGAAGACGTTAAACTTAGCGCTACTTGGGAGGCAACCCATGTTGATGGAGAAGCGTGGCTATCAGATTTGCTTTCTTAACCCTTCTCCTTTTGTTTTATTTCTCCATGTGTTTTAGTGTGATTTGGATGTGTTATGCGTTTCACCCTATGCTTGTTTGATGTATTGCATGCTTTAGTTTTGTTTTACATTGAGGACAATGCAAATTTCAAGTGTGGGGTGGGGTTTATAACATATCCTTAGCGTCTTTGTATAAATTTTTCAATTTTTTAGGTGTCAATTCGGAGCTGTACAGTGTACTGTTTTGTGCGATTTGTGTAAAATAGCTAAAAAATTCAGAAAATTCTGAAATTTTGTGAGAATGTTCATTCATGTGTCTAATTTATGCTCATAAAATTTCGACTCTGTCTGATGTGTGAAAAATTCTGGAAAAATTCTACAAGTCGTACTGTGCAGTGCAGGTCCGGATTCTCGACCGGTCGAAAATCATGAATTGCCTTTTCCGACGACAAGTTCGTCGTGGAAGGGTAGTTCTGTCCAATTTTGAGATTTTTGAAGTTTTTTCTTGTTTTCTTTTGTGTCTTTGAGTCATATATGGAAAAGCAAATTACAAAAATAAAAAGTGTCAAGAAAAACACAAAAAGAAGAGTCTTAGGAGCCCTTAACATGTCAATGATGTGATTATATCTTCCTACTTTGTGGCTAAAAGATGATCTTGTACATGAGTTTCTCTGGTTGATTTTGATACATGTACATGTGCTAATGTGTAGTGGATGTAGAAACATGTTAACATGGTACAGATTTGAGCATGCTTAGACTTTGTTGAGATTCATTAACCTTGTGAGCTTTTGAGCCTAAATGTGCTATACATGCTTTCATTGTTGAGTGTTTGATTGCTTGCCACAGATTAAGTTAATGGACTCTAGAGATTACTAGAACTTGCTCTTGTGCTTTTCAAAGCTTATTGTCATTACATGTTCTGATTGAGGAAGTGATAAAGGCATCTAGGATTTTCCACTATTGCCATATGAGCCTGTGTCCCGATTTTGTGTACATAAGTTGTGCACCCCTTAGTTAACCACCTTGAGCCTACATGTTTAAACTTTTTGTCATCACCCGCATGATCTGAACCCTGAAGCTTAGAATAGTTTTATCTCTACCTTGTTTTAGGACTTAGTAGAGCTGTACATGAGACAGATACATGAAGATCGAGGTGACTGTTGTGAATGTGATGCAAAGAAACAAGTGTGGGGTATCAAGCTAGTTGCGTTGAATTGTAAAAGCCGAATGAAAAAAAAAAAAAAAAAAAAGAAACGGCATAAAAAAAAAATAGTTCTTTGTGATGATCTAGCTTGATACCCGAGTTAACTGTTGATGTTTAGAATGAAGTGTAGGCCCAACAGGATGAAATCCGGCCACAATGGTGACACTTATGATGAGAAATACAATGGTGATGATGTTTCAAAGTGTTGTGAAGTTTGAAGAATTGTCTCTACATATGGTGCTCTACAGGTCTTAGAACTTTTGCTTGAATACCACATCGTTTTGTTCTATAAACCTATGAGCCTAGCCCCATTACAACCTTTGAAAGTCCTTTTTGATCCTCAAGATGGCAGCCTTTGATCTGTGGAGATAAGTCACAAGAGTGAGCATATGGTTCGGTCCATTTGGCAAGTGATTGAATTGAGCGAAAACCTTATACATACTTTGAGTGAAACACTTATGAGAACATATCTATGTGAGGTTGAATCTTGACTTGTCTACTGCATGCTACAGCTTTATATTCACCATGTTATGTCTGTGTCCTACATGTTACATGTTTGTCATGCATTGAAATTAACCCTTGAAATTCTATGAGATGTAACTGTGGAATTGTATTCATCTTGGTGTTACAGGTGTTGGAAGATTGCTGAGACTAATTGTTAAGGGCGTTAGAGTGTTTTAGTTTTGAGTCTTAGTTTAGTGTATTGCTCGAGGACTAGCAATGTTTAAGTGTGGGGTATTTTGATAGTTGCATAAATATGCAACTTTCTTGGTCTTTAATGTATTCCCTATACTTAGATTCTTGTTATGAATTGAGCATTTTAACTGTGTTTTATTGTTTTGTAGGTCTTTTGGAGAATTATGACAAAAGGAGCACAATAAGCTGATTTTGGGAATCCTGCCCGCTACAGGTCAGCCAACTTCGACAGAGCACTGGGAACGGACCAGGAGGAACTAAATTATGATTTTTACATGCTTGGAAAGCCCTGGATGTCTAGTTTCCGTAGCCACTTCCGGAACAACATTCCGAATTTTCTAGAGGAAGTTATGGCCGATTTACTACAGAGAGGTCATTCTGCTCGGAAATGCTGACTGTGGACAGAAATGCGTATTTGAAGGCCGAAGTCTTATTTGATCATCATGGACGAATTTGTGGACTTGGACCCAACTAATTAATTACTGATTTGGATTGTGGAAAAGAAGCCAAAAGCTTAATGGATTAATTAGTTGGGTTTGCAAGGAAAGGAATCCTTATCCCTTAGGGTTTTGGGCTAGAGTTTCCTCATCAAAGCTTGGTGTTGGACCAATTAGGAAAAGGAGATTAAAACTCCTAAAGCTATCACGTGAAAGGGAGGCACGGGCAGAGGATTAATAGGGAAGCAAACCCTATCATTCAGGATTCATTCACAAAAAGAGAGGAGCAGCCGAACACAAGAGGAGAGGAGCAGCCGAACACAAGAGGAGAGGAGCAGCCGAACACCAAAAAGAGAAGAAGAGACCGAGTCCTTCTTCTTCTTCTTCTCCATCCATCTGCATAATCTTTCATGCTTTGTTTAGATAATTATACTATGACTTTTAGTAGCTAAATACCATTGTTAAGGGGCTGCTTGAAGCCCCATACATGAAGTCTTTTTGATATATAAACCCTAACCTAGTTTTGCATATGTTATGAATGAGTTTTCTTTCTTTAATCGGTTCAGTGATGAATTCCTTGTATGTTTGCTTTGGTGGCCAACTTAGTATGCATGCTAGGGTTCTAATGTCATGAGATACGGGCGACTGAAGATAATTTCTTCCACCGGATTCTCTATAGTGATACACCGAGGAGATATGCGTATTCTTGGGAGTTAGAAAACCATAGGTCTAGCAGGACACAACCGTATGTACCTGTGAACCCTTGTAGCTTCTCAAACCATTTCAAAACGTAATGCTTTCTTCTTTGTTAACCTGGGGGTCTAACGAACAAGGGTTCATTGAAGGATAGACGTGAGGGAGGTCTAACGACGAACTCATATAGGGTTAAGGATTTGGTAATAAGATGTGGACCAATGATCTAACGATCGGCCCTTCTTGGGAACTTTCATTCATGGGATATGTGCATTGGGTTAGTTATATATTGAAAAGATGGATTGGTGGTGGTGGATTGCATGCTTCTTAACCTCATAATCATATAGTTTAAACACATTTGCATTCATATCATTACTAACTTCAGCATTTTATTTTCTGCATTTAGCTGTCTTCGGTGATTGATTTCACCAACCAAAACTCAACGAAACCCACTCAAATTTTAGGTGGTAGTCCGCCACTGAGTCTAGTTAATTGTGTCCAAATTTCGTGCCCATTGGTGTAGCCAAACTTGAGTTTGAAATTTGTTAGTGTCTGTAGGTCGAGTCTGTCAGCTTTTAATTATTTTGTTAAGTCTTAGTATCACCAGTTCCTTGTGATCGATAACCCTTGTTTACCGTACTATATTGATATATCTTGAAGGGAAATAAGGTATCTTTGAGAGGTGCATTGGCACCCATCAGTTTACGCCCTCGGTTATGCTTTGTTTAACCCTTATTTATCTAAGATAGAGTCATAATTTAGTTTAGTGTCATTTCGGAAGAGTTTTGGAAAAATGTTCTTAATTGTCAGAAAAACGATTAAGTATAGAAATCTGAGGAAAAAGTGCAAAATATGTTGTTTTCGTGATTTTGAGGGCTGTGTTTGACTGACTTTTTATTTTCTAAATTTACTGAAATTTGGTATGCATGTTTTTGGCTTGCTAATGGGTTTTGTGTCAAAAATTCAGATCAATCGGAGTTCGGAAAGTCACCCAAAAGATGGCTGCAACTTGGTAGTCCGAGCAAAGATCACCAGGGACTTTCAGGATTTTCCTGGGACTGTGTCCCAACTTCAAAACTTTATTGCCGACGTTTCACAAGGAATTTGATCAAGCCCTTTTATATGGAGGAATCTCTATGTGTCTAGTTTATCTGAGACTTAGAATCGCATCAATCGGAGCGCCGAAGAGGGAGATATACCAGAATTACTACAGCAAGGTCTTTTCTGCCGATTCCAGGATGCTACTGCCTCCTTTTCGCAATTTCTGTTTTTGATGGACCATATGGTGTACAAATTCATATGTGATGATTGTCCAAGCTTAAGGAAGGAAAGAGGAAGACACCAAGCTAAAGCAATGAAGAAAAAGATGAAGAAAAGTGGCTCTCCTAGTCAAGCCAGGAGATGGTGCCGATCAGACTGCAAGGCGGCCGGCAATGCATGCCGGCAGGTTTTGGGGCATTATTTTTGCTGGATCAAGACTTATCAAATGAAGTCCAAAGCCTATACAAGAAGTCCATGAAGATGTGAAGCCCAATCCTTAAAGGAAAATTCAGAAAAAGAAAACCTAATTGAACTATGAAAGGAAGGTTTCAAATCCTTAATCCTTTAGGTTTTCTGATTACCTTATGCTAGAAGGGCTGCCGGCACCCCTATCCTCTATTTATAGCCAACTTTTACACAGAAAAAGTTGTCACATCTCAAGCCAAGACACAAGTCTAAAGCTCTACCAAATTTTCTACCTTAAGTCTTAGAAAGAAAAGCAAGCCGAAACCACCACCACCACCATCCATAAAATTCCTGCCGATACCCCTTCACCTTCAACCGAGAAGAATCAGTCCATATCTCCATCCTTCATCACTGAGATCCACACGAGTTGCTGCCCCAAGGTGTCTAAATGTGTGATCTACTCCCTTTGGCTTGTAATTCTTTTATTTTTCAACACTATGTCTATGTAGTTTGGATATTCTTTTGGTATTTGTTTTTATGTCTATGTAAAGACAATTTGTTTATTTGGTTTTGCATGTTTAAAGTTGTTTATGAATTCGATTCTTTGAGCCTAATTAACTCTAAGGTATTGATTTCATGGTTTTATGAAAGATAAACATGTAAACATAATTTGTAAATATGTAACCGGTTAGGTCTTAGGGATGCATGCTTGACTTGATTCTCGATTTCTTCTTGATTAGTTGTTTGAATTCGTGTGCAACCGAAGGAGATGTTTATATGCAATTGTAGGCCATGGTTGTTGTCTAGATGTTGAATTCACTTGCCGTAGTAACATAGGTCAAGTTAGAACGATAAGTCGATTTGGTTTATGTTGTTACCTAGGGTTAGAGTAATTCCTACAACTTGCTTGTCTAATATGAAGAGTGACGCCTTGCATGTTAACTTGTTTCCGACTAAGAGATTTCTTGCTTTATATGCTAATTGGTTAATTTCTACGATAAGTGTCTTTAATCGGTTAGCTAAAGATTAGGGTTATGCGATAAGCTAATTCTAAGTATTTTCGTGAAATCTAAAATCGACTAGATAAACCGATAAGGAGTTTAGTTAGGTTGGAATTAAGATGAGTCTTGAATATTTCTATGCATGTTTCCATAAGTCCTTACTTGTTACTTGTTTCGATTTGTGATAAGTTTTGATGAGTGCTTTGCGTGAGAGATGTCGACCAAACTTGTACATAGTATTTTCGGATTTAAATTTCAGCTTTTATCGCATATGTTAGTTTAGGGGCAGTAATAGGCTGCCGATCTAGTTCTTTTCTTGTTTCGTGTTTCTTGATTTTGTGCTATTTGCCGTACCCTAGTTTAGGGGCAGTCATAGGGCTGCCGACGCCATACCCCATAATGTGATGATTTCTTGTGTAAATTTGTGTGAATATTTTGACTAACAATTTCATGTTTCAGGTACCCTTAATCCCCGGCTTAGAAGGATCCCTATTTATGTCTATATTACTAACGATTGTAGGGTTTATTATTGTGTGCGAGTCTCGGTTCACATCATATGTCACAAACGGGCATAAAGGACTACTCAGATGCCACGTGCTGCAATGTGTTCCAAGAGACGCTCTCGGGGGAGGCATTGGGCTGGTTCTACGAGCTGCCAGTAAACTCGGTGGAAACGTTCGAACATCTGGCTGATAAGTTTGTCGGCCGATTCGTCCTCAGAGCCAAGGCGGCCCAAACGTCGACGGTCCTTTTCGATTGCATGCAGACGGACCACGAACCACTGCGCGTGTTCCTTAACTTGGATAAAAGGATCGCTGAGATGGCATTCAAGCAAGGGTTAAGGCCCGGAGACCTCTCGTACGCCCTGCGAGTAAAGGAGCCACCGAGGTACGACGAGCTGATGGCCGTGGCCGTCAGGCACGCCCAAGCGGAACATGAGACGTATGGGGATAAGATCACCAAGCGAAGGTCGGACGACATATTACTAACACCCTCCTATGAAAACAAGGCCGGGCGACAAGATCCCAATCGTACACCTACGACCGGTAAGAAAGCCGAAGTATGGGAGGATCGGCGACCCGGCGGCAACGAGAGTTCATGGGCAGGTGGAAGACCACCGCCTTTGCGACCGGCACAGCCCATGGCAGCGGCGCCAGCGGAGCGACAACTGCGGGCCCTGGCCGTAATGCCCACATGGCGACAAGAGAGGACCCTGGCCATTATGCCAGGGGGAAAACCCGATGACCCAACCCTCCTGACTAACGACCACCGACCCCAGAGAAAGGTCGTGGATGGCCGAGTCCGGACAGATGATTTGCAAAGGGATAGGCAGGGTGCCCGAAACGTAGGAAGCATACGCACCCGAGTCCCCGAGGGGATCGAGGTGCATGGAAGCATAAATATGATACATGGTAGGGACCACATTGATCGACTCACCAAGAGCTCGAAGAAGCGGTGCCTAAGGTCGATCTGGGGAAATGAAGTATATGCCTTTGGGGGAGGAAGCGGCCACTAAAACCGGATGGAACTCGGTAACGTTCTATGAGGAAGAAGAACCGGAGGATCTGATCCAACCGCACAACGATCCCTTCCTCATTACTGTCCAAATAGACCACTGGATAACCAGCCGCATGTTAATCGACACCGGGGCTTCTGTCAATGTGATGTTCCGAGAAGCATACAAGGGGCTGCACCGGGGGAGGGGCAAGTTATCCCAGGATAACGAGCCGCTAATAAGCTTATCCGGCGAGGTGGTCCAGCCTTTGGGATCGGATTACCTGCCGCTGATCTTCGGCGAGGGAGACAGAACGAGGAAGGAAAACCTGGAGTTCATTATAGTGGATTGCCTGTCCTCATACAACGGCATAATCGGTCGGCCAGAACTATGGAGGCTGAAAACATTCATAGCCGGCCACATGCTCATGTTAAAAATGCCTTCACCTGCCGGCGTCATCACCATACGCGGGGATCAGAAGATCGCCCGTAGGTATTATGCGAAGGCCCTGGCCTACGGGAGAAAGCTGGCCGAGGTCTTCACGGCTACTCAACAAGCGTCAGTATCGGATCCGAGTATTGACCCCCGTGATGACACAAACTCCGATGACGAGAAGCCAAAACGCCCGTCGGCTGTGGAAGAAACCGAAGCAATCTCCATTTCGAAGGATCACCAGGAACAAAAAGTGGTGATAGGAACGAAGCTCGCCCCGGATGTCAGGCAAGATCTCATCACCTTTATCTGGGAGAACAGTTCAGTGTTCGCATGGTCCTACGAGGACATGTCGGGCATATCCCCAGGAATAGTCGTCCACCGGCTAAATACGTTGCCCAACGTTCCCCCGGTAAGGCAGAAGAGGAGGTCCTTCAGCCCGGCGAAGTATGAGGCGATCAGAGAGGAAGTGCAGAAACTGAGATGCATGGATTTCATTCGGGAAGTTCAGTATCTCTGCTGGCTCGCCAACGTGGTTATGGTCCCAAAGAAGGGAACCGACCAGTGACGCATGTGTGTTGATTTCACCAACCTAAACCGGGTGTGCCCAAAAGATAGCTTCCCACTCCCCCGAATAGACCAGCTTATAGACTCCACATCCAGTTTTAAACTACTCAACTTCATGGATGCCTACGCCGGATACAATCAGATAAGGATGAGCCCGGACGATGAAGAGCACACCTCGTTCACAACTGACCGAGGGACCTACTGCTACAAGAGGATGCTGTACGGTCTAAAGAACGCCGGGACCACATACCAACGGGTGGTAAACCGCATGTTGGAACAGGAGATCGGTAAAACAGTGGAAGTGTACGTGGATGACATGCTGGTCAAAAGCTTGACCGCAGGGGCCCACGTCCAATACTTGGCAGTAGTCGTCGGTAAGATGCTCAAGTTTGGGATGCGCCTTAACCAGAAGAAGTGCATTTTCGGGATTTTGGAGGGCCTGTTCCTAGGCCACATTATCAGCCAGCGGGGGATAGAAGCTAGCCCGCTGAAGGTCCAAGCGATCCTAGACATGGAGACACCAAGGGAAAGAAACCAGGTCCAAACGCTGACCGGCCAACTAGCCGCCTTGGCCAGATTTATCTCCCGCCTGACCGATAAGTGTGCCCCGTTCTTTAAACTGCTCAAGGCACAACAGTTCAAGAAAATTCACTGGACAGCGGAGCATGAGGCGGCGTTCCAGTCCATCAAGACGTACTTGTTTGCAGTACCTCTCCTATCCAAACCAATACCGGGCGAGATGCTATACCTCTGCATAGCCGCATCGAAAACAGCCGTCTATACGGCTCTCGTCAGGAAAGAAGGCACGCTCGACCTCCCGGTATACTACGCAGGAAAGGGACTTACCAGAGCCGAAAGCCGATACCTTGACATCGAAAAATTGGCTCTGGCCCTGATCGTCAGTGCCAGGAAGCTCCGACACTATTTCCAAGCTCACTCCATCACCTTGTATACCAATCACCCTCTACGGCAGATCCTGCAAAGACCGGAGACTAGCGGCAGGCGGGTACGTTGGGCAGTCGAGTTGGGAGAGTTCGATATAACTTATGCCCCGTGAACGGCCATCAAGGGCTAGGCCGCTGCGGATTTCATATGCGAACTCACCCTGATGGCAGTAGAAGCGCATTCCGGCCGGTCCGAGGGCACCGGAACAGCTAAAACCATAAAAGTCAAACCAGGCCTCCCCAGCGGTTGGAAGCTTTATGTGGACGGCTCTGTAACGAGTAAGCGGAGTGGAGCCGGCATCATGCTAACCGCACCCGATGGCTAATCATACGAGTATGCCCTGCGGTTCCTTTTCAATACTTCCAACAACGCCGCTGAATATGAGGCCCTCACAGCCGGCCTGCAGCTCGCCAAGGAAATGGGGATCCCATCCATGGAAGTATACAGCGACTCGAGCCTGGTGGTAAAGCAAATGAACGGGCTGTTCGAAGTCAAGGAACCCTAGTTGGCCTCCTACCAGGCGTTGGCAAAAACCCTGATTGAGTTCCAGGGCGCAACTATTCGGCATGTACCCCGGGAGGCAAATAGGCATGCGGACTCCCTAGCAAGGTTGGCAACCGGAAACTACCCACCAGAGTACCGCAGAGCTAAGATCGAAACCCTCCAGAAGCCGAGCATAAGCAAGACCATCTCCGAGATATTTGCAGTAGAAGAGGCACCTCCGAGCTGGATGGATCCGATAATTAAATACCTGGTTGACAAAACCAGCCCCCAGGATAAAGTAGAGGCTAGGAGGCTATACCTCCGGTGTGCCATGTACAGCCTCCTCAGCGGCAAGTTGTACCGAAGAGGGCATAGCTTCCCCCATCTAAAATATGTAACGAAAGAGGCGGGAGAGGCCATCATGCAAGAAATCCATGAAGGAGTGTGCGGTAACCATTCTGGTGCCCGATCCCTGTCTCATAAGTCGCTACGGGCAGGATACTTTTGGCCAGACATGGCAGCAGCGTCGAGAAAAATATCGGGCGGCTGCCACAAGTGCCACATGTATGCCACTACACCTCATGCTCCGGCAATCGCGTTATCAATTCTGTTGGCGCCATGGCCGTTCGCACAGTGGGGGCTAGATATTATCAGCCATTTCCCAACAGTTGTAGGACAATACAAGTACGCCATTGTAGCCGTTGACTATCAGACAAAGTGGGTCGAGGCGGAGCCCCTAGTCAAGATTACCGAGGAACGGGTAAAAAAGTTCCTGTGGAAGAACATCTACTGCCGGTTCGGGGTGCCGCAGACCATAGTTACGGATAACGGGACACAGTTCAACAATACTGATCTCATCCAGTACACGGCCTCTATGGGGATCCAGATGTTGTTCGCTTCAGTAGCGCACCCGTAAACCAACGGCCAGGTTGAAGCGGTCAACAAGATCATCAAAAGTCTCCTCAAAAAGAAGATAGATGACAAAAAAAGGGTTGTGGGCTGAGGAACTCCCGGTGGTTCTATGGGCAATCTGCACGACAGCAACCGAAGCAACAAGGGAGACCCCGTTCTATATGGCATTCGGGAGCGAAGCGGTACTCCCCGTAGAGACTGACATGCCCAGCGGCAGGGTCGAGAATTATGACGCTGAAACAAACGCCGATGGGATACGACTCAACCTGGATCTCATTGAGGAGCGGCGTGACCAAGCACATATGCGAAACCAAACATACAAGCAACGGGTCGCTCGATACTATGACAGAAAGGTCCGGGAAAGGAAGTTGCAAGTAAGGGATTGGGTGATGAAGAAAGTTCAGAAAAGCCGCTGGCCTTAGAGCCAACGTGGGAAGGGCCCTACCAAATTACCGCAGCTGCAGGCCCGGTGACATTCCACATCATAGACACTGAAGGCATTTACTCCACCCGCCCATGGAATATTCAGCATCTACGGTTCTACCCTAAGTGAGGTCACTGCCTTAAAAATGGACAGTGTTGTATTTAGTACCAACGTTGCAACACAGATAGTTACTGGTTACAAAGTAAACTACAGCTAGTTAAAAAGTAAATATATATGCCAAGTATCTGCCGCTGCTACCCCTTTTTTTAAACCGTTAATCAGCGCCACCGGAGCCCCTAATCCCTGACCCACCAGCCTTGAGAGACCGCTCTTGCTCCAACTTCTCGGCCAAGGCTACCTCAGCCTCCATCCGCTCGGCATCAAGCCACCCTTTCTCCCTCCACTCCAGATACACATCATTTATACCCTTCGCACGGGCGGTCTCTAGCATCTCTGCAAGTTCCACCGAGTCCCGAAAATCGTCAATAGCTTTATCAGCGGCTTCTGCAAGTTGGGATTCTACAAGCTTCTCCCCTCCCTTTAGGACTGCTGTTACTTGGGTCCGTAGCTCCAAATTCTTTGCTTCCAGGACCGTTACCCTCCCAAAAGCCTCGACACACTAGGCCTCCAGCACGGTTGCCCGCCCCCCAGCTTCCGTCAATTTCGCCTCCAATTCCATAATCCTCTCTTCCCGAGCGACCGCCAGTCTACCAGCCTCCTCCCTCTCCTGCGCAAGCTTAACCTCCATCAATGACAGTTGCATGGTGAGGTCTTCCACCTGTTTCTCCAGGACCGGAGCCCCCTCACTAGGCTCAGCGGCGTAAAGGCTGTGAACCAGTTGATACAAGTACACAAAAGAAGAACGTCAGCTCGTAAAACAAAAAGGGAGAGGGAGCGCAGAAGAACCTCAGTTTCACATAGGTACGCGATCAGACTTACCCGAAGACCCAATTCCACAGCCTTCTTCCTGCTCTCACCCGGCCGCACATCCCCGGGGGCTCCCCGGTCAAGTCCCAAGGTCTCGATGGTAGAAACCACGAATCTACCAAAACCACCATCACTAGAGCCGCGATCAGCTTCCGGTTCACCGGTTTCCTTACTCCTTCGGCCACCAGTTCCCTCCGCCAGAACCAATGCTGACCCCCCCCCCCCCCCCCCCCCTTTCCGGTCGAGCTTGACGCCCCGGTATCAAACATCCTGGCCGTTTTTGCCGGAGCCTCCCCAAGACCGCTTCTGCGGTACCGAGTCATATCCGCTGTCTCTCTCTCCCGTGGGGCTCGTGCCCCCACAGGCCGCACTAGAGGTTCCGGACCTAGTGAGCCCACCGGTCCTACATCCCGAATAATAAGCGGGGCATTCTCCTCACCTCCCGGTCACCGACCGTAGTGGGAATCCGGAAAGATGAGCGGCACAGGATTACTATGCACCGTCCTCTCTAGGGTTTCAGGATCTACAACAGTTTTCGAGGCCGTCTACCCCATCTCCATCAACCTCTGGGCCACAAGTTCGTCATCCGCCTTGATGGTCTCCTCGCTCCGAACAACGAGCCGGGGGGCATTAGCTGCAAATCAATAAACCGAACGGTTAGAATAAAATACGACCGCACAAAACAAAAGTGCAAGGCACCTTACCAGGTTTTTTCCCCATCTCGCATATCTGCAGCACATTCCACTGGATGAAATTGTAAGAGCTCCGGCCCAGATTATCCTAGCAAACGAAAAGCCGGGCTATCCGTTGCCTCTCCAAGTCGACCAACCGGTACGACTGATCCCCGATAGCTTGATAAGCCCCGGGCACCCGGAAGCTCCTCGAACTACGCTGCCACCTACCCCCGGCCATCACAACCTGTCTCCTTCACACATTCGAAACCGTTGACGGCAGATGAGTGATGGGAGGATCGAAGTCCCGCGCGGCAAAATTTACACAGCCGGTGGCCTGGGCCTTTTTGCAGTAGAGAATCTTATACAGCGCCCGGAACTCATTTATCGTGGGCCAGTCCATGTTGCTAAGACTGAACAAGCACCCGAGACCAAGCAACTGCCTCTACTGGTTGCTAGGAAGCTGGGCGGGGGAGATGTTTATCAGGCTCAGCACGTACTGGACAAACTTAGGCAGTGACAGAGATAGCCCGTGCCGAAATTGATCCTAAAAAACGGCAACCCAACCTTCCTCCGGGTTGCAAGCCAGTTCCCCGGGATGCAGACCCCGGAGCTTAACGGAGGAGTCAATGCCCCACTTCGCCCGAAAATCCCTTATCTAGCCAGCAATCATGCTCCTGGTCGGCTCGTCACAAAAAAATCACCCTGTCGCAATCCAACAGCAGGTGCCTCATGGGTCCTCCCGTCGACTGATAGGAGCACAATGTGCGACGATATTACATGCTTATGCCCTCGTTTATGCTTTGTTTAACTCTTATTTGTTTAAGATTGAGTCATAATATAGTTTAGTGTTAATTTGGTAGAGTTTGGCGAAAAATAGTTAAGAATCCGAAAAATGACTAAGTTTGAGAAATCTGGAAAATAATGCAAAATATGTCTTTTTCGTGATTTTGAGATGAGCAAAAGTGCGATCTATCCTTGTCCGAATTCTATGAAATTTGGTGTGCTTAATATCCATATACTGAAGAATGTTGTGTTAAAATTTCAGATCAATCGGAGTTCGGGAAGTCACCCAAAAATTGGCTGCAAAACGGCAGTCCGAGCAAACCAATCCAGGGGCTTCCAGGATTTTCCTGGGACTTTGTCCCAACTTCGAAAAATCATTTCCGACGACTCACAAGGAATTTGATCGAGATATTTTATGGGGAGATGGCCATATGTGTCTAGTTTATCTGAGACTTGGAATCGTATCAATCGGAGCTCCACGGATGGAGATATGCCGGAATTAATGCAACAAGGTCAAATCTGCCGATTCCAGGAACCTACTGCCCCCTTTTTGTGTTTTCTGTTTTTGATGGACCAAATGGTGTACAAATGCATATGTGATGATGGTCCAAGCTTAAGGAAGGTTAGAGGATGACACCAAGCCAAGGCATTGAAGAAAAAATCAGAAAAAGAAGTTTCCTAGAAGAACCAAGAAAGGAAGGAACCAAAACCTTGTTGCACAAGGATTGCCTTTGCCGATTTGGACTAGGTTTTCTACCTAGGTTTTCTGCCGAATTTTCCTCTATAAATAGCCAACTTTTACACAGAAAAACTTGTCACATTCCAAAGCCAAAAATCTAGCCAAAGCTCTACCTAAATTTCCCAAGAATCCTACACAAAAACCCTAGCCAAAACCACCTCCACCACACCAAAGTTTCCTGCCGAAACCTTGTTTTTCCTTGCTGCCGATACCTTCACTGCCGAGCAGCAATCCATCCGATCATCATCAATCACCGGATCCATACAAGTCGAAGTCTTCAAGGTTTTTAATGTGTGATCCACTCCCTACTCTTGGCTTTGTAATTTTTGTTGTAGTTATGTTAAACTTTGTCTATGAAGTTAGCATGAATTCTTGGTTTCAATTTTTATGTCTATGTATGAATTGGATTGAAATTTGGTTTTATGATTTGCATGTCAATTTATTTTCTTTATCTTTAAGTGAGGTTTTAGATGTAAGAATATGGATTGCATGCTAAAGAGTAAGGAAAATATATGATGAACTAGTAATTAGGATTTTCGGCAAAAATATGTGTTAAATTGATTTTAGGGTTTTCTTGATTTGTTCTTTAAATTCGTGCGCTTAAAGATTGGTAGCCTATGTAATTGCAATACTTAGATTATTAATCTCATTAGCCGAAAAATTAATATGGATTAGGTAATCAACGAGTTACTTAGTTTGTGTTGTTTTTCATGAGGGTTAGGGTAGTTTAAATGAACATGCTTGTTGAAGAGATGATTGACAACCTTACTCTATTAACTTGTTTCCAACTAAAGAAAAAGACTTTGTGCTTAATTACTTGTCATGTTTGTCTACGTCGATTAGAATATTCAAAGATGACTAGTATAGTTTTAAGGTTAGGCGATTAGTCACTTAAAATACATGAGGAGTCTTAATCAATTAGTCGCCGATTAGGAGCTAATTGGGTTGGAGTTAAGTTGAGTCTAGAACGCTTTAATACTTTGCCGTGAGTCTTGCTTGTTAGTTTGTTATGTGTTTTGATTGCTTTCGTGT
This sequence comes from Potentilla sterilis, assembly GCA_963682095.1. Taxonomy (NCBI): domain Eukaryota; kingdom Viridiplantae; phylum Streptophyta; class Magnoliopsida; order Rosales; family Rosaceae; genus Potentilla; species Potentilla sterilis. The sequence goes on along the minus strand of OY821755.1, from coordinate 30,804,074 downwards.
TAGTGCTTTGTGGAAGAATGTCGACCAAACTTGTAAATATTAGACTTAGGATTTATTTTCAGCATTTTAATTTCATGCCTAGGACATTAGAGGCAGCCCTATGGCTGCCGAACTTCATCTTCATCCCCCATGATAAATTCGTATATATGTATATAAGTGTGACAATTGTGTGCATATATGTTTGTGAATATTTTTGTTAACATTCTCATGTTTCAGGTACCCTTAATCCCCGGCTAGAACGATCCCTACTTATTCTATACTACTAACGATTGTAGGGTTATTATTGCTTGATGCTCGCTTCAGCGACTCGTCAATTTTTGGCGCCGTTGCCGGGGATTATAAAATCTTGTTTTATGTGAATGTTAAAGTGTGTTAATATTTGTGATGTAAAGTTTGTTAATAATCTGTGTCTCTAACTTTAACATATATTTATATATCCTAACTCTCTAACATGACGTTCTAACTCTTGTATTTTTTTTCTTCTAACCTTGAAAAATTTGTTGAAATCGTAGCTTGTATGAAATTATATATTCTTGAATTTTAGTTTGTTTTTTTTGTTCGATTTTATGTGTTTTGTGTGTGTGCAGATCGAATTGAAAACAAAAAGTGCAGTAAATATCAAGTTCTGCCGAAACAGAAATCGGGCAGTGCAGTCCGTCGACTTTGGATGGCTGCCGTTTTCAGCTCACAAAACCTGGGAAAGTGAGCCATACACCGTTGGAAAGATCTCTGAGTGTAGTTTCCGTAGGATTTTACAGAAGTGGATTTGGAGTTTCGAGCTGCTCCCATTTTCAATTTGAGTGCACGAAGGTCAATCTGGCGAAGCAGAAAACTGGGCAGATCAATAGGTCCGATTAAAGACTCAACAAGGAGTACTTCCACTAGTTCGATTGAGGTGAATTTTATACCGTTGGAAAGCTCTGTGTGTCCACTACAACATTTATTCAGAACACTTTTGCATTAGGATAGTGGAACACACCCAAAATCAGGCCTCAAGAGAAGCAGACACGTCTGCCGAGAGAAGCTTGCCTGCCAAGAAAATCCTACTGCCGAGAGGGGCTGCTGCCCCAACTGCGGAGCTGCACATGGCATGATGAACACACAAAACACGGTGAAAAGTCTAAGTAATGGACTATAAAAACAAAGCGTTAATTGGGAGGCAACCCAAGTCGATCAAAGAAAAACGAAGGAGCCATCACCGAGAGTTTGAAATTTCTTAACTCTTCTCTTTTTCTTTGATTTGTGATGATATGTTGGTATATGTTAGAATATTGCATGCTTAGGAAATTCGTTGATATAGATTTGTGCTTACATTGAGGACAATGTAATTTTCTAAGTGTGGGGTGGGATAACGTATTCCGTTTATGTTTTTGTGTGCTTAGTTTAGAAAAGAAAAATTCAGAAAATTGTTCCACAAAAATAGAGTGTTTAAATTTGCTTGTTTCGAGTCTTAGGATGCCCCTAATATGTCAATGATGTTTTTCTCCTCTTTGCATACATAGATGATGGTTGTGCATACCTTTAAAATTGTAAGTTTCATGGATTTTGTGCATTGGTAGGAGCATGTAGGACTTGTTGATTAACGAAGCATGCATGTTTTAGCTAGTTTGTTTCCATAATAACCTATGTGAGCTTTAGAGCCAATTTGCTTTCTTCTTGAGTGATAAAAAGATAAAATTCAATAGATTCGTAGGAAGCATGAAACCTCATAATTCTTTGATTATTCGATGACTATGTGCCATAGCTTTTTAATGAACTCTAGTATGCTAGAACTTACTCTTGTTGATTTTCGAAACGTTTATATCATAAAATACCTTGATTTTGAATGTGATTGAATAAAGATCATTTAGGTTTACCACCATTGCCAAATAAAGCATGTGCCCTATTTGTGCCCGTCGTGGGACACCTTAGTAAACCCCTTTGAGCCTACGATTAGCCTTTTCTTTCATCACCCTTAAACACTTTCCATGAGCTTAGTATAGTGATGTCTTGACCATTGTGTGTCGGCAAAGCTTGATTTTCGAAGGAGTTTTCGCGTGAAGTGATGAAGAAGAACAAGTGTGGGGTAGACTTAGCTAGAAAAGTATATGAAAAATTGTATGTGCCGTGCCTAGCAAATGAAAAACAGAAAAAAAAAATTGAATTCGGACAAAAAAAGAAAAATCAAGTCCGAGGAAAAAATAAAGTGTAGGCACAGCTTGTTTTGATAAAATTGCTAAGTCTAGTCTTGTAAAGTATTGTGAATTTGGAGTATGTATACATGTGAAGGTCTACTATTGTTTAAATTTCGACCTTTGTTCATATTCACTATGTTGTGGGGAAGTAAAGAATGAAGGAAGGGTCCAACAAGATGAAATTTGACCCTTTCGGCGAGAAGACATAAGGAGATCGAGCTTTGCTAAAGGCCTTAGTGACGTTTTGAGCCTCCTTATCCAAATAGCGAATACCTCTTAGCCTAGCCCCATTACAACCTTATTATTGATCTTTTTCATGATTCTTAAGATGGTTAAATTTGATTGTGGAGACTATCTCAAGAGTAAGCATATGGTTTTGGTTCATTGGTGCATATAGTTATCATATGAGGTTTTTCCATCAAAATTTCACAAAGTGCTTTCGTTTCTTTGATATATGCAAGTCACTCTTTGTAATTCATGATCTTTCGCTTGCATATACTTATGTGTGAATAACCATGCTTCGAGAGAAAAGAAGAGAGTATGCCTAGTGAGGTGATTTGAATTAGCTTAACATGTTTACATGCTCACCTTTTTGCTCTTAGATGTTCATATTGATGTTACATGTTCATGAAGCTTGGAATTTTCGTGCTTCGCATTCTCATGCATTAACTTGAAAGCTATGTGTACATACGAGCCTGAGACAAATTGTTAGGGGCAATAGTTTGTTTAGAGTCCTAGTTTAATTTAGTTTGCTAAGGGACTAGCAAAGGATAAGTGTGGGGTAGTTGATAGGAGCACAATGTGCGACGATATTACATGCTTATGCCCTCGTTTATGCTTTGTTTAACTCTTATTTGTTTAAGATTGAGTCATAATATAGTTTAGTGTTAATTTGGTAGAGTTTGGCGAAAAATAGTTAAGAATCCGAAAAATGACTAAGTTTGAGAAATCTGGAAAATAATGCAAAATATGTCTTTTTCGTGATTTTGAGATGAGCAAAAGTGCGATCTATCCTTGTCCGAATTCTATGAAATTTGGTGTGCTTAATATCTATATACTGAAGAATGTTGTGTTAAAATTTCAGATCAATCGGAGTTCGGGAAGTCACCCAAAAATTGGCTGCAAAACGGCAGTCCGAGCAAACCAATCCAGGGGCTTCCAGGATTTTCCTGGGACTTTGTCCCAACTTCGAAAAATCATTTCCGACGACTCACAAGGAATTTGATCGAGATATTTTATGGGGAGATGGCCATATGTGTCTAGTTTATCTGAGACTTGGAATCGTATCAATCGGAGCTCCACGGATGGAGATATGCCGGAATTAATGCAACAAGGTCAAATCTGCCGATTCCAGGAACCTACTGCCCCCTTTTTGTGTTTTCTGTTTTTGATGGACCAAATGGTGTACAAATGCATATGTGATGATGGTCCAAGCTTAAGGAAGGTTAGAGGATGACACCAAGCCAAGGCATTGAAGAAAAAATCAGAAAAAGAAGTTTCCTAGAAGAACCAAGAAAGGAAGGAACCAAAACCTTGTTGCACAAGGATTGCCTTTGCCGATTTGGACTAGGTTTTCTACCTAGGTTTTCTGCCGAATTTTCCTCTATAAATAGCCAACTTTTACACAGAAAAACTTGTCACATTCCAAAGCCAAAAATCTAGCCAAAGCTCTACCTAAATTTCCCAAGAATCCTACACAAAAACCCTAGCCAAAACCACCTCCACCACACCAAAGTTTCCTGCCGAAACCTTGTTTTTCCTTGCTGCCGATACCTTCACTGCCGAGCAGCAATCCATCCGATCATCATCAATCACCGGATCCATACAAGTCGAAGTCTTCAAGGTTTTTAATGTGTGATCCACTCCCTACTCTTGGCTTTGTAATTTTTGTTGTAGTTATGTTAAACTTTGTCTATGAAGTTAGCATGAATTCTTGGTTTCAATTTTTATGTCTATGTATGAATTGGATTGAAATTTGGTTTTATGATTTGCATGTCAATTTATTTTCTTTATCTTTAAGTGAGGTTTTAGATGTAAGAATATGGATTGCATGCTAAAGAGTAAGGAAAATATATGATGAACTAGTAATTAGGATTTTCGGCAAAAATATGTGTTAAATTGATTTTAGGGTTTTCTTGATTTGTTCTTTAAATTCGTGCGCTTAAAGATTGGTAGCCTATGTAATTGCAATACTTAGATTATTAATCTCATTAGCCGAAAAATTAATATGGATTAGGTAATCAACGAGTTACTTAGTTTGTGTTGTTTTTCATGAGGGTTAGGGTAGTTTAAATGAACATGCTTGTTGAAGAGATGATTGACAACCTTACTCTATTAACTTGTTTCCAACTAAAGAAAAAGACTTTGTGCTTAATTACTTGTCATGTTTGTCTACGTCGATTAGAATATTCAAAGATGACTAGTATAGTTTTAAGGTTAGGCGATTAGTCACTTAAAATACATGAGGAGTCTTAATCAATTAGTCGCCGATTAGGAGCTAATTGGGTTGGAGTTAAGTTGAGTCTAGAACGCTTTAATACTTTGCCGTGAGTCTTGCTTGTTAGTTTGTTATGTGTTTTGATTGCTTTCGTGTTAGTGCTTTGTGGAAGAATGTCGACCAAACTTGTAAATATTAGACTTAGGATTTATTTTCAGCATTTTAATTTCATGCCTAGGACATTAGAGGCAGCCCTATGGCTGCCGAACTTCATCTTCATCCCCCATGATAAATTCGTATATATGTATATAAGTGTGACAATTGTGTGCATATATGTTTGTGAATATTTTTGTTAACATTCTCATGTTTCAGGTACCCTTAATCCCCGGCTAGAACGATCCCTACTTATTCTATACTACTAACGATTGTAGGGTTATTATTGCTTGATGCTCGCTTCAGCGACTCGTCAATTTTTGTCGACGCACGGGCGGCACCGACAGAACTGGCTGACCTCCCAGACTCCATAAACCTAAGAACATAATTTACCCTACGCACAGTTAACTGTTGACGGGAACGGACAAAACACCTAGCAAGATAACAACACAGACAGACGAGGAGCCAAGCTTCAACAAAGTACGACAGTAAGAGAGGAGGGGGGTGCGAAGCATCTTATAGGCGGCAAAACTACACCTTGTTGATAATTAGGGCACTCAAAAGGGAGAGGTAACCCCAGCCGCAGATTCCCTCCATCTCAGACCACTCCCTACTGACACGTGTCCCAACATTGATAAAGTTCCCACGCCATCATAACTGATGGGACTGACGGGCTCTCTCCTTCAATGGATGTCAGCCACTTGTCCCGCCTACAAGCGGCAGTTAAGAGAGATAGGGGCGAGAACCGAGGCGTCCAGCCCCCCCCCCCCCCCCCCCCCCCCCTCCCACTTCCCCAAGAGCCAACCTCAAATCAAGTAAAGGCATTCCACCGGTTCACAGGCATTCCATCGTTATGTAGCATTCCACTGGATCCAAGGCACTCCATCGGTCTAGTCACTTTCCTTCGCGCCTACGGGCACGGACAAGCCAGCAACAACTCAAGGCTTCAAACACATGGGCTTTATAAACCCAGGAGAGTTTACTTCTAACATACGCAAACTCTTCCAACAGGCTAGAAACCCTGCATCACACTAAGCTGTGAAAAATATGGGGATCCATGGCGAGACTTGTTATCTCCACGCCACCCCACCAGGCAGATTGTTTCTCTAACACAGAACAAGTCTCTCCGCAGGCTAGAAACCCTGCACAGGCTCACGCTTATTCCAACACAAGCTGAGAAGAACTAGCGGATGTTGACCGGTACTTAAACATGGCTGCAACACCCCATCGGTGGACCTGTTGGCTTGCACCCATCAGGCCTTCCCGCAGGCTCGCAACCCTGCACAATACCCCACACTTACTCTAACACAAGCTGGGACGAATCAGCGGGTGTGGATTGGTGCCATGACATGGCCTAAACACCCCACCGGGCTACTCCCTGGCCTGTTCCACCGTTGGCAGCAATTTTTCACTGGGGGACTCGTCCCAACATGGCACTCCACCGGCCGAGTCCTTACACTCCATATTCATCGCATGGCGGATTTCAACGCCACGTCATCATCCCATGCACTCGTCCAGGTTTCACCCCGCTCCATATTCATCGCATGGCGAATTTCAACGCCACATCATCATCCCATGCACTCGTTCGGGTTTCACCCCATTCCATATTCATCGCATGGCAGATTTCAACGCCACATCATCATACCATGCACTCGTCCGGGTTTCACCCCGCTCCATATTCATCGTATGGCAGATTTCAACGCCACATCATCATCCCATGCACTCGTCCAGGTTTCACCCCGTTCCATACTTATGGCATGGCAAGACTTCAGCACAACACCATCATTATTACAAACACATACTCATAACTGCCACACGTCATCACTAATAGGTACTCACATCACCACGCACCATCATAACAGCCCTTCTGCTCGAACGCCCGGCCAAGCCCAATCTTCAATACGGACTTGGGGGACTAGGCACCGTTGGGTCGGTAACCCTGCGGGTCTGCGGGATAGAAGCGAGACATATTAAGTCCCCATTCAAGATTGCACTTGACCGAAAACATGGGGGACTTGTTGACAGTAGCCACAGAGGGGCTACACAGGCCCACAGACCCGCAGCTAGCATGCCCGGGGCCGGACCGAGGCCCGGAGTAGGATCCCCAGCACCGGACCCGAGGCCCAGCAGTCTAACTTATGACTGGGGGCCCGGGAGCCGGGGACACCAGCCTGCCAAACAAGTCACCTTAGCTGCCCCTTTGCGTACGAACAGAAGGGAACCAGTCCCACATCGAAGAGTAAGACCAGACCTCACAATCGACCACCTATATAAGGGCTTCAACTACCCTCATTAATAGGTAACTCAACTCTCCCACTACTTATCATTCCCGCTTAAGTTATCTATTTGCTCCAACGGTACTAACTTAGGCATCGAAGATGAGAAGACCGGCCCGCCCGGTATTCCCCTTAGTTAGCAGGGTTCGCAGGAGGAAATCACATCAAGATCCACCGGTTTCCCGCAGGCCTACGGGTTTGTACAGAAACAATGGGAGTTGGTGATGTACTGTAAATCGTATGTGCAATTGGAAGAACATGAAGAGCCCAATCCCCCAATATGGAATATTAGTTCTGTTTCTCAGTTAGTTCAGCCGTGTATTATGGATACCACCGAAAATATCAATTTAACAGAGGAGCAAACGGCTGAGGCTCACTGGCAAATTTTGATGGATACAGAAGAGGCTCAAGAATACCTGGACACTCATTTGCAGATGTACACAGCGAAACATGGTGACGATTACGACGAGCGTCTCATGAGAAGGAGTTTCCATCGATGGTTCTTAAAATATGTACGAAAATTGAATTTTTTTTTTGTACCAAGATCCTAAATCCTAATTAGTATAACACTAACACCATCTATTTTTCAGGCAACCCGTCGGCATGATGCTCAAGACCTTAATTTTAACAGGGCAATATGGTCATTGGCTCGAGGTCCGCAATTCACCTGGATTTATAAGGTGTGCTATGTGAACGGTATCAAGTATGTCTCATTCGATAGAGATAAGACTCGTGACTCAAAATAGCGGGGTGATGTTAAGAACGAAAGTTGGAAACATGTCCCAACACTTCTATGGCCATCTTGACTATGTAGTCGAGGTATGTTATCCAGAAAATTTGTTGGTCGTGTTGTTCAAAGTTATATGGACCAACACCACTGACGATGAGAATGCTGAAGAAATTAACACCGTCAAGGTAGATCATGGTCTGATATCAGTGGATACAAACACTAGTTACTATGAGAATTCACCATTTTGTCCTTCTATCAAGACAAAACAAGTGTTCTATTTGGACGATCCTGCGACGGGTGGTACTTGGAAGGTGGTGCAAGAAATGTCGCACCGAAATGTCGACGGGTGGTACTTGGAAGGTGATTTGATTCCTGGAAGGAGGCCTGGTATCTTCGGTGGTACCAGGAATCAAATCACAAAGCCATACCAAGAGGACACACTAAGTTCAATACAATTTTACCATATTGATGCATCTAATCTCTAACTCGATTTAGAAGTACACGAACAGAATGAAGAATCAAACGGTGAGGAAGATGACAGTGGCGATGAATTCGATGAGGAAGAAGAAGAGGAAGGTGAAGACGATGATGGCGGAGACGACGAAGAGGACGACTACTAGTTAATTATGGTACATGTTGTAATATGATAATGATGATATATATTTATTGTTGTAATATTGAACAATATTTACAATATTCTAATTAAATAAAAACAAATGCATATAATCTCCAATATGTTCAGTTAAATTGAAGCGACCAATATTGGACAATATTGGTAGCTCAAAAAATGAAGCGATCATTTATGTTAAAATTCGTCGCTTCAGATCATTGAAGCAACGAAGTTGTAGCTCACTAGGTAACCTAGTGAGGTCCAACTTCGTCGCTTCATGTGATCTGAAGCGACGAAGTTTTAACCCACTAGGTAATCTAGTGAGCTGAAACTTCGTCGCTTCAATTATATGAAGCGACGATGTTTCACTTTTGTCGCCAACTTAAATGTAAAGCGACGAGTTTCGGCCATTTCGGTCGCTTCATATTTCTAAGCGATGAGTTTTGTCTATGTTCGTCGCTTCGTACGTATCTGATTATATGAACCGGGACTTTGCTCCTTCCTCAGTAGCGCGATCCCCAAATTTCAAAACCAATCCCTAAAGCCAATCCTAAAGCCAAATTTCAACACAGTGGCGATTTCTTCCCCCAAACCCTAAAGCTAATTCTTCTGATTTCTTCCCCCACACCCAAACCCTAAATTCAATGGCGCCAGGTTCTACTGCCCAGCGGAGGAGGAAGCAGCTCGAGGCGAGAAGGGAGAGGCAGGAGGCCGAAGTTGCAGCGAGATTGGCTGCCGCGGCTGTGAAGACGACGGCGAGAGCAGAGGCGGCGGAGACGACGGCGAGAACAGAGGCGGGGGACGCTGGTGCCAATCCCTTCTCTCAAAGAAACGACCCCTTCAAACGCTGCTTCTGGAGGTGGCGTTGGCGAACCGTCAAATGCTGGAGGTAGCGGTGGCGAACCGTCAAACGCTGGAGGCGAGGACGGTGCTCCATTAAGCATTATGACCAAGAGGGGTCCGGCGGAGCCGGGTGAGTTTTTCATTTTTTCGATTTTAATTTTTCTTGAATTCTGGTTTGGTTGTCCTGCTGTTGGTGCTATGTGTATGGTTTCGTATTGATATGTTGTTCATAATCTAGTTGATATATTGTGGTTTTTCTTTTTTGAAAGGTTGATATATTGTGGTTATAGTTAGTAGGATATTTATATTGTGCAGACTGCATAGTTTCTATTAGGTCATTATATTGCAGAATTGTGAATTTGAACAACTAGTCTCAGTAGTCTGTAGGTAATAATCGGCATGAAAACATTCCTCCTGTTCATGTAAAAGTTTCCCAACTATCTTTACCCAAAGCAACATCTCAGACCGCTATAAAACTTATGGCAGAAAATATTGCTATATCTGAATTGATGACACTCTTGTTATATGAGTTTCATGATATGTCCAAGTATAGATATAGCAATACAGAGCCCTGTATAGATCAATTTCGAGTACATGATTCCCATATGCTAGCTAAAGAAAATATTGCTATACTGTACACATGGGCAGCAACCATACTGTACTGTACACAAAATTGAACTATGTGGTACCTTCCGTTGAACTATATTCTACCATGCTGGATTCGCTTTTCCGTTGAACTATGTCTGCATCCACTAGTAAGGAACCTACTTGCTGTTGTGTTTACTAAACAACGTGCAAACCAGGATGTGTACAGTTCTAATTCATGTTCAGCTGGTAACTGAAAGGCCAATAGTTGAGCCAATTGCACATATTTGATTCAGATCAACAGATGCAGATATTTTATTTTTTCATATATTCTCTTGTACAGTAGTGCTTATCATTGTTACATTCTATAATTGTATATGCTATATGATACTTACATGTTTATTCATCTCTTGACTTCATCTTTCTGGCAGAGTTGGTTGACATGACAACGGGAGAGAAGGTGAAGGGGCGGAATTCTGATAAGTTCGGCATCATCACGGGCACAAACACCCAGTATTTGAAGACCCTAAACAATAACCAGCCTCTGATGAAGGTTGAGTACTCGGAAGAGCACAGGGGTCTCAGCCTCTTGAAGTGGCGGAGGACTTTGATGTCCCGAGACATGGGCAGCGCCATCCGGAGCAAAGTGCCCATGCTTACGCCTTCATATGTTGAGCTGGCTGAGGAGCACCGAGATGCACTAAGCACTTATATGGGAGGTAAAACACAATTTCATAATAATTTCAAAAAACTATCTTTCAGTCATATATATTGAAATATGTTATTTCTAATGATTTCTTTGAATTATTTTTTACTAGATGTTCTACGACCTCCCTCCCACCGAGATAGGCATGTGAACATACATCGACGAGACCGTTGCTATAACGACCTGTCCTAGAAATTCCATCGGAAAATCCGAAACAGGTCCGAAATTAACCAAAAACCAAATAAAATTTCTTTGCTCCCAAACCGCCAACACCCGCCCACTAGGAACAAAGTTCGACCAATTCTTTGGTCGCTAATTTTGGCATAAAACCCCATTTATTAAACAAGTTTTACCTTTTTCAGAAAATCAACAGTAAAATTTAAAAGTCAACTGTCAAAGTTTTACTATTCACTTCATTGTTTAACCTTTTACCGTTACTATTTACCATTTTTACTGTTTACTATTTACTATTTATTGAATTACTGTTTTACTGTTTACCATTCAACTTTTACTATTTTACTTTTCACCTTTTTACCTTTCTTCCACCTCTCGCCGCCGGCAGCGGCAGCAGCAGCACCGCCGCCGGCAGCTCTGCCACAGGAGGCCACAAAACTACTCCCAGGGCTGCTAGTAGCGTCCCACGCTACGGCTAGCTAGCATCAGACGATCCTGATGTGGTGAATAAATATCCATACTCACATTTCCCCCAATATATCCAAATATACAATTATCATAAAACTATAGGAATTATTGAGCCCGATAACTCGTATAGTTCTATGATAATTTCTCTCGCTTGAGAAATCATAATACTCTATGAATTATCAATTAGAACATCATTCATCACATATTAGCTATAGAACATATTAATAGTTCACTGATTAAAAAAAAGGACTTATTCGAATGCATACCTGTATTATGAAGATTAACACATTTTTCCCTGATGAATACTTACTGTCATGATCCATCTCTGGCCTCATTGGCGGATGCACGTATATTTACTGATATTTGCACAATTAAACATCGATACACAAATAATTTACATAAACACCAATAATTAAATACAAAAAGAAAATTGGAAAGTTATATACATGCTCTTCCGAATCAACTATGAGGCTGATTCATTCCATCTACAGCAGTTACTTCTGCAAAATTATTTCCATATACTCATGCAATTGTAGAAAAATCAAATCCTAATAGAATACGTGATGTATTGTAATGAACTCAAAGGCAAGTTATATTTAACCCATACTCAGTATCCAATATTCAAAATGTCATGAACATCACTTGTAGCGATATACCAAACGTATTTATGCAAAATGTTAAGCCGAACTTATACATAATCAATTGTCTCAGCATATATAAATTCAAATTTGAACAGAAATTAATTACGCAAGTAACGACTAATGAGTCTAAGTTAGCTCGTACTTAATTTATATATATAGATCGCAAGGTGTAAAACACAACTATCAAAACATACCAGTAAGGTGAAAATACCCCTGTATGATCATACCTACAAAGGACCTTATTGGTTGTCATCTTACCTTCATGTTCTTGATGATACTAATAAAATACTCAATTCTTGATTATAAGTCCTTATACAAGGTGGTTAATTAATTAACAGAATCTATAGGAACAATTTCTAAATTGTTCATAGATCATTAATTAACATGTACATGTTAAGCAATCAACCCTTAAACCTATGCAACAGTGCAAGCTTATATTATGCACATCCCTCAAAACTTATTTTAAACCTTGCTTAAATCTATGAATACAAAACGTTCCTTAATAAATAAATAAAAAGACCCTGAACCTTAAGGGATGAAACTATTGTACTTGTGATATTCCAATATCATAAAACAACTGAATACATGCTTGTGGCCACCTCAATTCATGTTGGGCGACTTAATGCACCTCCTACCCCTGCAAAAATGGTAAAACACAAAAAATTATTCAAATTAAATTCTCTTTCGTATCTAAAATACAAACTGTTATTTTATGATTTGTACATACTTAGGACTCGTCCCCGGCTTCCCACCCAGACACGTGTCCACTACCGCTATCTGTTCTTCGACGGTAACGGGGCCCGTCACTTGACTGCCGCTCTCCACATCACTGGCTCGGCGAGCACAGAGCTCATCCATCTTCCTCTTCACCGCTGCCTGCAAAAAATATTATCCAATAAGTTTGTGTTTGTATAGTTTTTAATTGTAAAAAATTAAAATCAGAAGCTAAAAGCTAAGAACTCTTGCATCTAACTCGTCAGGAAACTCACCACTTTCTCATGCGCATTCTGCGATTGTGCATAAACATCACAGACTGTCTGAAGTATAGGCGCCAAACTGCCTTTCGCCTGATTCGCAATGACCCGGTAGCTATAGGGAGTGGTGCTAGAGTGGTGGTTGACTGCACACCCCTTCTCCTTTGCTTTATTCCAGTTAGCGGCGTTCCGGGCACACATCCTCTGCAAAAATATCCACGAACTATTAGAATAAGAATCTATTATATGAAATTCAAAAACCTCTAATTACTTTCCATTACCTTATAATCGTCGTCCTCAAAGTGAACTTTGAGGTACTCCCACTGCTCATGTCGGTGGATGAACTCTACAGGCGTCGCCTTTGACACTTCGACGTAGTGGGTGTGGCAGTCGTACTTACAGTCCTTGTAGATCTTGGCAGCTGTAATGACCCGAACTTTAAAATACCCCCTAAAAGTTTTAATTTATTTTTGTCATTTCGGAAATTAATTTTTCGAGTCCGAGGTTTCAAAAGTTGATTTTTTTTTATATTGACCGGATCGAGAATTTTATTTCTCGACGAGATAGAGGACGGTAAAACGAGTTCATAGACACGTAACGAGTTTAAATTGGAATTCGTATGAAAAAGTTATGACGTAAAATCGGAGGGGAAGAAGTTTCTGGAAACGAGCGGAAATTTCTGGAAAAGGAATGTTCTAGACTTCGGGAGAATATTCTTCCTCCCTTCTATTTTTCTTTCTTTCTTTCTTTTCTCACTCTCTCTCTCCTCCCTTTTTCTCTCCCGATCGGGCCGACCCCGAGCTCTCCTCCCCTCCACTGAATTCCGCCGTCCGGCCGAACTGAACCGCCACACAGGTCACGTTCGGACCGGCTAGGCCTCCCTTCCTCTTCTGTGCCGGCGGTGCAGCCCAATCGCCGCCGTTCGGGTGTTTTTGGGTGGAGGAGGGTTCGACTGTGTCGGACCGGAACTCCCTCCTCCGGCCACCAATCGACCCGATTTCAAGGGGGAAAATGGAGGTCTCGACCCGCACAGCCTCTCCCTTGAAGGAATTGGCCCGAGTCAGCCCAGGTAAGGAGGAATTAGAATAATTTGAAAATTTAGGGTGTGGGGAGGTGGGGATTTTGAAGTTTTTGATGAAATTGGAGGTTGTATTTGAGTTTAGGACATTGTTTAGAGTCGTTTTGGTGAAATTTGATGCTCGAATGGTGTAAATTTGGAAAAGTCAGAGGTGGAGGAGGTCCGGCCGCCGTAGGCGGCTACCGCGTGGTCTTTGGTTGGTGGAGGTGGTGGAGATGAGGTCCAGCGTGTGGTCCCGATCGTTTTAGGATGCTTTTGGGCTGAATTGGTGGTTTTGTGGCCTCCTGTGGCGGAGCTGCCGGCGGCGGTGGCGGCGGCGGCGCTGCTGCTGCCGCTGCCGGCAGCAAGAGGTGGAAGAAGGGTAAAAAAGTGAAAAGTAAAATAGTAAAAGTTGAATGGTAAACAGTAAAACAGTAATTCAGTAAATAGTAAATAGTAAACAGTAAACGGTAAAAATGGTAAAAAGTAACTGTAAAAGGTTAAACACTGAAGTGAATAGTAAAACTTTGACCGTTGACTTTGACAGTTGACTATTAAATTTTACTGTTGATTTTCTGAAAAAGGTAAAACTTGTTTAATAAATGGGGTTTTACGCCAAAATTAGCGACCAAAGAATTGGTCGAACTTTGTTCCTAGTGGGCGGGTGTTGGCGGTTTGGGAGCAAAGAAATTTTATTTGGTTTTTGGTTAATTTCGGACCTGTTTCGGATTTTCCGATGGAATTTCTGGGACGGGTCGTTACAGTGGTATCAGAGCGGGGATATGATTCTAGGATAAACTGTGGAATCGTGTTTTGGTTCTTTATCTTTAGGGTCGGATATTGGTTACTGTGAGTGGTAATTGGTTGAGGTAAACTCTAATTTGCAAATGTTTATCTTGTTAGTTTACGGTTTATTATATGCATGAATTGAGGTGGCCACAAGCATATATTCAGTTGTTTTATGATATTGGAATATCACAAGTACAATAGTTTCATCCCTTAAGGTTCAGGGTCTTTTTATTTATTTATTAAGGAACGTTTTGTATTCATAGATTTAAGCAAGGTTTAAAATAAGTTTTGAGGGATGTGCATAATATAAGCTTGCACTGTTGCATAGGTTTAAGGGTTGATTGCTTAACATGTACATGTTAATTAATGATCTATGAACAATTTAGAAATTGTTCCTATAGATTCTGTTAATTAATTAACCACCTTGTATAAGGACTTATAATCAAGAATTGAGTATTTTATTAGTATCATCAAGAACATGAAGGTAAGATGACAAACCAAGAGGCGGTGCACGCGTGTTGAAGAGTGAACTAGCAGCCGCCAATGAACGTAGCAGAATCAAGGAAGAACAAAGCAGAATCAAGAAAGAAGAGATGATGCAACGTATTGCAAGGATGGAGGCTGCCCTCGGCATGGCGGCCAATCCGGATGCCAATGCCGCCGCCGCAAACCCTCCGACGATTGCCGATAAATCATCATGTGCTGAAGGTATAGGTATACCCGACGAAGACTTTGATTAGGACCTTTCGTTAGTTTGTAATTGGAACATATGTGCATTATTGTTAGAACATATTGTAGTTTTGAATGAAATCTATGTATTTATAGTGTGTGTGTGTGTGTGTTATGTTGGATATGTGATTTGAATGAAATGTATGTTGGATATGTGATTTGAATAAAATACTGGTTTTAGAAGTGAATGAAACCATACCAGAATTCTGTTTTTCTGTCTCTGTAACAAACAATGAAGCGACGAACATTGATCATTGTTCGTTGCTTAGCTTTTAATGACGCGACGAAGATTCATCAAAAATCGCTTAGATTTTAATGACGCGACGCAGATTCATCAAAATTCGTCGCTCATCGTTATCATATCATGCATTCTCCTATTAAACATGAAATTAAGAGGCGAATTTTTAACCAAAGTTTGTCACCACAAGTACGAGGCGGCAATCCAAAATTCGTCGCATCGAGTTTGAAGAGACGACCCCAAAGTCATCGCAACAGAATGCAAGCGACGCGTATAAATTGGTCGCTAGGGATCGCTGGTGACAAGTCAAAAGTCGTCGCTCTCTGGTAAGCGACGACTTTTGATGTCATCGCATGAAATATCTAAGCGACGACTTTTGACTCATCATGCGTCACTTAGAATGTAGACGACGAGTCTGAAGCGACGACCTCAAAGCGACGACTTTTTATCGAGACGGTGTTGAAGCGACGACTTCTGAGGAGAAGCGACGACAAAAAGTTGTCGCTTCGATTGTGACCCACAGTAGTGAGAATCTTGTTTATGATATAGTGTTATTGCAAAATACTTGTTTGTATGAGACTAAACTTCTCGCTTAGTTAATTGTTTCTGTATGAAGATCGATCCCTTATAAAGACGAAAGTGTTGGTGTCTCGTTCTATCCCTGCTAATGCAATTCAACCTTTCAATGGTAGTGTGCGTTCCAAACACTATTTTTGTTGGTCGATCACTCGTGATTTATGATTATGGAGTTGTGACTTCTTCTCTCTTTTCCCTTACGAAATTTGATTTTTAGCAAATCTCAAGAACTCAAGAATCTAAACCTAATGGATCATTTCCAGAAAAATAAATAAATAAATAAATAAATTATTTTGAGTTGGGTGAATTGGTCCAGGTCCTCCATATATATAATTATATATAATGTGTATAATATATATATATATATATATATATATATATATATATTTCCTATCCAGAGCGAACCTTCGCTTTGAACTTACTGTGTGAAGTTCAATTTTTGGCACATTTTTCGGTCATATTTCAACATCTCCACCGTTCAGATGTTAGAACATAATGTATAGATCGTCTCTATCAAATTTCATTCAATTTGGTGATCGTTAAGATATCGAAACTATATTAAATTAATGAACAAGCCGAATTTGTTCAACCTGAACTGTTCGTCTAAATCACTATAACGAAAGACCAAACGATCACCAAATTGAATGAAATTTGATAGAGACGATCTATACATTATGTTCTAACATCTGAACGGTGGAGATATTGAAATATGACCTAAAAGCGTGCCAAAAACTGAACTTCGCACGGTAAGTTCAAAGCGAAGGTTCGCTCTGGATAGGAACTATATATATATATATATATATATATATATATATATATATATATATATATATATATAATTTCATTTATATGTTCAAGGGCTTACAATTAATTTGTTTTGAACTCCCGGAATAATGGAATTAATTATTATTCCCACCCCTTTTTTTTTTTTTTGAATCAATGAAAAGAAACTCTTAAGCTACTGAGTATTTTACAATCATGCTAAAGAATATCTATAATAGCTTCTGGGGGGTTCATCTGTTAGACCCTGTTCCTCTTTTTCAAGAAGAGAAGGAGTTCAAAACTTGGAATGTAAAATATGTTTCATGCTTGCAAACAAGAAGAACAATATTGTGCAGAAACCACATGATAATGGTTGCTTCTAAGTATTAAATATGTGGTTGATATATTTAAAGGCAATAATGACCAGAGCTCTTACATTATTTATGCAAATATTCTTGTTCTCTCCAGAAGAAAGATTCTGCAAAAATCAGCTAAATGACAGCTGAAATTATATCGGTTCTTCTGTCAATTCATATTGATTTCGAAGTTTGAATACATGGGGCATATGTGCATTGTGCAGATATTCCAGCTCTCAAACAGCCAGTAGGTTATAAAATTTGAGTAGTTTGGAAGCTAGATATAAGAAGAGTATGACATGTTTAGCCTAGTGCACGTACTGCACTGCACTCCATGAAAATGTAAGGAAGAATTGGAGCCTAGCTAGCTAGCTTCTGGTTTCTTCTATACCTTCCTCATTATTGAATATAGAATACTAATCGAATAACTCTTCCAGAACACTGATCATATAACTCTTCCAGAATACTAATCGTATAACTTTACTAATTATGATTTTAGGATACAAAATAAGGAACAAAAGCGTAATACCAGAATTTTGGCGTTTCCTTCACAAGCGAGAACGAGCTAACTGGTCGATTAATGGAGAAATTAAGGAATAGAAGTGCACTGTTGCAATAGTAAACAATTAGCTAGGCCAGGGTTTCACTTAATTTATATGCAAATAATAAGCTACCTATACACAAGCACATATACACTTGCATGTTTCTTTGCAATGGACTAATTAGTGTACGTACGTGACTACGTACACATACAGTACTTGTAATTAAATTTCTCTGTTATGGACTAATGTTACGTCTAATTAATTTTATAATCCAGTTCTCACATAAGAGATGTAATAGAGATATACGATCGATCGGCAGGTACTTAGCTAGCAAGGAGCAGCAGATCGATCATCCATCGAAGAAAAAAAATGGAGCAGCAGATGCTCCGATACATAGTACTCCAACATGAAGATCGATGGAAGGCAACTTTCTGTACAGAAACTCCAGATATATATTAGCTCGCTGTTTCGTTTTAATTAAACTTGAAAGCAAATCTCAGTATTTCGCGGGAGGTTTTATTATGAAGGGATCAAATTAAGAGAATAGTGAGATATGATGAACTTGATGACAACTCGCTGCAGTTGTAGTATAAAATAACTCATGCATCTCTAAATGGCAGCAATTTCCAATAAGCTGTAAAAAACAATTCATCACGTACTGAACCGACCACTGAAGACGCATCATTACCGAATACCTTGAGCAGCTGAGCTTAAGTCACGGACTGTATTCTCAATTATGTATAAGATAAAATTATAGCCGGTACGTGTTTAATGCAAAACACATATCTCTGATATGACCCTCAAAATACATATCTCTGATATGACAAAGTAGTCTCAGACCTTGGCAGAGGAGTGCATGCAGTGATGAACGAGCTCAATTTCAACTATATATGTCATGCACTCATGCATAACATGTTAAAAAAGAAACATGCTTTAAATCTAAAACTGCATATAACTATGTCAAATTTAGACTAAGAAACAAAGAAAACATGAACTGACTTGATTGAGTCGTCATTGATTCCATTCTGATCTTCTTCTAGATTACGCTCTTAGTCTTTTTGAAAATTACGTGATGGGACAATTTCTGAATAAGGATATTTATAGTGCTCTAGCAGGGATCAAAACCCGTACAGAAACAGTTATAAGTTTAACTGTTGTAACTGTTATGAGTTAGTTCCGTCCATCAAGGAACCAACAAATAACTGCTTGACTTCATCTGATTTATCTTGACAATTTTACTTTAACTTTGAATTCCAACATATTAGATTACACAGATAACTTAATATATTAAACCAAATATATATATGTAGACAACTATTAAGTGTTCTAAGTTCAGAATATGTTTGTAAACAATATCAGTGTATATATATATAAGCCTAGTTCTAAAACTGTTGAGCTACATAACAACCTCATTATATTAGGGGTCGTCTAGAGTACCTTGAGGTATGCAATACCCTTATTTTTTTAATTTCTTTTAATAATATAGTGGAAATTTATTGAATAGGTTAACAAATTACCTAATTAAATATCGACATGTGTCAATTTAAAAAATAAAATATACCATATCTACAACAAATTAATTCTTAATAAGTAACATCGTTCAAAATCATGTAACTAATATGATCAGAATAATAAATTACACCTGGTACAACTACAATTATGACTTATGACAACACTTGTTGTGGTAACTGTAATTGAGTTGTCAAAAATGTAATTATCATATTTGGACAACTTTTATCAAAGGGAGAACATTGATTATCAAGTGGAGAACTATATTACAACAATGAGATTTTATATATCTTTTGGTCAAATTTCAATTTTACCATGTACACAACGTAAATGTTGTCGGAATTGTAAAATAGTTGATAATCGTTGTAAATGATATAGTTTTAAAATAATTACCACAAATAAAACAAACATTACCGTTTTCACATCAATAAGTGTAAATTGTGCTAAAATGTGTAGTCATTGTTGTAATCATTTCATTAATGATAAAAATATAAAGATTTACTAGTGTGACAACAAATTTGTTCTCGCACTTGTTAAAATGTTTATAAACTAGTACATTAGTTTAGGTGGAATACTTACTACGACTAGAACAAGATTTACCACTTTAGTATCAATTGTTGTGAGTTGTGGTAAAATATATAGTCGTTGTAGTAAGCATTTGATTAATGATAAAAACATAAAGATTTACCACTTTAATAACTAATATGTTGCCACACTTGTAAATTGTGCATAAATTAATAAATATGTTGTAGGTGGAGTAATTACTAAGATTAGAACAAAAATACCATTTTTTACATCAGTTGTTATAATTTTCGGTAAATTTCGTTGATTAAATGTAATTACTACATTGACAATGAAAATTACACAAAATATTACTTATTAACATAAAAGATAACTTTATTACACTAATTAAGACATTACCTATTTTTAGTCAAAACATAATAGTTTACCAATTTGATAACATATTGTGGTAACATGTATAAATTAGTTCAAAGAACATTAATTTCAGGTTGTACGTAAAGTAGTTACTACATCTAAAATAAATATTATCTATTTTATACGCTAATTATTGTGATTGTTGTAAAATGTATGTAGAAATAATTATATTTAGTTAAAGAAACTACTAATGCTAGAATTAATTTGTGGTAAAGACTATTTAACTAATACTCATACATTGAGCGCCTATCATAGAAGGTTTTTATTTTAAAAGGAAATGACACAATAATTGTCAATGGTGTAATTGTCCACTGATAATAAAATATTCTCGAAATAGTAATTAGTTAGTGATAAATTAATTAATAGGAAAGACTATTTAACTGATTGTGTTACGATGATCATAGTATAAAAGTTTTTAAAAAGGAAAAACGTACGTAATTATGTATGGTCATTTGATAATCAAATATTAATTAACTTTATTGTTTTCCTTATATATATATTTGAAAAGATTAAAGGCTATATTGGTTATCAAATTTAGAATATCCAGAACTATTGGATATATTACTAATCTAATGACTTAAAATATTTGTCAAAATAGGGTATACCAAACATCCGGGTACCTAAGAAAATTCCCAATATATTATATATATATATATATAATCAATTAATAATACCAGCTTTTTTTTTTCTTAATCATCAGTACACTGTATATATATACACTGATGATGATCTACAAGTCGGTGACACAAAAAATTTGTTATTCCCTTGTTATTATATCAAGGATAGATATATAAAAAAGAGAGAATAACACCTTTGAAATAATGGAGGAAGAAGGTGCCCGTTGACTAGGGTCAAAACCCTAGAACAATGGATATGTAGTAAGAGGTAGCCGTGTTTGACTGTTATACTGTACTTCAGTCTTACGAAGTAATTAAGCGCCCAGCTTGGGTTAATAGATTTCATTAACAATTGAGAAGATGAGTATTTCTGGAAGAAATTTTAAAACCACCGAACTCGATTATTGCTATCTTATATGCTTGTACCTGATCGCTGGGGATGTTCAATATATTTTATGTGTGGCAATTTGTCCCATACCGTACCACACTTCTCACTTATAAATACACTACTACTCCCTCATTCCTAGATATCTCACCCACCAAATACTTTACTAGCTAGAGAGCTGTCTTCTCTCTATCTATCTTCTCCGATCCTGCAGATACCTTCCGGTAGCTATAGCACTGACATCCATGGCATCTTCAAATTATGACCATGATCAGGTTAAAGCTGCAGGTCTCTTCGAAAGGTTATGGGGGAAGATAGTTAAGTTCGGATTGATGTTAAAAAAGCTAGGGCAAGATGATCCAAGAAGAATAGTTCATTCTCTTAAAGTGGCACTTGCTCTTACGTTGGTCTCCATGTTATTCTACTTTGAACCGCTCTATGAGGGTTTTGGTCTTGCTGCTATGTGGGCTATTCTCACTGTTGTGGTCGTTTTTGAATTCTCTGTTGGTGAGTTCATACTTCATACGCGTAAATCAATCATATTTATCTGTATATAAGGATTTGAATTGAATTAAACTCAAAGAATCCGTATTTACGTATTATATATTCAGGTGCGACAATAGGACGAGGTTTGAATAGAATGTTGGCAACTGTAGTAGCTGCTGCTCTTGGTATTGGAGCTCACCGATTAGCAACTCTTTCTGGAAATCAAGGAGAGCCCATACTTATTGCTCTCTTTGTCTTCGTAGAAGGTAGATATTTAACTATATAAAGATGACAAATACTAATTTGGTTATGTACATGCTTCAATTTTCTTATAGTTTTTCATTTTGTTTTTGAATTTGATGCAGCTGGAATAGTGACATTCTTCAGATTCATTCCCCAAATGAAGGCAAGATACGATTATGGGTTGCTGATATTCAACTTGACATTCTGCCTGATATCAGTGTCTGGCTATCGCGATGAGGAGGTTATACGAATGGGATTCGAGAGGGTATTAACTATCATCATTGGAAGCTGTACAGCTGTTGCTGTTTGTGTTTTCATTCGTCCGGTATGGATTGGGATGGAACTTCACAATCAGATAGCTAACAACATGGAAAAGCTTGGCATTTTCTTAGAAGGTACATATATATAGCTATAATGAAGCAAATGATGAATCTTAGCTTGTACTATTACTACCACCAAGAAACTTAAGAGTATTATCTAACAAGTTCTTGCCTGTATAATTATCTAATTACAGGGTTTGGAGATGAATACTTTAAAGTAGCTGAGAATGGGCAGAACAAAGACAAGTCATCGTGTCTTGAGGGATATAAAAGTGTTCTAGCTTCAAAAGGCAGTGAAGACAACATGGTAAGAATAAATCTTAAAGCTAATTAATTAATTAAGAAAATAATCACACAAATGTGTCAGAGCTAGTTTTCACCTTTCTATATATTCAGGTCGCTTCACTCGTTGCAATAGGATCAGTTGTTGTATGTTCTAATTTAATGTTCTTATTCTTTTCCAGGCTAATTTGGCAAGATGGGAACCCGCCCATGGGAGGTTCAGGTTTCGTCATCCATGGAAACAATACTTGAAAGTTGGAGCCCTAACTCGCCAATGTGCGTACAAAATTGAAGCTCTCAACAACTATCTTACCTCTGAAACCCAAGTATGACAATCAACCACTTCCCCAAGCTATATATGTTTATTACGCTGTTATATATACCATATATACATGCATATGATCTGACTTATTTTGTTATTATTTCTTATAGACACCTCCAGAAGTTAAAAGCATAATACAAGGGCCAAGCGTTGTTATAAGCTCAGAGTGTGGGAAAGCACTGAAGGAGTTAGCAACCTCAATGAAGAAAATGACTAAATCATCCTCAAACGAGCCTCACATTGCAAACTCAAAACATGCCGCTGAAGAACTGAAAGCTGTTATAAGGTCAAGCTTGTGTAAACACCCAGCTGATTCCCTACATATAATACAAGAAGGTGCAGTGGCTTCACTATTCTTTGAAATTATCACCTGTACAGAGAAAATTGCTGAGGCTGCGCTGAAACTAGCATCCCAAGCACATTTTAAGGATGTAAAGCCAAGAGTAACACCGGACCAGGAAAATTCCGTTAATGATGGGCCGCATCATGTTATCACGATTGCGGACACTGCGAACTGATCATTCGATCACTCTTGCATCGATCAGTTAGTCCAAGAATAATAGTGTAGAGATGTATGGATCGATGCTTGAGCAGTTCTCTCTGTCCATAAATAAATTGATGGGGATGCTTATTCAGCTGTTAAGATTTTTTTTTTCTCTCCCATGCATCATGCATCGGCTTTACCGGGGAGTTCTTGGACGTATTGCTTTTTCCCTGTTGAGCTCAGAGGTTCGGACCATCTTGCTGCAGATGATTAAACGTCACCATTTTTCATCATCATATATATACTTTGATATAGATTAAGCGGATACAGAGTTACTGTCTTACGGATATATTAAGCATATATGCTCATATATATGTATACCTGGGACTGGAGGCCGCGCGCCTAGGGTTGCTGAAGGTATTAGCCTTCATATTCAATATTAACAACTAGGAAAATTTGGCTCTCTTCTAGGAAAGAACTCAGAAGATATCTAACAGAGGTTGATTCTTGTTAATTCTCCTCTTTTACTTCTTGGAATTAACTTAATTACTTGATATCTGATATATTCTAGTATAATTGGTTTTATTCTTTCCTACAACTCTGATATGATTTTCCTAAGAACTCTAATCTGTTTAGGAAGAATATCTTGCAGTTCAGATAAGTATTGATGAATGTCATTAAGTATGGGGGAGTCTCGGATCATGGGGGAGTCTGAGAGATTCTTTTCTCTTGGATTCTACCCTATATATACTAATGTTTATTGAGTGTTGAAGCAGGGCATTGAGAATCACAGAGCATCAAAGCTTCAGTTTTTAAGATTCAATTCATCTTGAATTTAGTACTGCTTGACAGAAGCACAACCCTGTGAAGATTTGATCTTACTGAAATCAGTCAATGCATGTGTGAAAACCTGAGTAGAGAATAAGGCTGTGACAAAGAGTCATTGTCTCTAGAAGAGATTGAGACTGTGTTGAAGAGTCTCCTACAAATCTACTGTGTTAAAGAGTAGGCTGTGTATCTTGTAAACCAAGTAGTGTTTAAGAACTGGTTTAAATAAGTTAAGCGACTGTGTCTTAGAGTTGCAACAGTTTGTTATAGCTGTGTGATAGAGCTATCAAGTCTGTACATCTAGTTGTGAAAGAACTAGTTGATTGTTGTATTTCAATTCTGATAAATTGAAGTTCAAAGTTCAATCAGTATTGGTCTTATTGTTCTTAATTGAATTGATTGTACATCTCTTACTCTATCTTTGTGTTTTCAGTTGCTTAATTAACACCTGTCCCTCGAAATTCTCATGAAATATATTAAAGACTCGGGAAAACTGATCTGATTGAAATCCTTGAATAAACCACCTATTTACAGTGAATTCTGGTGGTAGATCTGATTTTGAGTATTTTATTTGGTAGAGTTGTATTAGAAGCTGCAGTTCCTCGAATTACTTTCATATCACAGCTAATTCTTCGTCAGCAAGAATTTACAAATTGACAAAGGAGCTAGGGTTTCATCAGTGAAGTTTTTACCAGCTACGGTTCTGCAATTCTCTCCATCATATGCGTGTGTGACTTTACTTTCCATACAATATCGGTAAATGGTTTACATCCCAAGCCTCCAAGTTAGTTATTTACCTTTAATAGATGTACCGGAGACGACGACGTCGTTGTTCGATACGTACGTCAAAATTAAAGGGTAAAAACCTAAAATGGTACCTGAACTATTGCGAAATGTACTTTTTGGTACCTACGAATTTTTTCTACCTGAAATGGTACCTCAAGTATTGCACCGTTACCTAATATGGTACATTCGTTAGTTTTTCTGTTAACGTTGCCTACGTGGCATGAATAAATACCCAAAATGGTACCCCAAGCTATTTCAAAAATATTTTTTGGAACCGATATTTTTTTGGGACCTTGTATTCATACCTCTAAAATTGGTACTTAGACCTCTTTCTTTTTTTATGTTATAGTTGACTTTGCCGACTAATGCCAAATTACTAAAAATTACGTAATATTTATAAACCCTAAAATATACAACAAAACAAGAATATATTGATTTTGTTGTGATTTCAACTAGATATGGAAATTCCCACCGAAAATTCTAAAAAACTAATTAAGAAAAACTAATTTCCTTCATTCTAAAAACCTAATTATCAAGGAAATTGTTCAGAAGAATCAGATCTTGGACAATAAGAACCAAATCTTAAGGGGTAATTGAGTTATCAATTAAGATGGGTTTACGAGTTCATCTTCTCTAATCCGGTTAAAAGTATGTTTTGGATATTACTAAGATTGTTCCATAGAGTGGTACATAAGATTGTTCCGTAGAGGGATACATGTGTGTGTATGTATATGTGTGTGTGTGTATGTATATAAGGATATGTTGATGACCAAATGTGAAGAACGTGAACAAGTTGAGGAATTGATTGATTCATCATCACTTTAGGAAGTATTTTTTTTTTTTTACGGAAAAGACGACATAATGCATTAAGTCTCAAACACGACATTACACAGCAAGACTTCTAGTTCTCCCAGGACAAGACCCCCCCGGAAGTAAGACCTATGACGCCGGTTGCACGGTCCACGAGGTCGCCGAACATGTTTGGCGGTGTACCATATATACCGCCAACAAAAGCGTTTTTAGCTAACTTATGAGCCAAGGTATTGACTCCGCGAAAAATATGATGAAAACAAGATGCACAAATGCATCTGAAATAAAACAATGAAAGATAACAAGATGCAGAGACGCATCTAGATTGAAAGGTAACCAAGTAACTTGATGTCGCGCAACATCGATGCACTGCATATGTCTTAGAAGCAGTGTAAATGTAACCGCAACAGTAACTGTGATCGTATCTGATTCTGTGATCACCTAGAAGAGATGATCCGCTCATCAGGAATTCGAGAGTAACCGAGGGTGTCAAAAACTCGAAAATTAACAAACGAATTTCTAAAAATCAGAACCAATACCGGGTCAATGTAATTTGGTGTCTCATACTCAAGATCAGCAACCACCCACCTGGATCCCATATCCGAACCCAAACCTTGGTAGGCCTTGTATTCACAACGCGCTCCACCACATCTAAGCCCACAACAACACATACCCACAAAAATGCTATGGGCACCCAACCCTTCTCCTTCGGCATCCACCGTCAGAAAAACCAAACCGTCCCAGTTTTCGACCACACCCAGCCTAGCTTGGGCGACGAGCACCGCCACCACACCCCCACTAGTCGCCGAAAAACGCAATAACCAAGCCTGTCTGTCAAAATACCACAACGAATAGTAAAGGCTCGAAGCGATTTCGAGTCCCGATCTGGAATCTGATCAATATGTTGGTACCAACCCCCAGCTATAGCCAACCTCCTCCGCCAAAACACATAACCTTGGATCTGCGTCATCACCCAGAATCCCGGATCCCGAATCCGTATCTGACCCAATGGGTTCTCCGTCTCCGTGGAAGAAGGAGAAAGCCCCTTGACCCACCGACGCACCTTGACCGCTTCAATCACTGCTGGAATTGTACCCGGATCCCAAATCTAGATCCCATTCCTAACCACCTGTAGTAACCCCAATTTTAAATTCTTTTTCTTTTAAATTTCTCGAGATTAATGAAAGGGTGTTTTATGGTAATTCGTAGTTCTCACTCTTCTAATTAGTCGTTATTCGACGTCGGAAGTGATTCCGAGAGTTAAAATCTGAAAAAACGGTTAAGTTTCGAAGGGTTAAAAGTTGACCTTTTTATCCGTTGTGAATTTCAAAAAGTTTCCTTCACAAAAGTAATAGAGCGCGATGATACGAGTTCGTAGACATGCGGCACGCGTGAAACGGACGTTGTATGAAGAAGTTACGACATGTTGAAGTTATTTCCGTTTTTGGAAAATGACTATAAAAGTGGAATTTTGGAGAAAAAGTCAGAATTTCCATTTTCGTCCGTTTATCATTCACTGTAGCTTTTTACTGTTTAAAAGTTACTGTAGCATTTTCTATCTCCCCGACGCCGGCGTTCCTCCACTGCGATCTCCACCGTCCGGCCACCATAGCTCGAGCGCCACCCAGCAAGATCTTCATCTCTCTTTCCTCTATCGATTGAGCCAAGAATCGACTCGACCCACCGCCGATGCACGGAGCAGCAGCGCCCGAAAGATCTGCCACCACCTGCAACGGAGTTACTCGCCGTTCCAGGCGTCGCCAGAGCTTGAGCCACCCACCGATCGACTCGTCTCTTCCTTGCGCAACTCCCTGTGTAGGTGGATCACACCGAATCGAGCGGATCGAATTCGAGGCGATCCGATCTCTCTCGACAAGTTTGTGTTAGACCCAACCCGATTCGACTCGACCCGACCCGGCCCAGCAATGTTGACCGACCAGGCCCAACGTTGACCGTTGACCAACGTTGACCGGTACTGTAGCGATCCGACCCGACGCTGTTTCAGCCCGATCCGACCCGACGCGAAACGGATATTTACCATTTCTGGTGAATTAAGGTGAGTAAACCTCACTGTATTCGTATTAAATATAAGTTAAATACGAGTTAATTATAGTATCTGTATTGTTAAATGTAAAATGAATTTACGGAAATGATATTTGTTTTAAATTGAATGAACTTGATCGTGTACGGTTCATTGGTAAGTAAAATGATTTTAATATAAAAATAATTTTTTAAGTATTTTATAATCAAAGACTATAGTTGGTATTAGTGGACTATTCCTGAGTGAATGTCTACGTATATATATATTTACGTGAAATATATATATTGTGAGTGTGCAATTTGGTGCATTATTTTGTTATGAAATTATCATAATGGTGATTATTGTGAGATGTGTGATGCGTGTTTACTGTTGTCTTCGGATGGCCACGGTTGTGGCCTACTGTTGCCTTCGGACGGCCACAGTTGTGGCCTAATTTTGTCTTCGGACGGTCACTATGTGACTAGGCAATATATCGGGAACCAAACCTTTGGCCGGGTGTTGGTTACGATTAGTTAGAGCTCTAGTCTGTCTGTCTATGTGTGAGTTGGAGGGGAATGACAGTGGTCATTATGCCTTGAGTCTGTTTCTATTAATTGATTGTGCGTTGTGATTTATGATTCATGAGTTGTGGTTTAATTACATTATCCTAATCTTATTTGTTTTACTCACACGAGATTTCAAAGCTTACCGGATTTGTTGTTTACAACCCAGTGCACCAATTGATGGTGTAGGGGTTAGACCTGCAGGTGAGGATCAACCGCCAGGAGGTGGCGTCTGAGTCGCCTAATTAGCAGGTGCGCCATGGTCTGGCTTGACTTTTTAGGTTAGAGAGTGATAGTGGGAGACTCTATTTTACATATGTTTTTAGTGATGTAATATTTTGAGTGTTTGAGCCACGCACATGAACTCTATTGTTGTACTTAGTTATTTGTATAATAACTTTTAAGTATTTTGAGTTTATTGAGTATGTTTACATTGTCGAATTTGGATTTTTATTATCCGAAATTCGGGGTGTGATACCACCGGCGTCTTCACACTCCCGTGCGACCTCTCTCTTCCAAGATCATCACCCAACCGTCCTCCTCCGCAGATCTGGAGCAATGGAATGCCACAGAGTGAAGTGGGTTGGAAAACCTCTTCAGATTTCTTGAAGAGAAGTGAAAAGACAAGGATCAGATCCTTTGTATACGACAAAGAAGTCGAAAGAAGTTCCCTTCGAAAGAAGAGACGGTGCCGGAGTTGCTGAAATTGGCCGATAGGCGCTGCACTCCCAACCCTAGCAGAGAGGCTCCGTTAGGTTTCATTTTTTAATTTAAAACTCTCTCAATTTGTGTTAGGCACACTTATCACTTTAGGAAGTATGATAGCAAGAGTTTACAATATGAAGTAACATTAGAATAATATATTTTCTTTCTTTTTAGTTATTATGTTTTGATTAAAAATATCATGTACCATATATTTTAGGAAATAAATAAAGATGTATTAATGTCATTTTGGAGGATTGAATTATTTAAATTTATTGATTTATTGAATGAGGGGGTATTGTGGGTAAAAAGAGTAGGTGTAAATACCAAATAGATAATCTATAAAAGTAAACAAGAGGTCTATTAAGTGAAGAGGTCTAGATACCGATTTTGGAGGTATGAATAGGCTCCCTATTTTTTTTTCCTCAAAATTTAGTTTATTTTGTTTTTAACACAAAATTTAGTTTATGATCAATGGTTAGAGATATATAACTTAAACACATACACATATTATTTTAGTATAACTCTTAAATATACTTTCTTTTATAAACATAATATATAGTTATATGTTGTATTTTATCCTTATGATAGAGATGTCTATAAATACTATTATTATAAACGTATATTATGCTATTACCAAATATTGGACTTCCTTTATAAAAAAAACAAATTTGTAGATTTTTTTTACAAAAAAATTGATATATCAAAATAATAATATTTTTTTATTACTATCAAAATAATAATAATAATAATAATAATAATAATAATTTGTTTATTGTTCAAGGAAGGTTAATTATGTAACTTCCGTAGTGTGTCTTGTCCTAATAAGGCTAGTTATCTAGATTCTTTATTAGATAGGGAATCCCTGATTACCAGTGATACTTGATGTAATGCCTATATAAAGGCCTCCTTATCAATCAATAAAGACACAGTTTTCCTATCATTCTTTTATCCTAGAACAAGTTATCAGTGCATTGCTCTAGCATTCCGTCTAATATCCCTAAAACCCTGATTCTGAAAAAAATAATTTTTTTTTTTCTAAAACCGTAAACCCTACCGCCGCCGACCACCATCCTTACCTCCGGCACCGTTGGTCCTTCTCTCGGCAGTACCTGCACTGCCAACCAGCCTCCTGCCGCGCCACATCTTAACGCGCCACTCCTACGCTGCCAGCAACTCGGCAGCTTTCTGCCCCTGCCGCGCATCCCGCTCGGCAGCCCCTGCCTCCTGCTCGGCAGCCTCCTCAGCAACCTGCAGGCCCCTGTCGATAGCCCTTTCGGCAGCTCCCTTGCATATCGGTCAAGATAGCTCGCAAGCCAAGCAAGCGACCTTCGAAGCCTTCTTCGTTGCTTAGAAGAAATCAAGAAAAGTCGAAGAAAACAAGCTTCCCCCAAAGTCAAGTTTCTTTCGATCAAGTTTAAATTGAAGAGGTAAATATTTTATAAATGTTCCCGCTTCTGAATTTTCAATAGTTGGGTTTTGTTTTCTTTCGGGACCTTTTCGTGTCCCTGCTACCTCATCTCGATTCTATCGCTTCTCGGGACGGCATCCGGAGATTTCGTCACTCCGGTGCCAACGTTTTTGGGGTAACTGTGATGTTACCGGCCACCGTTATGCTTGTGACTGTGATGTCACTGTGAATCATAACGTCTCTTTTTCAAAAGAAAATAAAGGGAAGATATCGATTGTGACATATAGTCACTCTTTGCATCGATTTATGTGACCATAATATATCTTGGCACTGTTCTAAAAGAAAAAAATAATCAAACTTGATTAGTATTCAAAATACTAACGTCTCCCTATTTGTGTTTTGTAGATGGCTGACACTCAGCGTCCAGAATTCGACATCTTGGATGTCCAAGGCAAGGAATACAAGAGGTGGGTCTCAGATGTAGAGAACACCTTCATTGGCAAAAGATTTACAACCACCATTGTCCCTCCTAAGGATGAAAACTTGCAAGCTTCTCCTGAGCAGAAAGCTCAGGCCCTGATGTTTCTCATGCGCCATATCCATCCAATGCTCAAGAAGCAGTATCTGAGGAAAACCGATCCCAAAGAGCTATGGGACATCCTCAAGGATCGTTTCGACAACGTGCATGACGCAAAACTCCCTGACCTCATGTCCGATTGGGAGTAAATCCGCCTTTTGGATTTTGATTCGGACTATGCTTAACCTGCAGTCTGATCTGAGCTTTTGTGGGGTCGACAAGACCGATGATGATATGATGGAGAAGATTTTCACGACTTTCCCAGAATCTATGTCCATGTTGTCGCATCAGTATCGTGATCTCTGTGAGAAAGGCACCATCAAAACCTTCAGTGACTTGATGAATGTGCTTCAAAGAAAGGAGAGGCATCATGAGTTGATCCTTACTACCAACAAGAGGCCTAGAGGTTCGAAATTCATTGCGGAATCTCACCAAGCCCGTGGTAGAGCTCATAAGAAAAAGAGTTAACCTCGTGAACGTCAAACACCACCACCACGTGCGCCAAGAGCAACACGTGGAGGAAGAGAAGGCGCCGGTCCTAGCAGGAACCTCTCTTGGAAACGGGACAGCGGCGCCGCCGCCGCCGCAGCTCCTAGAGGGGGAAACCGATTTGGTTCCGGCCCTAAGCGTGGTGGCCACGCCTCGAGGTCAGCTTCGGCTCCTTGCTTCAAATGTGGCCCTAAGAATCATCTTCAACGCAATTGTAAAGTGAGTAGCGATGTCCAAGCTGCTTACAAGAAATACAAACAATACATGGAACAAGAAACAAACTATGTAGGAGACTTTGAGGAAGAAGAGTACGATGAAGAAGATACCAACTTCACCTTCGATGACTTCCAACCTACTAAGAAGCGTAGGACTAAGGAGTATGATACTCCGGATTATAAATAAGTATTTGACTTGGGCCATGAGATACATGATCAAGTTTGATTTTGATTGTTATTTTTGGCTTTCTTTAGTCATAATTCACGACTTTGTTCGATAAGTCGGTTGATTTAGAACATCCTTGATGTACTTTTGAGTTGTCATCAATAAAAATTTTCTTATTCAATAAATGATTTGAGATCTCATATGCCTATGAAAGCAAAATTGGTTCAATGCGTCCAAATTCTCAATGGCATACTTATTTTGAGTTCACCATGATTTTGGTGATGTTAACTCAAATCCGAAACAAAAATCACAAATACAAAACGAGAGAATCGCAAAGAATCGCGTGTGCACACTAGGCCTTGACCTCGGCAGCCTTGCACCCTCTCGGCAGCGTGCTTCGACAGCCAGGCAATGCACCTCGGCAATGCCACTTGGCAGAACACATCGGCAGCGCCTCGGCAGCCCTACGTCATGCCGGCTCGACACCGAACCCGGATTTTAATTTTTCACCTCGGACACGTCTCGACCTTTGTCCCGACACGTCCTCGGCCATAAACCCGGCTTTGAAACCAACAACGATAGCCTATCAAAACATGCAATACCTGCAAAATCGGCTCAGCAACGACTTGTCTTCGAACTTGAAATGCTTCGAATTTAGCTCAACTGTTGCATCGCATTGCCTAAATGCCTGACCGACCCTCACCTCTAGCCTTGCTTCGGCTCGGTCCTAGGGTGGCTCCGGCCTTGGTTTGGCATCGGCCTTTGCCTTGGCCTCGGCCTTGGCTCGGCCACGCCACCAATGATGGCCCCCGGTTTATATACTCTCTCCATGTTCGTATTCGGTGATTAAATACGGCTTGCCCATTTATCTAAAGTTATATGGATGCCATGGCTATATTATCAGCCTTAATGCACTTCGTTTTGTGATGATATAAATTGCTTCAATATACTTCTATGAGAGTGGTCGCCAAAGTCTAAATATAGACAATTGATTCAATTTACATTATTTGGGTAGATGTTTCAAGACGAGATCGAGTGTATGTTTGATTGTGCAACGACTCACACGATTCTGAGGAATCGACAATTGTTTGCGGAGTTTACGTCATGTAGATCGTCATTATCTACGATGACAGGATCGGGACCTATTGTTAAAGGTCGCGGAGTTGCTCAATTCTTATTGTCAAATGGCACTGAAATTAGAGTAGCTGATGCATTGTATGAGCCTAAAGCGCCCAGAACCCTCCTAGCTTTCAAGGATGTGCGTGACAACGACTATAACCTCAGCACTTATGTTGAAGATGGAACTGAATATCTGTTGATCACCTCTGACTCAGTCTCTGCGTACTCGCATTGTGAAGAAGTGTAAGCGCGTTTGAAAAGGCATGTATTTCACAACCATTCGAGCCAATGAATCTCATGTTGTTATCTTATGTGATTCCGATGCTTACAAGTTTTGGCATGACACACTCGGTCACCCGGGTCGTGATCTGATGATTCGTATTTTAAAATGCTCCCACGGTCATCCGTTTTTCAGATCATAGAAGCAAAAAGGAAACCAGAAAACTGGATAAAACCAAGCCGACTCCATGCCTAGGCGTTTCGGCCTTGGTTTGGCCTCAATGCCGTCACCGGCAGCCTCTCGGCTCCAAGGAGAGGTTCGGCCTCTTCCTGCTGCTCATGCCTCTGTAGCGATGTCCAATGCTCATCGTTCGTTTTGCAAAACTTGTTCACTAGCAAAACTTCAAGCAAGACCATCGTTTGCTATTGATAAGAAACAGAATATTTCGTTCCTACAACGAATTCAAGGTGATATATGTGGACCTATAACACAAGAATGCGTACCATTTAAATACTTTATGGTTCTGGTTGATGCGTCGACGTGTGACTTGTCCACGAGGAATGCTGCATTTGCTAAACTCCTAGCTTAGATCATTAAGCTTCGGGCTCACCACCCCGCAATCCGATTAAGTCAATCAGACTGGATAACGCTGGAGAGTTTACGTTAAAGTGTTTTGATGACTATTGCATGTCAGTTGGGATTGAAGTTACACATCCCCTGCCCCACGTTCATTCTCAGAACGGTCTTGCTGAAGCAGCCATTAAGAGACTACAGCTTATTGCTCGGTCCCTTGTCATAGCCACTAATTAACTTGCCGGTATCGGCGTGGGGATATGCAATATTACATGCAGCTATGCTTATTCATCTACGACCCACAGATAGCCAACCATTTAGTGCGTACCAATTGGTAACTGGTTACGAGCCTGACATTTCGCATCTGCGTACTTTTGGTTGTGTCGTATATGTGCCTATCACGCCTCCACTGCGTACTAAGATGGGTCCACAACGACGATTAGCTATTTATGTTGGATATGAAGCATTAACAATTGTCCGCTACATAGAGCCTACGACAGGTGATCTGTTTACTGCAAGATTTGCAGATTTTCACTTTGATGAGACATCCCTCCCGCCGTTAGGGGGAGATGGGGCTACATCCATCCCTAGTGAAAGTCAGAAATTGACGTGGTTCTCTCCCACTATGTCTCATTATGATCCCCGCACGTCTCAGTGTGAGACCGAAATACAACGCATATTGGAACTATAAAAGGTTGCGGATTCGATGCCCGACTCCTTTACTGATATTGCGAAAGTGACAAGATCAACCATACCTACAGCGAATGTACCTGCAAGGCTCAACATACCTCGTTAAGCACGAGCACGCGCCGCCGGTCTCGGACCTGCAGCCCTATATGCCGTCGGCAGTCTAGGCTCGGCACGTTCAAGTGGAGAGCCAGTGTCGACTTCGGATCCTCCTAGAAAGAGGGAGAGACCAATTGGTTCCAAGGACAATGTACCTAAAAAGAGGGCATGTGTCCAGGCACAAAGCGATCTGTTCATCATCGATACTGTTACACCGTCACACGAGATTGTCTCCGACCGTCACACGAGATTGTCTCCGACTATACCTATGTTCAAGAATCAACTCTGAATCATCTGGGGGACTCAGATTCACCGTTGATGTTGGAGAACAAGGAAATCTCACTAAACTTCTTATGCATGCACAATCTTATCGAAAGGAATTCTATGTACATCGATGATGCATTCGCCTACCCCATTGCTCAAGAAATCATTGACGACGACGAAATGGAACCCTGCATTGTTGTTGAATGTCAACGAAGGACGGATTGGCCGAAGTGGGAAGAAGCAATCCAGGCTGAATTAGACTCTCAATGTTCTAAAAGGCGCTAGGCGCTAGGCGGGCGGTGACCCATAGCCTAGCGCCTGGACGGACTAGCTAGGCGGGGACTAGGCTATTTACATTTTTCACATTTAATTAATAAATATCATATTTAAAAATAGTTTTTAAAGTGATTCTCTTTAAAATATTTTATTTTGGTTAGTACATAGGATTGACAAAAGAACTTTTTCTGGAAACATATCGATTAAGCTACTCATCAAAATTGAAATTTGATTTCTTGATGGCATATTCTTCACAATTACACAATTGATATATTTTCCCAAATTCAATGCAAGAAGGACTAGTTGAGTACATTATTCAAGGAGGTAACTTCAAAGAGTTTGTCAAGATAGATAAACACTCTGTTAGAGGTCTAACATGCTTGCTAAAACACATGGTACGAGAGATGAAACTTTTAGATTTGAATTATTACTTCGATTGATGCTTTCCTTAACTAAAAAACCGAATGGGGCTCTCCAGAAGTGGCTTGCAGGAGTCAAACTGTAAATGTCATCTTATCTAGAAATCAGAAAAGATTTGGTATTTAAATTCAGCAGAATGCACAAAAACAGTTGGAATGGAATTAGAGAAAAGAGAGGCATTTGGAATTCTAATGAATTCGGGGTAGCTGGTTGATTTGTGTAGATAAGAATAAGAGAAAGAGTAAGATAGACTCTCCGGATTCTAGATCACTGCTGGAATTGAAATTTGTGTTGGTGTTACATGCGCCAAGATTCCAGAACAAAGAAGCTGAGAGGAAGCTGAGAAGAGAAGGCCAAACCGCCGCCCGCCTCGAACCGCCTAGGCGGCTGGTGTGAAATCGGGGCGGCTTGCCTCCGCCTAACGCCTGGGCGGAGCTAGGTGGGGATTTTTAGAACAGTGGACTCTCTAAACAAAAGGCAAGTATTCGGACCGTTTGTGCCTACACCACCAAACGTGAAGCCCATTGGACATAAATGGGTCTTTGTCAGAAAGTGCAATGAGAATGGTGAAGTCCAGCGATATAAAGCTCAACTCGTGGTGCAAGGTTTTTTCTCAACGCCCTGGAATTAATTATGAGGAGACGTATTCTCCGGTCATTGATATTATTACCTTCCGATATTTAATCAGTTTGGTAGTCTCAGAGAGACTCAATATGCAGCTTATGGATGTTGTAACAACGTATTTTTATGGGGATCTAGATACGGAGATGTACATGAAAGTTCCAGAAGGACTTTCGTTACCCAAGTCAAGTGAGAAAAACCACGAAGTTCATTTGCTATCAGGTTGAGACGATCTCTATATGGACTCCGACAATCTGGTAGGATGTGGTACACACGGTTGAGTGATTACTTGGTTGGGAAAGGATACAAGAGTGATGAGTTGTGCCCTTGTGTGTTCATAAAGAGAACAAGTTCAGGAATTGCAATTGTAGTTGAGTCTATGTTGACGATATGAACATCATTGGAACTCTGAATGAGATCAATGAGACCGCAAGCTACTTGAAATCCGAATTCGAGATGAAAGATCTGGGAAGGACTCGGTTTTGCCTAGGCTTAGAACTAGAGCACCGAAGTGGTGGAATCTTTGTACACCAATCTGCATTTGTCTGAAAGATGCTCAGGCGATTTAACATGGACAAAGTTATGCATCCTATAGGCACTCCCATGGTCGTTAGAAGTCTGGATATCAACAAAGATCCCTTTCGTCCGAAAGAAGATGACGAAGAAGTCTTGGGAGCTGAATATCCATATCTCAGTGCAATTGGAGCTTTATTATACCTCGCTCAGTGTACTAGACCAGACATTGCTTTCTCGGTGAACTTGTTAGCTAGATTTAGCTCAGCGCCAACACAACGTCATTGGGTTGGAATCAAGAACATCTTCTGATACCTGAAAGGAACCAGTGACATGGGCTTGTACTATCGATACACTCATCAGGATTTGACACTAAGTCGATCCCTTGCATCCCGTGACGCCGGCAACGGCTCGGATCACCGTCGCATAGCCGTCACACCCGGCTCCGGTCCAGCTGCCCGCCGCACAACCGCCGTTCCTAGCCTCGGCCCGGCTACACGCCGTGACGCCGTCGCTTCCGCCACCGTACCCGAACCCGAGGATGCCAAGGCGTAGTCTCGGTACGGCTTCAGTAATACCCCCTCCTACTCAGATACACCAAATGATGTGATTGTATGATTCGTTGATGCTGAATACTTATCAGATCCACACTAAGGACGTTCTCAAACAGGTTATGTCTTTACCATTGGGAATACGGCGATATCTTGGAGATCAACTAAGCAAACCCTTGTTGCGACATCCTCGAATCATGCTGAGATTATTGCACTACATGAAGCAGTCAAAGAGTGTGTTCGGCTTCGCTCAGTTATATCTCACATTCGAGAATCTAGTAGACTTGAGTCTACTACGATGGGACCAACTTGCATATTTGAAGATAATGCAGCATGCATTGAGCAGATGAAGTTGGAATACACCAAGGGTGACAATACTAAACACATTTCGCCTAAGTTCTTCTACAATCAGCAGCAGCAAGAGACTTTGAATATCCAAGTGAAGCAAGTCAGCTCAGAAGATAATGCAGTTGATCTGTTCACCAAGTCTCTACCCAAATCTACATTTGTGAAGCATGTAAAGCGCATTGATATGTGTCGCTTATCCGAACTCAAAGACTGATTGACTATCAGGGGGAGTTCTCGTCTAGACTTCAGGGGGAGTCTAGTTATACATGTCTCACATACTTGTAGTTGGTGCGTTGTACTCTTTTTCCTTAGACCATGTTTTTATTTTTGCCCAAGAGGTTTTTGTTTGCTGACAAAGGTTTTAACGAGGCAACAACTTATGCCCCATTACGGACGCGACACAAGGGGGAGTATTCAAAGAAGGTTAATTTCGTAACTTTCGTAGTGTGTCTTATCCTAATAAGGCTAGTTATCTAGATTATTTATTAAATAGGGAATCCCTGATTACCAGGGATACTTGATGTAATGCCTATATAAAGGACTCTTTATCAATCAATAAAGACACAGTTTTCCTATCATTCTTTTATCCTAGAACATTTATGAGTTTAACTAGTATATGTTTTGGTATCATAAACTAAATTCAGAGATTTTATTTGAAGTATTAGAAAAAATATATATAGGTACCAAAAAATGTTTTTGAAATAGCAATGTACTATTTTGGGTATTTATTCATGCCACGTAGGTAACTTTAACGGAAAAACTACCGGAGGTTCCATATTAGGTAACGATGCAATACTTGAGGTACTATTTCAAGTAGAAAAAATTTGTAGGTACCAAAAAGTACCTTTCGCAATAATTCAGGTACCATTTTAGGTTTTTACCCAAAACTAAACTTGAGAATAGCTAGTTAATGTGTAATCATCAATTACTTCCTTTTCTTGGCCATATTCAGTGTAGTCCAAAAGCTACCATGCGTAGTCCACCTCAACATGAGCTAGGTCTCTTTGTTTTTATGCCACTGCTGATGAATTTCTCATTTTTAATTACATTTTCTAATATGTTTTGTCGGAGAAATGGAATAAGAAATTTGTCGTTTCTCGCTCGAAATTTGGATGGGAAATTCTGTCAAGTGATGAAGAAATTGAACAGTATGAGATCCCCAACCTTGCCCATGTTGTAAGGTTACTAATCGCGCGCACTAGTTAAACGTCTAGAATGCAATTAATTATTTTTTTAAGTACATTATACCCCAATATCAAATTCTTCCGAATGAAGTATATCACTTTTAGTTCTTGAATTGTTTTCATGCTCAGGGAATAATTTGATATCTCTTCCGAATTTGTTCTGTAGTCATGATTTATGTACGTACTAGCTAAGCTGAATGCATTTAGAAATATATATCTGTAATAATATATAGTTTTGATAGGAACAAGTACGTAGACACGTCCTGATCAAGAGATTAATTAATTTATAAAAAAGGTTTCCTTTGATTTAAAAAAGGTTTCCTTTTACAAAAATTTGCTTAACATGAGGGTTTCCTTTAAATCTTTGTCTCTTTCTTTTGGCAAGAATCTTGCAATGGTTGTTAAGAAAATTATATATTCTCTGGGTTTATTTTTGACTGCATTATATAAGAAGAAGAAAAATTATTTAGCTCTAGAAACACATAAGAAATTGAAGAATTAATTAACATAGGCTTTTGGAAATATATACACACACATTGGCTCTCAATGAGCTATTTTTTGCTATGAGAACTCTTCGTTAATTGGTGCTAACTAGAGTATATTAACTTTATAAATTAAGCCTCTAATGTTAAAAATTTGATGCACGGCTAATTACAAAAATTTTTGGAATTCCTACTCCATGTAAGCAGTTTCATTAATGCAGTTGTATATTAGCCATATTTATATATTTTAAGAGAGCTTCTATTTATACTTCCGAAAACAACATTTGAACCTTTTTGGTTAATGGATCTCCAATTTACTTTTTTTAAAGAGTTAAAATGCTATTTACACCTCCTTAATTTTTTCAAAATGGCCATCGCAAAAAAAATTAATAAAAACATTTTCTTTTTAGAAGATTGGAAAGAAAATAGGTAATTAGTTCTTCTTCCTTATTTTGTACATTTGATAATTATATTTTCTCATCCTATTGGTTCAAATTTATATTATTATATAAATTTATCGAGAGTGTGAAGCCTGTTTGTTCATAATTACAGTACAACTATTTTTAAGTTCTTTACCCTAATTTTTTTTTGAAAAAAAAAAAAAAAAAAACGCTTCTCGGGCTTCCTAGGATAGGTGATATCTTGCAGATATATAGAGCTAATATATATAAGATAGAGCTACGATATATATAAGTATATATATGACATTATTCCCAGCTTTGAACTTTTATTATATGGTTGTGCTAATATATGTCTCTCTATACACATTAATACGTACATATTATGTTCTCTAATCTTGAGAATGGATCCAGGATCTCTTTTCCTGGTTGGAAGAGTAGGCTAGAACGCAAAACTTATGTATCTATCAGTACCTATACTACACCTAATATTTAAACTTCCATATTTTAAACAGTGGTAGCGATGCCATCTGAACTTCCATATTGTGGTATACGCTCAGTAGAAAAATGATCAATTGTAATAGCAACATGTGGTTGTTCAGAAAGCACTGGCTGCTGAAGCAGTTGTGGTTGTTCAGTCTTGAAATGGGCAACGGATGCTAGTTCGTGAACTGCTTCAGCAATCTTCTCAGCACAAGCTACGACTTCAGTAAGAAGCAATGCCACAGCAACGGATGGTATTGTTTCTAGCCAGTTAGCATCTTTCCATATGCCTCTTTTGAGTAACGATTTGAGGCTCTCAGCTGCTGCTTTTGATTGTGCAATGTGGTGATCAGCTGATGATGACAGAGTCATTTTCTTGAGCACTGCTGCTAATTCCTTTAATGCTTTTCCAGATTCGATGCAAATATTTATGCATGGTTCTTGGATTTTGCTTCGAATTTCAGCAGGAGCCTGCATTGAGAATGTCATAGTTGGATTCGCGAACTCATAATCATAATCCTAGTGGTTGCAGTGGTGTAAAGCAAGTTTTGGGTGGTTCACATACTTGGATTTCAGTGTTCAGGGAAGTATTTAGAGCTTCAATTTTATAGGCACATCGCCGAGTTAGGTTTCCGATATTCAAATACATCTCCCATGGGTGAAAGAACTTGAAATTGCCATGACCTGGTTCCCATCTTGCCAAGTTAGCCTGAAAAATAAAAACAGTTATTGAAAAACAGGACTAGTACGTATTTAACCAAATATTTTAGGTATCTGCTTCGCTACTAGCTAGTAGAGAACAGAACGAAATTTTTCGTAGTATACATGGTTGTAGGTATATATGATCGATTTTCTTTTGAGGATATAAAAGATATTCCTGTCCTCCTCGTCGATCTAGTTTTACTCACCATGGTTTCTTCAATGTGTTTTGATGTGAGAACACTTTTATATCGCTGAAGAAAAGATTTATTATCAATTAATGACAATCCATCCTCTTTTATGTCAAAGTATTCATATCCAAATCCTGTGAATCACGTAAAAGTAGTGCTTAGTCAAATGTTGTACTCATAAGTCAGTTGAAGCATCAGGTAGAAAATAACGAATGTCAGCATATATATATATATATATATACGTACCTTCCATAAAATCCCCAAGCTTTTCCATGTTACCAGAAACCAAATTCTGGAGATCAACTCCAATCCACACAGGACAAATGCACAAACAAACCATAATAGGAGTACAGCTTCCTATCGCAATCGTTGAAAGCCTCATGTGTGCGATGTCTAGTACCTGAGTTTCGCGGTAGCCGGATACCGAAACCAAGCAGAATGTCAGTGTGAATATCAACAGCCCGTAGTCATATCTTGCCTTTAACGCGGGGAAGAATCTCATGAAGGTCATACTTGCAGCTGCCAAACATGAAAAAAAGTCGTGCTATAAATTAACATATCACTCAGTCTATGTGAAATGTGCTTCAAATCACAAATGATTAGAAGCATATGTATGCTTAGAACACACCTACAACAAAGACGAAAACCGCAATCAATATTGGCTCTCCGACTTCTCCCCCATGAGTTGATATATGGTGAACTCCAACGCCTAGAGCACCAGCTAGTAACGTCGCCAACATCCTATTTATACCCTTGCCTAGGGTTGCTCCTAAAAAAATGAAAGAAACAATTAAAAGAGGGGGAACAAGACACCCCTATATATAATGTTTTTTATAAAAATTTATAAAAATTGATAAAAGGTTCACAAAATGGTTAAAGTATATTGAAAATTATGGTAAGATCCAATTCCCTAAAAGATTTTACATAGCTTTTCCTTTTTTTGATTCATTCACATTTTGACTTGAAAACATAGTTAAAATGTAATTAAACATATCAATGATCATCTTTACATTTCTCACCACTCGAGCACAACCACGTACTTGATATTATTGTGACCTAGGTCTCTTAAGGGAGAGGGGCATTTAACAATCAAAATATATATGAATACACAGGAATTTGAGTACTGTGAAAAAAATGCCTCTCAATGGTGAAGGCAACCTTGTAAAATTACAGAGTGCTTACCAACCGAGAACTCAAAGACAACGACCACGGTCAAGACAGCCCACATTGCATCGACACCAAAACCATCATAAAGCGGTCGATAGTAATAAAACAGAGAAACCAACGTCAGAGCCAGCCCTACTTTGAACGAATGCACAATTCTTCTCGGGTCATCCTCTCCGAGCTTCTTCGCCTCCCTTGCTGCGTCCACTAGCTTACCCCATGGCTTCGCCGGCACCACCTGCAAACACTGCAGCAAGCGACAGATAGGCCCTGCAGCGCAGCTTCCGTTCTCTAAGTCATCTGCAGAAGTCATTTCTGACAATAAAGCAACGCAATGCAAAGGAGAAGAAGACGAAGAAGAAGCAGAGCTAGCTGAAGTAAAGCAATGATGCGTGAAAAGCTCGATGGGGGTGTCATGATGAATATATAGAGAGCTGAAAGGCAGAGATGCAAAATCTGGAAGATGAAAGAGAGACAGATGTTGGTGAATGGATATGTGCCGGGCATGCAATCAAGACTTTGGTTAATGAGGTGGGGGATGATTCGTACGGTAACGTACCGTACTAGGATGTTCAAACTGAGAAAGAGATTCAGTTATCAAATTATAACCGTGTTTGCCGGAAACGGTGTAGTTTGCATAAGGAGCACTCCTTATATATAAGTACGTGCTCATCTATATATTATAACAAGTAAACCTTCGAGTTACTGCCATTGATTCTATCATGGAGTTCTACGAATTTGACAGAAAGAAATTATATGTTCATTATCGAAGTCGTGCGTTTAATAGTTGAAGAGAAAGGGGAACTGGATCACTTGAATAAAGGGTATGGGAGTGCGAGGTGGCAAACTAATGAAGAAGGGTCCTGCATGTTTGTTAGAAATGGAAGAGTTTCTCAAGGTCATTGATCCTTGTGCCACCATTGAAGACGGAAAAGATCTGTCTCAAGCTCAAAGAAAGAAGTAAGAATTCTTTGGAAGAGGTGCAACAAAAAAAAACGTGGTACTTGGTGGCTTATATTATGCATGCTGCTTCATATATAACAGTTGTCGTTCAATTCTTCAAAACCCTCTAATTGGGATCAACGAATAAGTTCAGGTGTTTGATTATGTTTCTGAATTCTTCAAAACCCTCTACTCTAAAATTATATAATAGATCAAATATATACACAATGAGACTCATAGGGCTTTTGTATAGCTGTTGACATCTCTACACTTATCGCGTGGACATCTCTCTACACTTTGTATATCCCTTGTTATGGTCGGAGCAGTCCACTAAACAAAATCCGAATGGAAAATGTTCTAAAAATAGGCGAATAAGCCAGTTAATTTATTTGCTGAAAAATTATCATTTGGGGTCAAATCCTAAATCCGAAAACATCGAATATCACTTTTTTAAAAGAAATTGAGCCATGACTGTTCCAAACTAGATATTGTTAATTCATACTAGCTAATACGTACATACTGTGTTGCGGCCTATTCAGTACACCATATTGAATTACATATCTCGATCGATCAAGGAATAAGAATTGACCAAACTATTTTGCTGGACTTAAATACTCTTATACTCTTAATACCCTCCCTCAATTATATGTTTAGTAATGGTTAGAACAAATTAAAATACACAACGTACAATAGCCCAAATATAACCATTTACGAGAATAATATGACTAAATGAAATCAAAAGATTCATAACACTACCAGAAAAGGGGTTATAGCCGACGACGCCATCTCGTCGGCCGTTTTCATTAAATCGTCGGCTATAGTCATAGCCGACGATACTTCGTCGGCTATTCTCTCGTCGGGAATGCACCGTCGGCTATAGTATAGCCGACGACACTGAGGGTAAGTCGTCGGCTTATAAAACACGCGGTATAGCCGACGAATAAAGCGTCGTCGGCTATACTTCGAACATTGCCGACGACAGGATCGTCGGCTTCAACAATTACGTAATTGCCCCTAACCCGGAAGTATAGCCGACGATAGTGTCGTCGGCTATACTTCCGCATAGCCGACGAATTAATCGTCGGCCATAACAATCGCCGGTACCACTATCGTCGGCT
This sequence comes from Potentilla sterilis, assembly GCA_963682095.1. Lineage (NCBI taxonomy): Eukaryota > Viridiplantae > Streptophyta > Magnoliopsida > Rosales > Rosaceae > Potentilla > Potentilla sterilis. The sequence goes on along the minus strand of OY821755.1, from coordinate 30,759,751 downwards.
ATACATCCGGCATAGCCGACGACACTATCGTCGGCTATACTTCCGGCATAGCCGACGAATTAATCGTCGGCCATAACAATCGCCGGTACCAGGAACGGCTTTTTTTTGCCGGAAGCCGGGAGGGTATAGCCGACGAAATATGGCCCATTTCGTCGGCTATAACCCCTAAATATTTAAAAAAATTTAAAAATTTAATTCGGGCCCAATTTCACTTCGTCTTCGGTTTGGCTGCAGAAAATCCACAAACAAACATCCAAATATCCAACAAATATCCACATCAATCAATTCCTAATATCCTACCTACTGTACAAATTAACCCCCTAGCTAACTAGTCATCTACTCATCATCACCCCCTAAACGCGTAGCGTCGTCGACCGGATCGTTCGAGTTCCGGTGGCTATGGCTATCCTGATCGCCTGGCGTACTCCGATGCGGGTGGGGAGTGGGGACGACGAACTGGGGCATCTGTGGCGGAGGCGGGGGCTGGAGTCCAGCCTGCTGGGCCTCCCAAGATAGCTGCATCCATCGGTACATCTCCACCACAGATGCGTCTCTGGCCTGCTGCGCCGAAGCCTCCGCGGCCCTCGCCAACTCCGCCTGCTCGAGCGCCTCCACCACCCTCGCCAACTCCGCCTGAGTCCTCTGCAGCTAACCGCAACATTCGGCACACAGATTTTGTCGGAATCTTCCCATTTTTCAACCGTAGACGTATTTCAATATTTCGGTTGTATCTTATTTCACGACACTTTTGCATTTGAAGGGTCTACGTATAGCAACTATTTGAAACTATACATTCACTTAAACACTTAGTAAACAAGTTAAGGAACATTAGTGCATATGTTCCGATTTCGAATCTAAAAGTTTGGAAAATCTATTCCAACCGTCAGATATCACCGTTAAGATTAAATACATGTATGAAAAAAATTCCAACTACATCTGACAACGTTAAAGGCTCGATCGGTACGGTCAATACAATTTCCCATAAACTCGGAAAACGGTAATTAAGGACGAAAAAAGTATTCATACATGCATGCACCATCGTACACAAATTCCACATAAAGAGTATACTAAGGATGGTAATCAGAATCATCCTCATCACTTGAGTCAGACGTAGTATAGTAGTTCATATCTGGCAACCGGTGCTCGTACTCGTCGTCTGAGTCATCGTCTGCCTGATATAGACGATTCGGATTAACATCATACATGGGCACCTGACCCCTAGGAAGTCGAACCACTCTGCCCGGCGTCACATTATTATCGCGGATGGTGGAGGATTCCGGAATGTCGCCGGCGTCCGGCTCTTGGTATGCGGTCGCTTCTTGACACTCTGTGCTCACACCAAGTGTGGTAGCACTGTATATGTCTCGCTGAGACACATGGTTAACTACCTTCCACGTGCCTTTGTTCAATGGATCGTCCAGATAAAAGACCTTTTTGGCCGCTGTGGCGAAAACAAAGGGGTCGTCTTCATACACACTAGTGGCGGTATTCACCGAAAGTATGCCGTACTGATCGATCCGTATGCGGTGCGGCCTAGTATCAAACCATCGACACTTGAACAAGTGGACTTTCATGCGGTTCCCATAAATGAGGTCAACAACTGACTGTAGGACACCGTAAAAATCCACGCCCCCCTCTGCACCATCGACCATCACCCCACAATTCTGTGTTTTGCGTTCCCCGTCTCTAGCTTCACATATATACTTAACGCCGTTGACATCACACATTGGGCGGACTGTGGAAGATATCGGCTTCATCGACAACAGCCTCAATTCCTCTGAGTAATTTGTATGACCACCCCTCTCAGCCACTTGCATCAGCTGAAAAATATAACTCAAATCAGTTGGTGTGTTTATGATTAAAGAATAGGGAACTATAAAATAAAGCCATCTAATATATATATTTATACACTTACCCATTGTGGAAAATAGTCTGCAAACGTCGTGTTGTGGTACTCGACATCACCGCGAACTTCCTTGCAGTGAAGATGGGTTCGTTTCCAATATTGTACCTCCGGACAGTTTATTAGAACCCACCAGTGGGCAATCCCTACCTCATGGTCAGGCAACTTGTCCACCCCCTTCTTCTTGAAGCTTCCGTATGGTACAACAGAGTTGGCGACGATAGATAGGTTGAACTCGGGGTCATCTCGACTTGGATGTTGTGGGGGGTCCTCCATCGCTCCCAAGTACAACTTGGCGTACGTTACACACTCATGCGCAATGTAAGCTTCAGCAATACACCCCTCAGGCGCAGATTTATTGTGCACATATTTCTTGTACTCTCCAAGTTGTCTGCAAGGTTAACAAGTGCATGTTAAGAGCATGCAACTTTTATTTAAAAACATGTATAAATCAAATTTATGAATAACATGTACCTTTCGATGGGATACATCCAAGTGTAGTGTACGGGACCGGTAAGCAACAATTGTTGGGGAAGATGGATCATCAGGTGAGACATGATGTCAAAGAAGTTTGGGGGAAATATCCTCTCGAACTTGCACAAGATAAAAACGATTTCCTCATGCATTCTCATGAGGTCTGATTTTCTAACTTCTCTAGTGCATAACTTCTGGAAGAATCTTGACAACGCCACCAACGGCTCAACCACTTCATCGTCCAAGTACGCTCGAATGAAAATAGGAAAGAGGCGTTGAAGCAGTACATGGCAGTCGTGACTCTTCAATCCGTACATCTTGTTGTCTCGGTAGTTAACACACTTGCTTATGTTACCCGCATAGCCATAAGGATACCTGCATAGCCATTAACAACAATTAGATTTCATGCATATATAGTCGTCCAACAACAGATGGATTCTTTAGGGAATACATGCCTAATTAATAAAAAGTTACCTGACATTACTCAGCCATCCAAAGATTTCATGTTTCTGGTCCCTGGTGACGGTGTAAGGAGCTTGGGGCATTTTGCTCCTGCCCTCTCTCAACCACAAATGGTCCCGCAATCCCATATTTCTCAGATCAACGGGTGCCTTGGGGGTGTCTTTTGTTTTCTTCTCCCAATTCAAAACTGTGCCAACCACGGCTTCACCCACGTTCTTCTCTATATGCATGACATCCAGGTAGTATCTGGTAGCTAACCTGGCCCAATAAGGAAGTTCCCATAAGATGCTCTTGTGTGACCAGAACCTATACCGATCCGGCCTCTCTGGAATCGTGCGCAACACATCGGGATGATTGCTAAGCGGACCAAAGTCATACTCATTCAACACTGCCAATATTTCCTCCCTTGTCCATTGCTCGGGTGCCCAGCCCCTTTCTTCAGTCCCATCAAAAACCTGTGCATCGTCCCTAAATGGATGGTCATGCGGAAGCCAACGACGGTGACGCATCTGGACAATCTTGCTGCAATGAGGACTGGAGCAATCAACAGTCATGCACTCTGAACAAGCCCTGTAACCCCTGGTGACGCTGCCCGACAACATACCCCTCCCAGGAAAGTCACTGATCGTGCCAACAAGCATGGCATGCATCCGGAACATCTCATTTTTGAACCGGTCGTAGACCAGGTGGCCGTTCAGACTCAATTACGGGTCTCAAATACACATCGAGACACTTTCCCGGATAACCTGGGCCTGGAATCAACAATGTGAGCATGTTATATTCCTTCTTCATGCACATCCACGGTGGAAAGTTGTACGGAAACAAAATAACTGGCCACACACTGTACTGAAGCTCTTTCTTGCCAAAAGGGTTGAAACCGTCGGATGATAGCCCTAGCCAAACATTTCGAACCTCTGATGCAAATTCAGGAAACTCCAACACATTCTTCTTCCAAGCCTCTCCGTCGGCTGGATGTCTAAGGGTGTCATCGTCAGGCACATTCCTCTCAGCCCACCATCTCTTAGCTTTGGCCGTGAAAGCACACATGAACAACCGCTCAAGCCTATCAATCAGCGGGAAGTACCGAAGTATCTTCACAGCTTTCTTGTTCCCTTTAGGAGTGAACTTATACCGCTCTGTATTGCATACTGGGCAGTATTCAAGATCTGCAAGTCCTTCCCCGTAAAACAGAACGCAATCGTATCTGCATGCATGAATCTTGATGTAGGAAAGACCGAGATCTTTAAGGATATGTCGCACCTTATGATGACTGGTAGGAAGCCGATGTCCGGGGGGCATCGCCCCACCCCATAGCCGAAGCCAATCATCAACCGATTTGACAGTGCCTTTGTTCTCCGTTTTGATCTTCATCACTCCCATGACAGATTCAAGGACAGTCTTACTGCATCCGGGGTGCAACGGTGTCTGTTGCAATGCGATCAGGTTGTTGTACTTTTCCATACCACTTGTGTTGACCGGAGATCGGGGTAATGGCTCGAGTGGCTCAATATCAGGGAAACACTCCATCTCCGGAGGAGGGAGTTGCACATCTGGTGCTTCATCAAAGACACCGCTCTCACGAGGAAACATATCGTTGATCCAGTTCGTTGTTGGATCATTGGAGGAACTCCCTCTCTCGGCAAATTGTCCATGATCATGAGGACCCGCAAACTCTGGTTCACCGTGATAAATCCAATTAGTGTATAGGACCCAAAATCCATATCTAGCCAAGTGTTGCTCCACTGTCTCTATGGAAAACCGGTGTCGTGGGGTGGCACACTTGCACTTTTTACACGGACAATAATGAAGTGTAGTGTCTCCACAGTTAGCCATCACAAAATCCAGGAAACTCCTAACTCCATCATGATACGCCTGATCCCATCTTCCAAGGGTAATCCAACTCTTGTCCATCCTGTAAATTCAAGAAATAAATATAGCTATATATAGATATGTATATATGCACGTACTACGTACGTACGTACGTACGTACTAATTAATTAAAAAATTCATCATTACACACACACACACACACATATATATATATATATATATATATATATATATATATATATATATATACACATGCATCCCTAAATTAATTAAAACATCGTCAATCTCCCTAATTAATTAAACACAATGTATTTTTTATATATACCAAAAATATATTTTTAATTACAATTAAATTAATTAATATATATATACATTTTTTCATCAAATTCATCTAAAATCACCTATAAATCAACAATCAATCACTAATCTTCAACAAAACTTCAATTCTATCTAACCAACAAATCAACCCATTAATAATCTCATCTTAACACACACATATATATATATATATATATATATATATATATATATATATTGTTGTAGAATAATCGGAATTGGTCTACTCATTTCATTAGAGAATCCCTTTATATAGGGTGACGATTACAATGGTAATAACAATTACATTGATGATCATAATCACTGATTGAAACGTTACAACTTATTGATAACTGATTTCCTAATTTACTATCGTCATTACTTTGACGAAGGCACACAAAAGGTATTTTCCTTTAACACTCCCCCTTGTGCCGAGTCAAAGACGGAATGGTGCATAGATCGTTGCCTCATTAAAAACCTTGCCAAGTTACAAAACCCAGTGGGACAAAATAAAACTTGGACGAAGGGAAAAAGAGCACAACGCACCTTTAACCTTTGAGGATGTCATTAGACTCCCCCTAAGTCTACATCTCCCCCTGATCCTTACATTAATCAAGGAGGCTTTGAAAGCTTTCGCATTCCTATGTTTTTCCTTCAACACTCATTAAAAATGGTGCATGTGGTGTTGCCTCATTAAAAACCTTGCCAAGTAACAAAAACCCAATGGGAGAAAATAAAACTTTGGTCGAAGGACAAAAAGAGCGCAACGCACCTATTACATTTGAAAACAACATGTATGTGCTAGACTCCCCCCTGATGTCTGCAACTCCCCCTGATTTTTACATTAATCATGGGATTCTCCCTGATTCTTTCATTTGATCAAGGGAGCTTTAGTAACATCAGCACAGTTATGTGTTTTCACATGTTTTTCCAAATATGACTTTGAGCAATGATTTAGTAACTAAATCTTGCCATATCTTCCTCATATCCAACTTGATTTACTTTGATCTTGAGGATAAGGTTGTTCATGAACCGAACACATTGGTTCATATTGAACATCAGGTTCACTCGTGGTATGACATTCATATAATAAAATAGCCATAACTTCGTCTAGAGTATGAGTGAACCATCAAGAGATTTGAAATTGATCTGTAATAACAGATTTTCTTATCTCACCTTTAATGTGTTTTTCTTTACGCATAGTTGGCTATGACGTGGATAATTTCTTTATCATGTCACATTCTATGTAGAGATTGAATGAGCTCAAATCTTTCATATCTTTAATGAAAGAATGATTTGCGTTGCGTAGGCGCAGAGCTAAACATAGCTTTACAAATTTACATCGAATGAGAGGTCGAGTCTTACATATTATGTTTTAAGTACAATCATGCGTTATTGCACTTGTATAGGAATTTCATTTCCCAATACATCTTCGTCATCTTCCTTTAGATGAAAAACGGATCTATTGTTAGAGTAAAGACTTCGACTGATCATGAGAGTATATGGAGGCCTCACTTTATTCTTTAGAGTGCCTAAGCCGATTGATGTATGGTCACCATCAATACAGTCCTTGAGTTTCATTTCAAGACTGTGTATTCTCAAGATCTTTTCATTCTTAACTTAGGATTTACAATACATAGAGTATCTCATAATTCATTGAGAGTCTGTGTATATCCATAATGAGCATGCAATGACATAATTCACCAATCTCTTCCCAATCAAGTAGTCACTTTAGTGAACGTTTCAATTTCTTTTGTAAACGTACTCATGTGATCTAGAGTCACTTGATTTGTGTGGATCAAGTCCGTTTAGGATCCTCATGTATATCTCTTAATTAGATCCCCATAGAGATATATGTTTTGATCACTTTTCGTAAGCTGCATGTTCAGTTTTTCGGAAACTACCAAACTGACAAGGTAGTGGAGTGCAATGACATCCATTACGAGAGATTGTCTCATCGTAGTCCATTACGAGAGAATATCTCCTCGCAGTCGATTCCAGTGCGTTTTTGAGAGACCTTGCGCCATAAGGTGAGTTCGCATACTCTTATTCTCATTACGCATTCTAACAAAGATACATTTGATAGGGTTTATATTTGCGGTGTCGGCGTCACCTGCCCAAAAGACCTATCTCTTTGTTTATACTGGATCGCTTCTTTCCATTAGGCCAGTTTACTAAGTTGACATTTTTCAACGAAGTATGGTTCGATAGTAGACTCATTATTCCACGTCCTCATGTACACTAGTGTAATGTGTTTGTAGAGATCTCTATACTTTAAGGATTGGTTCTAACATTTGAGGCGTCCCCCAATGATAACCACAATCCATAAATATTCTCATGAGACGGATTTGAGTATCACTGATCAATAGATCAGGTTGTGCCAAACTTGTTTACTTCCTTTACACAAGTATGTATCGAACTTAAGGTGGCCTCCCCCTCTTCCTTGGAGAGCCACGGCCTGTGACACCATTTATGCCACTTATGGCGTCACCATACTACCATCCATGGTGGTAGTGCAATACCCAATTCCTCTTGGGTGATACCATGTCCTTTTGATAAAACACAATCCTTGCAGGTATATTTGCAGCAGGTTTATATGATCTCGTCACTTTAATGTATAAGACATCTGCACACTTTACTTTGTGTGATTTTGGGGATCGAGATGAGACACAGTGGGGACAAACCACGACAATTCCTGTCGTTCCACTTGAACATGCTTGTTCTTATCTCCCCCTAATGACGGGAAGACTGTCTCATCAAAGTGACACACCGCAAATCTAGCGGTGAGGAGATCGCCTGTCAAGGTTTCGACATAGCGGACTATAGCTGGAGGTTCATATCCAGCATAAATATTTATTCATCTCAAGTAACCCATCATTGTGCGCTGTGGCGGCGCAATTTTGGCACATAAAAACATTTAACCGAGCTCAAGGATTGTAGATCCGTGTCAATCCAAAAGAGCTCAAGGATTACAAGTTCGTTTGAAATCCTTTAAAATCCTCACACATAGTCACTAGCTATGGTGTAAATTGGTTCAATGATGTGGTCATAGATGAATAAGTAACGCTGCATGCAAAAATTGCATAACCCAAAACGGAAGTATTGGTGTGCTTTACCAATATTAAGACTATTACTGTAGTCGTTTTCCGTGAGACCAATTGAGTTTTTATATAGGAATATGATGTCCATTACAAATCTCATATAATAAGCCATAAAATCATCACACCTACGGAAATTAACCCGGCCTAGGTGCTTTGACTTTCTAGCATAAGCAGCATAAATTTTAGTTGTGGATGGTGTCATGACACGTGACCAGCGTGTCGACACAACAACCAACACCATAAAATATCTAAGGTGTCCGCAAGTTGGTTGAATCGATCCACTGAATCCTCTTTTGATTCAATATAACAACATAATGAGAAACTCATGTGTCCTTTGCATATGATGATCTCAATCATAATTGCTTTAACGAATAGGCTTTTGAGTGATGTGCTTCGATTCATAGAATCACAATAGATAAGAAGCATAATATGATATAAGTGCATGTACTTGTGCATCAAATATATTATAATGCCACATTGGGGGAGCGGCGGAATTTAGGAATTGAACATACGTCTTCAACCCTATATGACAATATTTGAGGATAAAATGTTCATTGATCGTCCTCAGATTCATATGTGAACCATATTCTTCTGGTGTTTGCTTCTATTTATCCAAAAATATGGGTGTCCATAGTAATTTCTTTAATGTACGGATCACCAGATCAAAGCCAATCTATGTCAGATTTCCAAAAATATCATTTTCTTTTGACTTTAGGTTCAATTAGCGGTTACATATAACCCACTAAGTTGACATATAAACTACTCTAATACTGGTTTACATCCGCAGTCATTAGAGGTAATGCAAAGGAGCTCAGATGACATTCTCATCTATATCTTATTACATGAACATCGTGGCAGAAATTTCTTTAAAATGTGGAATAAATTCAATTTTCTTTTATCGCATAAATTGTCAATTTGACATATGCTCAATATATACATCGAAAAGTAACTCAAGTTCTTTAGAGTAAATCGATGGGGATTGTAATAAAAAAAATATTGTAATCCCGGTTAGGCAAGTGCATTATGAATCCCAAAGGAAAAGATATACTGATCCTTATCACTTTCTTTGATATACTAATCATTATCATATACTATTGATATAGTACTACTGTTCTTCAGTACTATTATTTCAGGGATTACATTGTGCGTTTCTTTGCACACGGTTTTTTTTGTTTCATGCCTATATTATGATATGTTGCTTTACTTTATGCAATACTTTGCAAAGTTAGATGCAGAAAATTGAATTATGTATATTATGAATAAAATTTGAATAATTCTCAATTCATTTAGAGAAATTTCAAAAATGAACGTGCCAACAATTATATTTAGTCTTGTCCAATTTAAATAGAGAAACTTTAAGACCAAAAGTCTAGTTTAGGACCAAAAGTCGTATTTAAGCGTAATAGCCTTTATAAGGATATCTTGTAAGTTTAAAAATAGACTAATCAAAGTCTATCTTGGATTGAGCCAGATCCTTTTTGCTCTTTTAATAGCTGCAATGATGAGATGTGTCATTTGACATATTCTTCCCAGATGTTAGTTGTAAACTCATTTTCAATGTTATTGTTGGATATTGAAAATACTTTTTCAAAATCCGCGTACTCATATGATTCTTTCATACTTATTGTAAGTCGTAGCTAATTCTTTGTTAGCTTAAAATGTACGTATCAATAGTTCATTGAATTACAACAATGGCAGAATGCTTTACTGCACATGACATGTCCCCTATGTCATCTTTTAAATATTACATTGTTTCCACTTACTTTTGGATGATTATATGACTTTTACGTCCATGGTAATTACCCTTTGTTTTAGGGTCGTTGCATTACTTTGCAAAATGTGTTCCTGGAAATTTTTTTTTCTCATACATTACATTGTCATTGCCCTTTGGTGTAGGGTTGTTGCATTACTTTGCATAATTTGTTCCAGGGAATTTCTTTTTCTTAGACCTTACATTGTCATTCAAGATATTGAAATTATTTATTTAGCTATTTACATCAAGCAATTTTGCATAAATATACCATGTTCAAGCCTTTGTCGGCTTAATAGGGGAATTTGGTACTCAAATTCTTCAGAGTCCAATATGTCAAAACTAAACTGTGATGGTTAAACCATCTGTAAAATATAGGAAGAATAAAATATATTAATCTCGTGGTCTAAATGACATGTACGACGACTAATATAAACCAAGATACTTTATGGTAAATCTGATGCTTCGTGAAATTTCGTTATCACAATAAATTTTTTTATTTTTCCATATTCATTGCATGTAAAGCTAATGAAATTTCATTATCATTGCTTTTTATATAATCAAGAAGATATCCATGATGAAAATTTTTCAAGAAATTAAAATTGGATCTCAAGACCAAAATTTGTAATGGTCATATTTTTCTTACTTCGTGAAAATACTTTTCCACATTATAGGTTTGTCACTTTTTCTTTATATTACGAAGCTCATGAAATTACATTATCAGAGCAGTGTTCAAAATAAATAATATCTTTAAATAAAACAATTATTTAACACTAATAAAATGAACATATAACGCTTCATGTTTCATATTTATATAAATACTAATGCAATCAATTTTAATAGAGCATTATATCATATAAATAACTGAAACAAAATATAATGAAAGCAGAGCGTCAATGTAAATATTACTTGTAAGTTTGCCAAATAAACTGCATACGAATTGATTGCTCGATTTCCGACTCCAAATTTGTCGTCGCATATTCATCGCCGCATCATTAAATTGATATGTCACATAAAAAAATATTCATATGATTAGTCACTTTAATCATACATTTACCATATCAATTAAATAATTTCATATCTACTATTAAATTCGTAAAACAGTAAATAGTCACAGTAAATATAAATTACTATGCTGTAGTAATTTTAAATTTACCTTTAAATTTTATTTTTAAAAAAAAATTCTTTTTTTCGGGTTGGGTCAGGCCCAAGGGTTGGGCCGGGTCGAAGGACCGAATCGGGTCGGGGCGGAATTCCGGGTCGAGCAGATCTGCAGCAGATCGCGTCGAAGGCCGGATCGAGTCTGGCGTCGTCTGGGCAGAGGCGGAAAGGCCGAGTGAGGTGGCCGGAGGTGTTGCCGATCTCGTCGGAGGTTCGCGTCGGCGGCGTCATCGGGCTAGGGTGGGGATTTGCCGGTTTCGGGGAAACGGGATCGGGAGGCTCGAGCCGATCGGAGGTCGAGATCGGAGGTGAGCGACGCCGATTGGAGCTAGCGGCGTGGGATCGTGCTCGATCGGAGGAGGAAAGTAGATCGGTTCTGGAGCGGATCGCGACCGGGAGGGCTGCGGCTTCAAGCTTCAACGGCGACGGCGGAGGAGGGTGCCCAGAGCAATTGTCTGGGTGCGTTGAGCATTTGGACCCTCTGCCGACAAATATGTCGTCGGCAGAATGGGTTTCTGGATTATTATTATTTTTTTTTTTCAGAAACAAAGGCCTAGGGTTTTTTCTTTTTTTTCTTCTCTCTGGCTAAAGCAAAGTGCTGATAACGTGTTGTAGAATAATCGGAATTGGTCTACTCATTTCATTAGAGAATCCCTTTATATAGGGTGACGATTACAATGGTAATAACAATTACATTGATGATCATAATCACTGATTGAAACGTTACAACTTATTGATAACTGATTTCCTAATTTACTATCGTCATTACTTTGACGAAGGCACACAAAAGGTATTTTCCTTTAACATATATCAAATTAATCACACATTTATTCTAATTAAACTCTAAATTAACACACCTCTGCATATAACCAACTAAATCAACACACACAGCAATATACGTACCTTTCAAGCTTATGGCCGAGGTTTTGGACGATTTCAGAGCGTTTTCGAAATGTTTTCGACGAATGAGCTCGCTGCTGCAGAATGGATCTGATATAAGAGTTATAGCCGACGAATACCCTCCTCGTCGGCTATAACCAAAAACTTTTCGTCGGCTATAACTATTATAGCCGACGAATACCATCCTCGTCGGCTATAACCAAAAACGTTTCGTCGGCTATAGTTATAGCCGACGAGTTGTCGGCAGTCGTCAGCTATAATATTATAGCCGACGATGTGGCCGACGAAATAGTAATTCGTCGGCTATGACCCCTTATAGCCGACGAAGTACTATTTCGTCGGCCGTTTTTTCCCATATCGTCGGCTATAACCCCTTTTCCGGTAGTGTAATATCAGAATTTATATCTCTGACCCCTGTGAAATGGATATCTCAAATTCTTTCGTTCTCTCACTGTGTCACTCTTCAATCTTCAATCATTTTCCAAGTAATTTATAACTCTAGCGCATGCATCACGCAAGACTACTCAACGAGAAAATCCCATCACCAAGACATTAGACATGTTATATGCCAAAAAGGAGAAAAAACAGAAAGATAAAGAACTCGCCCAGCTTGTGCTCCTGTCTGTCATGCACATGAAAAGCTAAAATATAAGGCTCCAGATCTCTTCATTACTAGAGTTAATAATTCATGGACAATGGCGAAGAACATTTCTGGAACAAGAATAAATATTATATGCTCTGACATGTGAGACATATATATATTTTTTGTGGCATTTTGCCCTATATATCGTATAACACACACCTCTCAGCTCTAACATATCAGTAGACGACTACTCTCTGCTCTGTTAAACCACTCTTTCTAATTCATAGGCATCTCATTCACCACTAACTGTAATACTATACCAGGTAGAGAGCTATCTTCTCTCTATTTTCTCCTGCAGCTAGCTTCTGGTAGCTATAGCACTGACATCCATGGCATCTTCAGAAAAGGACCATGATCAGGTTAAAGCTACAAGACTCTTCGAGAGGTTATGGGGGAAAATAGTTACGTTTGGCTTGATGTTGAAGAAACTAGGGGAAGAAGATCCAAGAAGAATCGTTCCTTCTCTTAAAGTGGCACTTGCTCTTACATTGGTCTCCATGTTATTCTACTTTGAACCACTCTTCGAAGGTTTTGGTCTTGCTGCTATGTGGGCTATCACTACTGCAGATTCATACGGAAGCGACGACTTTTTGTCGTCGTTTTTGACCAAAAGTCGTCGCTTCCGTATGAAAGAGACGAAAAGTTGTCGCTTCTATGTCGTCGCTTACTTTTCGTCGTTTCCGGTAGTAAGCGACGAGTTTTGGGTCAAAAGTCGTCGCTCTTATTTTGTAAGCGACGACTTCTAACTTGGTCGCCTTCAAATAACAGCGACCACTTTTGATCGTCGCTTCCGTGATAACAGCGACGAGTTTTGGTCGTCGCGTCCATAATACCAGCGACGATTTTTGGTCGTCGTTTCCATAATCCAAGTGACGAGTTTTTGTCGTCTCTTCTAGAATATAAGCGACGAGTTTTGGTCGTCCCTTAAACAATAGAGGCGACGAATATTGAACAAAATTGGTCGCTTTACGGAATCAATTAAATCTGTGTATTATAACTTTAAGCGACGAATATTACTCAATATTCGTCGCTCCTATGTTTGTTACAGAGAAGGAAACCTTTTTGTTGGTGTTGTCTGGACATATTCCATTCACATAAAAATAACACAAAATGCATTTCAATTGAGATTTCACACATATCCAACATAATACAAGCACACTACATTTTAGAAATACGTAGATTACATTCAAATCTTATATCATCGTTTCATAATCTACATAATACAAGCACACTATATGTAATGTAGATGTTCCATAATACATGTAATGTAAATGTTCCATTACAAGGGAAAAAAATCCTAATCTAGGTCGTCGAACTCGAGATTACCTTTGGATGCACACGAGGATTTATCCGGGACGGTGGCAGTTGGTTCGGGCACATTGACAGCCACATTGCCTTGGGCCGTTATGACTTGACCGAGGAGAGCCTCCAACGTCGCCACGCGTTGCTGCCACTCTTCTTTGTCGTGTCTGCTCTCCTCAGTGACGACTTGTAGCTGCCTCTTCAACTCATCAACCTCCGAACTGTCGCGGGACACGCGTGCACCGCCTCTTGGTTTGGGCGGGCGTCGTAATGCATCCCCTAACCCTGCAAAAAAGGTAAAACAAAAAAATAAATTTAAAAACGATTTCGTATCAAAAATAATAAAACTGAACAGAACAAGATGTTTTAAGAAAATATACCCCGGACCCTCGTGCCCGGCTTCCCACCCAGCTCCTTCTCGACGACAGCCATCTGCTCCTCGACGCTAACGGGACCCGTCACGTGACTGCCGCTCGCTTCACCACTCACTCGAGAAGCACAGAGCTCATCCATCTTCCTCTTGACCGCCGCCTACAAAAAAAATTTCATTGATTTGTGTTATTATATTTTTTAATTCGAAATAACTGAAATCGTTGGACCAATAGGGAAGTCACTTACCACTTTCTCCTGCGCATTCTGCGATGCTTGATAAACATCGCAGACTGTCTGCAGTATAGGTGCTGGATGCCCTTTCTCCTGATTCGCAGCGACCCGGTAGCTGTAGGGTATGGTGCCAAAGTGGTGGTTAATTGCAGTCCCCTTCTCCTTGGCGTTGTTTCGGTTAGCGGCATTCCGGGCACACATCCTCTGCAAAAAGTGAAGATTAAATATGAGTATACCAAGCTGTTTTCTGAAATGCAAAAACCTCTAATTAAGTTACATTACCTTGTAATCGTCGTCCTCAAAGTGCACTTTGAGCCACTCCCACTGCTCCGGTCGGTGGATAAACTATGTAGGCGTCGCCTTGGACACTTCCACGTAGTGTGTGTGGCAGTCGTACTTCCAGTCCTTGTAAATATTTCCAGCCGTCTCGTCAATGTATTTCCACATACCTGTCTCAGTGGGAGGAAGGTGATAGAGCGTCTAGTAACAAACAAATAAAAAAAAAACATTAGAAACATCATATTTCAATATAATGTCACTGAAAAAAAATGTTACAAAAATTGTAAAATAATTTTTTACCTCCATATAAGTGGTCAATGTATCCTGATCCTCCTCTTTCAGCTCAGCAAATGAAGGCGCAAGCATCGGCACTTTGCTCCGGACGGCGCTCCCGATGTCTCGGGACATCAAAGTCTGCCACTTCAATTCTGCGGGACCCTTGTGTTGCTCGGAGTAAGCAACCTTCAGAGGTTGGTTGTTGTTCATCATCTTCAACCACTGCGTCTTTGTGCCCGTATAGATACCAGGCTTATCAGGGTTCCGCCTTTTCACCTTCTTGCCCGTTCTCATATCAACCAGCTCTGTGATTCATTCAACAAACAAGGCAACAAATTAAACAGATGATTATTGTTAGTTATACATGCAGCTGCTAGTTTCAATTGAGCCTCAAAAACATTAGATCCTCATCATACACAAACCGGTATATATAAATCTTGGTGCTGCTGAAATAAAAGGCATCAAGGTTGATCACACAAAACGTACAAACTACATGCTCCATAACATAAAAAGAAATACTTCCTGACCTGCCATGATCAGGCACTGAACAAGCCATACATTGCAAAGAAGTTACACATAGTTTCTCAACCAAACAACTAAAACATTTGTTTCGTTTAAAACAGACCATTCTGGTTCTTACTCCACGACCTTCCAAAATGAAATAGTGGATCATATTCTTCCCCATAGAGCAACAAGCAGCATATTTCATTAGATAATGAATTGTACTCTCCAATAAGATCAGAACTCAAATTCAAAACAAAAATCAACCTGCTAGTATTATTCTACTATCAAAGAAACTATTCAACATATCGAAACACAAGAAATCCATACAAGAAAATAAAATACAAAATCGCTGCACTTGGGCAGCAAAGCATAAATTTGGAAGTCAAAAGCTAATTAGGCTTAAAGGGTTCATCTTTATATGCCAAAGATCATCATTATCCAATTCTAAATCAAACATTTAAGAAGCTGTGTCCGCCTACAACCTAAAATGCTGTGCTTGAAATAGCAGCGCGCGAAGAACCAAGCTAAATCTGAAACAGGAGATTACAAGACAAATGATAGACTGAGCATATATGTTGTACAGCAAGCCTTAAATCTATATAAACAAACTTAGCAAGACTCACACCAAATCTATATTAATCCGCAGCAATATAAACAAACCAATGCAAGACTCCAAACTTAGCAACAAAGCAACATAATCAAGGACAAAACATTAGGATAGATTGATACAAAAACAGTATGATAAGTGAAATACAGACAACATTAGGATAGATTGATACAAAAACAGTATGATAAAAGCCCATCGCCGAGAAGGCAGTTCTTGCAATTCTGAGAATAATAAAGACACACTGACTGTCTACAGATGTGCAACAGCTAAAGAAACCCACTTCATCAGGCACTCATGCAAAAAGTTATCTCCAAAGAAAACAGGTACAGGGCAAGGCCAGTAATCAGAAGAATCTGGAAATGAAAAGGAAAACTAGCAGAAATGAAACAAAGGCACAAAATTTAGCCAACCATAGAAGAATCAAAACACAACAAATACATTGCATACGAACCATTGATATACTAAAAGATTGCTTCTTTGCAATATCACCATGTACACAGTGCAGACCAAGAACTCCAATTGCATCCCAATTATTCATTATTAGGACAAGTCGACAGATTACATCAAAAACCTAACAAACAAAAGAAGAAACTACAATTGCATGTGCCTCCCATGCTCAACTACTTGTAAATCAATAGTAATTTCATTTAAATTAAAATTCCAAGCATATCCAACGTAAACATTTTCATCAATTCCAGATGATGCCTAAATAATTTCACAATAAGCTAAACAAGAAGATTTGATACAAAAACAGTTCAAGCATCCACATTCACAAAAATGAAAATTCTTGACAACTAAAATTTTAAATAAATTACCCGGCTCCTTCAGACCCCTCTTAGTCCGAATATTGAGGGGTGGTCCGTCATCCCCTTCCATAGCGGCAGCTCCACTGGCCCCGACACCGCCGCTCCCGGAAGTATGGCCACCTCCACCAGCCCCCAAGCCCGAAGGGGGGGGTTTCGTCGAGAGAGGGGATTGGCACCATCGCGTTTCCCTCTGGCACCGTCGTCGCCGAGT
The DNA here is from genome assembly GCA_963682095.1 of Potentilla sterilis. Classification (NCBI taxonomy): domain Eukaryota; kingdom Viridiplantae; phylum Streptophyta; class Magnoliopsida; order Rosales; family Rosaceae; genus Potentilla; species Potentilla sterilis. Next base: position 30,742,624 of record OY821755.1, on the reverse strand, counting down.
CCGCCGCCGCCGCAGCCGCCGTCGTCTCCTCCGCCGCTGCAGCCAATCTGGCTGCAATTTCGGCCGCTTTCCTCTCCCTTCTCGCCTCCAGGTCTTTCTTTCTCTGCTGGGCAGACGAACCTGGCGCCATTGTTGAAAATGGACGGGTTAGGGTTTCGAATTAAGGGTTTGGGGAAAGGGATTGGGGAACTTGGCGCCGTCTAGATGGGAAGGAGAGGGGTTGGAAGGAGTAGTGGTTTTTGGTTAGGGTTTAGGGTGGTGGTTTCGGGTTGGAAGGAGTAGTGGTTTTTCAGATTTAGGGTTTTTGGGAGGGAAGAAATTGGAGGGGGCCGGGGTTTTTCAATTTTGGGAAGAAAACGCAAATGAGGAAGAAGAACTCGATTCTGGAAATTTAAATCGATCGTAAGCGACGAATTTTGGAAAAAGTCGTCGCTCCACCAAAGTTAGCAACAAACTTAGTCCAAATTCGTCGCTTCATATACACTGCAGCGACGACTTTTGCCTCTTCCTAGGTAACCGAGGGGGCTTCAAAATTCGTCGCTTCATATACACTGCAGCGACGACTTTTGCCTCTTCCTAGGTAACCGAGGGGGCTTCAAAACTCGTCGCTTCATATACACTGCAGCGACGACTTTTGCCTCTTCCTAGGTAACCGAGGGGGCTTCAAAACTCGTCGCTTCAACATATATGAAGCGACGAATAAGTACAAGGAAGATAAATCTTCGTCGCTTAGGTTATTTACAGTGACAAATATTGGTATTATGCGTCGCTTCCATTAAATTTAACATATTTGTTATTTTAAGAAATATATGTTTTCATTTAATTATACAAGATTAAATATTGTTCAAATTTACAACAACAAATATATATATCATCATTATCATATTACAACATGTCCCATAATTAACTAGTACGCTTCCTCTTCGTCGTCGCCGCCATCGTCGTCTTCATCTTCCTCTTCTTCTTCCTCATCGAATTCATCGCCACTGTCATCTTCCTCACTGTTTGATTCTTCATTCTGTTCGTGTACTTCTAAATCGAGTTGGAGATTAGATGCATCAATATGGTAAAGTTGTATTGCACCTACTGTGTCCTCTTGGTAAGGCTCTGTGATCTGATTCCCTGAAGGAGCCATGTTGTCTGTAGTTGCAAGTACTTCGGCACTGTATACATTTCAATGCGACATTTCTTGCACCACCTTCCAAGTACCACCCGCCGCAGGATCGTCCAAGTAGAACACTTGTTTAGTCTTCACAGCAAGACAAAATGGTGAACTCTCATAGTAACTAGTGTTAGTATCCACTGATATCAGACCATGATCTACCTTGACGGTGTCAATTTCTTCATCCTCCTGATCGTCAGTGGTGTTGTGCCATATAACTTTGAACAATACGACCGACAAATTGTCTGGATAACATACCTCGACTACATAGTCAAGATGGCCATACAAGTGTTGAGACAGGTTCCCAAGCTTTGTGCTTAACATCACCCCGCTATTTTGAGTCACGAGCCTTTGGTCTCTATCGAATGAGACATACTTGATACCGTTCACGTTGCAGGCCTTATAGATCCGAGTGAATTGCGGACCTCGAGCCAATGACCATATTGCCCTGTTGAAATTAGGGTCCTGAGTATCATATATTCTCTTGGCCTGAAAAATAGATTGTGTCAGTGCTACACTATTCAGTTTTCGTAGAGAATTTTAAGAATCATATATTCAGTTTTCGTACAAATTTTAAAAACCATGGATGGAAACTCCTCCTTCGGTGGCGCTGGTCGTAATCGTCACCATATTTCGCCGTGTACAGCTGGAAATGAGCGTCCATGTAATATTGAGCTTCTTCTGTATCCGTCAAAATTTGCCAGTGAGCCTCAGCAGTTTGCTCCTCTGTTAACCTGATAGTTCCGGTGGTATCCATAATACACGGTTGAACTAACTGAGAAACAGAACTAATATTCCATACCGGGGGAATGGGCTCTTCGTGTTCTTCCAATTGCAGATACGACTTACAGTACGTCACCGACTCCCATGATATGTACCTTTCTGCAATACTCCCCTCCGGGTAACGTGTATTACTCATTGACTGTTTATAGTCACCTAATTGCCTGTAAAATGATGAATATCATTACTGCATATATAAGGTCAATACCAATTTAGTTTGAACATTAACAAACATATTTGATTAGTGCATATACCTTTCCGTCGGATACATCCATGTAAAATATACTGGGCCTGTAAGCATAACTTGTTCGGGAAGGTGAACCATGAGATGAACCATAGAGGTGAAAAAATGTGGAGGAAAAATCAACTCCAAATTACAGAGAATGATCACAATGTCATCTTTCATCTGTTGGACATCTATCTTCTTCAACTCCCTAGCACATAATTTTCGAAACCAATTTGACAATGCTATCAATGGCTTCACGACGTTATTCGGCAGAAATCCTCGGATAACCACTGGAAGAAGACGTTGAAGCAGGACATGGCAATCATGCGTCTTCAATCCATAGAACTTTTGCTCTGATAGTTTCACCTTATTTCTCAAACTTCCCGCATAGTCAAGTGGATACCTAACACCGCGAAACCATTCGAATACTTCTTCAAGACGATCTTGTTCAACTAAAAAGGGTGCATGAGGAACCTTTCCCGTCCTCTTTTGAGCTTCCGAACACCACTGACTTTTGCGTATTTTCCTCTTCTGCAAAGCTTCGCGAGCCCTTGGACCATCCTTGGTCTTCCCTTCAATTGAAAGAATGGTGGCCAGGATATTGTCACCCACGTTCTTTTCAATGTGCATGACATCTAAACAGTACCTGTGTAGCAACGACGACCAATAGGGAAGCATCCAAAATACGCTCTCGTGGGTCCAACATTGTCTGTTGTGGGCTGAGTAAGAGACATGAAAATCTGGATGCTGGTTAAGAGTGGCGTAATTGTGTGACCTAATTTCCTCCAAGATTTCATCCCCATCCTTATGCGCTGGTCTTTCTCTCCACTCTGGCTTCCCGTTAAATGCCAAACTGGATCGCATTGGTGAATTCTCGTCGAGCCATTTCCGATGTCCTTCATAAACAATTCTCCCACAAATATGTTCCGCCGTGAGGTCATCTAGACAAATTGGACATCCCTTGTACCCTTTCACCGTTGAACCCGCAAGCATCCCTAAACCAGGAAAGTCACTTATAGTACACATCACCACTGCCTTCATCGTGAATACATCATTGTCGACTCTGTCAAAAGTATAGACTCCATTTTCCCATAAATCTATGAGCTCGTCGATCAATGGACTAATGAGTACACTAAGGCACTTTCCTGGAGATTTAGGGTCAGGAATCAACACGGCCAGCATATTATATTCCTTCCTCATACACATATTAGGGGGTAGATTATATGGCATCACAACCACGGGCCACGTACTATGCTGGGTTGTCATTGTTCCAAATGGACTGAAACCATCAGTTGCCAATCCAAGCCGCACATTTCTTCCCTTAATGTCGTCGAAACCTGGAAATGTCCTGTTAAAATGTTGCCATGATTCTCCATCAGATGGGTGCCGGAGGGTACTTTCATCTTGTCGCCTCTCCTTATGCCATCGCATATGCTTTGCTGCGTGTGGGGACATAAATAGGCGTTTCAACCTTGGAGTGATAGGGAAATACCATATTATCTTTTTTGGAATGTCATCCGTATCTGGCTTATATCTTTGAGCACCACATATTGGACAAGTCCTACGAGTCTTATTTGCAGCCCCCCTGAATAGGTAACAGTTGAACTCACAAACATGAATTTTTTCATATCCAAGGGAAATATCCTTGATGATTTTTTTAATTCTCGAATAACTCACAAGAAAATTGTTGACTGTAAAAAACTTATGCACCCATTTACATAATTTATCAATACTCGTATCCGACCATCCGTTTTCAACTTTAATTTCCATTGCATGTAATGTGGCACTTAATACAGTTTCTTCACTCCCTTCATACAATGGGGTTTGAGACTCCTTTAGAAGCCTTTCGTACTTAGCATAATCATCATCTACCATGTCATTGAACTGAACTTCAGCGTTTTCTTGAGCGGCATTATAATCTGCATCTGCATGGTATCCAGGATAGTATGGAAATACATCTTGTATAATCTCCACAGGCGGGATCACTGAAGGACCGGCAACACTGGAAGCCCGTACTCTGTCTTGAAGCCACTGTCTCCGTGTACTGATCATTGCCGGTTCACCAGAAACTTCCCCGTGCAGGTGCCAAACTGTGTAAGTCGGGTCTAAACCATGGTGCAAACAGTGATGATAAATCTCTATGAGTTTCTTATAATAAGGACCATTTTTGCAAACTGCGCACGGACAAGGGAGAAATTCAATGCCAGCAGTGCGAGCGGAAACAAAGTTGATGAAGCTAACTAAGCCTGTGCTGTAATCAGGGTGTGTAAAGTGAAGATTCATCCAAGATTTGTCGGGGACATCATCCATGTTTCCTATCACAACATAAACAGACAATATGCATAAGGTTAGCACAGAACATTTATAATACAATCAGAACCTGTCCCAACACTTCTTCTCCTTATTCCTTCAGGTTGGGTCCTATCCCCTTCTGGCGAACACGAGTTTGTTGATCCTTTTGCTATTCATGCGGTTTCAGCTACAGTTTTGGGAAATTTCGGCAGCATCTCCCTACAGTTCCTCAAGTGCACAAAAATCTAAACAACCTAATTTGCACTCGAGGAACATTGTAGAGAGACAATGTCGAAACTGTATCCCAAAACTGTAGCTGAAACCACATGAATAACAGAAGGATGAACAAACTCGTGTTCGCCTAAAGTGTCCAAAAATGGGACAATTCGAGAATCAACAACCCATCTCGATCAACTAGATGCGTTGTTGATTCTCAAACGGGAGTTCTAAGCTGATAAACACCACAATTATATATAATATGAAAACATAAATTTACACACGGCACCACACTCCTTCACTAAGTCACTCGCATGTTTCAGAAACCCTAACTACCACAATCCACACACAACACAAACCAATTACATCATTAATCAATAATTTCAACCTAATCCACCATAAAATTCTAATTTCAACCTAATCCACCAATTACATGCTTCAGTAATTTGTGAGCGACAAACTTTCAAAAAATGTCGTCGCCTGATAACAGGAAGCGACGACTATTGCATAAAACCTATATTGGTCGCCTTTATGTGTTCCAGCGACGACTTTTGATTGTCCAACTTCAATCTTCGTCGCTTCCATGGCTTTCTGCAGTAGTGTATTCTCACTGTTGTGGTCGTTTTTGAATTTTCTGTTGGTGAGTTCATACTTCCTACAAGCAAATTTTCTCCGTAAAACGATTTAAATAAATCTCAAACAATCCGTATGATAATCATTTGAAAACTTCTCAGGAGCGACCATAGGACGAGGTTTGAATAGAATGTTGGCAACTGTAGTAGCTGCTGCTCTTGGCAATATTGGAGCTCATCGATTAGCAACTTTGTCTGGACATGATGGAGAGCCTATACTGATTGCACTCTTTGTCTTTGTAGAAGGTACATACATAATTACAGGAATATTCATAATTACATATGGATATAGAGATAATAAATTGTAAGTAGGTTATTTTGCTTCAATTTTGTTTATGTTTATTATCTTACTTGGTACGGTTTTGAATTTGGTTCAGCTGGAATAGTGACATTCTTCAGATTCATTCCCCAAATGAAGGCAAGATATGATTATGGGCTGCTGATATTCAACTTGACCTTCTGCCTGATATCAGTGTCCGGCTATCGCGACGATGAGGTTATACACATGGGATTCGAGAGGGTATGTACCATCACAATTGGAGGCTGTATTGCTGTTGCTGTGTGTGTTTTAATTCGTCCAGTATGGATTGGGGTGGAGCTAGCTTCACAATCAGATTGCTACCAACATGGAAAAGCTTGCCAATTTCTTAGAAGGTACGTACATCTATATATGTAAACTTGGGGTCGTTTATAATATGTATATATGGAGGTATTGTAGAATATTTCTCTAAATCTTGGATATTTTATTCTTTTTTAAATTTCGATAATCACGTATGTACACAGATACATGCAATAATGTGCGCTTTGTATATAGTATATGTGTGTGTGTGTGTGTTCATGTGTTTGTACGTATATGTTCTTGTATTTATAATTCAGTTCCCCGAAAGATTCATGAACTATTTTTACTTCGTTCTAATTACTAGTTTTACAACAAACAAAGTTTGAAATAATTAACTAACATGTTCTTTCATGCATCTGTACTTGATTACAGGATTCGGAGAAGAATACTTTGAGTTGTCTGGGAATGGGCATACCAGAGGTAAGCCATCTTTTCTTGAGGAATATAAAAGTGTACTAACTTCAAATGGCACTGAAAAATCCATGGTATGAACGAATTTTCAAGCTAATTTAGAGTATAAATATTGCAACATATATATAATACTGCGTTTAAGTTGGCTAGTTTGCAATCGGATTTTATTAGGTTAATTCTTATTATTCTCCAGGCTAATTTCGCAGGATGGGAACCGGGCCATGGGAAAATCAGGTTTCGTCATCCATGGAAACAATACTTGAAAGTTGGAGCCCTAACTCGCCAATGTGCGTTCAAAATTGAAGCTCTTAACAACTACCTTACCTCTGAAACCCAGGTATGATAAGCAATTCGATCTTACCAATCTACTTAATTCTTATTAGTATCATATATATATATGATCTAACTTACTTGCTACTATGATACCTAACTTACCTGTTTTACTATGATACCTTATAGACACCTCATGAAGTTAAAAGAATTATTCAAGGGCCAAGCGTGGTTATAAGCTCAGAGTGTGGGAAAGAACTGAAGGAGTTAGCAACCTCCATGAGAAATATGACCAAATCATCCGCAGACGCTCCTCACATTGCACTACTGGAAACAAGGACTGAGGCGACGAAGATTGGAAAGGGAAAATCAAAGTTCGTCGCCTCAACACATTGAGGCGACCAATATTGGATTGGTCGCTTCAGAAAACGAGAGCGACGACTTTTGATTAATAGTCGTCGCTCACATCTTATTGAAGCGACGAATATTGGTTTGTTGTCGCCTCCCAATAATGTTTTGTAAACTATAGCGATGAAAATTCAAAATTCATCGCCGACGTAAAATTCAAGCGACGGAATTTATAACTTTCGTCAATATTCGTCGCTGACTTGTTATACGAAGCGACAAGTTTTGAGCAATAGTCGTCGCTTCATGTTTTGAAATCTGGTCAACCATATTTTCATAGTTTGGAGAGTTGTAGATTTGGCATTTCGTGTCCAATTGACGATTGTAATACATTTTCGGAAAGAAAACGACGCCAGGAGTCAAACTCGTAGCTTTGCCACGATGTGTGGGCTTTTTCGGGCTTTCGAGTTTGTTTAGGCCCTCAAAACGGCAGTTTAATATGTTTTAAATAAGGTTGACCGCATCGATCGGGGCTCTAACTTTGTCGGATTTAAGTGATTTTTTTACCATAACCGTATTTCATCATAACGATCAAATGTTATTTCACAGTATTTTTCAAAATTTTACTTCTTTTATATAGTTGCTTCGAAAAGTCGTACACTTGAGTATATTCTTATAATCAAGTTATACCGTATTAGTAAGCATGTTGTCGTTATAATGGCTAAATTCACAAAATGAAAAATTTGACCGTCTGATGTGATCGTTATAGTTAAATAGGAGTAGAGTATAAAAATCAGCTCGTTTCGTAAACGTTCGACGCTCGATCGAAACGGTCAACCATATTTTCATAAAACTTATCACACGAAAACCCTATTACGTACCTTTAGATGACCTTGTTTCGTCGACTCTTCCAAACATTAAATTCTCAAATAGATGAGACGTAATCAGCCATGTAAAAATTTGGTAACTTTTACCTCCCGATACTATGGTTCCCCATAGAGAGAAATAAGTTTAAATAAGGTTGACTGCGTCGATCGGGGCTCTAACTTTGTCGGATTTAAGTGATTTTTTTACCATAACTGTATTTCATCATAACGATCAAATGTTATTTCACAGTGTTTTTCAAAATTTTACTTCTTTTATATAGTTGCTTCGAAAAGTTGTACATTGAGTATAATCTCATAAAAATTTTATAATCTTTTAAATATTATTGAAGCGACGGATTTTGTATTACTTCGTCGCTTCAGTATAATCAATAAAAATTTTAAAATCTTTTAAATATTATTGAAGCGACGGATTTTGTAGTATTTCGTCGCTTCAATTTTAAATATTATTGAAGCGACGGATTTCGTCTTACTTCGTCGCTTCAGTGTTGAATCCGCGCCACATGCTGAGAACCAATTAAAACACATTGCGCGGATCGACCCTATGAACCGTCAAATTTTCCAGATCTAACGGCCATAATTGATCCCCTTTTATATATATATCTCCCCCCTCTCCAGTGCCGTAATTAATTCCTCTTCACTGTCGTCGCCTCCTCCACCGCCTCCCTCCCTCTCCTCCTCCCTCACTCCCTCCCTCTCCTCCTCCACTGCCTCCCTCCCTCCCTCTCCCCCTCTGCCGTCGCCTCCTCCACCGCCTCCCTCCCCCTCCCTCCCGCTCCTCCTCGCCGTCGCCATCATCTTCACTCCCTCTCCTCCTCTTCCCCCTCTCCTCCCTCCCTCTCCTCCTTGCCGTCGCCATCGCCTCCTCCGCCGCCTCCCTCCCTCCCTCTCCTCCTCCCCAACCCCGCAAAAACGAAATCTGAAAAATCTGGAAAATTTGGAAAATTTGGAAAATCAAACGAAATCGGCGGGAAATTTTTTTAAAACGAAAATGGAGACATGAAGCGACGAACATTGATATTCGTCACATGAAATTTATCATCTCATACACTCTAGCGACGACTTTTGAACTAAAATTTGTCCCCTCAAATTGTAAGCGACTACCCAAAATTCATCTCCTAGAATTAGAAGCGACGACTCTAAATTCGTCGCCTCGAAAGTGAGGAGACGACCCAAAATTCGTCGCTCAGTTTGAAGTCGTAGCTTGAAATATCCAAGCGACGACTTTTGTAGCAAAAGTGGTCGCCTCGAATCGAAACGACGAAAACGAAGCGACGACCTCAAGCGACGACCTTTTTGTCTCTTCGGTGTCAAAGCGACGGCTTTTGACGACAAAAAGTCATCGCTTCAACGTTGTTTTCCAGTAGTGTTGCAAAGTCAAAAGATGCCGCTGAAAAACTTCCAGATGTTATAAGATCAAGCTTGTGTAAACTTCCCTACATATAATACAAGAAGGTGCAGTGGCTTCACTACTCTTTGAAATTATCACCTGTACAGAAAAAATTGCTGAGGCTGCGCATAAATTAGCATCCCAAGCACAATTTAAGGATGTAAAGCCGACATTCACACCGGACCTGGAAAAATCCGTGAATGATGGACAACATCATGTTATTACGATTGAGGGATGAAAACATAGTTCGCCGGAAACTGTGAATTCATCATATACACCGGCAATGAGTCCAATAATGGAAATGTATAGTTGTACGTTGTCTTGTTGATACTTGTGGTGTTATATCAATAAGAAAAAAATTAATGGCAGAGCTAAAATAGCTTTGCCATCAATTTTTCACCAATCTAAAGAAAGATAAAGAGCTAAAGAAGCACCAATCTAAAGAAAGCTAAAGAAGCACTAATAATGGAAATGTATAGTTGTACATTGTCTTGTGGAAAGTGCTTCTTTAGCTTTCTTTAGATTGTCTTTTTCTCTAACTTGATGAATTGCAATCTCTTTTCCTTGAACTCAAAGTATAGAATTGAGTTCGGTTCTCTTAATAGTAAATTGTATTGTGAGCTTGTATTTTCTGGAGGCTGCATTTCTTTCCTCGAAAGTCATTATCCTTCGCCTTCAAGCATTAATAAATTATCTGAGTCGGGTTTCATCGATCAGTGTTGTTTATATTAGGGCTTTGTAAGTGAACCTTAAAATTCTCGATCATATATATGTGCATGAGCAACTATTGGTACATAAATTGAATTTTTAGATGATTATTTATAGGCGTACGTGATTTTTATTTTTGAAACTAGGTTATTGATAATTCAGCGGAACTACATAACGACCTGCTCCAGTGGGGCTGACAAAAGAATCCATTACAAGCGCAATTTAACCTTTCAACTCACGTACATAATGGATTCATCTGAGATGCTATGTGCGTACATCAACAAAAATTAGTTGAGAGCACTTGATGTGTAATTAGTAATATTCATTGTTGAACTACTAGTTAATCGACCAATTCCTATTCTTGACTTTTCACTTAGAGAAATGAATTCCAACAGTTCAATATTCCACTTTAAAAATATGAGACATTCTCTTTGAGTTCATACAGGTTTGAGTCACTCCAGTTATTACCAAATGATTTTCTCATACTAATTTATTAAGTCTACATATATAGTCGTAGAGTCAGATAGCTAGGTTCCTTTGTGACTTTGATTATTTGCCATTTCCGCTATAATTCAATTCCAGCTAATTACAAACTCATTCTTTTTTATTAAAAGAAATTAAGAGAAAATGGATTGAACAGTGTCTCACATTTTTCATTTTCTAACTTTTGGTATCTCACGTTTTTAAAAGTTCAAAACGGTGTCTCACCTTTTATCTCCGACCTAACATCAGTACCTAGAGCCGTTAATTCCCTAACAGAGTTTGCCATGTTGCAATTTTGACCAATATTCCCCTTTTTCCTAAATAATATAATTTTTTTTATAATATTTAATATTATTTACTAAAACTTAATTACTTACCAATTCTAAGAACTAGTCTTCAACATGTCAAATTTCACCTAATAACCTCTTGTCTAAGTGGTTACTATTCTTGACGGAATCACTGTTGTCTTAGTATGAAGAGTTTCTTAAAATCTAGTAAACCAAATATCCCAATATTCTAAAAACTAAAATTTTTTACGGATATGGGGCCTATTTATGTTAAGCTTTTCTCTAAAGATTATTAATTTTCTCAATTTTTTTTCTTTTCTTTTAATTCTTTTTCAGTTTCTCTAATATTTTATAAATAATTTAAACACTGGGAACAAATAATTAATGATTAAATTAACTGTTTATCTTCAAGTATAAAGGATAGATTATATAGGTGTAATATGCTAAATAAACAAATTCATGAGCCCGCCACGCTCCGTCGAAATGTAAAATAAAGAAAATTTGAAAGAAAATTTAAGAACACAGAAAATAAGGGTAATCTGGTTTTTTTGACAGTATGAACAGAATATTCTTAACGGAATATGCCACTACCAGAAAAAAGGCTTTTGCCGACGAAATGAAAAAAAAACGGCCGACGAATTAAAATTTTCGTCGGTAATTCCAACGAATAGCCGACGATTTTATTTTTCGTCGGTGGAAAAACAAAATCGTCGGCCATAGTTTAACCATAGCCGACGATACTGTTTTTTCGTTGGTATAAACAAAAATCGTCGGCTATATTCATATTTCAGTCGACGATTTGGATTTTCGTCGGCCTTTCTCTAAAACATTAGCCGGCGAAAACTTTTGAAATTTCGGCCGATGAAATTGACATTTTCGTCGGCTATAAGTCTATATATTTTCGTCGACGAAATTGTCTCTCGTCGGCTATGATTTAAAACAAAAAAAAACAAAAAATGACCAGATTCCATTTTCTATCACTAGCGATAAACCATTGCTTCATCCTTCAAACAGAAAAAAGTCGTGAAATAAGATATGACCAAAATGATAAAATACGTTTACGATTGAAAAATGACAAGATTATGATAAAATCTGAGTGTCGAAAGATGCGGTCAAAGGTTTTATTCCTTCGTTTCCCTAATGGTAGCGTTACCTTCGGTAAATATTTTGAGGAAAATTTTTATAAGATTAGTTGCATCTCATCGATTTGAAACTATTATCGGTTGAAGGTCAGGCCAAAAAACGTCATTTAGACAGTCCAATTACCATTTCTAAGCGTTTAGAGGTTTGACTTACCTGGTTGACCGTTCCGATCGAGCCTTTAACGTTGTCAGCTGAAGTTCGATTTTTTTCCATACATGTATTTAATCTTAACGGTGATATCTGATGGTTGGAATAGATTTTCTAAACTTTTAGATTCAAAATCAGAACATATGCACTAATGTTCCTTAACTTGTTTACTAAGTGTTTAAGTGAATGTATAGTTTCAAATAGTTACTATACGTAGACTCTTCAAATGCAAAAATGTTGTGAAATAAGATATGACCGAAATAATGAAATACGTCTACGGTTGAAAAATGACAAGGTTCTGATAAAATCTGTGTGCCGAATGTTGCGGTTAACTGTTTTTTACTTTCGTTTTCCTATGGGTAGCCTGACGTTCGTTAAATCAATGTTGTAAAATTTTTATATGATTAGTTGCGTCTCATTGATTTGAAACTATTATCTGTTGAAGGTCAGGCCAAAAAACGTTATTTAGACAGTCCAATTACCATTTGTAAGCGTTTAGAGGTTTGACTTACCCGGTTGAAAGTTCCGATCGAGCCTTTAACGTTGTCAGCTGAAGTTGGATTTTTTTCCATACATATATTTAATCTTAACGGTGATATCTGACAGTTGGAATAGATTTTCTAAACTTTTAGATTCAAAATCAGAATATATGCACTAATGTTCTTTAACTTGTTTACTAAGTGTTTAAGTGAATGTATAGTTTCAAATAGTTACTATACGTAGACTCTTCAAATGCAAAAATGTTGTGAAATAAGATATGACAGAAACAATGAAATACGTCTACGGTTGAAAAATGACAAGGTTCTGATAAAATCTATGTGCCGACTGTTGCGGTTAACTGTTTTTTACTTTCGTTTTCCTATGGGTAGCCTGACGTTAGTTAAATCAATTTTGTAAAATTTTTATATGATTAGTTGTGTCTCATTGATTTGAAACTATTATCTGTTGAAGGTCAGGCCAGAAACCGTCGTTTAACTAGACTAATTTCCGTTTTTAAGCGTTTAGAGGTTTGACTTAGTGGTTTGACCTATAGTATAGCCGACGACATTCAAAGAATAGCCGACGAAATCTTGTAAATCGTCGGCTAAACTCTTGCGATCCGCGCCTTTTTATTGTCCGCTGTTGGATGGCTCAGATCCGACGGCTGTTGATCTTCCAAAGTATAGCCGACGACATTCAAAGAATAGCCGACGAAATCTTTTAAATCGTCGGCTATTCTCTCTGCGATCCGCGCCTTTTTATTGTCCGCCGTTGGATGGTTCAGATCCGACGGCTGTTGATCTTCCAAAGTATAGCCGACCACATTCAAAAAATAGCTGACGAAATCTTTTAAATCGTCGGCTATTCTCTCTGCTATTCAAAGAATAGCCGACGAAATCTTTTAAATCGTCGGCTATTCTCTCTGCTATAAAAGCTGAAAGTCTCAGCAGCCCGACTTTTTCTCTCCTAAACCCTAAAACATCCCCCCCAAAACTCTCCTCCTCCTCCTTCTCCTCCTCCTCCGGCCTCCTTCCCCTCCTTCTCCTCCGGCAAGGTAATTTTTTTTATTTTTATTTTTTGCAATTTATTTTAATTGTATAATTTAGGTATATAATTTAGATATTTAAGTGTTTATTAAATTGTTATATATATAAATTGTTAGATTAATTATATATATAAATTTGTAGATTAATTATATAAATTGTTATATATTTGTTGATATATACACATATTTGTATATATATATATATATATATTGTTCTAGGAGAAATAGATGATAGTAAACTGTATCTTTATTGATTGATAAGAAGGCCTTTATATAGGCATTACATCAAGTATCTCTGGTAATCAGGGATTCCCTATCTAATAAAGAATCTAGACTACTAGTCTTATTAGGACAAGACACACCACGGAAGTTACGGAATTAACCTTCCTTGAACACTCCCCCTTGTGTCGCGTCCTCAGTGGTGCATGAACTGTTGCCTCGTTAAAACCTTTGCCAGCAAACAAAAACCTCTTGGGCAAAAATAAAAGCATGGTCTAAGGGAAAAGAGTACAACGCACCAACTACAAGTATGTGAGACATGTATAACTAGACTCCCCCTGAAGTCTAGACGAGAACTCCCCCTGATAGTCAATCAGTCTTTGAGTTCGGATAAGCGACACATATCAATGCGCTTTACATACTTCACAAATGTAGATTTGGGTAGAGACTTGGTGAACAGATCAACTGCATTATCTTCTGAGCTGACTTGCTTCACTTGGATATTCAAAGTCTCTTGCTGCTGCTGATTGTAGAAGAACTTAGGCGAAATGTGTTTAGTATTGTCACCCTTGATGTATCCCAACTTCATCTGCTCAATGCATGCTGCATTATCTTCAAATATGCAAGTTGGTCCCATCGTAGTAGACTCAAGTCCACTAGACACTCGAATGTGAGATATAACTGAGCGAAGCCAAACACATTCTTTGACTGCTTCATGTAGTGCAATAATCTCAGCATGGTTCGAGGATGTAGCAACAAGGGTTTGTTTGGTTGATCTCCAAGATATCGTCGTATTCCCAATGGTAAAAACATAACCAGTTTGGGAACGTCCTTTGTGTGGATCTGACAAATATCCAGCATCAGCAAATCCTACCATCACATCATTTGGTGTATCTGAGTAGGAGGGGGTATCCCCAAAGCCGTATCGGGACCACGACTTAGCATCCTTGGGTCCGGATATGTTGGCGGATATGGCTGCAGGATGGCGGATGGCTGAGCCGCGGCTTGTTGTGGCGAGGTAGTGTGCTGCTGAGCCAAAGTCAGTCTTGGCGGCTGACCGGTGGCGATCCGAGCCACGGTTTGTGCTGCTGGATGCAAGAGATCGACTAGGTGTCGAATCCTGATGAGTGTATCGATAGTACAAACCCATGTCAAGGGTTCCTTTAAGGTATCGAAAGATGTTCTTGATTCCAACCCAATGACGTTGTGTTGGCGCAGAGCTAAATCTAGCTAACAAGTTCACTGAGAAAGCAATGTCTGGTCTAGTACACTGAGCTAGGTATAACAAAGCTCCAATTGCACTAAGATATGGATATTCAGCTCCCAAGACCTCTTCGTCATCTTCTTTCGGACGAAAGGGATCTTTGTTGATATCCAGACTTCTAACGACCATGGGAGTGCCGGTAGGATGCATAACTTTGTCCATGTTAAATCGCCTGAGCATCTTTCGGACATATGCAGATTGGTGTATAAAGATTCCACCACTTCGGTGCTCTAGTTCTAAGCCTAGGCAAAACCGAATCCTTCCCAGATCTTTCATCTCGAATTCGGATTTCAAGTAGCTTGCGGTCTCATTGATCTCATTTAGAGTTCCAATGATGTTCATATCGTCAACATAGACGGCTATAATGGCAAATCCTGAACTTGTTCTCTTTATGAACACACAAGGGCACAACTTATCATTCTTGTATCCTTTCCCAATCAAGTAATCACTTAACCGTGTGTACCACATCCTACCAGATTGTCAGAGTCCATATAGAGATCGTCTCAACCTGATAGCAAATGAACTTCGTGGTTTTTGCTCACTTGACTTGGGTAACGAAAGTCCTTCTGGCACTTTCATGTACATCTCTGTATCTAGATCCCCATAAAGATACGCTGTTACAACATCCATAAGCTGCATATTGAGTCTCTCTGAGACTACCAAACTGATTAAGTATCGGAAGGTAATAGTATCCATGACAGGAGAATACGTCTCCTCATAATCAATTCCAGGGCGTTGAGAAAAACTTTGCGCCACGAGTCGAGCTTTATATCGCTGGACTTCACCATTCTCATTGCGCTTTCTGACAAAGACCCATTTATGTCCAACAGGCTTCACGTTCGGCGGTGTAGGCACAACCGGTCAGAATACTTGCCTTTTCTTTAGAGAGTCTAGTTCAGCCTGGATTGCTTCTTCCCACTTCGGCCAATCCGCCCTACGTTGACACTCATCAACTGTGCGGGGTTCCATATCGTCGTCGTCAATGACTTCTTGAGCAACGGCGTAGGCGAATGCATCATCGATATACATGGAATTCATTTCCATAAGATTGTGCATGCATAAGTAGTTTAGTAAGATTTCCTTGTTCTCCAACATCAACAGTGAGTCTGAGGCGTCCCCCAGATGATTCAGAGTTGATTCTTGGACATAGGTATAGTCGGAGACAATCTCGTGTGACGGCGTCACAGTATCGATGATGAACGGATCGCTTTGTGCCTGGACACATGCCCTCTTTCTAGGTACATTGTCCTTGGAACCGATTGGTCTCCCCCTCTTTCTAGGAGGATCTGAAGTCGACGCCGGCCCTCCACTTGGAGGTGCCGAGCCTAGGCTGCCGATGGCACCTAGGGCTGCGGGTCCGAGACCGGCGGCGCGTGCTTGCGCGTGGCGAGGAATGTTGAGCCTTGCAGGTACATTCGCAGCATGTATGGTTGATCTTGTCACTTTCGCAATATCAGTAAAGGAGTCGGGCATCAAATCCGCCACCTTTTGTAGTTCCAATATGCGTTGTATTTCGGTCTCACACTGAGACGTACAGGGATCATAATGAGACATAGTGGGAGAGAACCACGTCAATTCCTGACGTTCACTAGGGACGGATGCGGCCTCATCTCCCCCTAACGGCGGGAAGGATGTCTCATTAAAGTGACAATCTGTAAATCTTGCAGTAAACAGATCACCTGTCATAGGCTCTATGTAGCGGACAATTGTTGGTGCTTCATATCCAACATAAATAGCTAATCGTCGTTGTGGACCCATCTTGGTATGCAGTGGAGGCGTGATAGGCACATATACGGCACAACCAAATGTACGCAGATGCGAAATATCAGGCTCGTAACCAGTTACCAACTGGTACGCACTAAATAGTTGGCTATCTGTGGGTCGTAGACGAATAAGCATAGCTGCATGTAATATTGCATATCCCCATGCCGAAACCGGCAAGTTAGTGGCCATGACAAGGGACCTAGCAACAAGCTGTAGTCTCTTAATAGCGGCTTCTGCAAGGCCGTTCTAAGAATGAACGTGGGGCACGGGATGTTCGACTTCAATCCCAACTGACATGCAATAGTCATCAAAACACTTTGATGTAAACTCTCCAGTATTATCCAGTCTGATTGACTTAATCGGATTGTCCGGGTGGTGAGCCCGGAGCTTAATAATCTGAGCTAGGAGTTTAGCAAATGCAGCATTCCTCGTGGACAACAATGCTACGTGTGACCAACGCGTTGACGCATCAACCAGAACCATGAAATATCTAAATGGTCCGCATTCTGGTGTTATAGATCCACAAATATCACCTTGTATTCGTTGTAGGAACGGAATATTCTGTTTATTATCAATAGCAAAAGATGGTCTTGCTTGAAGTTTTGCTAGTGAACAAGCTTTGCAAAATGAACGATGAGCTTTAGACATCGCTACAGAAGCATGAGAAGCAGGAGGAGGCCGAACCTCTCCTTGGAGCCGAGAGGCGGCTATCGACGGCATGGCGGCTGAACCGAGGCCGAGGCGCCCTTTGTGCTTTTGTGATCTGAAAAACGGATGACCGTGGGAGCATTTCAGAATACGAATCATCAGATCACGACCCGGATGACCGAGTCTCTCATGCCAAAGCTTGTAAGCATTTGAATCGCATAAGACAACAACATGAGATTCATTGGCTCTAATGGTTGTGAAATACATGCCATTTCGAACACGCTTACATTTCTCCACAATGCGAGTACGCAAATTCTCAGTGGAGGTAATCAACAGATATTCAGTTCCATTTTCAACATAAGTGCTGGGTGATAGTCGTTGTCACGCACATCCTTGAAAGCTAGCAAGGTTCTTGGTGCCTTAGGCGCATATAGGGCGTCCTCTACCCGAATTTCAGTGCCATTTGGCAATAAGAATTGAGCAGTGCCACGACCCTTAATGACGGGTCCGGTTACTGTCATCGTAGATAACGACGATTCTCTTGGCGAAAAATCCGAAAATAATTGTTGATTCCTCAGAATCGTGTGAGTTGTTGCACAGTCCAACAAACACTCAATCTCGCCTTGATACAGTTGAGAGAAAGAGATAAGCCTTATTTTAATCACCGAATACCAACATTGAGAGATATCATAGCCTAGGTCAGAGATTGAGACCGGACACCGTCGTAGGTGGCGTGGCCGAGCCAAGGCCGAGGCCAAGCCAAAGCTGAAGCTGTGGTAAGGCCGAAGCTACCCTAAGGCCGAGCCGAAGCAAGGCGAGTGGTGAGGGGCGGTCGGGCATTGAGGCAATACGATGAGACGGTTGAGCTAAATCCGAACCATGGCGAGTCCGAAGACACGTCGTTGCCGAGCCATTGATGCAAAAGTTGCATTTGTTCGATAGGCTATCGATGTTGGTTTCAAAAAACCGGATTCGGTGTTGAGCCAAGCTTGGCGAGTGGCCATAATGAGCGAGGCTTGGCGGATCGCGGCCAAGTTGGCAAGTAGCCATGGCGAGCGAGGCCTGGCGGATCGCAGCCAAGTTGGCGAGTAGCCATGGCGAGCGAGGCCTGGCGGATCGCAGCCAAGTTAGCCAGTAGTCATGGCGAGCGAGGCTTGGCGAATCGCAGCCTTGGCTGCCGATAGGCTGGCCTAATGTGCAACGCTATTTCTCGCGAGTCTCTCATTTATCTTTGTGATTTTATTCCGGATATGAGTTAACATCACCAGAATTGTGGTGAACTCAAAATAATTATGCCATTGTAATTTGGATGCATTGAACCATTTATGCTTTCATAGGGATGTAAAAATCTCAAATCATTCATTGAATAAGAGAATTTTTATTGATGACAACTCAAAAGTACATCAAGGATGTTCTAAACGACTTATCGAACAAAGTTGTGAATTATGACTAAAGAAAGCCAAAAATAACAATCAAAATCAAACTTGAACATGTATCTCATGACCTAAGTCAAATACTTATTCATAATTCGGAGTATCATACTCCTGGGTCCTACGTTTCTTGGTAGGTTTGGAAGTCATCGATGGTGAAGTTGGTATCTTCCTCATCGTATTCTTCTTCCTCAAAATCTCCTACATAGTTCGTTTCTTGTTCTATGTATTGCTTGTGTTTCTTGTAGGCAGCTTGGACATCTCTACTTGCTTTGCAATTGCGTTGAAAGTGATTCTTAGAGCCGCATTTGAAGTAAGGAGCCGAAGCATTGTTTGAGGCGTAGCCACCACGCTTGGGGCAGGAACCGAATCGGTTCCCCCCTCTAGGAGCGGCGGCACCGCCGCCGTCCCATTTCCATGTGAGGTCCCGGCTAGGGCCGACACCTCCTCTTCCTCCTCTTCCTCCTCTTCCCCCACGTGTTGCTCTTGGCGCACGTGGTGGTGGTGGTGCTTGACGTTCGCGAAGATGACTCCTTGGCTTAGGAGCCCTACCATGGGCGTGGTGAGATTCGGCTAAGAATTTTGGAACTCTAGGTCTTTTGTTGGTAGTAAGAATCAACTCCTGGTACCTCTCCTTTCTTTGAAGCACATTCATCAAGTCACTGAAGGTTTTGATGGTGCCTTTCTCACCGAGATCACGGTACTGATGCGACAACATGGACGCAGATTCTGGAAACGTCGTGAATGTCTTCTCCATCATATCATCATCGGTCTTGTCGACCCCACAAAAGCTCAGATCAGACTGTAAATTAAGCATAGTCTGATGGTATTCCTGGACGGAATCAAAACCCAATAAGCGGATTTGCTCCCAATCGGACAGAAGGTCAGGGAGTTGTGCGTCATGCACATTATCGAAGCGGTCTTTGAGGATGTCCCATAGCTCTTTGGGATCGGTTTTCCTCAGGTATTGCTTTTTGAGCGTTGGATGGATATGGCGCCTGAGAAACATCAAAGCTTGAGCTTTTTGTTCAGGAGAAGCATGCAAGTTTTCATCCTCAGGAGGGACAATGGTGGCTGTAAATCTTTTGCCAATGAAGGTGTTCTCTACATCTGAGACCCACCTCTTGTATTCCTTGCCTTGGACATCCAAGATGTCGAATTCTGGACGCTGAGTGTCAGCCATCTACAGAACACAATAAGGAGACGTTAGTATTTTGAATACTAATCAAGTTTGATTGTTTTTCTTTTTCTTTTAAAATAGTGTCAAGATATATTATGGTCACATAAATCCATGCATAATGTGACATCAAGTCACAATCGATATCTTCCCTTTATTTTCTTTTGAAAAAGAGACGTTATGGTTCACAGTAACATCACAGTCACAAGCATAAAGGTGACCGGTAACATCACAGTTACCCCAATAAACGTTGGCACCGGGGTGACTAAATCCCCGTATGCCGTCCCGAGAAGCGATAGAATCGGGATGAGGTAGCAGGGACACGAAAAGGTCCCGGAAGAAAACACAACCCAATTATTGAAATTTCATAAGTGGGAACGATTATAAAATATTTACCTCTTCAATTGAAACTTGATCGAAAGAAACTTGACTTTTGGGGAAGCTTGTTTTCTTCGATTTTTCTTGATGTCTTCTCAGCAATGAAGAAGGCTTCGAGGGCCGCTTGCTTGGCTTGCGAGCAATTTTTGGTCTTCGAGGGATGCGTGCAAAGAATAGCACGCAAGGGAGGGCTGCAGGCGAGCAGGTCTGCCGAGAGGCAGAGGAGGAGCAGCTCGTAAAGGTACGGCGCGGCAGGGAGGCAGGTCGGCAGCGCAGGTACTGCCGAGAATGGACCGACGGTGTCGGAGGTAAGGACGGCGGTCGGCAGTCGGGATTAGGGTTTCGGAAAAAAAAAATTTCGGAATCAGGGTTTTTAGGGTTTTAGGGCTATTAGACGGGAGGCTAGAGCAACGTGCTGATAACGTGTTCTAGGAGAAATAGATGATAGTAAACTGTATCTTTATTGATTGATAAGGAGGCCTTTATATAAGCATTACATCAAGTATCCCTGGTAATCAGGGATTCCCTATCTAATAAAGAATCTAGACTACTAGCCTTATTAGGACAAGACATACCACGGAAGTTACGGAATTAACCTTCCTTGAACATATATATATATATATGTTAATGTATATTTTAATTGTTATATATAAATTGTTAAATTAATTATATATATAAATTGGTAGCCTAATTATATAAATGGTTATATTTATGTTAATATATAAATGGTTATTTGTATGTATATATATGTTAATGATGAAATATAGTTATATTTGTATATAAATGGTTATATTTATGTTAATGGTTAGTATTATTTAAAATTAGTTAAATTATAAATATTAATTTGTTAGTATGTTTTAAAATATGTTAGTATTATTGGTTATTATATTAATTATAATTTTTTATTTAATGTAATATAATTTAATATTAATTTATTTGTTTCCAGATGGCCGATGCATTTAGACAGCTATTCGGAGGCCGTCGTTCCAGATTTAGGGGTTCTGGAAGTTCTGGCGGATCCGGAGACTCCGAGAGGACCCCTAGCCAGCCTGAGAGGACCACCAGCCAGCCTCAGAGGATCGATTCATCCCAGCCGCGGAGGAGTGTGAGCAACCGGCACCAGACCTTTTTATCGGCGGGGCGGCCGTCAAACAGTTCATGTCCCCCTCTCCGCCAAATCCTCCGAGATGTAGTACGCAGCTATTTCAGGACGACATAGCTCCAGACGTTCATCAGGTTCGTATGCCTGAGGTTCATCGGGAGCCGATGACGAGTCCTGCGCCGTCTGCTGCTGACTCTACTGAGGGGCCTACTCTCCCTAATCAGCTATACCTGCCATACAACATTCTTGCCATACCCGAGGTCGACGAGCGTGGTGTGCCCATATGGCCTGCTAGGCCTCAGTACGTGAGTGTTGTGGAGGCATACCATCATGAGCCATTTGAGAGACCTGAGCTCCTGATTTCGGCGAGATTAAAAGGAAAGTCGACAGACGGGTCATCGAGTTCAGGTAACATTTGATTTTATTAATTAAATGTTTTATTAAAATTAACGCACTAATATTTAATTTTATTAACCAATCGTCATTTATGTGATAGGGACCGCCGCTAGCAGTTCAAGCAGGAATACGAGAGGTGTCATATATTTTGATACGCTCAGGAAAAGTGTTGAGACCAGGGGGAGGATCCAGATCAACGAACCCCCTAATCAGGATGTTCAGGGGAAAAAACGCCGCGATTACACGGGTTGCGTGGGAGCACTAATTAGGGATATAGTCCCTATGTTGTGGACACGGTGGGCTGATGTGCCGGAAGAGATCAAGAGGGAGGTCAACAACGCGGCGTCGGTGAGTAATTTAAAAAACTTAATTTCTTTATCGTAATATTTAATAATTTTCGGTATTGTTATAATTTTAAAACTAATAAAATATTATCTTTCAGGCATACTTCGAGATTGCCGAACACAAGCAGGCATGGGCGTATGCGATGCAGAACTCGAGGTACGTTGGGAATTCCTCATCTTATAATTTGAAATATTTTATGATATTAAAAATATTTCTAATGCACTTTTGTTTTTTCCGTAGGTTCAAAGAGTGGAAGAACGAGCTCCGTACCCACTTTACCGAATACGACAAACTTGGTCGTATGGGTACTCCAAGAGAGTTCATGTTCAGGGAGTACGAGTGGCGTTGGTTGAAGACAGTAGACTTCAACAACCTAGTTATGCAGGTAAATACTAAACTTAACTATAAATGTTTATTTTGTTAATATTTTAATTATTAGTTTAATTATTTTATAATTATTACACTAATATTTTTTGATGCATTTTTCTAATATTTTATTATTTATTTGAAGGAACGGGCTCGGATAAACTCTGCGAACCGCCGCCGTAACACAACCCCCCATCATGGTGGTTCTAGGCCATTTTCACAATATCAGGAGGAGGCGCTTAGAGATCATCCTTTAAGCAACCCGTACATAGAGATGTTCAAGAAGGCTTATCCATTAGCGACAGAAGAGCTTGTAAGTCGTTGATTACGATTTAAAAATTTTAATTATTAATTTTACTTAATTATATATTTGTTAGAATATTAATTATTTTTTTTCCCGTTCAATTAGGAGAGGGTGAACCGGGCCGAAGAAGAAGTGTTGCAGGAAGTAGTTCGGGAGACACAACCGAACATTTCAGAGGAAGATCTGCAAGAAGCCCTGAGCCAGGTCGACCGATCGAATGTCCAAACTGCAGCGAGGATATTCGACGCAGCCTTCCCAAAATGGTCAAACGACTACTACTGCCGAGGTTTGGGAAGTTCTGGAATAGGGGTCCTGAAGACCACTAAGGGAGCTCAAAAGAGGGGATGAGGCGGGGACACCCAACAGATGAAGGGGGAAATGCAGAGATTGGCAGAAGAAAATGCAAGATTGGCGGCCCAGTTCCAGAGAACACAGAGTATCATATGGAAATGGAGCGTTGGCATGCTGAATGCGAGAGAATTCGGCGACAAAACTACGCCGGCCAACAAAACTGGTCGTATGCTATGTTCGCGGCACAACAACAAGGCCTTGAACCCCCGCCCCCGTTTGAGCCGTTAGATGAACCTCTAATGCCGAGAGCTCCCGAGTTCATTCAGCAGGATGACGAGCATGATGGACAGCATGATGGTGGCCAGGATTAGGGTTTAGGGTTTAGGGATGGAACAAATTAAATAATTAATTAAAAACGTGTTTCGTGTTGGATTATCATTGTGAATTGCAGGTTGCTTGGAATGGTAATTTAGAAATTAATTTAATTTTTTTTCCCCAAAATGTAAGAACAGCCGACGAAATTGACATTATTTCGTCGGCTATCACTGCTATAGCCGACGATTTTTACCAAATTTCGTCGGCTATAACTGTTATAACCGACGAAAATGACATTATTTCGTCGGCTATAACTAATTAATATATATTAAAATATTAATATATTCCGACGAAATTGACATTTTCGTCGGCTATATTTCAGAACAAATAACCGACGAAACAAAAGAGATCGTCGGCTATATTTTACGATATCGTCGGCCATATGTGAAAATATCTGACGAAATTTCGTCGGGCTTTATGCCATGGTTTGGTCGACGAAATGTATTTTCGTCGGTGATAATGGCCGACGATTTTGTTATTTCGTCAGGCATATGTGAAAATGGCCGACGATTTCGTTATTGTCGTTGGCTTTGGGTATTACCGACGCCGTTTTATCAACGAATAATAGCCGACGAAATTTTCGTCGGTAGAAAGAATACCCGACGAAATTTTTAAATAGTAGACGAAATTTTTTTCGTCGGCTATTCTGTCTGATCTGGTAGTGTGCCTTATTAACGTCTCCAGACACCATTGTTCTATAAAATTAAGAACTTGAGATACTGTTTTGATATTTTGCAAAGTTGAGATACTAAAAGTTAGAATGGCTAAAATGTCAGATACGTACCATTTGGTCTATTTTCCCTAAAAGAAAAAACTCATAGTTTTTGTTGGAGAAAATAGTATAAAATCCGTGAAAGAATTTATGTTATGTGCACTTCTGTCTAAGTAATAATGAATTGAAATTGAACGTTCTAAGATCCCCAACCTTACCCATGTGTAAGGTCACTAATTCAGTATCAAACGTCTAGAGTGCAGATGACTACTTTCTTAAACCATAGCTTACAACCAAATCTTGCGAGTAAAGGTAATCACACTTTGTTGTTCTTTGCATTCCTAATTAAGGAATAATTTGAATTCTAGCTCTTCCAGTCTTGTTTTGTAGTAATGATTCGTAGTATACATATCAGTATGACAGTATGTATCAGATGCAATCTCGGTGATAATAATTTTGATGGGAACAACTATATCTCTTCCTTTTGGCAAGAATTCTCTGCTTGGGTAGCCTCTGTTTGGATGTGCTTGGATATTACACGATCATGCCACGTCAGTTTAATAAAATCTAATGGCCTAAAATGGAATGGTTGTTATGGGCAGGTTCCACAGAGACTCAACAGATTCCTACTCCTCCTCACTAGCTCGGAGCTGGGATTTGCCCATTCTCCAACTCCGACATCGCCGTTTCTGGGATTTTACTCCCACATACAAAACTCCAAATTTTACCTGGACGCAGAAAGCTTCAAGCTTCAAGCTTCAACCTTTGCTCTACCCAATATATTCACTAAGTTAATTAAATTTTGGTAAAGCTGAATTGGGGGTTTGGTATGACTGGGGAAGAAAAGAGATGAGGAGAGGTGGAATTAAAGGGCTACGGTGATGTTCGAATGGATGTCCAGCGAATATAAGCATTTGAAGAATTATGTGCAGTTATACTCGTCTCTGGGTTCTCAGCCACTCAATTTCTCAATATGTGAGTTCTCAATATATTTCAAGACTTCTACTTTGACTTCAACATAGCTGTTATTTTTACATTTCTGGCTTTATTGGGTTTGGCTGTGGAAAGAGATCTGGTGGTGATCGGAAGCCAGAAGAGAGGGATGAAGAAGAGAGACTAATCTACACTTTGTGAATGATGGGGTGTTGCAAGGTTTTTGGTTTCAACCATTTGATTCTACTAAACTAACGTGGCATGATCTTATGGAGATCCAAGCACATCCAAGCAGAGGATACCCAAGCCTCAGCCAAGTCCAATATTGAGAGATCAGATAATTAAATACCGGAAGCTAAAGCAATTTGTGCTCGTTAAGGCAAGCAGAGGATGAAGAAGAGAGACTAATCTACACTTTGTGAATGATGGGGTGTTGCAAGGTTTTTGGTTTCAACCATTTGATTCCACTAAACTAACGTGGCATGATCTTATGGAGATCCAAGCACATCCAAGCAGAGGATACCCAAGCCTCAGCCAAGTCCAATATTGAGAGATCAGATAATTAAATACCGGAAGCTAAAGCAATTTGTGCTCATTAAGGCAATCACTACGTACATTATATTGAATGAAATAATATTTTTTGAGAAAGTAAATACTTTATATAAAATAGAAATACAACTATATCGGTGGTGAACCTATATGGGTGGTGGACATAATTTTCCCACTCAGTCTCCCCACCCAAAGCACCAGCGATTACAGTGGACAGGAACCGATATAGGTTCAACTGTAACCTAATAACCTATTTTCCAGAAGTCTCGATACATACTGACCGTCAAACTCAAGAAAAAATTATCTTTTCTAACACTATATACTAAAATTGTCAGTATATATGAAAGGCAATATCTCCATTATATTGACACCAAGAAATAACCGACACTAAAAAAATTAATTAACTATGGAACTGATACCATACCCTTGGCTCACCCAGCGACACTAAACGACACCGCCCTACCAACACTCAACACCAAGGAGTGCAAAATCGATATTTTCGGTGAAATTTCGCCGAAATTTTCATTTTTTCGTGGGATCGATATTTCAATTCAATTCTTTCAGTTTTTCGTCGAAATTTCTCGATATTTTCCGATATTTCTGATATTTCACCGATTTTTCCGATTTTTCCGTAAAATTTCTGATATTTTAAGAATGTAAATGTATATGAATGTATTATGTGTCTGACAGAGGCTTTGGAGGAGATGATTGATAACGGAACTAACTTTCTGACCGAGGTTTGAAGATAGGTCAGAGCTAATCTAAGCTTTGGAGTGCTTAAAGGGTTGGAGGGTCTGATCCAAGAAGAGCTTTTTCTGTGGCTACCTGTTAAAGGAATCTCAATTAGTGATCCATCTTCTGGTTTGATTTTGTTTGATATTGGTGTTGCCCATAAGCAGCTTTCTCTTTCTCTCTTTGAAGACCCTCCTCTTTGTAACCCTGAAGGTAACTCCAAATTCACAATCTCTGTTCCCTCAATTTGCTTAAATTGGTGTTCTTGATTTGGATTAGAGTGTGATAGAATTGAAATTGATGCAGGGGTTTCAGTGAAGGAGGATGTGGTGATGAACACTGGATTTAAGACGCAAAGATGAGAGAACATCAGGCTATTTTGTGGACAGATAATTTTGTGGTCTTCGTTTTTGTGTGGTTGATTTTGCACTAAATAGAAAGTTAAGGTTTATAGAAGCTAATAGGGTTGTAAAAAGTAAGAAGATTTGGAATCAAATGATAGAACTTTAAAATTCTGTGCCTTCTGTTGGTTGTGGTAGTTGCTTGTGATACAATGATACTAGGTCTCATCTATTAAGTGTGGTTTTTGCTTGAATACTTATGGTCTTCAGTGCAAGCACGAAACTCTTATAGTTTCCGTTGTTTTTGTTAAAATTTCTAATAGATCAATATTTTATCGATATTTCCGTCGAAATATCCGTATTGTGAAACATCGATATTTCCTCGATATCCGATATTTTACTCCTTGCTCAACACCCTCGCTCAAAGAGGAGAGACAACTTAAACATAAAAAAAATAAACAAATCTAGACCTAGGCCCAAAGGAGTCCAAACCAACCACCAAACAACCATGCTCAAAAGGTTATGGCAGATCTGTACGCCGAGTAGCCGACCAACCAGGGCCACCGTCGTCTGAAAAGCATTATCGTCCTTGTCAACCACGGAGGAGGCACCACCTTCACGATATGGCAACCAAATCCTCAACATAAGAATTCGACCCGGACCAAGAAATTGATTCAAGCAGCCCGCCGTACTTTCCCCTTCACCGCACACCACCAATCCATGCCTCACCGGCAATAAGGCCAACCGATCACGCACAGACGCGACAAACCTCCTTGCCGTAGCACCAACACTGCGACACAGAACCACCAATCACTCCTCAGACCGCACGCCAGACCGACTTCCTCCCACGATCTGCCACCATCAAACCATCAGGCCACAGCCATCGAATAGCTTTCCCTGACTCCCGTCGACGACAACGTCAATAGACTCGCAGTCAGACAGAAAAGGTGAAAACAATGAAACCCTAGACGCACCGAAGTTTACGGACCAGCCTCGGGTTCCCCCTTATTTGTTTTGTATTTTCAGGCCTAATGAAATAATATTTTGTATTCAATTATTTTATGATTATCACCACTAAAATAAATTAGTCGGCACTTTCTGTCACAGCCCGAACCTCAAATTACCTCATGACTGTTTTACTTTTACTTTTACGTTCCGAGAATTGTTTTTACGATTCAGAAATTCTAAAGGTTGACTTTTTATCAGTTGACCCGACCGATGAATTTATTTCATGACGAGATGAAGGACGTTAAAATGAGTTGGTGGACATGTAGCACATTTAATTTGGAGTTCGTATGAGAAAGTTACGATGTAAAATACGTAATTTTCTGATTTTGGGCATGTATAAATAGGCGGGTGGAAATTTCCCGAAAGGGCAACTTTTTTTCTCTCCTTTTCTTTTCTTTTCTTCTTCTCTCTCCCTGACGCGCGACCCGAATCCACCAACCGAGTGGCCACCGTCGGTCCACCGATTGGCGCGCCACCTGTCACGTTCGAACCGGCTCGGCTTCTTCTTCAAGTCTTCAGTGGTGGTTCACGGCGAATCGCCACCGTTCGGCCGGTTGAAGCCCGAGAAGGTTTGACTGTATCGAACCGGGAGCTCCCTCCTCTGGTCGGCCCGATTTTGGGGGGGGGGGGAATTGAAGGTCTCGACCTGTACAATAATTCTATGAAAGGAATTGATCCCATTCGGTCCAGGTAAGGAGCATTTGGGATTTGAAATTCTAGGGTTTTTTGTTGATTTCGGTGGAGGATTGTGTAATTGGTGTTTTTATTGTAATTGGAGGTTATAATCGTGCTCAGAGCATTGAGATGAGTCGATTAGGTGTTGTTGATGTTTAATTGGTTGAGTTTTGGAGAAATTTTGATTTGCTGCCGTGTCGACCACCGTAGATTTCTGACGGCACAGGCGATGAGAGTGAAGTCCTGAGTTGGTGGCGATCATGTTGGGATAATTTGGAGGCCTGTGGAGGTATTTTTGAACTCCATGATGGAGCTGCTGACGGCGGCGGAAGGTTGAAGAAGGATGAATAGTAAACGGTAAAATGTGAAAAGTAAATGGTAAAACAGTAAAACTAAACAATAAAAGTAAATGATAAATAGTAATTGGGTTTTGATCATTTACTGTTTGAATTATATAATTACTGTTTGACCATTAAATGTTACTGTTGACGTACCATAAAAAGATAAAAGTTGGTTTAAAAGGGTTTTACGAAGAAATAACCAGTAAAAGAATTAATCGGACACGGGGTGGGTGTCCTGAGTAATTTCGGACGTAGATTATTTCGGTATTAAGGTGTAATTCCTATACCGATAACTGAAAAGGAAAATTAAGAAGTTTCGTGCAAGTGAGGACGTCCGTAGATTTAACGTTTATAAATAAATTTCGAGTTTCGCAATATTTATAAATACGTCTCTGTACAGGTCAAGAGGTTACTCGACGTGACGAGAGCTCAGAATAGTGGCAAGCTCGGCTGTACTGTGAGTGGATTTTATTTTAAATAGATGCATGTATTAATATTTTATTGAAATGAAGTTTATTTTAATTAAATGATTTCTTGAGCTTGATATGAATTATCGAAAGCCAATAATTCATATATGATTATGATATTTGTTCATTTAATATTTACAAGAAAATATGGATTTAGGGTTTATGTTTACTACTATTCTAAATAGTATGTAATTTTACCCGGAAATGAGATTTCCTAAAATAGTATGATTTGATAAATCATATTTGATCATTTTGAATGTATTTATATTTAAAAGACCGGAAATGAGATTTCCGGGGATTTTATGATTTCATAATTTGTGATTTCATGACATGTGAGACATGTCGATGTTATATACATTTATTTACTTCGAGGCTACTATTTTAATTGATTATATTTATATGCCTCAGATGTGCTGTCGGGGACCATACGGATTTTTAATTAAATGGGGGGAAGCGTGTTTTCGGATTTGATTTAACTTGTTTTTACACCACTTATTGGGTCGTCATATTTGCTAGCTAGCCTTAACGTGGGACGCTACTTCAGAAGCCCTGGGAGGTTCCAACCCGAGCCTGGGAGGCTCCTATTTATGATGTAACCACTTCCCCATTGTTTCGTTTGTTGGGCCAATGAGATTGGCTTTTCGTATTTACTTGGTTTTCAGGAATATTTTTTTTTATGATACTTTCATTTATTTAATAAATTCCCGAACCAGCGGGGCTGAGTTTTTATATGACCAATGGGATTGGTCGTGATATGTTATTATTTGATTTTCAAAAGTATTTATTTTTGAAAATATAAACAAAGTATTATTTGTTTATTTGATATATTAGCGGGGGTGATTTATAATTGATTTTTCTGAAACGTGGGACGTTTTATTAAAATACATGCATCGTGGTTTTTATTTATAAAATATTGGGAAAGTAATATAATACTTTTTATTTAAGGTATTATACGAATTTGTTTTTACCTACTCACTCTAACGTTTTAAAATTAGTTTCCCCTGTGCCATTCAGTTTAAATTGCCCACTGTGCAGATTAGTTTATCAGAGGTCAAGAGTACTCGGAATCAAGGCATAGTCGTCATCGTCCTTACTTCCGCTTAGTGAGATATGTTGATCCTTTACCTTTCTATTTCCATTTGTAATTCCATTTCATTGTATTAGATTGCTCTGATTACCTGTGAGTCAGTTGAGTATAAGTTGAATTAGATTTTGTGTTTAATTGTGGCGGTTGTTGTGATTTGGGGAGCAGATGGCTCCAGGTGTTGAGGTTGCAACTGGAATTAGAAATGTTTTTGGTTGTTGCAAGTTTTAGGGTTGTCCATCCTAAGATTGACTTATCGATTTACCGATAGAGTTAGTCTTAAGGTGGTCCCCGCAGGATCTTATCCAGATTTCAGGGTGAAATCCGGGGCGAGTCCTGATAGTTTGGTATCAAAGCATTAGGTCCTTTCATTCCTTGTGTCGTGTTATCTTTTATACTTAATAACACCTAATATTCTTGGATTGATGGTTCGTCTGCGGCGGATTTCATCATATACTTCGATGCTAGTTTGTTCATTAAGTGTGTGAGCCAGATTCTTTGG
The DNA here is from genome assembly GCA_963682095.1 of Potentilla sterilis. NCBI lineage: Eukaryota > Viridiplantae > Streptophyta > Magnoliopsida > Rosales > Rosaceae > Potentilla > Potentilla sterilis. The sequence goes on along the minus strand of OY821755.1, from coordinate 30,711,701 downwards.
TGTCTTGTTATGTACTATGTAGAGTACTATTCTATTCTGTTATTTTATATGCTTGGTAATGCTTAGTACCTCTGACTGATGGATCCGACTACAGCGGATACCCATCGTGCTCCTTGGTGCTAATGTCATTATTAAGTATGTAAAATATATTTCAGGTATCGAGTTGTATCTTTTAGACTATGCCTCGAGTACATCGACCTCATAGGATGTTGTCCTTGCGTACATAATAGGTATGTGAGTTATACATATTCAGTTGTGCGTTGACGCTTATTAGCAGTTCTAGCGTCAGGTTACGAGTTGGGAATTCAGATGTTTTGGCCCTACCTCTTTCGAGATGGGAAGATGTTATTCCTGATAGGGCTATACATTGAGTCCTTGGTCTCTGATTCACGTTGTGTTCGGGGATTGGAAATGTTGACAAGGCTATTATTGTGATCGGTTTTGGAAATGTTGACAAGGCTAAAGTGAGATGATTGTCGTTGTTGCGATCTTGTTGTAATGAGTGGAAAATTGAAATATGTAACTCTCTGAATGTTATTTTAGATTGTTATATGTATGTGTTAGTGCCACTCTTAAACTATATTTTGTGGATTGACCAATAGATTTGGCATATGTGAAGAAAATGAATCCGTGGACGTTTAAGTGGCAATTTACATGTGTAGTACTTTTGAATCTCATAACCGTCTTATTTTTACATATTGGGCATATCGGTTATGGAGGAATAAATGGAGACCCATATAGAGATTGTGGGAGCTCTGAATAATTCTAAGGTCACAAGATTGGATAAATGAAGAATTAAGAATTGAAATATCTATCGAGATTGGAGATATTTTACCTCGAAATACGTGATATTTGAGGGGAAAGAGATTTGAAGATGTAGTCATAATAGCATTGGGAGGTCAGTTAAGAATTGAAGTTGGTGATTCTTAGTGATTCCATGCGGCGTAAATTTTGAGATATAGTCGATGTGGCTTCGGAATCACTGTGTTACGAGGAAATATGGCTTGAGCTTGGTGGCATGGCTTTACCGTTTGAGCTGCTGAAGATGATATCCGTAATATCGATATCGGAGATCTATTTGATTATTTTGTGGTTAGCTTGATAATTCAGATAAGAAGATTCTGGTAGTTGCACCAGAGTTTGACAAGTGACTTTCTTCGACTGGTCATTTTATAAATATTTATATTTATATTTGATCGGTCACTTCTTTCGTTCCATTGTGTTTCTTTTTTGAAGATTTGCGACGAAACTTCGGCAGCTCATAACTTTTGATCCGTAATCTCGATTCAAGATCCGTGAACGGCTTCTGGTTTGTATTAAAGTCACATGCTTATCTATGGTGGTTGGAGTGAAATCCAAAGGTGACTTCCATGAAGCATTTTTCGAACTATATAGCTATTTTAACAATTTTTCATAGTTGAGTTGGAATTCTATCTGCTACCGTCGTAGTGATATCTTTTAATTTTCGAACATTTATCTAGCTGATGACGAATGTTGACATTGATTATTTAGTTAGTCACGGAACACTTGTTAAGCAAAGATATAGGTTTTGTTCTTAGGTCAACAAGTGTAAAAGGCGTGTGGATGGTTGCATCCCAGATTGTTGTGATTGTAGATGTAGGGATTTCGACGCCAAGGGGGTTAGCGATATTGAAGTCATTGGATGCAGCATGGGAAAAGAATTGAATGGCGATCAGAGGACGCTTATAAATCAAGTGACGTTATGAAGTGAAGTTAATCTCGAGAACGGTAATATGAGTCATGAATATTTATTTTTTCTACTGGTTTTGCGGGGCAATGCCAGGTGATTTGTTCGAGACGTTTTTATCAGTGACTTATAATATAGCCTTACTGGAAAGGGTTTTCCCTGTTGACTCAGGAAGTGTTTCGAGTCAAGGCTTGTGTAAAGATCGTTGTGACGTGAGTAGTGCATATTCTTATAAGTTGAACGACGTTTTGTTAGTGGGAGAATTTCTTTTGAAATTGTATTGTGGTGGGACCACTTACTGATCCATATATTATTTGAGAAGGTACCATTGTTTGGACGCATGTCCATGCTTTCATGCTTTTATCTGAGTTTATCCTCATGTTAGTTCTCGTGGGACGAGATATTGATTGAAACCTCTATGGTTAAATTGAGGTTTCGAGAATCTTATTCTCGAGGAGGATTATTAAAGGATATTGGATATTTGTTGGTTCGAGCAACTCAGGTTGTGAGGTTTATTTTGTGAATTCGATGAGTCTTTTGGTACATGAGATTTTTTCTCTTGAGTTTAAGATCATATCCTGAAATTCGATTTTATTGCGATGTTTTTCTCGATAATTGTCGATTTATCAGATCTGGTTTATTGGTGATAGTTGATGTATCCAGTTGGAAGCCTCTATTAGTTGTCACATTTGATGATGGCTTAAGTTCCACTCTTTTGTGAGTTGTGAGTTATGGAGTTGCTTTATTGGACGAGATTGGACTTTGATAAGTCAGTTTCATTTGAAACTATTCCTTATTATTATAGTACGAGGAGCACAAATCGAGGACTCGTCCTGAGACCATATGAGAGATAAAACATTGAATAGCTCACGTGAGAACTTTTCCGATTAAATTAATGGGACATTATTGAATGATGTAACAATAGGTAAAAGCCGAGAGACATAACTTTTGAGTTCTCAGTGGCATTTGCCGATGTTTGTGTGGGATAAGTTATTATTATTTTAAATTGTGTATTTGACATATCCCACACCCAAAGTAGGCATGATGATATGTGGGTGATGGAGATTGTTAGACATTGTGATGCCTAAGTCTATGAAATTTGATCGAGAATCCTGATTTATTTTATGGTTCTAGAAGAAGTTGCAGGCAGCTTTATAGGTTCGATTATAGTTCAACATTGCCTTGCACACTTGGATTGGTGAACAGTCAAAGAGGTGGTGAAGATCCTAAAACTTATGTTGAGTTTTATGAGATGCAGTTCAGGGGTATCTGAGATGAGTAACTCAAAGTTTTGCTGATAATTGAGGTAAATCATGAGGTAAAGAGAACTCCCTGAGAAAATGGAGGAGTAGTGAGACGTTAGTAGCCCCATCCTTCTTTTTGGCAGGTACGTAAATTTCAAGGACGAAATTTTTATAACGAGGGGAGAATTGTCACAGCCCGAACCTCAAATTACCTCCTGACTGTTTTACTTTTACTTTTACGTTCTGGGAATTGTTTTTACGATTCAGAAATTCTAAAGGTTGACTTTTATAAGTTGACCCGACCGAGGATTTTATTTCATGATGAGATGAAGGACGTTAAAACGAGTTCGTGGACACGTAGCACGTTTAATTTGGAGTTCTTATGAGAAAGTTACGATGTAAAATACGTAACTTTCCGATTTTGGGCGAGTATAAATAGCTGGGAGGAAATTTTCCGAAAGGGCAACTCTCTTTCTCTCCTTTTCTTTTCTTTTCTTTTTCTTTCTTTTCTTCTACTCTTTCCCCGACACGCGACCCGACTCCACCTACCAAGTCGTCATCGTCGGTTCTCCGCCGTCCGGCCACCGATCGGCGCGCCACCGGTCACGTTCGAACTGGCTCGGCTTCTTCTTCAAGTCTGCGGTGGTGGTGCATGGCGAATCGCCACCGTTTGAAGGTCTCGACCTGTATAATAATTCTATGAAAGGAATTGATCCCAATCGATCCAGGTAAGGAGAATTTGGGATTTGAAATTCTAGGGTTTTTGTGATTTCGGTGGAGGATTGTGTAATTGGTGTTTTTATTGTAATTGGAGGTTATAATCGTGCTTAGAGCATTGAAAGGAGTTGATTAGGTATTGTTGATGTTTAATTGGTTGAGTTTTAGAGAAATTTTGATTTGGGGAGTTACTGCCGCCGTATGCAGCGGCTGCGTAGGTTTCTGGCGGCGGAGGCGACGAGGGTGAAGTCCTGAGTTGGTGGCGATCATGTTGGGATAATTTAGAGGCCTGTGGAGGTATTTTTGACCTCCACGATGGAGCTGCCGGCGGCGGCGGAAGGTTGAAGAAGGATGAATAGTAAACGGTAAAATGTGAAAAGTAAATGGTAAAACAGTAAAAGTAAACGATAAATAGTAATTGGGTTTTGATCATTTTCTGTTTGAATTATATAATTACTGTTTGACCATTAAATGTTACTGTTGACGTACCTTAAAAAGATAAAAGTAGGTTTAAAAGAGTTTTATGACGAAATAACTAGTAAAAGAATTGATCGGACACGAGGTTGGTTTCCTGAGTAATTTCGGACGTCGATTGTTTCGGTATTGAGGCGTAATTCCTATACTGATAACTGGAAAGGAAAATTGGGAAGTTTCGTGCGAGTGAGGACGTATGTAGATTTAACGTTTATATATAAATTCCGAGTTCCGCAATATTTATAAATACGTCTCTGTTACAGGTCAAGAGGTTACTCGACGTGACGAGAGATCAGAATAGTGGTAAGCTCGGTTGTACTGTGAGTGAATTTTATTTTAAATCGATGCATGCATAAATATTTTATTGAAATGAAGTTTATTTTAGTTAAATGATTTCTTGAGCTTGATATGAATTATCGAACGCCGATAATTCATATATGATTATGATATTTGTTCATGTAGTATTTACAAGGAAATATGGATTTAGGGTTTGTGTTTACCACTATTCTAAATAATACGTAATTTTACCCGGAAATGAGATTTTCGGAAATAGTATGATTTGATAAATCATATGTGATTATTTTGAATGTATTTATATTTAAAAGACCGGAAATGACACTACACCAAAAACTGCATCATACGACGGGAAAAAACCATTGTCTGAATCTTGCCGATACCGTTGTGTATACGAGCGCTGTCTGATAAAAATCACACAACCAAGTTTTTCACCATTGTGTGAGTATCGACAAAATTGTGGAAGCTGCTCGGCAGCTGCCGAGAAGCTGTCGAGCGGCTTTCAGGTTTTCTGCCGAGAATCACACAACGGTGCAACAATATGTTGTGTGAAATTTCGGTCACATAACGGTGGAAAATTGTTGTGTGATATGTTATTTGTACAACGTAATTTTTCTCTCTATCCTGTTGTGTGATATATTATTCATACAACACAATTATTTCCATATCTCATTGTGTGATTGAATAATCACACAACGTTGCATCATAATTTCAATTTGTTGTATGATTATTGATTCAAACAAGGTTCAATTGTGTATTCAGACAACGTTGGATTGTCATATAACTCGTGTTGTGTAATTATTGTATTCATACATCGTTTGATGAACATATAGAAATTTAGTTGTGTGAAAACTTTCTTCACACAATATGTCATTGAGTTTGTTGTCTGAGCTTGACCAAATGAACAGTAGTTGCTATAAAACCAATATTGCTATAAAAGAAACCCAAATCATCCATATCATTGTCATAACCTTAATCTGGACATAAAAGACATGCCCATAATCCAAACAACCATTTCAACATAAACAAAGCATTCTAATACATATCCATCAATGTGGCACATCAAAAGCTGATACATATCTATAATTGTATCAAAAACATGCCATATATAAGCATGACATATTGTACCAGCTGAGAAACACAAAATAGATGCTTTCACTTGAACAAGAGGCTGCAACTACCTCAATCATGGCTGAACCACATAATTCTGGACAAAGTTTGCCCACTCCACTCTCACCTCATCCAAATCTGCTTGGCTATATTCAATGCCATTCTCTCTCCTTTCCCACTAAAGTACATTCAAAATAGAAATGTATAAGTAACAGAAACTGTTCAGAGATTTAGAAATCAAGTAATGCAGCAAACACAAGCTAACCAACTGAAATATGCAGCAAACAGAAGCTAACCAAACACAAGCTAACCAACTGAAATATGCAGCAAACACAAACTAACTAACTAAAACTCATTTATTGGTAGATTTTATACCTTGGTAGCAAACAAGGATGTGTCCTTGTCTTCAATAATCTCCTTCATGAATCTCATGATATAGTACCCGCAGTCATTGTCATTTCCTTGGTGAGGCAGGCACTATAAACAAACAATTACTAACCAACAGAATATAATTAACAAAAAGTTGAATATTGAAGATATGCAAGTAAAACTCACATGCAATGGTTTCCAGTTGATTGAAGAACTTCCCTTCCACTTCCTGTCAGCATTAGCCTTAACCATTGCACTACAGGAGAATAGGAAAAATGATCTACAAAGTACACAAAATGAAGCAACCTACACATACGAACTCAATGTGGGAAACTAATGAACAAGAAACAGAAACTTACGCTTCTACAATGGACTTCCACTCTCCTACAGGTAAGCGTCTTCTTAGAGGATCTAAATAGTAGACAACACCTTGGTCCGGGTGAATAATGGTCAACGCCCAGTGTTTACTTAAAATATATATATATATATATATATATATATATATAATGTTCAGCAAATAAATTTAAACGGCAATGGACTAAGCACAATCTCAAACAATATCCAAAATACAATCATGAAGTTACCCTGAGTTATATGGCACCATAAAGATTTGGCCTGGTTTGGTAGTTACAAGCCTATTTGTTATAGCTTTGGACCAAACAGTTCTATTCCCACACCCAGAAAAACCAGTTTGGGAAGGGTGAATAAATGCAACCATGTCCACCATTTTAGAAGCTTTCAACTGGTCGTATAGGTATCTAGAAACAATTGTACACCAAGTATTTATCTTTTAATAAAGCCAACTTTCTATCAGCAATAAGAGGAATAATTGAAATATAATAAAAATTGAAGATTGCATATTTTGTACCTCTGGTACACAGCAATGCAGTTTCCAGTGAGTTTTTTCATCAAGGCAACTCGCGCAACATCTGAAGCAAAAACAATGACCTTGCTGGTATAACCAAATACTTATATTTCACTGTTTGGGGAACCTATCGCATCCTTTGCTATGAATGCAGGAGCCATACATAGCTTCTTGAATGGTTCTGGTAGGGCAGGTGCAATTGCTACCAAGTGAAATCCAATCTAGTCAAATTCTTCACCATCTCTTTGTTTTCTCTTAGTCCCGGGTTTAAGTGCGACAGGTTTCTGCAAAATAAAATTATAAATGAGGCAGTGCCTATTAAAAAATCCACAACTTTAGAACAATTTTATTTAAATATGCTCCAAATTCAAGTAAGATCAGTTATACTAATTATTTGCAATAACTTGAGAAGTATTACCTTAGGGGTTTCTATGATGAGGTCTTTTGGCCATGCCACCCAACTGTTTATTGCTTGCTTAACCGTAACAATTTCATCTCCCACAGCAAATGGGACCTTTGCATTTTCATCAACCGCATGATAGATGGACACACGCCTATTAGCATCCCCTAAAGGCGCACCATGAACGAGTTGATCCGGAGTGTCACAGTCCATGAAAGTGGCATAAGCAACAATGTTCTTCTTCGTACCTAATGCCAACTTGCAATCGATCTTAGCTTCCGATGGTTTTGAATCCTGCTTCGATTGTGGCTTTGAACCCTTCTTCAATGGTTGCTTTGAACCCTTGTTGGCATTCCAGTTTGTTTCAACTTCAACCAAAACATTAGCAATAACTTGAGAAGTACATAGAGGCACTTTGACCGGTTCTTCTTCCACTTGGGGTGGTGGCAGCTTTGTATTTTCTTCATCGACTTTGGTTTCATGCAGCTGTGCATGTTCTTCCACTTGGGGTGGTGGCAGATTTGTATTTTCTTCATCGACTTGGGGTTTCACCACTACGGGTTCTTCTTGGAATAAGGCCTTCTGCGGTACACTTGCTTCTGCCTCTTTGTCTTCATGTGTGGCAGCATCCCCCTCAAGTATGCGTGAAGTGCTTCCTTGACATGAGATAGGTGTCTGGATTACTGGATTGGGAGCAGCTTGTCCTCCAAACAATGTTGCCTTAAGCTTTGCAATCTTCGCCTCCCACCGTGCTTCCTCTTCTTCAAGAAGCTTTGCCCTTGTTTCTTTGATTATCTGCTCCCTTGCTTCCTCTATTATCTTATCTTTCTGCTCTTCCACAAGTTTCTGTACAGTAAATCTCATCCTTGCTTCCAAGTTGTCCCTCTTGCGTTTTCCTCCATGGAAGTAATTGCCCGGAGTAACATAACCTCCCACTCCACGCACTCTACCTCCGTGTTCAGGATTATTCAATGCCTTAGCCAACACATCATTAGCTCCCTCGATTATAGTATCTCCAGCTTCAACATCTTTCAGGACTTCATACTGACAATAATAGATTATCAATATTACCCCAAGCATAATCCATCTAAATTGATATACAAATAAGAATCATATTCAAAAACTCACTATCTTATCAGCAACGGCTGCTGTCTCGTCATCCTTGAAACTACCATCTCGGCCCTGCCGCGCTTTAACCCAAAGGGTGTATCGATCAATTTCAACTTCACCAAACTCCTCAGACTGTAAAGGAGTATTTGTCAATTAACCTACTTTAGTATGTACAAAAACTACACATAAAAAATGAGTCAAAATTAATATTTACTAACCAGATCTGCCTCCAAGTTAGCATATCCATGACGGGACAGTCTGTGCGGATATTTGTTCTTCGCACGCCTTGCTTGCTGTTTCGCACGCTGTGCCTGCATAATCCACCACTCACATAAAAAATCCATGATATGGCTAATGAAAAGCTCACATTTACAACTAAAGTAATGCAATAAGGTTAAATTGTTCATACCAGGAACTGAGGCGTTGTTCGTGACTTCACAAATGAAGTCCACTCATCAGCAGGTATGAAGGGGAAATCATTGGGAGGAAACTTCAAAACTTCTGGATTATCGAGGTATGGGATGATGTATTTTGAAGTGAGGCGAGACTTGAACTCTCTCCACTTAGCTGCAGCAGATTTTAGGATTGTGTCTTTATGTTCTGAACCAATCGTAAATGGAATCTGACCATAGTAAAGATCCAAATGAGTAACATGTACGTTCATCAACAACGACAAAATGGATATAATAGGCAGTTTAATCACTAAAATAAACAAAGTATTTTGTACCTGAATACGTTTCCATATTTTATCTTTCTCTTCTTGTGTTGCTTTTTTCCAAGTTTTATGAGTAATTGGCACTTTCCTTCTCACCAGTACTCCTATATAAGATTGCATTTTAGCTGCCACCTTCCCATAAGGAGTGCCTCTTTTGTTGAACTGCACAAGCCTCTTGGCAAGACGCTTCGTTTTTTTAACAATTCTCGACATATTCACTGCATGTCGCCTCAGCAGCTCCAAACCCCCAGTCGGTTCAGGTTTTTTCCTCGAAGACGTCTTCGAAGTGGTTGCATCAGAAGTCTGTGTTGATGTAGTAGACGGAACAGACTTTCTCTTCTTCATCTTCGGTGTTTTTTCCTTAGTCTTTGCCTTACCTGACACATATCTTGCTTTTGAAGCTGCCATATCTGCACAAACAGAAGACACATTAGACGATAAGTACTAATCAAATGAGTACAAGACCAAAAACAGAAAATACCAGTTAGTAAGCATTGAAATAAAATAAAATAAAATAAAACTGCAAACATTTACATATCAACACCAATAAGTGCATAAGTGAAACCCATCATAAAACACTAAATAGGAAACAAACACAGTTCATTGTCATACAAAAGAAATTGGTTACAGTCTAAAAAAGAAACTACAAAATAACCTAAACCAGGTCACATTGGAATCAAATCTAACCTTCAGCAACTATTATACTTTCTTTCCTTTCACGCATGTAATCCGATGATTCCTCATTCACAATATCTAGTGAATGTAGAGAAGGCATTGCAGTCGAGGAAGGAGGGTGTTCAATGTTGAAGTCATCAACCTCCTCAGAATCTATGTAATCTTTTTTTGGGGGTCTGAAGACAACTGACCACCTAATATCTGCAGGGTCATCAATGTAAAACACCTGCTCCACACATTGACCCAAAACAAAAGTGTCATCTAGATGACCTATCCTATTTAAGTTCACCAAAGTAAACCCAAGATCATCTACTCTAACACCCTTATGACTCTCTACCCAATCACACTTGAATATAGGAACTTTAAAAAAAGCATAGTCAAGCTCCCAAATGTCATGAATAACTCCATAGAAGCTCATCTGATCAGACACAATGTGCTTATCTTTAGCACTAGCAACTTGAGGTGTCTCTGCCCGCAAGTAAACCCCACTATTTTGTGTCTTACGAAGATCATCACGCCTTTTTGTGTTAAACAACACTCCCCCTATTCTATAACCCATGTATTTTGAAACTTCATGATATGGTTTATCTGCTAGCCACCGCACAATCTCAGGAACATCACAATCAGGATCACAAAACTGAGATGACACCTGCAAAAACAAATATATATAACTGAAGTGTAAGCACATAAGCAACATTTAATGCATTTTATAAGCATGAAAATAGTCTAATTACCTTTTGTTGCACCCAATCAGCAAAAGTTTGGTTTTGTTTCTCAACCAGCCACTTTCTAGGTTTGTTTTTGTATTCTGGAAACTCCATTTTCAACTGCTCCATGTGTTCCCTAAGAGCACAAAAGAAATACTAGTAACCATATTATTTAAAAAAAAGAAAAAAAAAAGTAAACTTATAGATAAAAAAGAGAGTGACTTACAGAAAGTAGCTTGCGAATTCATCGGTGTTTTGAAGCACACAGAGATGGGCTTCATTATATTCCTTGCCAAAAATAGACTCAACTTTAGCACCCGATGTAGGGTTGTCTTTTGTGTTAGGGTATGCTGGAATCCCAACAGTCTTTTCGTCTATGTAGTATTCAGCTATGAACTCAACCGCTTCTTCGGCAAAATAACGCTCAGCAATGCACCCTTCCGGATGACATTTATTTTTAACATATCCCTTGCATACCTTCATGTACCTTTCAAAAGGGTACATCCACCGAAAACACACTGGTCCACACAACTCAACTTCTCTAACCAAGTGGACAGTTAAGTGGACCATTATGTCAAAGAAAGAAGGGGGGAAATACTTCTCAAGCTCACACAATGTCTCAACAAGATCACTTTGTATTTTAGAAAGATTTGAAATCTATGGTTTTACTGCAAATTTCATTGAAAAAAATGCAAAGCCTAATTATAGCAACTCAGACAGGTTTCTCCAACACACCTCGAATTGCAACCGGGAGTAACTGTTGCATTAACACATGACAGTCATGGGATTTAAGTCCTGCCAGGGATAAATGAGGCATTGAAACAAGAAGCAGGTGGCCGTTCTGCCCGGGAGCGCTTGGAGGCTGAGAAGTCCAGGCTTGAGCGGGAGAAGGCCAGACTGGAGAGAGGGCCAGGAGGCAGGTGGCCAAGCTAGAGGGCCAGTTCCGGAGCCTCGAGGAGGAGAGGGAGAGGGCTGAGGAGGAGAGGGCCGAGCTGGAGGCCAAGGTGGATGAGCTCCAGTTGGAAGCTGCCGCTACGCGTGCCGCCACCGTCGATGCGGCTGGAGAGGAGGACCTGGAGCTTTTCCAGCAAGTTATCAAGAAATATCACGATAGTGATCAGTTTCTTGCCCTTCTAGAGAAGGGTAGGGAAGCGGGTATCGCCGATGCCTACGTGGAGTGGGAAGAGAAGGGGTACCTGAATACCTCGCAAATGCAGTAGGCGTAGGCCGATGATGGTATTGATGGGCAGTCGCGGGAGGAGGAGCAGCCGGGAGAGGAAGGCGGACCTCAGAATCCGAGCCCGTTGGGGAGGATGCGGCGGTTCTTCCTAAGGAAACCAGTGGGCAGGCTAGGCCCGTTGGGGAGGAGGCCACGGCTCCTTAGGCATTTTTTTTTTGTAGCCTGGTGAATTGCTGAAATGGAATTTTTGTGTTGCCCGCCTTTGGATTTTTTATAGTACCGGTGGTTTGCCTTGGATTTCGTTCAAAACAGTTGTAATGTTACATCGGCTGAACCGTTGGTATGCCAAGCTAATTGTGTTGGAAAAAAATTAGCACTTAGCCTCAGGCTCAAAATTTCTTGTGCCGCTTGATCTATCGTCGGGCCCGGGCGTGCTTACCATCCCTGGTCCCGGTCTTGGGCGGTATCTGCCCGCCTTTCTCCTAGGTACCGCTGCTAACTAATCCCTCCACCGCTGTTTTGAGGGCGAAGCAATTGTTTGTCCTATGGGTAGCTTCATCGTGGTAGGAGCAGTATTTGCCTGCTCGCGTCGGGGTGTGGTTCCCCTTTGGGTGCTTCCTCTTTAGCGGTGGGGGAATGATGTCCCGTTCTCGTACAGAATGTCCTCGTACGAAGAGGTTAGAGTGGTGAAGACTTCTTGACATTCCGCTGGCATGATCACCATGGGTCGTTCTTGTAGGTAATGCGCGGGCCTGTGCCCACCCTGGGGCTTGTCAGGAAAGGCTTTCTGCTGCGGCTGGTTCCCCCAATTTCTAGCGAGTTTGTTGGCCTGGTCCTATTTTCTTGGCGGACCAGAGGGGGCTCCTCCCGCTTCCTCTTGTGCAGGTGATGCCCATATATTTCGTGGTCTGCCTGAGCGTGCCTAATGGCCATTGCCATCAGCTCATCGTACCCCTGCGGGAGTTCTATCCGCACGGCGTAAGAAAATTTCCCTGGCCATCTCGGCGATCCCCTTATCTAGGTTCCTAACCCCGGCAGTCGCTGTTTGCCAGCGGTTAATGAACGTCCTTAGCTCCTCGCCATCTGCCTGCCTGCAGTTGAAGAGAACCGTCGATGTCCGGGCTCTTTCGACCCGTAGGATGAAGCGGCCGACAAACCGATCGGCCAGCTGCTCAAATGCCTCAATGGAGTTTGCCGGCGGCTCGTATAACCAGCTGAGTGCCTCTCCGGACAAGGTTTCCTGGAAGATGTTGTAGCACACAGCGTCAGAGTAACCCTTGGCGCATGTTTGGGACCGGAAGCTATCCAAGTGTTGGTATGGGCAGCCGGCTCCTGAGTACGTCAGTTTCAGGGACTTTTGGTTACCGGATCTCCCGGATTCCAAAACCCGGTGCGAAAAGGGTCCAGTACATTTGCTGAATCGCGCACCTTCCAGCGGTCGCGCTGCCCTTCTCTCGTTGGCCTCCATTTGGGCCTTCAGATCTGACACAGAGTCAGACAGTACTTGTAGTGCCTGTGCGGTCGGGGTCATGGCTTCATCCTCGAATGAAGCGTCTAGTTGCCGGGGGGCCGGCGTGCTCTTTGGTAGAGCTATGTTGCCTGGTGGCTCCACCTCCTTGGGGTCGGTGGATCTTCCCCCCGATGATTGTCCTGCTTCGGGGCGCAGGGGCTGCCACGGTTTGGATACATGTGCCCTTAACAAAGCGGCGTTGCACTGCTATCCTCTTTCCAGGGTAGCCACCAAGGCGTCATTCACCGTCTCCATTTCCTGATACCGGGCATTTGACTCTGCTCTATCCCGGCCGCTCTGTGCGCGCAGGCAATCGACTTCTGCTCTCATCACCTCTACCTCCCCCGCCATATCGTGTCGGTCGGGGCTATATGTGGTGTCCTGGTCGCTGTCGTTGGCTACACTATCTTCCTCGTCGCTCGGGTCGTCCGAGAGTGTCAGCGAAGGCCCTGGTGCGTTAGTTGGTTACCTTCCGCCGGGCATTTCCCGCGCGTGCTACCGTTGCATGCCACTGGTGTGCAGCTCAGTCCCTGATTGTTGTCGTCGGTCTGGTCATCTAGGCCGGGAGGCTGCTCCCGTATTGCGACCGGGGTGGTGATGAGCACTTGCTCTGGTAGGATCCGCTGCTCCTCTTCTACATTTCTTTCCCGCCCCGCTTCTAAACTTTCTGCCATTTTTTTTTTGAACCCGCTCTTCTACCTGCTGGAAATGCGACGTAACTTTTTAACAAACATTCCTACAGACGGCGCCAATTGTTTCTGTTCAAAACCGTAGGCCTGACAGAGACTAGTGGATCTTGGTGTGATTCCTTCCTGCGAATCCTGCTTACTAAGGGGAATACCGGGCGGGCCGGTCTTCTCCTCTCCGATGCCTAAGTTAGTACCGTTGGTATAAATGGATAACTTAAGCGGGAATAATAAGTAGTTGGAGAGTTGGTTACCTATTAATGAGGGTGGTTGAGGCCCTTATATAGGTTGTCGAGCGTGAGATCTGGTCTTACTCTTCGATGTAGGACTGATCCCCTTCTGTTCATACATTAAGGGCGGCTTTGGTGGTCTGTTCGGCAAGCTAGCGCCCCCGGCTCCCAATCCCCTGGCCATAAGGTAGGCTGCTGGGCCTCGGGTCCGGGTGCTAACGGTACTGCCCCGGGCGTAGCGGCTACGGGTCTGTGGGCCTGGGTGGCCCCTCTGTGGCTACTGTCAACAAGTGGTTTTGCTGTGTTGCTTTTGTAATTGAAGGCTGGGTAACGTGCAATATCATCCTCGATCGATTGGTTTTGAAGTTTCAAACGCTTGCAATCGTCTTACGCCACACTATTCCTTTCGAGCTCAAGGGGGAAATCAGGTTAGTCCCTTTGTTCTCTAGGTTTTGGTTTCTCCATTTGGGGTTTTGGGTTGGTTTGGATTGTTTGTCACTTGTTGTTTTTGTTCTGAGGGAAAAGGGGAGTTGGATTGATTGTGATTGGAGTGCAAAAATGGCGGATGTGGCATCCCTCCGGGGTAAGCCATGTGAAAGTGGGGGTGGGAGGAGCCCGGTGATGATGTTTAGGGAAACCCGGTGCAGAAGGCCGGCGAATAGGACAACGTGGTGAATTGCCGGAGCAGGGGCCCGGTCATGTTAGGGCAACCGCTGAAGTTGCTAAAGAAGAGGTGGAGGAGGAAGCGCCCGGGGACGCTCAAGATGTGTTTGCGGGTGCCGAGGCTGTTCAACAGCTCGTGACGGAGGCTTGGGAAGAAGACGACCTCATTGTTGTTGATCCAAAAGTTGGTGAAGTTGTCGTTCAAAGCAGCAGGAAACGTCGCAGCGATGAGGGCGAAGGGGAGCAGTCTAAATGGGCCCGCCATTCGTCGAGGTCCCGGTCCGATAGCAGTGGGAGTGTTGCAGGGATAGTTCAGGCGCTGGAGGGGTCTGGTGATCTGCAGGATATCTTTTACAATCTTCGTCATTGCTGTCGGGATGCGTACGTCCAAGTGATGGAAGATGATGACCATGACTTGTGTTATAAGTTGAGGATACTATCCTGGGTGAGTGTGTTGTATGGTCCCTTTCAGTGCCTATCCCTTGCGTTTGTTCTTATGCCCCTCACCTTCTCCTCTTTTTTTTAGGCCAATGTGGGTGTGTATGGCGGCTTGGATTGAGAGCTACCAGGAGATTTCCCAGACTATGGCTTCCATAGAGGGTGATATGGCTGCGCAGCGGGGTCGTGCTAAGGAGGCGGAGTAGCGGATCCAAGATCTGGAGGTGTCGCTGAAGAAAAAGAACGATGCCTTGATGACCAGCTGTTTCTGTCTGAATCCATAGACTCACAGATACCGGTGGATCTTGGTGTGATTCCTGCTTGCAAACCCTCCTAACTAAGGGAATACCTGGCGGGGCCAGTCTATTCCGCTCCGATGCCTAAGTCAGTATAGTTGGAATAAACTGGTAACTTAAGCGGGATGAATAGTTGAAGTATTGATTGCCTATTAATGAGGGTAGTTGGGACTCATATATAGGCTGTCGGGCATGAAGGCTGGCCTCACCCTTCGATGTGGGACTGGCCTCCCTTCTGCTCATATTGCTGAACTGTTTCGGCCCCTGTTTGGGGAGCTGCTATCCCTGGTTCCCGGGCCCCGGCCACAAGTAAGACCTGCCCAGGCATTCGAATAAACCTGTTATGATGATGCATAATGTGATGAGTGCATGGTTATGATGTTGATACTGACTGTTGCATATGGGTACAAGATGTAGTACATGAGATGATAATGTGGCGTTGAAATCCGCCATGCTATGTTTCGGGAAAACCCGGTTAATATAGCGAATGGGATGATGTGACGTTGAAATCCGCCATGCTATGTTCCGGGAAAACCCAGTGAATATAGCGAATGGGATGACCGAGTCCCCCAAGTTAAGAACGGTAGCCACAGTAGTCGGTGAGTGCCTTGAACAGTTTTGAAGAGGTCACCCAGTACCAGCGGGAAACGTGGCCTGTGTTATAGGAGTTCCTGGTGGGTGGCGTGGCCTGAAGTGATCATAGGCAGCCATCCCCACGTGTTTCACAGCCTCTTGTTCTTGCAGGCATATAGGATGTGCAGGGCTTTTAGCCTGCAGAAGAGTTGTCCTTATGAGAGGATTAAGTCTCCTGGGGTGAAGTTGTCCCGTGTTGGTACCGGAGACATCCCCGATCGTTTCATACCCTTTGCCCGTACAGACATGAGGTATGTGCAGGGTTTTTAGCACGCGGGAAGAGTTGTCCTGTGTTAGAGTATCAAGTCTCCCGGAGGGTGGCCTGGCCCGGAGTAGTCCTTGGTAGCCGTCCCTACGTCGCTGCATTTGTTCCTGCAGATGGGATGTATGTGCGGGTTTTTTACCCTACGGGAAGAGTTGTCCTGTGTTAGAGGATCAAGTCTCCCGGGTTTATAAAGCCCGGTGGTACATTGGATCTATTAGGTCGTACACAGCTGTCTGTAGGAATGTCTCAGTTCGAGGAAACTGGTTATTCCGTAGGGGAGCGATAAGCAAATGCAACTATGGTCGGTGTGATACCGCATCCAATAGTTGAAGCTGGATGGACCGACGGCTAGGATAGCCTTGAACCGGAGCAGGCACTACGGTTGGAATATCGAAGCTTGTACATAATATTGATGCAGGGTTTTTAGCCTGCGGGAAGAGGTTTCCTGTGCTAGAGGAAGACTTCTTCAGGGGAATATCGAGCCGTTGTTGTTTGGCTGGAAATGTGGAATAAATTCAACAGGTGGAAAGCCCCGTACCGTTGGAATATATGTTAGAAGGCCCTGTACTTGTTGGAATATTTTAGAGGTAATAATAATAATCCTGCAGGATTTCCTGTGTTAGAGGAAGAGTTCTTCCGGTGGGATACCTTGATTTGTGGGAGTATTTCAGCATTAGGTGGAGTCGGCTCTAGGCGGGACGGTTCGATTATGTCCCTTGCTTCTTTCAACTACCCTCCGTATGCGAGGCAAGTGGCTGACATGCATTGAAAGGGGTATTCCATTAGTCCCATCAGTTATGATGGCCTGGGAAGTTACCAATACTGGGACACGTGCCGCTAGGAGACGGTCAGGGATGGATGGCCCAGATCCGCGGGCGTTTCAGTTGCCCTACTGAGTAGTTTGGGGGGGGGAAATTCAAGGGCAATGGACCTGCATATAAACCCTTGCCGCTTGGTGTGTTTTTCTTTTGGCTGAGAACTGATCCCTTGTTTAGCCTCACTCAACACAATTGCTCGGTGCTTTCCAGCTATTGCATTTCAGTCGTCGTGCATACTAATCGGTGAGTCTCAGTCCTTTGCGACTCTGAAATTGTTTCTCCTCCTCTTTTTTTGTTTGTGGTTGGATCCGATGGGCACTTGGTTGTATCTAGATTAGCCCTTTGGATGGGACCCTTGTAGTACCGAATCTCAGCGAGAGCCGGGAACTTTCGGCTGAGAAGCCCAGTGGCCGGTGTGGGTTGTGCTGAGGCACTATATGCTTCGTACTGCCCTGCGGTGGTGGTTTTAGGTTGTGTTTCTGATCGGCCAAAGGGGTTTTAGGTTACATGGATTCTGGGAGCTCTAGTGAGATCTCTGAATCCGCAGCCAGGCCACCGGTGAGGGACGACCAATAGAGGATGGAGGACTGGCTTGCCTCCTCGTCCTCTAGGTCGAACACCAGTGCCCGTTCGACTGGTGAGGCGTCAACGTCCGGGTCGCTGGGACAGGAGGATGCTCCGTACAGAGTGTCCTTGGGTACTGCCCGCCCAGGAGGGGCCCCGCGCCACATACTTGTGGACGGGGATAGAACCATAAATTGTGATGAGCCGGAGTGCTCGTTAACTCCTGGTGAGATTGCTACTTTTCGGGCGAGGTGGAATATTCCCGGAGAGGTAGATATGCGGCCTCTGTATGCCAGAGAGTCGGCCTGCAACCCGGAGGAAGGTTGGGTTGCCATTCACAAGGACCAATTTCGGCATGGGTTATCACTCCCGCTGCTAGACTTTGTGCAGTACCTGCTTAGTGCCATCAGGATATCATCGGCACAGCTTCCCGGGAACTAGTGGAGGCAACTACTGAGTCTGGGCTGTGTCTACTGGTTGAGTGTTATGAGTTACCCAACGGTAAATGAGTTTCGGGCCTTGTACCGACTGACATACTTGAAGAAGAGTCAGGCCCGGAGGTGTGTGAGTTTTTCCGCCCCGCATTTTAAGCCGGTGATAACCCACTTGTCCTCCTTGCTCAATAATAATTGGAGGAAGAAGGTGGTGATGGCGGGGGGGTGGGTGGGGGGCTGGCCAAAGAGGAGTAGGACTTACCGCGTTCCCGGTGCCTTTCAGCCGATCGGCGATCAGTCGTATCAGTTATCGGAGCTAGAGAGAGAAAGGATCGCCCGGGTATTTGGGTGCTGGTCAGACCTGGAGTGGAGTTCCTACAACTTTATCCGGCGGGAGGTGCTGGAACTATGTCATCTGGAGGGGAATCCCGGTGGGTGGTGGAATGTAGGTTGTAGCTCTGATCCCGTTGAGCGAATTGGTCTTGACTAGTCTGTTTCCCTTGTGTTCTGCAGGTGTATCTTCCCAGACGACAATTAAAGCCCACGAAACGTTGTCGATGGACAATCAGGATCTGGTCTCGAAACTGAAGGAAAAGGGGGGCGTTGCCGCACAGTCCACGGTCGATCGGGGAACCGGGGAGTTGACCGTACATGATAAACCGGTTTCGCTGGACGTTGCGGACGACGATTACATCTTAAAGCACGTAAAGACTCATGCTTCGGGACCCCAGGAATCGTCTGGATCGGGGAAGGTTGTTGGTGGGCCGTCCAAGCCACTGGGTGGTGCTGCAAGGATTCCACATCGGCTGGGGTAGGTGCAAACTATCGCCAGGTCCCCACTGTCTGCCACCCAATCTTCTTCTTTACAGGTTGATCTAGGTGAGCGGAGGAAGAGGTCTCGGGAGATGTCGGCCTCCGCGCTTGTTACCTTCACCGGCAGGTCGATGGGTGAGAGTATGGCCAAGCGGCTGAAGCTGACGCGTGGTGGCACCACTACCGCCCACGGCAATGTTCCTGTGGCCACTAGCTCTGCTGCTGTCATCACAGAAGCATCGGGGGTGGAGAAGACTCCTGCTGCGGGGCCGGGCCCGGAGCATAGTTGCCCGGATGACTCTTTTACCCGGAGCCTGCTCATGGACGTGAAGGGAATGGAGTTGGAGAAGATTCGGGCTCCGGGAGGGCGGCCGGAGGAGCACCGGCTGAAAACCAAAGAGATGGCCCTCCAAGTAAGGATAGTTTGCCACCGGTATCCGCTCAACATTATTTCGTGATCTGTTGCTTTCTAACCTGTGCCTGTTAAATTGTAGCTGCTGTACCACTTGTATCATTCGGATGCAAGTGAAGAGCTACCGCAGCTGAAGAAGCAGGTGGTGGAGTTGACTAGCGCCCGGGAGCTCCTGGAGGTAGAGAAGTCCAAGCTCCAACGGGAGAAAACCCGGTTGGAAGAGAGGGCCAGGAAGCAACTGGGCAAGCTGGAGGCCCAGGTCAAGGCTCTGGAAGAGGAGAAGAAGGGCCTGGAGGAGTAGAGGGCCGAGTTTGAGGCCCAGGTCGAGGATCTCCAACAGCAGGTGGCGACAGGTTCCGCTTCTGCCGGCGAGCCGGTCAATGAGAATCACCTGGAGGTTTACCAGCGGGAGGTTAAGAAGTATCAAGAAAGTTATGAGCTTCTTGACCTGCTAGAACGGGCCCGGGAGGCGGGGATAGCCGATGCTTATGACGACTGGAAGAGTAAGGGCTATCTTGACGTCTCAAAGCTGCCGCCGTCGCAGGAGGATGAAGAAGTGGTTCAGGAGGGTGACACCGAGCTGGCCGGTGAAGACGCCGCTGGTGAAACCGCTGCTGAAGGAGCTCTTGCTGAAGAGGGGGAGCAGGCGGAAGTGCCCTAGCAGGCTCCAGACTTTGTACACTCCCGCCCTCCCTTTCTGCTTTAATCTTCTTTTTTTTTCTTTTTTTTTGTACACGCTGCCCTGAGTTATAATGAATGGACATTTTGCTTGAGCTTGTGTTGTGCCTTTTTTAATTTGCCTGACTTGCTACCCATGGATTGCCCTTTGAACTTAGTTGAAAACAAAGTTGGAATAGACAACTGCTGAAATTACACCTGCCGAACTGGTTGGAATGTCTAGCTAGTTGTGTTTAGGAAAGAAAAAACTAGCATCTTACTCAGGCTGACAAGTTATTGGACTGCTGAGCTTCTACACGGGTTTAAGATTTCGACCGATCATATGAGCGTTGGTGTCGCGGGATAGACGTCCTGATTCCGCGTGGTCCCCACTATCCGGGTTACCCTTGATACCGCTGCAAGTCACCGCGGCAGACTAGGCCCTCAATCGTTGTTTTCAAGGCAAGGCAATCGTTTGTGTGGTGTGTGGCTTCATCGTGGTAGGAGCAGTATTTACCGGTTTATGCCCTGGTGAGGTTCCCCTTTGGGTGCTTTCTTTTTGGTAGAGGGGAGATGTTGTTCCCGTTCTCATACAAGATATCCTCGTAGGAGGAGGTCAAAGTAGAGAATACCTCTTGTAGTCCTGCTGGCATGACCGCTAGGGGGCGGGTTTGCTGCTGGTAGGATGGGAGGTTCCCTGCTCGTTGGGGAATGTCGACATAGTCCCTCCGGCGCTGCTGGTTCGCCCAACCTCTTGGTCTTTTGTCGGTCGAGGTTCCTCGGTCCTGGCCCTGCTGCCAGTTTCTGGCTTCCTATATGGTGGGTTCAGGCTCTTCCTGCCTTCTCTTGTGTTGACGGCTCCGGTAATTTTCGTGTTCTGCTTGGGCGTGCCTGATTGCCATCGCCATCAGTTCGTCGTAACCCTGCTGGATCTCCACCAGCACAGCGTACGAGAACTTTCCGGGCCGGAGACCTTGCTTGAAAGCTGATTCGGCGATCCTTTTATCCAGGTCCCTGATCCCGGCGGTGGTCCTTTGCCATCGGTTAACAAAAGTACTTTGCCCTTTGTCGTCCGTCTGCTTGCAGTTAAAGAGGATCGTCGAGGTCCGGGCCCCTTCGACCCTTAATATGAACCGGCCCACGAATGTATCGGCCAATTGCTCGAATGCCTCTATAGAGTTCGCCGGTAGTTCGTAAAACCAGCTGAGCGCCTCTCCGGACAGGGTCTCCTGAAATATATTGCAGCAAACGGCGTCGGAGTAGCCCTTAGCACACGTTTGGGACCGGAAGCTGTCCAGCTGTTGGTAATGGCAGCCGGCCCCGGAGTATGTCAGCTTTAGCGACTTTTGTGTGCTGGATCTTCCGGATTCCAGAACCCGGAGTGAGAAGGGTCCGGCCCGCTCGTTGAATCGTGCGCTCTCCGGCAGTCTCGTAGCCTTTCTCTCGTTGGCCTCCATCTGGGCCTTCATATCTGACACCGAATCGGATAGTATCTGCAGTGCCCGTGCGGTCGAGCTGATGATATCTTCCTCGAACGAGCCACTGTCCCTCTGAGGGGCTGGGACGATCTTTGGTTGCACTGTGTCCGCCTAGAGCACGTCTCCCGCCACGCCGGTGTCTCTCTACCCTCCCGATGACTGGCACACTTCCTGGCGGGGAGGCCCTTTTGTGTGTGGCGCGAATGATTTTGCAAGAGCGGCATTGCGCTGCTGGCCTCTTTCCAAGGCAGCCACCAGTGCGGCATTAACCGCTTCCATGTCTTGATACCTGGCGGTGGCTTCTGCCCTGTCCCGGTCGCTCTCTTCCCGCAAGCAGGTGACTTCCGCTCTCATCTCTTCTATCTCTCCCGTCATATCGTACTGGCCGAGACTGGAGACATCGTCCGAGATGTCGCTGCTGGGCAGCCGATCTTCTCCTCTGCCTGGGGCCGTGGGGGACGTCGGTGCGGGTTCCAGGCCCAAGACTTGGCAATCATCCGCCAGGCCCTTCCCGCGTAGATCTCCGTCACGTTCACCGGACGTACCGCCCGGATCACGGTTGGTAGCAGCATTCTAACTGCAGCTACCAGCGGGCTGCCTCTGCCCCGCCCTTGGGATTTGGACTAGCACCGGCTCCAGAACCCACCGGTCCTCTGGATTTCCTTTCCTCTTTTCTCCTGTACGCCCAGCCCTACTGACAACCATGCCTGAATTCAAATGAAACATTCAGTTTTCAAATAAGACGAAGCAACCTTCTTCTTCTTGTTTTTTTTTTTCGAGAAGATCAGACGAAGCAAACTAAATTATAAGTCTCCCAGAAAAAAAAGAAAAAAAAATTTGGTTTAAAATAATGCACAAAATCAAGACCCCTGCATTTTCAAAAAAAAAATCAAGAGCCCTGCTACTGCTTCTAAAAAAAATACCAACTAAAATCAATAATTTATGCCCGATTATCATTTAGAGAAATATTAAATTATCCTTCAAATTGTAGAGTTATGCCTTGGCTAAACTACAGTAGAAATGTAAATAGGAATATTGTACAGGATATTATCTTGTATAAATTATTCATACATATAAAAACCTTACCAACTCGATAATTCACTTATATTCACGCTTATATGGTGTTTTAATCAAATTGAAGAAAACGTATGTAACAGTTCAATCAAGAATTACATCTAAACATACATGGTGCAACATGATACTGAAGGCAATATGTACAGGAGAAATAACTATGGGTAAAACTGGGAGAAATACCTTGTGAACAAGTAATGAGAGAACCACTTCGGGATCAACACTGTCATAGAGTTCATTCATGTTTTGGGCGACTCCACATTGCACAGTCCAAATCCTTAATCGTCTGGGCGACTCTACATTGAACATTCAGCAATATCAGCCCAAAGGGTAGGATCAGATAATCAAAAACTTAAAAAGACAGAGTAACTGGCAACATAACACAGCAAGGCAGTCATTGTGGAGGGAAGAAAAATAATGTAAATGCAGAAATAAACTTTCTGGAGATGAGCTTACACCAAAGGGAACAACATTTGTGGCATTTGCCCTGACAAAAAAAAAAAAGAATAGAAGGAATAGCATAGAAAGCTTCAAAAGAAAGGAATAACATACCATAGAAAATTCAAAAGTTTTCATAACACATGATGTTAAGGGGGTCGTCTACAGTACCTTAGTGTATATCATACCCTTAATTTACAATTAACTGAATAATATTTACCATTTTACTACACTAAATTTACAACATTGACAACAAATTTACAACAGATGTTTTATATATTTACATATAATTGAACAAATTTACCACATTGACAACCATTTGTTCATAAACTTGTAGTTGTCGCCTCCGATGTCGGTTATGGAAAATTTAGCGACGAACATTCAATCGTCGTCGCTAACTTATTATTGAAGCGACGAAGTTAATAATCTTCGTCGCCGTATAATAAACGAAGCGACGAGATATGTACAATATGAAGCTCTCGACTTCAACAGATTGAAGAAGTTGAAGTTGGTTGAAAAAAAAACTATTCCGGAGCTGCGAAAAAGGGGCAAATCGGCTGATTTCGTCAATTTCGGGGTCTAATTAGTTGGGTCTTCTCTGCTAATTGCTTTGTTGGTTAATATAATCTCTCCTCTTCATTGTAATCACCATATTTTGGTTTGATTGGTTGAATTTAGTATTTGATATCTTGAGTTAGATTTGGTTTATAATGTGTTTTGTGTTGTTTTTAGTGTTGGGTGTTTAAATTTATGATGGAGTTTGTGTTGATTTTGTTGAAATTGAGATTAGGTTAGTTTGTGAAATATAGTGAAATTGAATTTTAGTGAAATTAGGAAATTTAGTGAAACTGAATTTTAGTGTCCTTTAGTGAAATTAGGAAATTTAATGAAATTGAATTTTAGTGTAATTTAGTTAAATTCAAATTTAGTAAAAATGAAATTTTGTGAAATAGTACAATTTAGTGAAATTTTGTGTATTTTATGGTTGATTAGGTTGAAATTATTAATTAATTATGTAATTGGTTTGTCTTGTGTGTGGATTGTGGTAGTTAGGGTTTCTGAAACATGCGAGTGGCTTAGTGAGGGAGTGTGGTGCCGTGTGTAAATATATGGTTTCATATTTTATATAATTGTGGTGTTTATCAGCTTAGAATTCCCGTTTGAGAATCAACAACTCATCTAGTTGATCGAGATGAGTTGTTGATTCTCGAATTGTCCCATTTTTTGACACTTTAGGCGAACACGACTTTGTTGATCCTTTTGCTATTCATGTGGTTTAAGTTTAAGTTTTGGGATATAGTTTTGACAATGTCTCTCTACAATGTTCCTCGAGTGCAAATTAGGTTGTTTAGATTTTTGTGCACTTGAGGAACTGTAGGGAAATGCTGCCGAAATTTCCCAAAACTGTAGCAGAAACACATAAATAGCAAAAGGATCAACAAAGTCGTATTCGTCTGAAGGGGACAGGACCCAACCTGGAGGAATAAGGAGAAGAAGTGTTGAGACAGGTTTTGATTGTATCATAACTGTTGTGTGCTAATCTTATACATATTGTTTGTTTATGTTATGACAGGAAACATGGATGATGTCCCCAACAAATCTTTTATGAATCATCATTATACACACCCTGACTACATAACATGCGTAGTTAACTTCATCAATTTTGTGACGACTCACACTATTGGAACCCAGTATCTCCCTTTTCCGTGCACAATTTGCAGAAATGGTCCTTATTATAAGGATATCGTAGAGATTTATCATCACTGCATGCACAATGGTTTGGATCCAACTTACACAGTTTGGCACCTACACGGATAAGTTTCTGGTCAACCGGCAATGATCAGTCGATGGAGACAGTGGCTTCAAGACAGAGTCGAGACTTCCAGTATTGCCAGTCCTTCAGTGATCCCGCCTGTGGAAATTAGATGTATTTCCATACTATCCTGGATACCATGGAGATGCACCGCATAATGTCGATGAAGAAAATGCTGAAGTTCACTTCAATGACATGGTAGATGATGATTATGCTAAGTATGAAAGGCTTCTAAGGGAGTCTCAAACCCCATTGTATGAAGGGAGTGAAGAAACTGTATTAAGTGCCATATTACATGCAATGGAAATTAAAGTTGAAAATGGATGGTCGGATACGAGTATTGATAAATTGTGTGGATGGTTGCATAAGTTTTTTAAAATGCATAATTTCCCTGTGAGTTATTCGAGAATTAAAAAAAATTCTGAAGGATCCTTCCCGTGGATATGAAAAAATTCATGTTTGTGAGTTCAACTGTTACCTATTCAGGGGATCTACAAATAAAACTAGTAGGACTTGTCCAGTATGTGGTGCTCAAAGATATAAGCCAGATACGGATGACGTTCCAAAAAAGGTAATCTGGTATTTCCCTCTTACTCCAAGGTTGAAACGCCTATTTATGTCTCCACATGAACGGAAGCCGAAGCTCGCATGCAATAATAAACCCTACAAATGATCGTTAGTAGTATAAGCAAGTAGGGATCGTTCTAGGCCGGGGATTAAGGGTACCTGAGATATGAAATTGTTAGACACAAACATATTCACATATATACAAGAAAACGTCACAATGGGGGAATATGATGGTTCGGCAGCTTTTGCCTTCTAATGCTAGACACGGTATTAAAAACAGAAAATAAATCCTAGGCTACTATATACAAGTTTGATCATCATCTCTCACGCATCACATAGCACAAAACACAATTTAACACAAAGATTTGCATGTAAGAAAGTAAGAAACAAGTATTTAGTATGTTCAAGACCTAACTTAGTTTCGACCTACAACTAGAACGGGATCCGATTTTTACCTAGTTGTGAGACTTTTTCTAATGTTTTAAGATCGAGCTATTCGCATGGTGATCCTAAAAGTTATGCTACCTTATACAAGACATAGCATTGAAGCACAAAAGTCTATAATCGAAGACATGTAAACAAGCAAGGTTGTCAATCATCTTATTTAACATGCAAGTTTTAGCTAAGGTATTACCCTAGGTGAGTATCACAAATCAAAGCAACATACGTTTCATCTTTATTTGTTCCACTCAGGTTAAATGAAACCTAACATCTAGATTTACATGCTTCAAACAACAATTGTTTTAAACATAACTAATGTTTCGATTTGTTAAGGAACACCCTTAGATTACTAACCAAATTAAATCCTAAACATGCTTTTACTACCACTGCTCTAGTTATCAAACATACGAAATCCATGTATTAAAAATTGCAAAAGTCATCACATAAATTCCAACAAAAATTGCAATCCATGTTCATCATACAATACCAAACGAAACAAAGTATTTTTATAACAACAATATGTGACTAAACCGAAATTAAAAAAAAAACAAGTCATAGGGATGGATCACACTTTAGAAACCTTGGAGAGCTTCGTCTTGGTGTGGTGGAAGATGATCGGCAGCAGCTAGGCTAGGTGATGGGATCGGTGATGAATGATGGTGGTGTAGGTGGAATCGGTGACTATGTGTTTTAGGGTTTCGGGTTAGAACTTTGGTAGGAAAATTTGGTAGAGTTTTGGCTAGTGCTTTGCAAGAGATGAGATGATTTTTCTGTAGGAAAAGTGGGGGTATTTATAGAGAATAAGGGGGGTGATTGCCGGCAACCATTAAGCAAAAAGGATTTCAGAAAACCTAGTGGAATAAGGTTTTGCAACCTTCCTTTCTTAGTTCAATTAGGTTTTCTTTTTCTGAATTTTTCTTCAAGGCTTGGGCTTCACATCTTCATGGACTTCTTGAATGGTCTTGGACTTCAATTTACAGGTCTTGATCCATCGAAAATGCCCCACAATGCCGGCAGCTCACAATGACACTCAATCTGCCAGAATCGGCAGCTTCTCCTAGCTTGACTAGGAGAACTTGTTTCTTCATGTTTTTCTTCAATGCCATGGCCTAGTGTCTTCCTCTTCCCTTCATAAAGCTTGAACCATCTTCAAAAAATGCATTTGTGCACCATTTGGTCCATTAAAAACAGAAAACACAAAAAGGGGGCAGTAGGTTCCTGGAATCGGCAGATTTGACCTTGTTGCAGTAATTCCAGCATATCTCCATCCGTGGAGCTCCGATTGATGCGATTCCAAGTCTCAGATAAACTAGACACATATGGCCATCTCCCCATAAAACAGTTCCATCAAATTCCTTGCAAGTCGTCGGGAATGATTTTTCGAAGTTGGGACAAAGTCCCAGGAAAATCCTGTAAGCCCCTGGATTGGAATGTCCGGACTGCCATTTTGCAGCCAAGTTTTGGGTGACTTCCCGAACTCCGATTGATCTGAAATTTTAACACAACATTCCTCAACATATGAATATTAAGCACACAAAATTTCATAGAATTAGGACAAGGATAGATTATACTTTTGCTCATCTCAAAATCGCGAAAAAGACATATTTTACACTATTTTCCAGATTTCTCAAACTTAGTCATTTTTCGGATTCTTAACCATTATTCACAAAACTCTACCAAAACTGACACTAACTACATTATGACTCAATCTTAGACAAATAAGGGTTAAACAAAGCATAAACGAGGGCATAAGCATATAATATCGTCGCACATTGTGCTCCTATCAACTACCCCACACTTATCCTTTGCTAGTCCCTTAGCAAACTAACTTAAACTACGACTCTAAACAAACTATTGCCCCTAACAATTTGTCTCAGGCTCGTATGTACACATAGCTTTCAAGTTAATGCATGAGAATGCTAAGCACGAAAATTCCAAGCTTCATGAACATGTGACATCAATATGAACATATAAGAGCAAAAGGTAAGCATGTAAACATGTTAAAAGCTAATTCAAATCACCTCACTAGGCATACTCTCTTCTTTTCTCTCGAAGCATGGTTATTCACTCAATAGTATATGCAAGTGAAAGATAATGAACTACGAAGAGTAACTTGCATATATCAAGAAAAGAAAGCACTACTACAAAAAACTCAATACACAACGGTGCTGCACCGTTGTGTAAGTTCGGAAAAACCGTTGTATATCTCGAGCTTGTGTGATGAAACGTCCAACAACCAACTTATAATTTCTGTTGTACAACTTATATGCCATGCCATGGCTGGCTTGGCATTCGCTGCACTGACATGTCTAGTTCCTACAACAGAATATACATACTTTTATGTTGTGTAAGTTTTAAACATACAACAGAATATTGCAATTTTATTCTGTTGTCTCATTCGCACAACAGATTTCATCTCCCACTTATTTAGTTGTCTGATTCAGACAACTGGTTTCGTTTCATATTTATTGAGTTGTATGATTCTACAAATCAAACAACAGATTTGAGGATTTTGTGACACAGGTTTGATGTGGCTTTTAGTCATATTGTACAACATATGATATTTTTACAGTTGTATGATTCAACAACCAGACAACAGAATTGAGCAGTTTGTGACACTGGTTTGATTCGGCTTTTGGTCATATTGTACAACACATAATGCTGTTATAGTGTTGTATAAGTTTCTATCACACAATAGATTTAAGCATTTGGTCATATGACCACTTTGTTGTCTGAGCTTCAAATACACAAGAAATGAGGTCTCAAAAAGCATGTAAACTGTTGTACATTGAACCATTACCATTTCCAGAAGAGCAGTTTTTGCAGATACAATAATTATACATAAATTGAACCATTCTACATATCATTCAAGTGGCCGGAGCACACTAATGTACCACATAGATGCATAGAGCAAAAGCAAACTAAAACTTAACTAGCATTTCAGCTGAAACCATGAAAGGCACAAGCTGATATTGTTCAAAATTTGCTAGCAATAATCCGACGTACCTAGCTAGCATTTCAGCTGAAACCATGAAGGCACAAGCTGATATTGTTCAAAATTTGCTAGCAATAATCCTACGTACCTAGCTAGCATTTCAGCTGAAACATTATCCCAAAAAGTCATTCAAACACAAAGCAGCAGAAGTCATTCAAACACAAAGCAGCAGAAAGCAGCCGAAAACTAACAGTAAACTTCCCAGCCAATAATAAAGACATAGCCATACTAATCTGCGAGAAAGTGTTGCTGGGAATGTGCTTGATCCCGGCATCAGCCATCTGCTTCCAGATGGAAGACCTGAGATCAGCAGACACCTTTTTCAAATCTTCGGCACTACTCTTGCCATCCCAGAAAGATTCCAAGGCGAACTTGAGCTCTCTCTTGGGGCCCATACAGGGGTATCCAACAATGTGAGACGCCATTTCTCTGAAGGATCAGATCAAAATGAAACACATTAGTTTCCAGAACTAACCATTGATGTTGATTCCCTAATGAGAGGCCAATCAATCAAAATTTAAAACTACAGGAGCTTATACAAGTTCTTAAAACCCACAAGTAGGTGATTAGCAATCAGTCCCATAATAATAATAATCTAAATTCACAATAGAGTTACTGGGGATTGTCTTTATTTACGATATTATAACGAATCAGAGTAGACATATTTAACATATCTAACAATGAGCAACTATGAGAATTGTTCAATTCGTTCATATGATTGCAAAAGACTGACAGGTACTAGGCTGAAAGCATACAGAGAGGTTAGGCTTGGGTCAGAATATGTCCTAGCTAGTATTTTGTATCATACAATTTTTGCATCAGCACAAGTACAGCGGGCATTCTTCTTTGTTTCAGACTTTCATGTCAGTAAGGCAATAAAATCCTAATCAGAAACTGAACATGAGTCATCAATCTAATAGTACACAGAGCAAATCAACTCTATCAACTAGTCCTTTGAGTCAAGCCTTACCAGTTCAATTCGCTCCACCTCCCCATAGTACTTACTGTGCTTACACAGAGCATAACATGATAGGGAATCCCATACGCATCCAATAGCAAATTTTCTGGCTGCAGCATATGACATAAAAATGAGTGTGATCATTAATTATCAATTTCCTCTAGTCATTTGTAATATCAATTTCTGCAAATGTCAAATACCTTCAGGTCTCTGTGATAGACGCCTCTGCTATGGCAGTAATCGACTGCATTAATAAGCTGTTGGAAATATCTACGTGCTTCATCTTCTCGCATCCAACCATTGTTTACCTTCAAAGCAAGTCTTTGTGAGAAGATATGCAAGCTCTACCAAATAACAGGAAAAAGACGTCCAAGTAGAAAAAATGAGCAGGCACAGTAACATCATACAATTAAAAATTGGAATAGTTAAATAGCATTCAGTACTTGAATGAGTTATTTGACTAGTAAGGCAGATAAGGGTCTAACACTGAACTATCAGAGACTTCAGGCACTCACAATTTTGTCAAAGAGCTCTCCCCCTGTAACAAACTCCATAACTATAAATATCTTTGTCTTGCTCCCCATGACCTGAAAATGCATAGGTTTATACATAAAGAGTGCATTGTAAGGAAATCAACTCCAAGAACAGCCAAAATGTTGCGCCGATTTTACTGAGTTCTATATGAAGTTGTCTTTTTCCCACAAGTAAACCCTTCTCAGCCCTCCGGCCAATTGCTCATCTTGCTTATTCATACCATCAACTATGTATGGTTTATAATAGTAGCAATTATGTCTACCAACCTTCTATGTTTTATATTGATTATCGTGCAAGATCAGGATTG
The DNA here is from genome assembly GCA_963682095.1 of Potentilla sterilis. Classification (NCBI taxonomy): domain Eukaryota; kingdom Viridiplantae; phylum Streptophyta; class Magnoliopsida; order Rosales; family Rosaceae; genus Potentilla; species Potentilla sterilis. The sequence goes on along the minus strand of OY821755.1, from coordinate 30,681,112 downwards.
AACCAGAATGAAGTGAACAGATATAATCATATTTGTCATTAGAATAATGACCATTTAAAATAGAGAGCTCATACTTGAGATAACCTGCAAGGTGGATATGGTGTGTGCAGGATTGTGCATAAGCGCAAATGAGAGAGAGAGAGAGAGACCTCATACAACTGAACAACATTTGGATGCTTAATCAGCTTCATTGTTGCAATCTCCTGTTTAATCTGTTACAACACATAGAACAGATCACGATTTAATCTCAACTTCTTATAGTATAATTGCACGACTTTTTTAAGTCTGTTCTGATCATTATAGATTGCTTTGCAGAGACCGATAGCCCCAAAGGTATAATGACAGTAAAATGATCCCAAAAGAATAAACATATACACTGAACCATCTAACACTCTCTTGGTACACAAAGATAGTAGGGAACTAAAATATGGCATCACCCTACAGAGTGTGAATCAAGTCCGGGAATTTTATCTGCCAAAAAAATTTATGGGAAAGCAGTTGAGAAATGATAACTGACTTGGCCCCAGTAAAGACGAATCCCGGGCAACTACATACTCTTGAGCTGAGAATTAAGTTCTGAACCAAAACTACATCTGAAAACCTTCTACTACACCCTTTAAAGTTGCAAAAAAAATGGAGCAGATGAGCACATCAAGTCATATTGAAAATCAAAGCTCATTATACAATACACAGAATTGCAGACAGACAACCTAGGAGAGTTGAGATCCGACCAGAATTGACCAGCCAGAGGATACAATCCATACCTCTTAAGAAGACACAAGATGCAGTTGCAGTAGCCCAAATCAATCGAACCCAAATTCCTGAATGATTGATTGAAGAGAAGAAGAGAACGACAGTTAGTGGAGGTGAGTTGAGAGCAATTTATACATATGCATGACGGACTGGAATAAATAATAAACAATATTAATAATTGGAAAAATAACTCATTGGGAAAGATTAGTATTTGACTAAATGTTCCTTCTCACCTGGGATCTTGGAGAAGCTCAACTCAACAGCCTCACAAGGTAGGACACGAGCTGAAATGAGACGAATTCTCTGTTGAGATTGCAAGAAACGCAGGACCCTATCAATCATGAAGAGGTAGAAGCTTGGAAGCATTATGCAAGCGTAGGAGAAGCCCACATGGAACACAAAGAACACAATGAAGACAATGTAGAGGTGATGAGTGTAGAAAAAGAGCTCAAAGATCTTGCGCCTTATACGAGGGAAGCTTGTAGCCCACATGGTTAATCCAGCCAGTAATGCCACTTCTCCAGCCACATTCGAAATTCCAATCTTCTCCCATTTGAGCATCTACAGCAGTAACACAAGATTGATTCTGAAGTTTAGAAATTAACTCAGATGACTTAGTTGCCAAGTTGAAGTAATTCATTTCTAATTTACCTGTGAAACTTGACTTGTGCAGGCCCAAAATATCATGTAGCATAAACCATGAGCTGTGAAGATAATCATGACAAGATGGCCGAGCCAGATATGATACTTGATACTTGCTTCTGATGTAAGGCCAACCAGCTGCAGAAACGAAGACCCTCTTGCCACCGGGAAGAAGAGAAAGGCTAGATCTGTGGTCAAAGTGAGGACTGATGACCCCACACTTGTTCAGCCTCCCATTGAGTTCAACCACAATCTTTCCAGATCTGTGGTCATCAACATACTCAAACTCACCAATATAACCTGCAGAATTCCAAACCCAATAATCATACAACCAAACAATACAAAACCCAACATTCACAAAGCCAAACAACTCCATAACCAATAATCACAAAATATCCAGCTTAACTCATCTAACCAAACAACTTCAGACCCAGTAATCAGACAAATAAGCAGTTCCAAACCCATTGACGCCGACGACCACCGTCTTGGCTTGAGCTCCGGTCATCTAGGTCTTCAATCCGGCGTCGTTTTTTGGCAGAAGGTTCAAAACGTGGGGAGGAGGGAGTGAAGCGTGGGGAGGGGCCGACGAAGGAGTGGGAGCGGTTGTGGATGACGAGTAACGGCGGCAGCACGGAGGAGTCGGTGGAGGCGGTTGGGGGGTCGAAAACGTCGTTGAAGTCGAAGTCTTGAGGCGGAGATGAGGAGGAGGAGGAGGGGATGGTGAGCTTTGAGGCGAGGAGGGAATGGAGGCTTTTGTTATTGGAGCTTTCTTTCTCTCGGGGCTAAGGGGACTTCAGCTTTGAGGCGAAGGGGACTTCATCGGTGGGGTGGGGTGGGGTGGGGACAGAGAGGTGGTGTGGAGCGGAGGTCGAGGAGGTGGAGCGGAGGTGGGTTTGTGAGGGAGGTTTCGAGCAGGCGAGGTTTTGCTAATGAGAGAAAAAGAGAGACCAGGGACTTTTGTGAGGAGAGTCGAGAGGTTTTGCATCTTCGATAGTTGTTGAGAATGAGGCTCAGCTGACCCATTAGGGTATTTTCCCACTCTCAACTCAAATCCTGGTTGATTTTTGGCTCAAATATTTTGGCAAAAGAGGAAAATTTCCCGCCTGGCTTAAAATTTGGCAAGTTTGGCATGACCCTAGGTTTAACCTTCATACAACTGAAAACTTTTAAACTGTTGTACCAATTTCCTTTTCTTTACACTAGATATTTCATAGGTATAGTTCTTGTAGAAGTAACAAAACAATTGCACAACAGAATCAAAATAAACTGTTGTGAGAATTGTAGCACATGTATGTTTTTCAAAACCAAAAAACCATGGAGGCAACTTTCCCGCTTTCAGAAATGTTACCTCTGCCATTGGAGCCAAAATGAAAATGGGGCAATGACAAGCAAACTAACTCATACAACAAAACTACGATATTCTGTTGTACAAGTATTTGTCACTTTGCACTTGGTGACACATAATGCAGGATGTGACATTATCACACAACACAAAACAGTAACTATGTTGTCTGTCCATCTAGACCTTGCCCAAATTTGAGTTTCAATGTCGGAGGGAATTCTGCCGCCAAGATTTTCATTAATCATACAACAGAAAATGTGTCTCAGAGTTGTGTGACAAAATCTGGAAATTTTTTTTTCAGAATATGAAAAATGTGTACCATCATACAACACAAATTATTCACTTTAGGTCGTCTGAAACAGTTCAGTGATTCACACAACATGTAACTTTCAAAGTGTTGTCTGATTTGTGTTGTGTATTGAGTTTTTTGTAGTAGTGAAGCACTTTGTGACATTTTCAAGGAAAAACCTCATATGATAACTACATGCACCAATGAACCAAAACCATATGCTTACTCTTGAGATAATCTCCACAATCAAATTTAACCATCTTAAGAATCATGAAAAAGATCAATCAAAAGGGTTGTAATGGGGCTTGGCTAAGAGGTATTCGATATTTGGATAAGGAGGCTCAAAAACGTCACTAAGGCCTTTAGCAAAGCTCGATCTCCTTATGTCTTCTCGCCGAAAGGGTCAAATTTCATTTTGTTGGACCCATACTTCATTCTTTTCTTCCCATAACATTACAACAACAATCTAGACAATAGCCATACACAAAAATTTTTATTTTCTATGCCTATGCCGTGCCCATTTTTCTTTCCTTGCTCTCGGCTTCTTTTCTTTTTCTTATGGTCCGAGCATATATTTTTTTTTTTTTTTTCAATTTTCTAAGGCACAGCATACATACTTCTCATATAGATTCATGGCTAAGTCTACCCCATACTTGTTTTTCTTCATCACAACCTCGAAAACGCTTTCAAAAATCAAGCTTTGCCAATACATTGATTAAGGGTAAAGGCACAACTATACTAAGCTCATGGAAAGTGTTTAAGGATGATGAAAGAAAAGGCTCAATATCGGCTCAAAGGGGTTTACTAAGGTGTCCCACGACGGGCTCCAATTAGGGCACATGCTTTATTTGGTAATGGTGGTAAACCTAAATGATCTTTATTCAATCATATTCAAAATCAAGGTATTTTATGATATAAACGTTTCGAAAATCAAAAAGAGTAAGTTCTAGCATACTAGAGTTCATTAAAAACTGTGGCATATAGTCATCGAATATGCAAAGAATTATGAGGTTTCATGCTTCCTACAAATCTATCGAATTTTATCTTTTATCGCTCACGAAGAAAGCAATTTGGCACAAAAACTCACATAGGTTGTAATCGAAATAAACTAGCTAAAACATGCATGCTTCATAATCAACAAGTCCTACATGCTCCTACCAATGCACAAAATCCATGAAACTCACAATTTTAAAAGTATGCACAACCATCATCTATGTATGCAAAGAGGAGAAAAACATCATTGACATATTAGGGGCATCCTAAGACTCGAAACAAACAAATTAAACACTCTATTTTTGTGTTACAATTTTCTGAATTTTTCTAAACTAAACACATAAAAACATAAAACAAACAAAAACGGAACATGCTATCCCACCCCACACTTAGAAAATTACATTGTCCTCAATGTAAGCACAAAACAATATCAACGAATTTCCTAAGCATGCAATTGACTAACATACTCCAACAAATCATCACAAATCAAAGTAGAAGAGAAGGGTTAAGAAAATTCAAACTCTCGGTGATGGCTCCTTCACTTTACTTTGATCGACATGGGTTGCCTCCCAAGTAGCGATTTGTGTTTTAAAGTCCATAGCCTAGACTTTTCACCGTTCATATTGCATGTGTTCATCTTGTTCCAAAGTAGCACAAATCGGCAAGAAGAAGATCAATGAGAAGACCGTTGCATGAGGTGTCCGATTCGGCATTTGAAGAGGTGGTTGTATCCTGCGTCGTATCGGAGGCAGCGGAAGGCGTGTCCGAGCCAGCGGATGGTGTGTCCGAGCCCTGTGTTGCCGTATCTGGCGTGTCCAACTGTGTATCCATCTCTGGTCCGGCCTCTTTTGCTCGTGTATCAACCCTGCCGGCAATGGCAGGTCCGGCAGGGGGTGGTGGCTCGGCTGGATTTGGATAATGCTGCTCGGCAGCAAGATGTATGTTACCTCGGCTCGGTGGTGGTGATGGTGGCACGGGATCATCCAAGGGTTGGGAAGCAATGGTGTATTCTTGGAATGAACCATAGTACGGCTTCAAGCGATGCCCGTTAACCTTGTACTCTTTGTTGGTGCTCGGGTTAAGGATCTCAATGGCTCCATGTGAAAATACTTTAGTGATTATGAAAGGACCAACCCATCGAGAACGAAGCTTACCCGGAAAGAGTCGAAGTCGAGTATTGAATAGGAGAACTTTTTGACCTACTTCAAACTTTTTACCCCGGATCATCTTATCATGATAAGCCTTTGTTTTCTCCTTGTATATCCAAGCGGCATCATAAGCTTCATTACGGATTTCTTCAAGTTCGTTAAGTTGAAGCTTTCTATGAAGACCGGCATCATCTATGTTCATGTTGAAGGCTTTGATTGCCCACCATGCTTTGTGCTCTAGCTCAACCGGCAAGTGACATGCTTTGCCATAAACTAACCGAAAAGGAGACATACCTATCGGTGTCTTGTACGCGGTCCTATAAGCCCACAAAGCATCATCGAGACGATCACTCCAATCCTTCCTTGAAGGTCCAACCGATTTCTCCAATATATGCTTGATCTCTCGATTACTTACCTCGGCCATACCACTTGTTTGGGGGTGATAAGGTGTAGAAACCTTATGTGTGACTCCATACTTCCTCAATAAGGCTTCAATGGTGCGGTTACAAAAATGGGATCCTCCATCGCTAATCAAGACTCTTGGAACTCCAAAACGTGAAAAGATGTTGGTCTTGAGAAACTTGGCTACCACCTTGGCATCATTGGTGCGTGTAGCCTTGGCTTCGATCCACTTTGACACATAATCAACCGCAAGCAATATGTAGAGAAAACCCTTACTTGAAGGAAACGGTCCCATGAAATCAATACCCCATAAATCGAAAATTTCTACCTCAATAATAGGCGTGAGCGGCATTTGATCCCTAGCTCCAATGTTCCCCATTCTTTGGCATCTATCACATGCTTTGCAAAACATGAATGCATCCTTGAAAATCGTAGGCCAAAAGAAACCACAAGAGAGTACCTTCAAAGCCGTCTTCTTCGGTCCAAAGTGCCCACCACAAGCTTCGCTATGACAAAAAGCAAGGATGGATCGATGCTCATTCTCCGGCACACATCTTCTAATTACTTGATCACCACATTGCTTCCATAAATACGGATCATCCCACAAGAAGTGTCGAGCTTGCTTCCTTATCCTTTGTTGATGATGGTTCGGCAACTCCTTGGGGAATCGGCGTGTGGCTAGAAAATTTGCAATATCGGCATACCAAGGCTCAAGTACTTCAAGTCGAAAAAGTTGCTCATCCGGAAAGGATTCTAATAGGGGCAGCCGATCCTCCTCTTGCACAAGTCTACTCAAATGATCGGCCACAACATTCTCTACTCCTTTCTTGTCTTTAATCTCAATATCGAACTCTTGAAGTAGAAGAATCCATCGAATAAGCCTCGGCTTAGCATCCTTCTTTGTCATAAGATATCTCAAAGCGGCATGATCACTATAAACAATAACTTTGGAATTCAAAAGATACGATCGAAATTTTTCCAAAGCAAAGATTACCGCTAAGAGTTCCTTCTCCGTTGTTGTGTAATTGAGTTGAGCATCGTTGAGAGTCCTTGAAGCATAGTAAATGGCGCATGGCTTCTTCTCAATTCGTTGTCCAAGTACCGCTCCAAGTGCATAATCACTAGCATCACACATCAACTCAAATGGCTCGTCCCAATTAGGGGATACAAGAATCGGTGCCGTACACAAAAGTTGCTTCAATCGGCAAAAACTTGCCTCACATGCATCCGTCCACTCAAACGTCACCTCCTTTTGTAACAAGTTGCTCAATGGCTTGGCAATTGAAGAGAAGTCTTTGATAAATCTTCGATAAAACCCTGCATGGCCAAGAAAACTTCTCACATCCTTCACACACCTAGGGCTCGGCAATGCTTGTATGAGCTCCACCTTGGCTTTGTCAACCTCTAAGCCTTTTGCCGAAATTATGTGCCCTAGAACAATGTCTTGCGTGACCATGAAGTGACACTTCTCCCAATTGAGCACAAGATTTGTCTCTACACACCTCTCAAGTATCTTCTCCAAGTTCCCCAAACATGCATCGAAGGTGCTTCCATACACACTAAAATCATCCATAAACACTTCGATAATGTCTTCAATAAAATTCGAGAAGATAGCATACATACATCTTTGAAAAGTGCCGGGTGCGTTGCAAAGTCCGAATGGCATCCGTCGATAAGCAAACGTGCCAAATGGACAAGTAAAAGTGGTCTTCTCTTGATCATCCGGGTGTATCATGATTTGATTGTAGCCACTATATCCATCAAGAAAACAATAGTAAGAATGGCCGGCTAACCTCTCTAGCATTTGATCCATAAACGGCAAAGGCATGTGATCCTTCCTCGTTGTTGCGTTGAGCTTCCTATAATCGATGCACATCCGATGACCGGTTACAAGTCTTTGTGGCACAAGCTCATTCTTCTCATTCTTGACAACCGTTACACCACTCTTCTTCGGCACTACTTGCACGGGAGATATCCACTTACTATCCGAAATTGGGTAGATCACCCCACAATCAAGCAACTTGATGATTTCTTCTTTCACAACTTTCATCATGGGAGGGTGAAGTCGACGTTGAGCTTCCTTTGTCGGCTTAGCTCCTTCTTCTAACAAGATACGATGAACACAAGTAGTAGGGCTTATTCCCTTGATATCCGCTAAGGTCCAACCTATGGCGGTCTTGTACTTCTTAAGCACACATAATAAATCCTCCTCTTGCTTCTCACTAAGCATTGAAGACACAATAACCGGTAGTGTATCTTCTTCTCCAAGATAAGCATATTTCAAATGACTAGGGAGTTCTTTTAGTTCTAACTTTGGGGCCTCTTCCACACTTGGTCGAAATTTTGTTGTGGCACTTGGAATTGACAAGAACGAATCAAATACCTTGGCATAGGGCCGAGCCTCTAGCTCGGCAACAACCTCCTCTAAGCTCGGCACCACCATGTATGGTTCGGCTGTGGCACCTTGCTCGGCAATTCTTGGTTCGGCCGGCCCTTCTTTCTCGTTTTCTTGCACGATTCGTTCTCCCCTCTTGTCAAATCCGACCCCTTGCTCAATCGCTAATTGCTATGCGTCGAGCGAGGTCGACATAACTTGCTCGACCTCCTCCAAAACATCAATGGCACAACCCTCCTTTAAATCAACATTGGGGAATTTCATGGCATCAAACACATTGAACTTTATCACCTCACCATCAAACTCCATAGTTAGGTTGCCCTCGGCCACGTCTATCTTTGTGCGCGCGGTCCTCATAAATGGTCGCCCTAAGAGCAATTGAGTGTTGTTGACCGGCGAATCTTCCATCTCAACCACATAAAAATCGGCGGGAAAAATCAATTGGTTGACTTGCACCAACACATCCTCTACATAGCCCTCCGGATATTTGCTTGAGCGATCCGCAAGTTGAATGATGACATTATCCTTCTTGAGAGGCCCTATACTCAACGTTTGATACACATTGAGTGGCATGACATTGATCGATGCTCCCAAATCCAACATAACATCCTCAAATCGAGTATTGCCTATGACACAAGGCACATTGAAGCTTCCCGGATCCTTCATCTTTGGTGGCAACTTTCTTTGAATAACGGCCGACACCGTCTCGCTCATGGTCACCACATGAGTCTCCCTAGTATGCCTTCTTGCCGTACAAAGCTCCTTCAAAAACTTAGCATACTTCGGCACTTGCTTAATGCACTCCAACAAAGGAATGTTGACTTGCACTTTCCGAAAAATCTCCAATACCTCTTCATCGGATTTATCCTTCTTCGTTCTAGCAAAGCGTGAAGGGAATGGGACGCTTGATGATGGCACCCCTCCCTTGCTTGCTTGGCTCGGCAATACCTCATTCCTCGATGTGGCGGGATCATACTCAAGCTCATTGCGCAGCCCCTTATCCTTTGCACTATTGTTGCCGGCACTATGTCCTTGCTCGGCACTCAAGTTCTTCTCGGCATCACCATTATGGCTTCCGGCAATGTGTGTCTCGCCATCCTTCTTTTCGGCATCTCCATTATGGCTGCTGGCAATGTCAGGTCCGGCAGCCCTCTCATCCTCCTCAATACCCTTGAAAGTCACTCGCTTCTTCTTTGGACTTGTTGGAGGAAACAACTCTCTTCCGCTTCGAGTTTGAATCACTTTGGCTTGCTCGTTCCTCGGATTGGGAATAGTATTGCTTGGCAACTTCCCTTGCTCATTAAATCTTCCCATAAAGTCTACAACTTGGCCCATTTGAGTCTTGAGCTCACCAATGTCCTTTTGATGATTTTGTTGCCCCGCGAGTAATGCTTGAGTAGCACTTGACAAAGATTGAAGCAAAGCATCGTAATTAGGGTTGCTCGGTGCGGCTTGGCCTTGGATAGGCACGGCTTGGTTTTGGTTCGGCAAGGCCCCATAAGCTCCTTGGTTCGGCATATATGGCTGCCGAGGCACAAGTGGTGGCCTCGGAGCAAACGGTGCTCCTCCCTCTCTTGGTTGCATAGGTGCCCTAAGCACATTGTCATTGTTCGCCCATCGAAAGTTCGGATGATCATTGAACCTCGGATTGAAATTGCCAAATCGTTGGCCTCCTTGAAAGCCAATAGCATTGCATTCCTCTACTCCCTCATTGACTCCAAATTGAGGGCATTGGTCGGTCTCATGGCCCTCGGTGCAAATTCCACAAACACTAGCACGCTTCTTCATCAAATTACTCACCAAGTCGGTAAGCTTGTCCACTTTCTCTTCTAACTTTGAGCTTGAAGATGTCTCATGCACTTTTTCATTCCTTTGCACATTGCCTCGTGCCATGCCAAATTGTTGGTTGTTCAAGGCACGAACTTCCAACAAACTTCTTGCCGCTCCGGCGTTCAACTCCAAAAAGCTACCTCCCGCGGCCGAGTCAAGAAACTCTCTCTCCATGACGCGCAATCCCTCATAGAAATATTGTAGCAAGAGCCCATCGCTAATGCCATGCGATGGACACGAAGAAACTAGGGACTTGAACCTCTTGTAGTAGTCGAAGAAAGTCTCATCTCCGGCTTGCTTCACACTTGTAATTTGCTTCCTCAAATCAGTGATACGTGACGCAGGAAAGTACTTGAGCAAAAACTCATCCATCATAGTACTCCACGAAACAATGCGACCACTAGGCACTTCAAACAACCACTCCTTTGCTTGATCTTCTAATGAGAATGGAAAAGCCTTCATTTTGAAGTGTTGCAAATCGGTCCCTCTTGGACACATAGACTCCGTGGTGAAGTTAAACCACTGTAGATGCTTGTTAGGATCCTCACTTGGCATCCCATAAAACGATTTCAGCTTATGGAGGAATCCACTCCTCAATTCAATCTCTCCAGTCTTGTCAGCTTCCAAGGGAGGATAAGTGATATTAGAAGGAGCAACTCCAGCTCCAGCAACATGACCATTCTGTGATCTGATTGATGCCATGATCTCTTCTTCTTCTTCTAATTCGGCAAAAGCTTCAAATTCAGGATTCTGCAGATCACACGATGATGACACTACTGATGGTGAGCTCGGCCCTGAATCAGATACGGACGGAACTATAGGTGAACTTGGCAAGGATGATGACACTGATGAACTGGTTGGTGACGATGGTGGTAATGGCACAAAACGAGCAATAGCGAGTTCTTGATCTAAACGTTGCAAACGGCCTTGAAGATCTCTTGTCCAAATACTAGATTCGGACATGCATTATTTTCTGAAATTTGCAACATTTAAACAAGTTAGAACATCGTAAAGAAATAGAAGACAAGAATATACATCATTACAAGCCACGGCATTGGCCATTACACAACAAATTTCAACAATATCATACAAAAACACATTCGGCACACATATGGTACACGGCATAGCAACAAACATTTCGGCAATAGTACAAATATGGTTCGGCAATAAGAGAGCAAAATTCAAAACGTCCATGATCATGTAATCGCTAAGTCTAATTTCTTTTAAATTTGTTCTAACTCTCGAAGTACGTGGAGCAGAGGAGATAACGGTGCAATGGACTGATACAGCCCCCGGTAGTATCATGCTTTACCCGATATACCTCAAGAGTTTGAACCACACAACATGTCTTATCTTTGAAGAAAATAGGTCACATATGTCAAGTTATGTTCTAGCGTCTAAAGTGAGGTGATGCTTCGGCACAAGCTGTCGACTAGATCGTGCGGATTTTACGTTTCAAAGGTCATTAAAATCACGGAGGGCGAACCCCCTACAGGAACCAGGCAGGACTCGTTGTTGGACACCACGGAGGGCGAACCCCCTATCGACTCACTCACCGAGAATGAACATCAGTCTATGGGCCTTGAGATCCAGTTAAACAAACCTGAGAACCATGTCTATGATAATAATTTCCCCATACTTTGTAAAACAAACACGGATCCCTAGCAGTCTACAAGTGTTGATTAAAACCGCCCTCAACCTCATAGAAGTAATACTATTACCGAAGAAACGCTTATATGCGTGGGGGGGAAGTATCCCGCGTTTCCCAATCTACATAGAAACGGTCTCCGACATAGCACCATTCACATGAAGGGTTTTGGTTATGATCAACAAAAGAGGCTTCACCTACATGTTACACTTTAGAAACTACAATAAACTCAAACATACACAACACTATCAACTCCCTAGAAATTAAACTAAGTGATTACCAACATACATCAATATATCATGCAACTTTCGAAATTTAAACTCTACATGCCGAAGCATATTTCTACTTTACAACATCCCAAAATAAAATTAAAAATTACAACTTTACAAATATACAACAAAAATTTCCAGCAATCATATATACACAACAATAACATAAAACAAGCTTTTATAATCCCCGGCAACGGCGCCAAAAATTGAACGGAAGCCGAAGCTCGCATGCAATAATAAACCCTACAAATGATCGTTAGTAGTATAAGCAAGTAGGGATCGTTCTAGGCCGGGGATTAAGGGTACCTGAGATATGAAATTGTTAGACACAAACATATTCACATATATACAAGAAAACGTCACAATGGGGGAATATGATGGTTCGGCAGCTTTTGCCTTCTAATGCTAGCCACGGTATTAAAAACAGAAAATAAATCCTAGGCTACTATATACAAGTTTGATCATCATCTCTCACGCATCACATAGCACAAAACACAATTTAACACAAAGATTTGCATGTAAGAAAGTAAGAAACAAGTATTTAGCATGTTCAAGACCTAACTTAGTTTCGACCTACAACTAGAACGGGATCCGATTTTTACCTAGTTGTGAGACTTTTTCTAATGTTTTAAGATCGAGCTATTCGCATGGTGATCCTAAAAGTTATGCTACCTTATACAAGACATAGCATTGAAGCACAAAAGTCTATAATCGAAGACATGTAAACAAGCAAGGTTGTCAATCATCTTATTTAACATGCAAGTTTTAGCTAAGGTATTACCCTAGGTGAGTATCACAAATCAAAGCAACATACGTTTCATCTTTATTTGTTCCACTCAGGTTAAATGAAACCTAACATCTAGATTTACATGCTTCAAACAACAATTGTTTTAAACATAACTAATGTTTCGATTTGTTAAGGAACACCCTTAGATTACTAACCAAATTAAATCCTAAACATGCTTTTACTACCACTGCTCTAGTTATCAAACATACGAAATCCATGTATTAAAAATTGCAAAAGTCATCACATAAATTCCAACAAAAATTGCAATCCATGTTCATCATACAATACCAAACGAAACAAAGTATTTTTATAACAACAATATGTGACTAAACCGAAATTAAAAAAAAAACAAGTCATAGGGATGGATCACACTTTAGAAACCTTGGAGAGCTTCGTCTTGGTGTGGTGGAAGATGATCGGCAGCAGCTAGGCTAGGTGATGGGATCGGTGATGAATGATGGTGGTGTAGGTGGAATCGGTGACTATGTGTTTTAGGGTTTCGGGTTAGAACTTTGGTAGGAAAATTTGGTAGAGTTTTGGCTAGTGCTTTGCAAGAGATGAGATGATTTTTCTGTAGGAAAAGTGGGGGTATTTATAGAGAATAAGGGGGGTGATTGCCGGCAACCCTTAAGCAAAAAGGATTTCAGAAAACCTAGTGGAATAAGGTTTTGCAACCTTCCTTTCTTAGTTCAATTAGGTTTTCTTTTTCTGAATTTTTCTTCAAGGCTTGGGCTTCACATCTTCATGGATTTCTTGAATGGTCTTGGACTTCAATTTACAGGTCTTGATCCATCGAAAATGCCCCACAATGCCGGCAGCTCACAATGACACTCAATCTGCCAGAATCGGCAGCTTCTCCTAGCTTGACTAGGAGAACTTGTTTCTTCATGTTTTTCTTCAATGCCATGGCCTAGTGTCTTCCTCTTCCCTTCATAAAGCTTGAACCATCTTCAAAAAATGCATTTGTGCACCATTTGGTCCATTAAAAACAGAAAACACAAAAAGGGGGCAGTAGGTTCCTGGAATCGGCAGATTTGACCTTGTTGCAGTAATTCCAGAATATCTCCATCCGTGGAGCTCCGATTGATGCGATTCCAAGTCTCAGATAAACTAGACACATATGGCCATCTCCCCATAAAACAGTTCGATCAAATTCCTTGCAAGTCGTCGGGAATGAGTTTTCGAAGTTGGGACAAAGTCCCAGGAAAATCCTGTAAGCCCCTGGATTGGAATGTCCGGACTGCCCTTTTGCAGCCAAGTTTTGGGTGACTTCCCGAACTCCGATTGATCTGAAATTTTAACACAACATTCCTCAACATATGAATATTAAGCACACAAAATTTCATAGAATTCGGACAAGGATAGATTATACTTTTGCTCATCTCAAAATCGTGAAAAAGACATATTTTACACTATTTTCCAGATTTCTCAAACTTAGTCATTTTTCGGATTCTTAACCATTATTCACAAAACTCTACCAAAATTGATACTAACTACATTATGACTCAATCTTAGACAAATAAGGGTTAAACAAAGCATAAACGAGGGCATAAGCATATAATATCGTCGCACATTGTGCTCCTATCACCACACACAGCAAAGCATATGCGATGGCATAAGGAGAGGCGACTAGATGAAAGTACCCTCCGGCACCCATCTAATGGAGAATCATGGCAACATTTTAACAGGACATTTCCAGGTTTCGACAACATTAAGGGAAGAAATGTGCGGCTTGGAGTGACAACTGATGGTTTCAGTCCATTTGGAACAATGACAACCCAGCATAGTACATGGCCCGTGGTTGTGATTCCATATAATCTACCCCCTAATATGTGTATGAGGAATGAATATAATATGCTGGCCGTGTTGATTCCTGGCCCTAAATCTCCAGAAAAGTGCCTTAGTGTCCTCATTCGTTCATTGATGGACGAGCTCAAAGATTTGTGGGAAAATGGAGTCTCTACTTTTGACAGAGTCGACAATGATGTATTCACAATGAAGGCAGCGGTGATGTGTACTATAAGTGACTTTCCTAGTTTAGGGATGCTTGCGGGCTCAACGGTGAAAGGGTACAAGACATGTCCAATTTGTCTAGATGAGCTGACGGCGGAGCATATTTGTGGGAGAATTATTTATGTAGGGCATCGGAAATGGCTTGATGAGAATTCACCAATGCGATCCAGTTTGGCATTTAACGGGAAGCCAGAGTGGGGAAAAAGACCAGCTCATAAGAACGGAGATGAAATTTTGGAGGAAATTAGGTCACACAGTTACGCCACTCTTAGCTAGCATCCGGAATTTCATGTCCCTTACTCAGCACACAACAGACAATGTTGGACCCACGAGAGCGTATTCTGGATGCATCCCTTGACAGGACCCGCCCCGGATAACACACTGTTACCCAGAGTAAATCCTGCGGGGACCATTTTAAGGGAGGTTCTACCGAAAATTCGACATAACCTCTCTTAAAAATGGACAACCCAAACCTTTGAGAAAATCACCAAACACTTCTAAAAACATCCAACCTGACTCAAGGAGCCACCTGCTCCCCCAACAATCAAACAACTCCCAAAACCAACAATAGAGTTCAACTTCTCAAAATATGCAGAAGAAATGAAATAGCATAACAACAAGGCATCAGGTTACACTCAAATGTGAACCTTTGAGATTTACAACAACAACACTGTATCAGAGCGACTAGACAAGGAAAAATAATTTACAAGTAGGCTACTCTAATAACCTACTGTTTCCGACAGCGGAAGGGACTCTAGAGCTTGCCTCCTACTAGTGCCGAACAGCTCTTCACACTGGGCAATTTAAAAACAAAAGGGCCCAGGAAAAGTAATTCAAAACATTAGCGTGAGTGGACAAAAATCAATACACACACACACACACACACACACACACATATATATATATATATATATATATATATAAACAAAGGGAATTTATTACTTTCCTCATTTTACAAAAATAAAATCATGATGCATGCTTTAAAACAATCTTTCACTTTAATATCCTCAATACAAAACTGTCCAGCCCCGCTGGTTCGGGAGTTATAAAATCATAGAAAATATAAAAAGTCTCGAATACCAAATATAGAGTATAATTAAATGACTAGGTCAATCCCATTGACCAATGAGTAAAAATCAAATAAAAATAGGGGAATGTTAACCACCATATAATAGTAGCCTCCAAGACTAAGGGTCAGAGCCTCCAAGACTCTCTATACCGTCCCACGCTAAACCTCTACACCACACTCCGTCGACCACCGAACGTGAATTTGACCTATATGGTCAAGTCGTCACCTCGCGTGGGATGAGGTTACTAAGCTAGCTAGTAATAATCATATACAGACCCTTGTATGGTGAAAAATCCGAAATCAAATCAAAGCACACTTCCCCTATAAAATCATGAAATAGTATGGTCCCCGACCGCACCTCTGAGGCCTATAAATATAATCAAATCGAAGCCTGGCCTCAAAGAAAATAAATGAAACCAACACATATGATAAATCATAATATCCAAACAGTTTCATTCACATAATCCACGGAAAACCCCATTTCCGGCTAAATATCAAATCACATAAATCTCAGAATACCAAAGTAATTTATTTACTTTATAAATCATTTAAAACAATCGATAGAAATAAAAATATCCGTTCAAATAACCTCGTTGCTCTTTGATAATTAAAACATTCTCAAAATATGCCCCAAAATATATAACTCCCAAGTAATCAAAATATTCATGCATGCATCAAATTTAAAACAGAAGTCCACTCACAACGACTAAGTCGATCTCTGACTCGAGTCCTCCTCACGTTGAGCCTCTCCTTGGCCTGTCAAAGAATATATTTAAAATCACAGATTCGCTAACAATTACAAAAGCTCAATTCAAGGTCGTCCTCACTCGTACGACTCCTCCGATTACGTATAATTATATATGAACATAGTCCATATATCCAAATTAAATTCTCTTTCTCTCTCTCTCTTTTTATTTCACATCGGCCTTTATTCTTCCACTGCCGCCGCCGCCGCCGCAGCAGCAGCCTCACCACCGCCGCTGCCACAGCAGCAGCAGCTCCGCCAAGGTCCAATTCACCCCAAAAATCAACTAATGTGCCTCTTCCCCCTCTCCCCGCCGCCCTCCTCCGCTGCAGCCGCCGTACATTGCAGCCCTTCCTCTCCCAACACCAAAAAAAATTTCACCAAACACTCAAATGAACTTCTAATTACATCAATTCCATTCCTAACAACACCACAAAACCGAAACCAACCTCCAAAAACACAAACTCATCCAAATTCAACAAAATTTCACAAACCCTAAAAATTTCAATTCTTGAAATTTCCTTACCCAAGTCGATATGGTCAGATTCCTTTGGTGGAATTGCTACCCACACCGAGCTCAACCTTTCCCCCTTCAATTCCGGCCAAGAGGTGGCCGACCAAGGGAATTTATATCACCATAGGGAGGAAGCTTTCGGGTTCTTCTCGGCTGCACGGCGGCGGAGACGCCAGGCCGCAGCTGCTGGCGGGGTGCAGGGGCTGGACCCTGTCGTCCGGCACCTGTGGGGGTCGAGGTGGTGGCCGGATCGCACCGGTGGTGGTGGTGTCGGTGGGAGCTCGGGCTGAAGGGAGAGAAAGAAGAGAGGAAGAAAAGAAACGGGGGAAAAAAAAGAAGAAAAAGGAGTGTTTCCTACAATGGAAACATTCCCCCTTTTATACTTTGCCCAATTCGGAAAGAATTTAATTTCCGACACATCCTTTTTAAATTTTCTTCGACGAAACGAAATTCAACCCAATGATTTAATTTAACGTTTTCTCCCTCTCGTCACAAACAATTTCCGCTCAACCACCAAAATAAAACAATACTTAAGAGCGTAATATTTCCATAAAGTTACTCAAAATTTAGACAGGGTTCGGGACGTATCATCCCTATTGGTCATCGTTGTTACACATGTACTATTTTGATGTCATGCACATTGAAAAGAACATGGGTGACAATATCATGGGCACCATTCTTGCAATTGAAGGGAAGACGAAGGATGGTCCAAGGACTCGCGAAGTTTTGGAGAAAAGGGGAATACGTAAAAGTCAACATCAATTGGAAGTTGAAAAGAGGATGGGAAAGGTTCCTCATGCACCCTTTTTAGTTCAAGAGGATCGTCGTGAAGAAGTATTCTAATAGTTTCGTGGTATTAGGTATCCACTTGGCTATGCGGGAAGTTTGAGAAATAAGGTGAAACTAACCGAGAAAAAGTTCTATGGATTGAAGACGCATGATTGCCATGTCCTGCTTCAACGTCTTCTTCCAGTGGTTATCCGAGGATTTTTGCCAAATAACGTCGTGAAGCCATTGATAACATTGTTAAATTGGTTTCAGAAATTATGTGCTAGGGAGTTGAAGAAGGCAGATGTCCAACATATGAAATATGAGATAGTGATCATTCTCTACAATTTGTAGTTGATTTTTCCTCCACATTTCTTCACCTCTATGGTTCATCTCATGGTCCACCTTACCGAACAAATTATGCTTACAGACCCAGTACATTTTACATGATGTATCAGACGGAAAGGTATATGCACTAACCAAATATGTTTCTTTTTGTTAAAACTAAATTTACACTAACTGTATACATGCACTAATCATATTCATCATTTTATAGGCAATTAGGTGATTATAAACAATCAATGAGTAATACACGTTACCAGGAGGGGAGTATTGCAGAAAGGTACATATCATGGGAGTCGGTGACGTACTGTAAGTCGTATCTGCAATTAGAAGAATATGAAGAGCCCAATCCCCTAATATGGAATATTAGTTGTGTTTCTCAGTTAGTTCAGCCGTGTATTATGGATACCACCGGAAATATCAAGTTAACAGAGGAGGAAACGGCTGAGGCTCACTGGCAAATTTTGACGGATACAGAAGAAGCTCAATATTACATGGACTCTCATTTGCAGATGTACATAGCGAAATATGGTGACTATTACGACGAGCGCCACATGAGGAGGAGTTTCCATCGATGGTTCTTAAAATATGTACGAAAATCAAATTTTTTTTTCTATACAAAGATCCTAAACTCTAAATAGTATAAAGCTAACACCATCTATTTTTCAGGCCAAGAGAATAAATGATGCTGAAGACCCTAGTTTTAACAGGGCAATATGGTCATTGGCTCGAGGTCTGCAATTCACCCTGATTTATAAGGCGTGCTATGTGAACGGTATCAAATATGTCTCATTCGATAGAGATCAAAGGCTCGTGACTCAAAATAGCAGGGTGATGTTAAGCACGAACGTTGGCACTACTACACACAGACAAATCAACGGCGTTTGAAAAACGCCATGGAAAGTTTTTTACGGCGTTTTTCGACTCCATGGTCAAACGTCGTGGAAACTGACGCCGTCCTTTTCTCAGGCAATTTATGGCGTTTGATAAACGCCATTGAATGTTATTTCATGGTGTTTGAAAAACGCCATTGAATGTTATTTCATGGCATTTGAAAAACGCCATTGTATGATCATAGGCATGGCGTTTGATAAACGTCATTGAATGTTATTTCATGGCGTTTCAAAAACGCCATTGTATGATCATGTATGGCGTTTTAAAAATGTCATTGAACTATACTAAGATAGCGTTTGTAAAACACCATTGATTTCTATTCTATGGCACTTCCTAAACGTCATGCTTTTTTTGTTATGGTGTTTATTAATGCTATAGAAAACACATACAATGACGTTTTCAAACGCCATCAATGTTTATGTGAATAAAAAAATATATATATTTAATTTTTTTACATAAAATCTGGGCACAATAATTCACTCCATAAAATCAGCAACCATGATCAAATCAGAGTTCCAACATTGTTTTCATGATTAACTTAGCATAACCAAATCCTTACATAGACCACAAATAAGTAGCTAGAGAGAGTTCTGTTATATATATGTTCAAACTAATACACCAAAGAAATATGCATACAACTAGTAAATTTCTGGAAAAGAGAGAGGGTCACCATATCCATCATGATCAACACATATCATGCTCCAACCTAGCCTCCAAATCCAGCATGCATATACCAACATACACAGTTACTAATCCTCCAAGTTCAACCCATTCCAAAATTTGTTGTGAGCAGATGTCACGATCAACAGATGAGATAGTATGCAACCCCAAATCCAACTGACGAAAAATGAATTGACAGTATCAAAATATGACCCACTCAACTCAGTAAATTATCTCTACACTCAAATGACAGCCGCATACATATCTAACCTTCTTCCTAAACTAAATGAACAGCATTCTTATATCTTTGCCACCCAAAACAGCCCATGGTATCGCATCAAAACAATGAGACAATACAGAAGAAAAGGTTGACTGATGGATACCCCCCCTTATATACGATAAACTACTAGTGTGAGGAGCTGACATCAATTATTCAAATGAGCTGATTTCTATAAACATTATTAGCCCATATTAACAGCATCGTTAATGCAACAATTTTGACCTTCGGTGGAAGAAAAACGTTATCCATTCTGATGTCAAACCAGCAGTCCACAGACAAGGATAAAGAGTTGGTAAAACAGATACTTGATAGTTGATAAATACCTAACATCTAAGTTGAGAAAGCAGCCAAAAATGTAATAAAATGAGTTAAAATAACAAAGTCTTGCCTCAGGGGCCAGATTGCCAACATAAACTGTGGTATACTGAGGATTATTCTCTGGAGCATCTTCATTAGGCTTCTCCTGATCATCTTCTGCAAGGGGCAAAGACCATGATGAATATAAACGGAAAAAAAAAGAGGTAAAGATCATATCTCAAGCATCAACAGCCACTTTCCAATTGCAATACAAAATAATTTATATTTCAAGAATTTGGGCATTAAAGGAGACACGAGGCTTAACTTACAGTTCAATTACAAGGATAAAATTCAACACACAGAAACATAACCTCGAGATGGCAAGATATGGTAAAGAACCCAACACCAGTCAACAGAAAAAGGAACCCCGTAATTGAAGAATAAACAACGCAAACAAAATCAAACTCAATTCACAACTGAAGGAAAGGACAAAGATCTGTAGCATCAACAGAGACAAACCTGACGTTCCATATGTCAGCTCTACAACACTTTTAGAATCAGAACTCTGTTTATCATCATTTGAAGTAGCACCTTTTGTAGCCCAGTTGCACCGAATTTGTCTACTTGCAAGCCACTTTCCTGAAATATCAACCAATAGTTAGAGAGCCTAGAAACCAACTGCAACAACTATGAAGAAGGAAAACAACTCCTAAATTATAAAGAGCACAAATTGCATCCAAGAAATTTTGTTTGTCTTACCATTTAAGTCATTTATGGCACTTTGAGCATCCTGAACCAAAAATAGAAGACACACCAACATATTCAATGTAGAGAGGAGAAAGGATAACAAAAGTAAAAAATGAAATGTATGCTAGAACAACTCCAGAACCTGCTGAGTCCGGAACGAAACAAACCCAAAACCCCTTGAGCGCCCACTCTTTGGATCCCACATAACCCTTGCATCTCTGTAACCAGAGTATCAGATATTAGGCCCAGTCAAGTTATTCTCAAGTCTGAATGTGCTTTCAACCAGAAAGCTTCAAGGATCCAGTACAGATACCCCAGAAAATTAAGAGTCAACAGATATTGAAAATAAGGAAATGAAACTTACGAACAACTGGGGTAAACAGAAAAGCATGCAAACAGTGTAGCATCGCTAACCTCAGCGCTAAGATCACCAAAAAAAATATTGAAATGACCTGCATTAATTACACAGTATTATAAAATGATAAATTAAAACTTTGAAAAAGCTGAACAACCAAAATATCATTCTAAAACACTACATCATAGACAAACCTGAAGTATCCTCCCTCTGACTACTTTGATATGCCCAATTAACTTTAATTGGCTGTCCAAACCTGAACATAACAACAAACTAAGACAAAGATTACCAAAAAAAAAAAGAGGCAATCGCAATGCAGTTGAGATTTCTACTTACAGATGCCTGCCATTAAGAGAAACAATAGCAAGGGCAGCTGGTCGGCGATCATAGTAATCAACAAATCCATAGGATGACTGCATATTGAAGAATTGGAGACGACAAGTTAGCACATTTCCAAGAGAGAAACTAAAACCTCTCTAATTTCTGAAACTCATCTATATACATACAAAGCGACAATATGATTCTGAAATAAAACCAAACAAATGGAATTTCCCCAAAACTTGCGCAAACATATAAAATAGGTACAACAAAACATCCCACCTTATCTTTCCTTATGAGCTTGCATCCCTCAAGTGGGCCAGTACTGGCAAAAACTTCTTGAAGAAGGGTTTCAGTAACCTGCAGATGAATATTTCCAACATACCTGCATTTCCCAAGGAAAAAAAAACATTATACCATACAATTTTATAACAAAACTTAATGCGGCCAACCAAGCAGATATGCAAGAACTTTACATTCCCAGACACATAGACATGTACCTATATATAATCTTTACATGCAGCAGAAAAGCAAAGTGTGCATACAAATATGATACTGCACTGCGTCATTATTGTCACAAACTAAATGTTTCAGGCAAGAAAACAAACTATTCTTAACCTAACTCAAATAACCCTATATGTGATATACACCACAAAAAAAAATTGAAAAAAAAAATTAAAAAGATCTATATAACACTCACACATTGCGGAAAAGACTTGAATCAAACCGAGGAGGCAGATTTCCACTCAAGATAGGCTCTATCTGCAAAATACAAATGTAAAAAAAAACTAGCAAAAAGAAAATACTCAAGATAGGCTCTAAACGTCATTATTCTGAGATCCTTCGTCGTCCCCGAACAAGTGCCTGCCTTGAGTACCATATTCATAGCCTATATAGACATCAAGCTAATATTTTGGACCCAGTAGTACTGAACTCCAAGCCTAAG
Organism: Potentilla sterilis; assembly: GCA_963682095.1. Lineage (NCBI taxonomy): Eukaryota > Viridiplantae > Streptophyta > Magnoliopsida > Rosales > Rosaceae > Potentilla > Potentilla sterilis. The sequence goes on along the minus strand of OY821755.1, from coordinate 30,658,666 downwards.
AAATTACTTCCATTCCTTCCAACCTCAAAGCATTACCTATTTATACATTAAACAATCTCTTGATTACTACTACAACAAGCTAGAGCACCCAAGATGAATAGTTCAAAAGATGGGTAGAATTAGAACGTAAACCTCGCTTCTGGTTTCAGACTACAGTTTCGCGGCAGAGGCGTGGGGGAGGGAGGGTGGGCTGCGGCGGCGGAGAATGAGGGGTCTTGGTCGGCGTCGAGGATGTCGTCAAAGAGGAGCGGTGCGCGGCAGTTTGGTGGCAAACGGCGAGACTTGCTCTGGTGGGTGCTGAGATTTAGTGGGTGGTGGGTAGTTCGGCGAGACCTGCTCCGGCGGCAATGGGAGGAGGATGGTTCGGCAGTGGGAGGATGGTGAAGGTGAAGATGGGTTTTTGGAGAAAAGAGTTTTTGTGGGAGAGTAGAGTTTCTGAATTTTTTTGTCTTTCAATTACAAAGGGTTAAGTTCCCCTTTCAGACTTAGGGGCGCCAAACTGAAGAAAAAAAATACCCGCTCAATATCTAATTTTCAGGCATGGCGCTCCGTTAGGATGCAGCCGAACGCCATAGTATTAAAAATCATCTACGGCGTTTCCACACGCCATGAAAAATCTTATAAAAAGTGTCATGAATTTTTACGGCGTTTAGAAAACGCCATTAAAACTTTAGACATTTCATGGCGTTTAAAAATCGCCATTAATGTAACTTTAAAATTTGTACTTAAAAAATCAATGGCGTTTTTTGGAAAAAAAGCCATGGAATGTTGTTTCCATGACGTTTTACATAAAAATGCCATCCTCAAAATGCCATCAATGACTATATTTGTAGTAGTGTGGAAACCTGTACCAAGACTTCTATGGCCATCTTGACTATGTAGTCAAAGCATGTTATCCAAACAATTTGTCGGCCGTGTTGTTCAAAGTTATATGGCACAACACTACTCACGATATAGATGCCAAAGAAATTGACACCGTCAAGGTAGATCATGGTCTGATATCAGTGGATACAAACACTAGTTACTATGAGAATTCACCATTTTGTCTTGCTGTCAAGGCAAAACAAATGTTCTACTTGGACGATCCTGCAGCGGATGGTACTTGGAAGGTGGTGCAAGAAATGTCGCACCGAAATGTATACAGTGCCGAAGTACTGGCAACAAAAGATAACAGGCCTCCTTCAGGGAATCAGATCACAGAGCCTTACCAAGAGGACAGACTAAGTTCAATATACAATTTTACCATATTGATGCATCTAATCTCTAACTCGATTTAGAAGTACACGAACAGAATGAAGAATCAAACGGTGAGGAAGAGGAAGATGACAGTGGCGATGAATTTGATGAGGAAGAGGAAGAGGAAGATGAAGATGATCATGGCGGGGACGACGAAGAGGAAGACTACTAGTTAATTATGGTACATGAGCCACTACCAGAAAAAAGAGTTTTCCCGACGAAAAAAAAAAAAACGGCCGACGAATTAAAATTTTCGTCGGTAATTCTAAGGAATAGCCGACGATTTTATTTTTCGTCGGTGGAAAAAAAAATCGTCTGCCATAGTTTAACCACAGCCGACGAAACTATTTTTTCGTTGGTATTTTCAAAAAATCGTCGGCTATATTCATATTTCAGTCGACGATTTGTATTTTCGTCGGCCTTTCACCGAAACATTAGCCGACGAAAATTTTTGGAAGTATGGCCGACGAAGTTGACATTTTCGTCGGCTGTAAGTCTATATATTTTCAGATCTGGGCAGCAGCTGCTCATTTAAAAAAAAAAACCAAAAAAAATGGGGAAAAACGGGAGAAAGAGTGAAAAATCTGTGGGTATTGTTGAAATCCGTCCTCTCTTACATTGTGGAGCTATATATATATAGGTACGTATATGTGTATATATGTTGATTTTGAGTTTTAGTGATTTTGATTTAGTAAGTGATCGATTTTTTTGTTGTTGTTGTTGTTTTAGTGTTAGAATGTATGTATATATGTTGATTTTGAGTTTTAGTTGAGTTGATTTTGAGTTTTAGTGATTTTGATTTATTAAGTGATTTTTTGTTTAATTTGTTGTTGTTTTAGTGTTAGAATGTATGTATATATGTTGATTTTGAGTTTTAGTTGAGTTGATTTTGAGTTTTAGTTTAATTATGTGTTTTAATTATATATATATATATATATATATATATATATATATATATGTGTGTGTGTGTTCAAGGAAGGTTAATTTCGTAACTTCCGTAGTGTGTCTTGTCCTAATAAGGCTAGTAGTCTAGATACTTTATTAGATAGGGAATCCCTAATCACCAGGGATACTTAATGTAATGCCTATATAAAGGCCTCCTTATCAATCAATAAAGACAGAGTTTACTATCAATCTATTTCTCCTAGAACACGTTATCAGCACGTTGCTCTAGCCTCCCGTCTAATAGCCCTAAAACCCTAACCTACCGTCAGCCGCCGATTCTTCCCTTCGGCACCGTCGGCCTCTTCTCAAGTAGCACCTGCGCTGCCCGCCTGCCCCCCCCCCCCCCCCCCCTCCCTTGTGTGCCATAACTTGCACGCATACCCGAAGATTCAAGATTGCTCGCAAGCCAAGCAAGCGGCTTTTGAAGCCTAGTTCGTTGTTGAGAAGAAATCAAGAAGAATCGAAGAAAACAAGCTTCCCTAAGAGTCAAGTTTCATTTGATCAAGCTTCTCTTGAAGAGGTAAATATTTTATAAACGTTCCCGCTTCTGAATTTTCAATAGTTGGGTTTTGTTTTTCTTCCGGGACCTTTTCGTGTCCCTGCTACCTCATCCCAATTCTATCGCTTCTCGGGACGGCATACGAGGATTTAGTCACCCCGGTGCCAACGTATTTTGGGGTAACTGTGATGTTACCGGCCACCGTTATGCTTGTGACTGTGATGTCACTGTGAACCATAACGTATTCTTTTTAAAAGAAAACAAAGGGAAGATATCGATTGTGACTTGAAGTCACGTTAAGCATCGATTTATGTGACCATGATATATCTTAGCACTGTTCTAAAAGAACAATCAAACTTGATTAGTATTCAAATATACTAACGTCTCCCTGTTTGTGTTCTGTAGATGGCTGACACTCAGCGTCCAGAATTTGACATCTTGGATGTCCAAGGCAAGGAATACAAGAAGTGGATCTCAGATGTTGAGAACACCTTCATTGGTAAAAGATTTACCGCCACCATCAACCCTCCTGAGGATGCAAGCTTACAAGCTTCTCCTGAACAGAAAGCACAAGCCCTGATGTTTCTCAGGCGCCATATCCATCCAACGTTCAAGAAGCAATACCTGAGGAAAACCGATCCCAAAGAGCTATGGGATATCCTCAAGGACCGCTTCGACAATGTGCATGATGCACAACTCCCAGACCGCATGTCCGATTGGGAGCAAATCCACTTATTGGATTTTGATTCCGTCCAGGAATATCATCAGACTATGCTAAACTTGCAATCTGATTTGAGCTTTTGTGGGGTCGAAAAGACCGATGACGATATGATGGAGAAGACTTTCACGACGTTCCCAGAATCTGCGTCCATGTACCGCGATCTCCGTGAGAAAGGCACTATCAAAACCTTCAGTGATTTGATGAATGTGCTTCAAAGAAAGGAGAGGTACCATGAGTTGATTCTTACCACCAATAAGAGACCTCGAGGACCGAAATTCATTGCGGAATCTCATCAAGCCCGTGGTAAAGCTTCTAAGCAAAGGCATCAACCTCATGAACGTCAAGCACCACCACCACGTACGCTAAGAGCAACACGTGGCGGACGAGGAGGGAGAAGAGGCGCCGGCCGTGGCCGACAGCTTTCTTGGACAAGGGATGGTGGCGGCGCCGCCGCTCCCAGAGGGAGGAACAGTTTTGGTTCCGGTCCCAGGCGTGGTGGCCATACGCCGAACAATGCTTCGGCTCCTTGCTTCAAATGTGGCTCTAAGAATCATCTTCAATGCGATTGCACAGCAAGTAGAGAGATTCAAGCCGCTTACAAGAAACACAAACAATACATAGAACAAGAAACAAACTATGTAGGAGACTTTGAGGAAGAAGAATACAATGAGGAAGATACGAACTTCGCCATCGATGACTTCCAACATACCAAGAAACGTAGGACTCAGGAGTATGATACTCTGGATTATGAATAAGTATTTGACTTAGGTCATGAGATACATGTTCAAGTTTGATTTTGCTTGTCATTTTGACATAATATAGTCAATAAATCACGACTTTGTTCGATAAGTCGCTCTATTTAGAACAACCTTGATGTATTTTTGAGTTGTCATCAATAAAATCTCTCTTATTCTACGAATAATTTGAGATTTTTACATCCCTATGAAAGCATAAATGGTTCAATGTGTCCAATTCTCAATGGCATAATTTTGAGTTCACCACAGTTCTGGTGATGTTAACTCATATCCGAAATAAGATCACAAAGACAAAACGAGAGACTCGCGATCCGCCAACTTGGCCGCGATCCACCAGGCCTCGCTCGCCATGGCTATTCGCCAACTTGGCTGCGATCCGCCAACTTGGCCGCGATCCGCCAACTTGGCTTCGATCCGCCAGGCCTCGCTCGCCATGGCTACTCGCCAACTTCGCTGCGATCCGCCAGGCCTCGCTCGCCATGGCCACTCACCAAGCTTGGCTCAACACCGAATCCGGTTTTTGAAACCAACAATCGATAGCCTATCGAACAAATGCAATTTTTGCATCAATGGCTCGGCAACGACGTGTCTTCGGACTCATCATGCTTCGGATTTAGCTCAACCGTCGCATCGCATTGCCTCAATGCCTGACCGACCCTCACCACTCGCCTTGCTTCAGCTCGGCCTAAGGGTAGCTTCGGCCTTACCACAGCTTCGGCTTTGCCTTGGCCTCGACCTTGGCTCGGCCACGCCACCTACGACGGTGTCCGGTCTCAATCTCTGACCTAGGCTATGTTAACTCTCAATGTTGGTATTCGGTGATTAAAATAAGGCTTATCTCTTTCTCTCAAGTTATGTCGATGCCATGGCTCTGTTATTGGCCTTAATGCACTTCATTTTGTGATGATATATTGCTTCAGTACACTTACTTTAAAGTGTCCACCAAAGTCTAAAGTAGACTATTGATTCAGTTTACATTGTTTTTGTAGATGTATCAAGGCGAGATTGAGTGTTTGTTGGATTGTGCAACAACTCACACGATTCTGGGGAATCGGCAATTGTTTTCGGATTTTTCGCCAAGAGAATCATCGTTATCTACGATGACAGGAACTGGACCCGTAATTAAGGGTCGTGGCACTGCTCAATTCTTATTGCCAAATGGCACTGAAATTCGGGTAGAGGACGCCCTATATGCGCCTAAGGCGCCAAGAACCTTGCTAGCTTTCAAGGATGTACGTGACAACGACTATCACCTCAACACTTATGTTGAAGATGGAACTGAATATCTGTTGATCACCTCCACTCAATCTATGCGCACTCGCATTGTGGAGAAGTGTAAGCGAGTTCGAAATGGCATGTATTTCACAACCATTCGAGCCAATGAATCTCATGTTGTTGTCTTATGCGATTCATATGCTTACAAGCTTTGGCATGAGAGACTCGGTCATCCGGGTCGTGATCTGATGATTCGTATTCTGAAATGTTCCCATGGTCATCCGTTTTTCAGATCACAAAAGCACAGAGGGCGCCTCGGCCTCGGTTCGGCCGCCATGCCGTCGATAGCCGCCTCTCGGCTCCAAGGAGAGGTTCGGCCTCCTCCTGCTTCTCATGCTTCTGTAGCAATGTCTAATGCTCATCGTTTGTTTTGCAAAGCTTGTTCACTAGCAAAACTTCAAGCAAGACCATCTTTTGCTATTGATAACAAATAGAATATCCCGTTCCTACAATGAATACAAGGTGATATTTGTGGACCTATAACACCAGAATGCGGACCATTTAGATATTTCATGGTTCTGGTTGATGCGTCAACAAGTTGGTCACACGTAGCGTTGTTGTCCACGAGGAATGCTGCATTTGCTAAACTCCTAGCTCAGATCATTAAGCTTTCGGGCTCACCACCCGGACAATCCGATTAAGTCAATCAGACTGGATAATGCTGGAGAGTTTACGTCAAAGTGTTTTGATGACTATTGCATGTCAGTTGGGATTGAAGTTGAACATCCCGTGCCTCACGTTCATTCTCAGAACGGTCTTGCAGAAGCCGCTATCAAGAGACTACAGCTTGTAGCTAGGTCCCTTGTCATGGCCACTAACTTGCCGGTTTCGGCATGGGGATATGCAATATTACATGCAGCTATGCTTATTCGTCTACGACCCACAGATAGCCAACCATTTAGTGCGTACCAGTTGGTAACTGGTTACGAGCCTGATATTTCGCATCTGCGTACTTTTGGTTGTGCCGTATATGTGCCTATCACGCCTCCACTGCGTACCAAGATGGGTCCACAATGTCGATTAACTATTTATGTTGGATATGAAGCACCAACTATTGTCCGCTACATACAGCCTATGACAGGTGATCTGTTTACTGCAAGATTTGTAGATTGTCACTTTGATGAGACATCATTCCCGCCGTTAGGGGGAGATGGGGCCGCATCCGTCCCTAGTGAACGTCAGGAATTGACGTGGTTCTCTCCCACTATGTCTCATTATGATCCCCGTACGTCTCAGTGTTAGACCGAAATACAACGCATATTGGAACTACAAAAGGTGGCGGATACGATGCCCGACTCCTTTACTGATATTGCGAAAGTGACAAGATCAACCATACCTGCTGCGAATGTATCTGCAAGGCTCAACATTCCTCAATATGCAGCTTATGGATGTTGTAACAGCGTATCTTTATGGGGATCTAGATACGGAGATGTACATGAAAGTGCCAGAAGGACTTTCGTTACCCAAGTCAAGTGAGCAAAAACTACGAAGTTCATTTGCTATCAGGTTGAGACGATCTCTATATGGACTCCGACAATCTGGTAGGATGTGGTACACACGGTTAAGTGATTACTTGATTGGGAAAGGATACAAGAATGATGAGTTGTGCCCTTGTGTGTTCATAAAGAGAACAAGTTCAGGATTTGCCATTATAGCCGTCTATGTTGACGATATGAACATCATTGGAACTCTAAATGAGATCAATGAGACCGCAAGCTACTTGAAATCCGAATTCGAGATGAAAGATCTGGGAAGGACTCGGTTTTGCCTAGGCTTAGAACTAGAGCACCGAAGTGGTGGAATCTTTATACACCAATATGCATATGTCCGAAAGATGCTCAGGCGATTTAACATGGACAAAGTTATGCATCCTACAGGCACTCCCGTGGTCGTTAGAAGTCTGGATATCAACAAAGATCCCTTTCGTCCGAAAGAAGATAACGAAGAGGTCTTGGGAGCTGAATATCCATATCTTAGTGCAATTGGAGCTTTGTTATACTTAGCTCAATGTACTAGACCAGACATTGCTTTCTCAGTGAACTTGTTAGCTAGATTTAGCTCTGCGCCAACACAATGTCATTGGGTTGGAATCAAGAACATCTTTCGATACTTTAAAGGAACCCTTGACATGGGCTTGTACTATCGATACACTCATCAGGATTCGACACCTAGTCGATCTCTTGCATCCAACAGCACAAACCATGGCTCGGATCGCCACCGGTCATCCGCCGAGACTGGCTTTGGCTCAGCCATCCGCCATCCTACAGTCATATCCGCCAAGACTGGCTTTGGCTCATCCATCCGCCATTCTGCAGCCATATCCGCCAACATATCCGGACCCGAGGATGCTAAGTCGTGGTCCCGATACGGCTTTGGCGATACCCCCTCCTACTCAGATACACCAAATGATGTGATGGTAGGATTTGCTGATGCTGGATATTTGTCAGATCCACACAAAGGACCTTCCCAAACCGGTTATGTTTTTACCATTGGGAATACGGCGATATCTTGGAGATCAACCAAGCAAACTCTTATTGCTACCTCCTCGAACCATGCTGAGATTATTGCACTACATGAAGCAGTCAAAGAATGTGTTTGGCTTCGCTCGGTTATATCTCACATTCGAGAGTCTAGTGGACTTGAGTCTACTACGATGGGACCAACTTGCATATTTGAAGATAATGCAGCATGCATTGAGCAGATGAAGTTGGGATACATCAAGGGTGACAATACTAAACACATTTCGCCTAAGTTCTTCTACAATCAGCAGCAGCAAGAGACTTTGAATATCTAAGTGAAGCAAGTCAGCTCAGAAGATAATGCAGCTGATCTGTTCACCAAGTCTCTACCCAAATCTACATTTGTGAAGCATGTAAAGCGCATTGGTATGTGTTGCTTATCCGAACTCAAAGACTGATTGACTATCAGGGGGAGTTCTCGTCTAGACTTCAGGGGGAGTCTAGTTATGCATGTCTTACATACTTGTAGTTGGTGCGTTGTACTCTTTTCCCTTAGACCATGCTTTTAACTTTTCCCAAGAGGTTTTTGTTTGCTGGCAAAGGTTTTAACGAGGCAACAGTTCATGCACCATTGAGGACGCGACACAAGGGGGAGTGTTCAAGGAAGGTTAATTCCGTAACTTCCGTGGTGTGCTTGTCCTAATAAGGCTAGTAGTCTAGATACTTTATTAGATAGGGAATCCCTAATCACCAGGGATACTTAATGTAATGCCTATATAAAGGCCTCCTTATCAATCAATAAAGACAGAGTTTACTATCAATCTATTTCTCCTAGAACAATATGTTAATTAATAGTTGTTGATAGTGTAATTAACTTAAATAATGGTTGATATATAGTGTAACTTAAATAATGGTTGTTAATGGTATATATATATATATGAGTTGATGTTGATAATAATATATATTGTAATGTAATTAATTATTAAGGATTTATATATATATATATGTATGTGTTAATTAATTTCTTATTAATTAAAGTTATACATATATATTATTATCAGGCTATATATGGATCTGGATAAGAGTTGGATTTCGCTTCCAAGGCATGACCGACGATACACTACAGGAGTTGTGAATTTTTTGCAGTTCGTCGAGGAAAATGCAAACGGGGATGAATACCATTATTGCCCGTGCAAGAAATGTAAGTGTCGCAGTGATATGTGTCGATTTCCGATTAGGACAGTATGGGAGCACCTAAAGGGTAATGGGTTTTGGCCGGAGTACAAACGTTGGATATATCACGGTGAGCCATCATTAGATGGATCGCATGATCATGGGCAGTTTTTTTAGGCGGGCAGTAGTAGTACATTCCAACGATCCAACAATGGCATTCGTCAACGACGTGTTTCCTTTTGAAAGTGGTGTACGTGGGGAACAATATATGCATGACCCGGTGCAGCCCTTCCCATAAGTTGTCAACACTGCTGCCTTTGACAAGTACAACAAACTGATTGCATTGCAACAGACCCCTGTGTCTTCAAGTTCTGAGAAGACAGTTCTTCAAAGTGTGATGGAGGTAATGAGGATTAAAATGGAGACAAAATCGACTATCAGGCAAGTGGATGAATATCTACAGTACACTTCTTCGTTGTTGGAGGAGGGTCATCGTATCCTACCAATCACCGTAATGTCCGAAGTATCCTCAAAGATCTAGGGCTTTCCTACATTAAGATCCACGCATGCGCATTTGACTGCGTTCTCTTCTGGGGTAAAGATGCAGAAGGGAATGACCTTGCTAGCCTTGACGCATGTCCGATATGTCAGTCTGACCGATATAAGTTGACGGGAGCAGGCAATAGGAAACCTGTGAAAGTGCTTCGGTATTTTCTGTTGGGAGATAGGCTTGAGCGGTTGTACATGTCAGAAACCACCGCAAAAGCTATGAGATGGCACGGTGAGCGGGACGCTGGAGAGGCAGATATCATGACACACATCTCTGACGGAGCGGCTTGGAAGCATATAAACAATGAGTTTCCTCATTTTGCGTCAGATGTCAGAAACGTCAGGCTCGGGCTCTCAACCGACGGGTTCAACCCTTTCTGCACCATGAGTCTTTCATACAGTATATGGCTGGTGGTTTTGGTACCTTACAACCTTCCTCCGTGGATGTGCATGAAGAAAGAATATAATATGTTAACGTTCTTGATTCCGGGGCCTGGTTACCCAGGGAAATGTCTCGATGTGTATATGAGACCATTGATTGAAGAGCTTAAGGTATTGTGGGACGTTGGTCATCCCACTTTTGACAAGTACAAGGAGGAGACGTTCCAGATGCATGTCATGGTTATTGGTACCATCAGTAATTTTCCTGCTTATGGGATGTTGTCGGGCAGCGTTGTTAGGGGATACAAGGCTTGTCGAGAGTGCCTCAGCGATTATGGGAGCACCCCTCATTGCAACAAGATATGCAGAATGGGTCATCGTGTGTTCCTTCCGGCGGATCACCACTGGCGTTACGAGTCCGCCGCATTTGATGGAACCGAAGAACACGGTGGTCCTCCCAGAAGATGGACGGGAAGAGAAATTTTAGCAGTGCTTAATGAGTACGATTTTGGGCCCCTCAGCAATCATCCCGATATTGTAGCGGAAATACCTGAAAGACCTGAGGAGTACAAATTCTGGACACATAAGAGCATATTATGGGAACTCCCGTACTGGTGTGAGTTGTTGATCCGTCACTTCCTAGACGTTATGCACATAGAAAAAAATGTTTCTGAAAGTGTGGTGGGCACAACGCTGAACTTGGAGGGGAAGACGAAAGACGGTCCTAAGGCTCGCACTGATCTGTAAAACATGAATATTAGAAAACAACTATGGTTGAAACAAGGGAAGAGAAAAATGCCTCAAGCTCCTTACACGGTCAAGCCTGAGCATAAATCAGAAATTTTCCATTGGATAAGTCGGGCCAAGTATCCTTCAGGCTTTGCTGGAAATATAGCCAAGTGTGTGAACAGACAATTCAACAATCTTTACGGGTTGAAAAGTCATGACAATCATATCCTGCTACAACGTCTCTTCCCTGTTTTCATTCGACCGTTCCTTCCCCGTCACGTTATGGAGCCGTTAGTAGCGTTGGCAAGATTTTTCCAGAAGGTATGCACACGGGAAGTGAGAAAATCTGACCTCCGAGAAATGCAACAAGACATCGTTCATATCATGTGTAAATTTGAGATGATATTTCCTCCAAATTTTTTCGACATCATGCCTCACCTCATGATCCATCTTCCTCGGCAGTTGTTGCTTACCGGTCCTGTGCACTTCACTTGGATGTATTCGATGGAAAGGTACGTATTTTACACCTTATGTTAATTTCCTCATCAATATATGTGATTTAGTATTAATGTATTATCATAACACTTTAAAAACTTCATTTATAGGCAACTTGGACAATACGGTGATTTTGTCCAAAACAGATCCGCACCTGAAGGATGTATAGCTGAAGCATATATTGCGCACGAGTGCGTCACCTACATGAAGCTGTATTTATGAGTGTTACAGGAAAGCATACCGGAAGATGTACCTTCACAGTTCAATCTTTCCATACTCTCCGACGATGTTGTACTCGGTGGAAACATGCCAGTTTCCTACAAGTTGAAAGATTATGAGGTAGCCATTGCACATTGGTGGGTACTAATTAACTGTTTAGAAGTTCAGTTTTGGAAGAACATGCATCTAAACTGTGAACAAGTAGGAGGTGATCTCGATTACCACCACCGAACATTCGCAGAGTATTTCGGCCGCTGGGTACATAACTTTAACATTATTCTATACGTATTTATATATTATTGTGTATAATTATTCATATTTATAGTTGATTCTGATGGTTGCAGATGGACCTTATTAAAAATGATAATCACCCAAATTGGTCGCACGAACTCCGACTTCTGGTGATGAAACCGGTCTATTCAAAAGTTTATGCGATGTGCAAGGTGAATGGTGTGTTATTTCGATGTGAAGAGAGAGACGTCAGACTGAAAACACAAAATTCAGGGGTTATGGCACATGGTGGGGATGATGGACTTGACTATTACGGTGTTCTCCATCCGGTTTGACCAACAGTTTTTAAGCGTTTAGAGGTTTGACTTACTGGTTTGACCAACAGTTTAGCCGACGAAAATTATATGTCATCGGCTAAACTCCTGCGATCCGCGCCTTTTTATTGTCCGCCGTTGGATGGCTCAGATCCAACGACTGCTGATTTTCCAAAGCATAGCCGACGAAACATTTTAAATCGTCGGCTATGCTTTAAGTTTAGCCGACGAAATATAATTTTCGTCGGCTAAACTCTTGCGATCCGCGTCTTTTTATTGTCCGCCGTTGGATGGCTCAGATCAGACGGCTGCTGATCTTCCAAAGTATAGCCGACGATGTTCATAGAATAGCCGACGAGATTCAAAGTATAGCCGACGAATAAAAAAGATTTCGTCGGCTATTCAAAGAATAGCCGACGAAATCTTTTTTAATCGTCGGCTATTCTTTCTGCTATAAAAGCAGAAAAACGCAGCAGCCCGACTTTTTCAACCCTAATCCGCAAAAACTCCTCCTCCGCTCCTCAAATCGGCCGTGCGTCTCCTCCAAGACCATTGCTCGTCCTCCTCCTCCTCAAATCGGCGCCGTTCCTTCCCCTCCACCTCCATCCGGCCTCCTCCTCCATCCGGACAAAATCCGGCCTCCTTCGGTCCTTCCCCTCCTCCTCCGGCCCCCTCCTCCTCCTTCCCCTTCTCCTTCCCCTCCTCCTCCTCCGCCAAAACAGATCCGAAGGCAATTACCATTTTTTTTTCAATTTATTTTAATTTTATAATTTAGGTATATAATTTAGGTATTTATGTTAATTTAGGTATAATTTAGATAATTTTTTAAGGTATAATTTAGGTATTTATGTTAATTTAGATATAATTGTTAATTTATAAGTATAAATTGGTAGCCTAATTATATAAATAGTTATATTTATGTTAATGGTTAGTATTATTTAAAATTAGTTAAAATTGAAAAATTAATTTGTTAGTATGTTTTAAAATATGTTAGTATTATTGGTTATTATATTAATTAGAATTTGTTATTTAATGTAATATAATTTAATATTAATTAATGTATTAATGCCTCAAGCTACAGATGGCCGATGCACTCAGACAGTTATTCGGAGGCCGTCGTTCTTCCAGATCTAGGGGTTCTGGAAGTTCTGCCGGTTCCGCAGACTCCGACAGGACCATTAGCCAGCCTGAGAGGACCACCAGCCAGCCGCGGAGGAGTGTGGATTCATCCCAGCCGCGGAGGACTGTGGATTCATCCCAGCCGCGGAGGAGTGTGAGTTCTCGGCACCAGACCCTTCTCCAGGCGGGGCGGCCGTCGAGCAGTTCACGTCCCCCTCTCGGGCCAGATGCTCCGAGGTTCAGTAGGCAGCTATTTCAGGACGAGATAGCTCCAGACGTTCCTCATGTCTGTATGCCTGAGGTTCATCGGGAGCCGATGACGAGTCCGGCGACGTCTGCTGCTGACTCGACTGAGGGGCCTACTCTCCCAAATCAGCTCTACCTCCCGTACAACATTCCTGCAATACCCGAGGTCGACTTTCGTGGTGTGCCCATATGGCCTGATATGCCTCGGTACGTGAGTGTTGCGGAGACATACCATCAGGAGCCATTTGAGAGACCTGACCTCCTGATTTCGGCGAGGAGAAAAGGAAAGTCGACAGACGGGTCATCCAGTTCAGGTAACATTTGATTTTATTAATTAAATGTTTTATTAAAATTAACGCACTAATATTTAATTTTATTAACCAATCGTCGTTTATGTGATAGGGACAGCCGCTAGCAGTTCAAGGCCGAATACGAGAGGTGTCATATGTTTTGACACGCTCAGGAGAACTGTTGAGAGCAAGGGGAGGATCCAGATCAACGAACCCCCTAATCAGGATGTTCAGGGGAAAAAAGGCCGCGATTACGCGGGTTGCGTCGGGGCAATAATTGGGGATAAAGTCCCTATGTTGTGGACCCGGTGGGCTGATGTGCTGGAAGAAATTAAGAGGGAGGTTAACAACGCGGCGTCGGTGAGTAATTTAAAAAACTTAATTTCTTTATCGTAATATTTAATAATTTTCGGTATTGTTATAATTGTAAAACTAATAAAATATTATCTTTCAGGCATACTTCGAGATTGCCGAACACAAGCAGGATTGGGCGGACGCGATACAGAACTCGAGGTACGTTGGGAATTCATCATCTTATAATTTGAAATATTTTATGATATTAATAATATTTCTAATGCACTTTTGTTTTTTCCGTAGGTTCAAAGAGTGTAAGAACGAGCTCCGTAACCACTTTACCGAATACGACAACCGTGGTCGTATGGGTACTCCAAGAGAGTTCATGTTCAGGGAGTACGAGTGGCGTTGGTTGAAGACAGTAGACTTCAACAACCCACTTATGCAGGTAAATACTAAACTTAACTATAAATGTTTATTTTGTTAAAATTTTAATTATTAGTTTAATTATTTTATAATTATTACACTAATATTTTTTTATGCATTTTTCTAATATTTTATTATTTGTTTGAAGGAACGGTCTCGGATAAACTCTGCGAACCGCCGCCGTAACACAACCCCCCATCATGGTGGTTCTAGGCCATTTGCACAATATCAGGAGGAGGCGCTTAAAGATCATCCTGATAGTAACCCGTACGTGGAGACGTTCAAGAAGGCTTATCCACAAGTGACAGAACAGCTCGTAAGTCATTGATTACGATTTTAAAATTTTAATTATTAATTTTACTTAATTATATATTTGTTAGAATATTAATTATTTTTGTTTCCCGTTCAATTAGGAGAGGGTGAACCGGGCCGAAGAAGAAGTGTATGAGCAAGTAGTTCGGGAGACACAACCGAACATTTCAGAGGCAGATCTGCAAGAAGCCCTGCGCCAGGTCGACCGATCGAATGTCCAAACGGCAGCGAGGATGCTCGACGCAGCCTTCCCAGACCGGTCAAACCAATACTATTTTCGGGGTTTGAGAAGTTCGGGAATAGGGCTCCTGAAGACCACTAAGGGCCGGAGGTCAAAAGAAGGGAGGCGGGGACAGCCAACAGCTGAGGGGGGAAGTGCAGAGATTGGCCGCAAGATTGGCGACCGAGTCCCAGAGATCACAGGAGCAACACCGCAAAACACAGCAGTATCATTTGGATATGTCGAGTTGGTATGCTGAATGCGAGAGAATTCGGCGACACAACTACCCCGGCCAACAAAATTGGTGGTATGATATGTTCGCGGCACAACAACAAAGCCTTGAACCCCCGCCCCCGTTTCAGCCGTTAGTTGAACCTCCAATGCCTCAACCTCCCGAGTTCGTTCAGCAGGATGACGAGCATGATGGAGAGCAGGATGCTGGGGATGACGTGGTGGACTTTAGTGCTTTAGGTGATGATTAGGGTTATATTTTATGTATATTGGAACAAATTAAATAATAAGTGATTTAGACGTGTTTCTTGTTGGTGTAAATGAATTGATTGTCATTGTGAATTGCAGGTTGCTTGGAATGGTAATTTAGAAATTAATTTAATTTTTTTTCCTAAAATGTAAGAATAGCCGATGAAAATAGCATTATTTTGTCGGCTATAATTAATTAATGCCTATTAAAATATTAATATATTCTGACGAAATAACCGACGAAATAGATGAAATCGTCGGCTATATTTCAGAACAAATAACCGACGAATTTCATCGGCTATAGTTTACGATATCGTCGGCCATACTCGAAAATATCCGACGAATTTCTTCGGATATTTTGCCAAGGTTTGGTCGACAAAATGAATTTTCGTCGATAATATCGTCGGCCATACTCGAAAATAGCCGACGATTTTGTTATTTTCGTCGGCCATTGGTTTTACCGACGCCGTTTTACCGACGAATTATAGCCGACGAAACTTTCGTCGGCAGAAGAAATAGCCGACGAAAATTTGGCATAGTCGACGAAATTTTTGTCATCGGCTATTCTGTCCGATCTGGTAGTGAGCAGTGGGAGTATGATGATGATAACTTGAAGCGATGTTATAATTTTGAATAATATTTACAATATTCTACTTTAATAAAAACATATAATTCTAAACATAACTAATCTGTAAAGTTCAATTTAAGCGACGAATATTGACCAATATTTGTCGCACTAACATTTCAAGCGACGAGTTTTTCCATAGTTCCTCACTCCCTGAAGCGACGAAGTTGGACCTCACTAGGTTACCCTGTGAGTTTCAACTTCGTCGCTTCAGTTAATATGAAGCGACGAGTTTGGAATTATCGTCGCTGACTTACATACCAAGGGACGAGTATTGTCAAAGTGCGTCACTGCAGGAAACCTAAGCGACGAATCTTGTCAATGTTCGTCGCTTCGTATATGATTATATGAACACAGACTCAGCTCCTTCTTCCTCATTAGCGCGCGATTTCAATTCCTCTCAAAATCTGTGATTTCCCTCTCTCTAACCCGAAACCCTAAACAAAACCTCAATCCCTTCGATTCAGCCGTAAACCCTAATCCATCTTCACCGAAAAACCCCCAAAATCGAAACACCTAATCTCTGTCCCTTAATCCCTAAACTCGAAACCCCTTAATTCCAAGCCCTAGAATTCATCAATGGCACCAGGTTCTAGTGCCCAGAAGAGGAAGAAGGAGCTGGAGGCGAGAAGGGAGAGGAAGGAGGCAGAAGCTGCCGAACGATTGGTGGCTGCGGCGGCAAATGAGGAGGCGACAGGGGTGCCGGCAAATGCAAACCCTAGAGAAGAGGCGGTCGGCAGCTTGATACCGGTCCCGTCTTTGGAAGAAACCAACCCTTTGGGGTTGGGGGCTGGTGGAAGTGGAGCTGGCGGTGGCGCCACCGGTGGAGCCGGAGCTGCCGCTGTGGAAGGGGACAGCAATGTCGGTCCTCCGTTAAACATTCGGATCAAGAGGGGTCCAGTGTACCCGGGTAAACTTTTGGTTGAATTGGTTTCACCACTTTTTCTGCTTCTGCTGAATTGAATTGGTTTTTCTACTTGGCATTATTGTTGTTTGTATGCTTAGAAATTAAGGAGTTTTTGTTTCTGTGGCTCAATGTACCAAACTTCTTGTTTACTGCCAAACCTGAAACCCCAAGTGAGTGATGAGCATCAATTATTGGGTCCTAATTCTGTACAAAACATTCATATACATATATATACATAATATATGTTCATACATGAAAAGGCATCAAAATTTATTGGTAGTATATGTATGTAATAGCATGGGCAGTAGCAGGAAATGTTAGATTGTTGTACATCTCCCTCTGTCTTTCTCTCAATTCAACTTTTGCAGATTGCATAATTTGTTTGATGTTGACACTATCATCAGAATCCTGCTTTGAATTGGATTCCTGTTTGAATATCATATTGGTTTTTGTTCCTTTGCTCCACAATAGTCTCAGTCTTGTTTCTTTGATCAACTAGCTTAAGTTGGATTCCTGTTTGAATATCATATTGGTTTATAGATATATCCCTTTACTGTCTACATATAATTCAAATGTGAAATGTGAGGTTCTGTGGATTTTATTTTTGTTAATGCATTTTCTTATCCAACATAGAATTTGCAGAATCCAGCTTTAACCATAGGCTGGGAGTGTTGATCTTATAAAAAAAAAAAAAGAATGGTTGGTTCTCAGCATTTTGATGCTGTCACATAGTAATTGCGGCTAGCTAGCTCCTTCAGTTTCCTGAGGTATACAGTATCACTCGGCTCAAGCTCAAAGTTTGTTCATGCAGTTAGTGAAATGTATGGTAAGCCACGTGTACGAAGCGTACTTTAGCTTTGCTGATAATGAGGGATCAGAGACAATGATGAATCAAACGATGCCTCACTTTCTGGGCCTAGTTAGTATTCTCTCAAATCTTCGAAAGGCCAAAAAGGTTCTTCAATAGGGCGTTCGATATACCATGTATATATGCAAAGATAGAATTAGAGCTAGCATTATGCATCCTTAACCATATATGGTATATATTCAGCGTATAATATAAACCCCCCACTCATTCTCCTCCTCATAGTTTTGCCTCAATTAAAGGTTCTTTATATTGTATGTTAGTGCAAATCTTATTTGGTTTTGATTTCCTTGTAGTTAGTTCCAATTCCATTACACTTCATCAGTTTTTAGATAGCTAATAACATTAGTTCAACTCTCAACTTTCAACTTTCTGCATCTGTGATGACTGATGGATCTAGGGGGTTGGATGAACGCAACTGCCCCTACTCCTTATTATTCAAGGAATTGTCTCAAAGAGGCATAGTTCCTAGTTATATGCTTCGTATCTGATAATTGTATATGCTATATGATACTTACATGTTTATTCATCTCTTGACTTCATCTTTCAGAGTTGGTTGATATGACAACGGGGGAGAAGGTGAAGAGCGGAACCCTGAGAAGCTTTTTGGCCTTTCTTTTACAATAATTTCGTAAAACCAATGGACATTACCACATTATCTACTAATATGTTATTTCTGATGATTTTTTTTTGAATTATTTTTTACTAGATGCTCTATGACCTCCCTCCCACCGAGATAGGCATGAAATACATCGACGAGACCGCTGCCAAGATTTACAAAGATTGGAAGTACGACTGCCATACTCACTACATTGAGGTATCAAAGGCGACGCTGGCAGAGTTCATCCACCGACCTGAGCAGTGGGAGTACCTCAAAGTTTACTTTGAGGACGGCGATTACAAAGTAATGAAAATTAATTTATAGGTTCTCGCATTTCATATAACAATTTCTACCTATTCTGATATGAAATATGTTAATTATATATTTGTATTTTGTTTTGCAGGCGATGTGTGCCCGGAACACCTCTAACTGGAACAAGAAAAAGGAAAAGGGGTATGCAATCAACCACCACTCTGGCACCACTCCCTACAGCTACCGGGTCGCTGCAAACGAGCAGAAAGGGCATCTAGCGCCTATCCTCTAGACAGTCTGTGATGTGTATCAATCATCACAGAATGCGCAGGAGAAAGTGGTGAGTGACGACGAGTTAGATGCAAGAGTTTGGTTTTTAGTTTCTGATTTATATTTTTTTGAATTAAAAACTATACTAACACAAACATATTGGATAATATTTTTTGCAAGTAGCGGTGAAGAGGAAGATGGAGGAGCTGTGTGCTAGCCGAGCGAGTGATGAAGCGGGCGGCAGTCAGCTGACAGGCCTTGTTCCCGTCCCCGCCGAGGAGCAGATGGCTATAGTCGAGAAGGAGCTAGGTGGGAAGCCGGGGACGAGGGTCCGAGGTACTTTATTTTTGCACCTAAATCTTTTACAAATTTTAGTTTTTAGATACGAAATGGTTTTTAATTTGACTGGTGTATTTCTTTTACCATTTCTGCAGGGATAGGGGGTGCATTAAGACGCCAGCCAAAACCAAGAGGCGGTGCACGTGTGTCACGCAAAGATGACGATTTGAAGAGGCTACACGAAGAGAATGTAGACCTGAAGCGGCGTATGGCATAGATGGAGGCTACCGTCCGAGCTTTCATGGCGGCCCAAGGCAATCCGGATGACAATGCCGCCACAACAGCTCCAGTCGCCGATATATCCTTATGTGCTTCATTACGTCTCCCCGATGATGACCTTGATTAGGACCCTTTTTTTTCTTTGTACATTATTGTAGCTTTTAGATATTGTAGTACATTCCCGAGGATTATCGTACATTGTAATTATGTAACATATTGTAGCTTTGAATGAAATTTACATATTTATAGTGTTTGTGTTATGTTGGATATGTGATTTGAAAGAAATGTATGTTTGATATGTGAATGAAACCAGACCAGGATTTTGTTTTCCTTCTTTGTAACAAACAATGAAGCGACGAACATTGATCATTGTTCATCGCTTAGATTTTAATGCGACGACCAAAATTCGTCACTTCATTTTTATCATCCCATATTTTCTCATATTAAACATGAAATGAAGAGACGACTTTTGAATCAAAGTTTGTCGCTAAAAACATGAGGCGACAACCAAATTTCATCGCATGGAATTACAAGACAAGAGTCAAAATTGGTCACTGCAGATTGTAAGCGATGAGTCCAAATTAGTCGCCACAGATGGTAAGCAACGAGTCAAAATCGGTCGCAAAAGATGGTAAGCGACGAGTCAAAAGTCGTTGCTCTTTTTGAGTGACGAAGTTTGTTTTCATCACTTGAAATATCGAGGCGACGACTTTTTGAATCATTATTTGTCGCTTGGAATCGAAGCGACGAATCTGAAGCGATGACCTCAAAGCGACGACTTGTTGTCGGTAGGGTGTTGAAGCGACGAGTTTTGTGCTTAGCCGATGACAAAAAGTCGTCGCTTCGGTTGTAACCCACATTAATCAACATGTTATGACTACGATCGGATACACACTTGGAGATTTCATGGAACTCGACAGAAAGGAGAAACGCAAAGGAAGGCTTCTGATTAGGGTTGGAGGATGATGTGGAGTTTTTATGCCGATTCTGGTATGCCAAACTTTTTGGCCGGTGTGCCAATTGTGGTTTCGTCACTCATGTAGGGCTTGCATGCTTGGGTCCAAGTCTGATTGAGGACGACGAGACTGTAGAGCGCACGGTGTTGGGTGCGCAGGGAGCGTCGAGTATCGGCCCACCAAGAACAAGGCCTCTCTTTCAGGGTTCTTCATCCATGTCGAGCCCTAGCTTTCAAGCCACTGAACATGTGCGCATGGGGGCCCTTACTTCAGGGTTGGTGTTTAATGCGTTTACGACACTACCAGGCTGATATCTCTGCAATCGCTACAAGGAAGTCTCGACGTCATGCTATTGTTCGTGAAGAACTTCACCTGCTACTGAGGAGGGGACCAATATTACAGGTCAACGTCGAGTTCGGGAAGAAGAAGAAGTCAGAGTGTCTCCAAAGAAGCTGCGACATGGACTAGCAGTGGGTAAGCACCACATCAATGTCACCCCTACAAAGCTCGGTTTATCTATTGTGGGCAGTGTGGGACAGAGTAAGGAAAAGGGGGGCAGGCCGGCTGGGAGTAAGAACCAGCTTCCTTATGGAGAGAAGAAAAAACAAGCAAAGAAGAAGGCTGCCAAGAGGAACATAGCGGCAGCATTTGAGAAAGAGGCTCGAAAGAATAGCTCCTACTCGACAGAGCAGGAGCTGGGAGGAATCTGAAGTGCAGGACTGGGGTTAAGCCTTTAAGTGAGTGTTATAGCTCTATGAGTCGTCTACGAGGATGTCAAGGCATGCTTGTGCCACAATTGAGTGCTAGGTAAGTAGTGATCTAGTTGCAATAGTTTGTAGGGGGAGAGTTTTAACGCTCGTTTGGAGGCTTGCTTGATTGCGAGCGTACCAGTGTTATCTTAGTAGTTTACTTTACTTATTTTGTAAGTTCGGTAGACTATATGATACGACCCGAACCTCGAATTATCTTTTAACTGGTTTAATTTTACTTTTACTCCTCTGGAATTGTTTTTACGATTTGAAAGTTCTAAAGGTTGACTTTTAAATAAGTTGACTCGACCGAGGATTTTATTTCACGACGAGGTAGAAGACGTTGAAACAAGTTCGTGGACACATAGCATGCTCAATTTGGAGTTCCTACGAAAAAGTTACAATGTAAAATCGGAAATTGTCCGATTTTTGGACGAGTATAAATAGCGGGAAATGAAAAATTTCCCGAACGGGAAACTTTCCTTTTTCTTTTTCTTTTCCTTTTCTTTCTTTTTCTTCTCTCTTTTCTCTCTCCTCTCCCCCGATCGGCCGACCCCGACCCTCTCCCTGCCTCCACCCAACTCCGCCGTCCGGCCGAACTGGACCGCCGCACCGGTCACATTCGGACCGGCTCGGCCTCCTCTTCGCGTCTGTGGCAGCGTGGCGGCGTGGTTCGCCGCCGTTCGGCCGTGCAACGCCCGAGACCGAATGCCACCGATCGAACGGAACTCCCTCCTCCAGCCATTTCTTGGCCCGATTTTAGGGGGGAAATGGAGACCTTGATTTTAGGGGGCCCGATCCAGGTAAGGAGAATTTAGAATTTGAAATTTTTAGGGTTTTTAGGATTTCGGTGAAGGTTGTGATTTTGGTGTTTTTGGTGGATTTGGAGGCTAGAATTGGGTTTAGGACGATGATTGGAGTCGAATGGGTGTATTTTGATGTTGAATTGGTTGAGTTTTGGAGAAATTTGAATTTGGAATTTTTGGGCCGCCGCAAACGGCGGCTGCGCTGGTTCTTGGCGGCGGAGGCGACGGGAATGAGTTCCCGAGGTGGTGGCGATGGTGATGGGTGAATTTGGGATCGATTGGAGGTGGTTTTGCCTCCTGTGGCGGCGCTGCTGTTCTGACGGCGGTGGCGGCGGCGCCACTGTTCTGGCGGCGTGAGGTAGGAGATGATAAACAGTGAAACAGTAAAAGATAAAAGTAAAACAGTAAAAGGTGAAAAGTAAGTCGTAAACAGTAAACAGTAAAAGTAAAGGTAAACAGTAAAAAGTAAATGGTAAATAGTAATTGGATTATAACCATTTACTGCTTGACTTTCAGAATTACTGTTTTACCTAGAATAATTACTGTTTGACCATTAAAAGTTACTGTAGACTTACCGTAAAAAGGTAAAAGTTGTTTTAAAAGGGTTTTACGACGAAATAACTAGTAAAAGGATTAATCGGACACGAGGTGGGTGTCCTGAGTAATTTCGGACGTAGATTTTCGGTATTGAGGCTTAATTCCTATACCGATAACTGAAAAAGAGAAAATTGGGAGGTTTCGTGTGAGTGAGGACGTCCGTAGATTTAACTTTTATAATTTAATTCCGAAGTTTGAAAAATTTATAATTACGTCTCTGTTACATGTCGAGAAATTACTCGACGTAATGAGAGCGAGGAATAGCGGCACGCTCGGCCGTACTGTGAGTGGATTTTATTTTAAAATAAATGCATGCAATTACGTTTTATTGAAATGTAATTTATTTAATTAAATGAGTTCGTAAGCATGATATGAATTATCGAAAGTCGATAATTCATATACTTCTGTTATAATTGTTGATTTAATATTTAAAGTGAATCATGGATTTGGGTTATGCTTTTACTATGTGATTTTATCCGGAAACGAGGTTTCCGGAAATAGTATATTTTAATTATTCATAACTTGATTATGTTAAATAAGTTTTAATTAAAGGTAGTGACCGGAAATGAGATTTCCAGAGATTTTATATTTTCGTTATTTATGATTTTCGACATGTGAGACATGTCGACGTTATAAATATAATTTTTGATATTGCTTTACGGCATGTTGGATATGTCGGATATATATGAGTATATTTCGAGGTTATTATACTAATAATTATTATAAGCCTCAGATGTGCGGTCGGGGACCGTACGGATTTATGATATATAAGGAGAAGCGTACTTTCGGTTTTGTTTTCGGATTTTCACCATATCAGGGTCCAGATATGTTTATTGATGCAAGCTAGCTTGGTCGCCTGAGCCCATACGAGGTGACGATTTGACCACATAGGTCAGATGCACGCTCGGTGATCGACGTGTACGAGCATAGTGTCGCCTGAGCCCATGCGAGGTGACGACTTGACCACATATGTCAGAGTCACGCTCGGTAGTCGACGTGTACGGGCATAGCGTGGGACGCTATAGAAAGAGTCTTGGAGGCTCGACCCTTAGCCTTGGAGGCTGTTGTTAAATGGTGGTAATAACGTTCCCCTATTCTATTATATGACCAATGGGTTTGGTCATGATTTTTATATTATGAGGTTTTCGGGAATATTTTCTCTATGAGATTTCTGATTTTAATAAATTCCCGAACCAGCGGGGCTGGGTTTTTATATGACCAATGGGATTGGTCGTGAAATATTATTAATTGATTTTCAAAAATATTTCGTTTTGAAATACAAATATAAATAAAAGTATTAATTGTTTATTTGATATATCAGCGGGGCTGATTTTTAAATACGATTTTCTTAAAATGTGGAACGTTTTATTAAAGGCATGCAATGTGATTTTATTTATAAAATATTGGAAAAGTAATATGATACTTTCAATTAAAGTATTATATTAAATTGTTTTATTTTTATCCACTCACTCTAACGTTTTTAATTTACTTTCTCCTGGGCCATTCGTTTTAAAATCGCCTAGTGTGCAGAGTAGTGGTCAGAGGTCAAGAGTACTCGGAGTCGAGGCATAGCCATCATCGTTGTCGTTTCCGCTAGGTGGGATCTGTGATCCCTTATTCTTTTATTTTCATATTACATTTCTTGTTATATTTCCATTTGTAATTCCAGTTCATTTTGTTAGATTGCTCTGATTACCTGTGAGCTAGTTGAATTAGATTTTGTATTTATTTGTGGCGGTTGTTGTGATTTGGGGAGCAGATGGCTCCAGGTGTTGAGGTTGGAACTGGAATTTAGAAGTGTTTTGGTGATTGCAGGTTTTAGGGTTGTCCATCTTAAGATCGACTTATCGATTTATCGATAGAGTTAGTCTTAAGGTGGTCCCCGCAGGGCCTTATCCGGGTTTCAGGGTGAAATCTGGTTCGGGTCCTGTCACTATAGCCATAGGCTGTTGATCTATTGTCTTCAAATTTTATTTAAAAAATAAAAATAAAAAATAACCTTCATTGATAGTTGTTCTGATATTATGTTTTATGTATTACAGAGAATGCAAGGAACTACATTAGAGTTCCACACATGGTCTGAACCTAAGAAGCTCCAATACGTGCAAAAGGTGTCGTATTGCGTATCAGACACGGATACGCGTACGATACGGCTAAATACGGTGAAATACGGACTGACACGTGTGTCCGAAATTGGACACGATATGGACACGTCGTATTTTTGTTGGACACGTACGTATCTGAGTGGACACGAAAATAAGAAGGATTCATGGGGTAGAATGGACATTTAGCAACCCTTTACCTGTTCACTGTTCAGCGTTCTTCATTCGCTCGAAAGGAAGGGACTTCCTTCTTCCTTCGCTCTAGGTCAGCAGAGACCAGCGCCATCGCCGTCGTCGTCATGCCAGCGTCATCACCATCGCCGTCGTCGTCATGCCAACGTCATCGCCATCGCCGTCATTGTCCTGCCAGCGCCATCGCCGTCCTCGTCCTCGTCCTGCCAGCGCCATCGCCGTCGTGCTAGCGCCATCGTCGTCCTGCCATCGCCATCGTCGTCCTGCCAGCGCCATCGCTATCGTCGTGCAACACCGGGGCTGGGCTCGATGGGGTTTGGATTGCGGCGGTGTCGATTAGAGACGATGGAAGGGTGTCCAGAGCAAATTTCTGGGTGCACTGAGTATTGACATTCTCTGCCGACAAAGTTTCGTCGGCATATTGCTTGGCCTTTCTTTTACCGGCGAGGAGGTTGTCGGGAAAAAGAGTTTCTGGGGAAGGCCTTGTTTGCCGACAAAAATGTTGCCGGCAAAAGAGAATTTCTGGTTTTTTTTCGACGTTAGAGAGATGTAGCCGACAAAAATTAAATGCTAACTACTTAATTCTCTATCGTCAGTTACATTGACAATGAAGGTGGAACTAAAATGTGGGATGTTGCAGGTGATGAATTTGATTCATTAGAGGACTCTAATGTTGGAAGACTTGAGATTGCCGAACTCTCACTTGATGAACCACAATTGGAGGGAGTTTTGTTTGATGATGATGATATTGAAGTGGAAGACCTTGGAGAGGATGGTATGGATGAAGTTGAATGAAATCATTTTATTTGCATTGTAATTTGATTATGAAACTTTGTTTGGATTTGGATTTAGATTTGGATTGACTAGGTTTTAATTTTATAAATTATTTTATTTACATTTCACATATTTTTATTATGCATATATATAATATTTAAAATAAAATTTAGTTAACGTGTCCACCACGTGTCCGTATTAAAAAAAAAATTTGGCGTGTCCGCGTATCGTATTGTGTCGAATACGGACACACGTACTCGTATTGGAGCTTCATAGGTCTGAACATATGATATCCTAAGATCTCTATAATCACAAGAAATTTCTAGAATACCATTGTTGTCCGTATTATGTTTCATAGAAAATGCAAGGAATTGCATTAGAGTTCCACACATGTTAGTCTGAAAATATGATATCCTAAGATCTCTATTCAATCACAAAAAAAATTCTCGAGCACCATTTTAAATCTTTGGCACAGTGGAATCCCATATTAGATGTTAATGGAAACACATTTAATTATAATGAGCATCACGAGGCAACCATGGAAAGAAACAAACATTTGCCAATGATCAAGGAGCTCAGAAATGACTCTTAAATAAGGTTGTGCTCAGCTGTATTTTTATAAGGCATTATATTAGAATTTAGAGAAACTAAGTGTGCCGCATACTATAAATGCATAATATCTTCAGTACACGGTCTGTACCTATACATACAATTTAAATGGTTAAGATTAGATAACTTTATATAGATAAATGGTGGACTCTGTATATAAAGTATTTTAAATGACTAAAATTACGTACATACACCATTTTTTTTTGCTATAAGTGGCCTCTGAAATCAACAGTGTCCTACGTGAGTAAACCTTAGCTAAACAAGAGATCTGAACTCTTTTCTTCTAAGAAACAGGTCCATATAATACGTGCATACAACTCACTGCACCATACCCAATTCTCGATTACCACCTTCTAAGATGTCCAATAAGGTCCTTGTTAAATAGGTTCCTATCATATACATCTTTTTAATTAATTTGGCTCCACCTTAGTCATGCCAAGACATGTTGTTTCTCATCACTCAAGAAATACCAAGCCACGTGCAGTTAAACATGCTTGACTACTAAAACAAACAAAAATATTGGTAGGACAAGTTAAGTTAAGTGCAGCTGAGGCACAAACCCATGCACTTTTTTTGAATGAAGAATATCATTCAACTATCAGAATTAAATGACAACAGATTTCCCGTACCCGATACATTCCTTTATATGTGTAGTAGAAGTTGATTTTAAGAAAATGTATTGTGTGCAATCTGAGAAAATGATACATTCCTCATAACTAAAGGTATTCGAATTCTTGGATCTGGTGTCCAAGTTAAATTGGGAATGTTGAATTGTTGATGGTTGGCAAAATGCCACTTTAGCTGAATTCTTCAGATAAGTTTTAGATTTGAGATGGGTCTTTCTATATACACCCAGCACCTAAAATGTATCACTCAATTTCCCAGTTTACCCATGCTTTGAATGGCTAAATGGCTTATTGAAAAACTCAAACGCAGCCACACACTCTCCCCCTCCAACCATGTTCTCCGTAATAACTCTTGATTTCAATTTGTATTAGATTGAAAGTGATGTCAAACTATGCAACGAAAGGCACATGGAAAGCCACCAGAAGCCAGAGCACATGTGCCCGAGGAGAAGACATCACATTACTTACCGACTCACACACATATACACAGCCTTTGAGGGAGAACCAAGAGTTTCGAAGATAGAAAATACAGGACAACCCAGAAAGGCCTCCATTCCTTCCCATAAACATTATGGATGGAAGAGGCGAAGCTATCCACTTCACTTATTCTGAGCTCACCAACGAGTTCAATTGACAAGAGCAATCCTCTCTCTCTCTCTCTCTCTCAATCAAGTCTTTCAAGTGGAAAAGCTTGAATAGCTTACTGATACTCTATATGATGAATGACTATGATTAATAATGAATACTTCTCTACAGTGAGTGGCAGAGGTTCGCTTAAAGGTTGTATATTTTCCTACGTAAACTTGGAAAATAAAATACCATATTCTAGGGCTGGGTGTGTAAGTATCCTGCGGATACTTTTACTAACACCCTTTTAGATTCTTTAAGGAACCGCTAGAGAGACTTGGCATCACAAATACAAGCATCAGAGAGGTAAACTTCTCAGGTAATCAGTTAAAGTACATAATGGAGATCACATACACTTGAACATTCACTTGAAATTTGGATCATCCAAATAGAAAATAAAACTTAACATCAAAGATAGGTTAGTCCATTTATTGGAAGAAAAACAAACAATTGGCAACTCATCTAGTAAAAGAACCATACTGAGGAAACCGATCCCGATTCAGTGAGCTCGTCAGGAGGCAGAACAACTGTGCATTGGAATGCAATCTGCATAATAGGAGGCTCTGATCCATGTCTGCAGAAGTACAGCAGTCAACCAGGAAGGGATTAGAGAGGCAAAAGCAAGAATTTTATATAAGTGGTAGCATGTAGCTTAGTAATTGAAAAAGCAACCATGAGAAAAAAGACAATGGAAGCTCAAAAAGACAATCAAAACAATATGGAAATTCAACAAAAATAAGAAAACAAACTATTTCTGGAAAGCAACAAGGTAATTGAAATACAAATGTAACTCTCTCAAAGAAATACCATTCACTTTTGTATAAATGATTCTTTTAGTTGTATGCCAATAAAACAAATATCTCCTTTTAGTTGTATGGCAATAAAACAAATTTCTCAATGGAAATAATGGAAGCTGAATTAGTTTCTTTAACATCATTATCTTTCAAAATTTGATTGTTTGTTAGAGAACCAGCTTGTATATTAGCAAGACCAAAGTTTGTAGGGTAGAGAAAGTAAATGGTGGATAATGTCAGGACACGACCTTTCTGATAACAAGAGGGTTATATCTGCAGATTTTCCTCACAGATTATTCAATCTTATCTGCCACTGTTATACCAACCGAAAAGAAAAGAAGACAACGCCTTAGAGCGTACTACCCAGACCAATTAACAAACTATTATTGAAAAAGAAAATTCTGCAACATCTCGACAAATTTTCCTTTTACAATCTTGACAACCCCAACTTATATAATCATATAATCATAAGGTAAGAGATATTAAAGATCACAAACAAAATAATTTGGCTTTCAGAGAGTAAGTAACTAGGAATTGAACATAGCTAATGGTCTTTTGAACCAGAAATACTTAAAGCTGCGCAGCTAGCTATTAACCATCAGTAAATGCTGCCTAAAAATAGAAGTGGGTTGTTTTTTGGAATCTAAATTTGCTTCAAGAGCTCTTCAAAGTGACAAACCAAGAAAGTAGAAATTTTGGAACATGCATGATTCTCAAGAATAATTTTCTCAATGAAAATTAACCTTGACCAATGATGGGATCACATGCGTGCACAATTTGTACCTGCAAAACAATCTCATACAAATAATACCCTTCTTTTGTCGAGTGTAGTATTGACAAGTAGGGATCGTTCTATCCGGGGAAATCAAGGGCTTTTAATCACATAAAGTATTGCAAATAAAGGGGGTATCGATTTTTATAACTAATTACCTACTGAATTTTTACAAAAATTAAATCCTAAATTATTATATACAATTGATCATCACCTTTCACACAATCATCAAACACAAATCACGTTACACATGCAATATAATTAAAACAAGTAATAGGGCAGCAGCAAATATCAAATTCAAGATCAATTAAGTTCCAATTTAATTAGAGCCAATGCGGTTATTCTAATTATTCAAAACATCACAAGTATTTAGAATCCAACATGCGTGTAATCCTAAACATGGTACTAATCAGTTTAATAACACAATGCGTAGAAATTAAACACAATTAGCACATAAGCACAATATGTCGAATTGGAACATGTTAGCAAGTATGGCGTCACCCATCTCACATCAACATGTAAATTTCCATAATTACTCTTACCCTTAGATTAATACATGTCAAATCCAACATGCGTGTAATTCAACATGTATTAAATCGGAATATGAATTTAATACCTAGATAACACTCATGGCCATCGAATGCATCTAGATATCTCCTTCGGTTCCACACGAATTAAGGAAATAAACCTAATTAAAATCAAGAAAACATGCTAAAAACTACTGCCCATACAACATATTTAATCGTATCACATGCATAAATCGGCAATCATATATAAAAATCCCAAACATTTATAACAAAGATCCAAAGATCCCATATATGATTATCAATACCGAAATTAAATCCATAAACCAAAACATACTTCATAGACAAGGTTATGTTTAAATACAAAGCAATAAAAACCAAAATAATACAATCCATGATTACAACCTTATGAAGATTTCGGCAAGGATTGGTGATGGTGGATTTTTGTGAGAGATGGAAGGTGGATTCGGCTTTGCTCCTTGGTATATAATTTGTGGAAATAATTTGGCAGGGATTCGGCAAGGTAAAAGTGAGGAAAAGGGAGATGATTTTCTGAATACCAATGTGTGGTATTTATAGAGGAAGGATGGGACTAGGGTTCGGCATAGAGTGAAGCACAAGAACCCGAAACCTAGAGGTGATGGATTCGGCAACAAGTCTTCAAGTCTTCATGTAATTCCACCGATTTTTATCTCTTAAATCAGCCGAATATCTCTTTGTATTTTCTTCACTTAAACTTCCTTTGATTCGGCACCAAGCAAATGTATCAAGCTTTGATCATGTCCAAGTTCGTCCCATGTTTTCCTCTCTTATAATTCTGCCGAATATATTCCTCCTTTTCTTCAATTAATCCATGTATTATCCAAAGAGAACACCAAGGAAAAATCGGAATTAATCCTTAAGAGTCCAATTATATGTTGCACGGCACAAGGGGAAACCAAAACCGATTTGGTTTCCACTTCTTTATCTTCACGCAAAGACTCCATCTTTTCTTCTCTTCTCATCCGAAATTCTATAAGATAATAGAATTAAATTCTTGATTTAATCCTCCTTTGGCCGGCCATGGAGAGTCCAATTCAATCTCTTCCTTCTTGAAGTGCACGGCATCAAGCATTCCCTTTTACCGAAAATAATCTTTTAATTCAAAGATAATACCTCCTCCTTTATCTCCATGTAATATCTGAAAATAAAGAAAAGAAATATACAATTAATTCATGTATTAAACTTGTCCTAATCTAGACAAATGATGTCTTAAAAAGACATATATGTAATAGATAAGATTAGGAGATTAGGAAAGTTTCCAAATCCATTTTGGATTTCAATTCTTGTTCAAAACGGCAACAATCATCATGATTGCCGAAAATTCCACCATTTGTCTTCTCATGATTTCCTGAAAATATGATCATGAAATAAATCAAAAAGAAGACAAAAATATGTAGCACAATTATCATGAGTAAGAGTCCTAGATAGATAAGGAATCCTAGTCCAACAAGGAGTTGTATTTTCAATGAAATTCTTTCGACGATTCAAAAACGTCGAGCGTTTGTAGACTCCTTGTTCGACTAAAATTCTTCACTCGTAGACTTCAATTAGTACTCAAACTCGTAGAATCCTTATCCAACTGGGATTCCTACTTTAGTAAGGATTTCTTTTCCAAATAGAGTTCTACTTGAAAAAGGAGTCCTAGTCAAATCAAACTCTTATTAGGAATCCTAGTTCAATAAGGACTCCACCATAATTATGCATTTTTAACATTTATGGCACAAAACCGATCCACACAAATATTAGAAACGACGAAAGATAAAGAAATCAATTCCGACAAGTTTCCTAGTCAAAACAGGTTTCCTAGTCCAAACAGGTTTCCTAGTACCACAAGGAGTCCTACTCAAACTAAAACTCTTCAAAAATCGACATTTCTGCATTTTTAGCTCAGTTTATTCACCAACACTTGCCAACGACTCTAACATGACTCAATGACTCTATATTACAACAATAAGGGATAAGAAATGCATAAATGGGGGTAAAACATATTAAGAACGTCGCATTTTATGCTCCTATCAACCAACAACACTGGAATCCCTTGGATCTTCCAACTCAACATGTAGTCACGCATTATTTTGTTTCAGTCAAAGCAAGATACCATGATGGAAATATGAGCTACATACTTTGCAAATTCCTTGGTAGCTTCAAACTCAAACTCAAATTCCTTGGTAGCTTCAAACTCAAAGTCATATGCATATGTGGCGTAAGAATCACAACAATTAATATTTTGAGCGTTCTCGTACTGTGGATCTGGAAAGAAGTGACCATACTGCCAAATAAAAATTCATTATTATAATTATAATAATAACAAATGGTGCAATAGTCGCATTAACTCTGACAGCAAGCAATATGACACTCACAGAATGACCAATTTTATATTCAGATGATGTCCTCAATCGCAGTACACAGCGAACAACATATGGTCGACTTAGCATTCGGTACCTGCAAATCATGCATCTCAGTCACTATCCAATTGGTTACTACTGTAATCTATCTCCATCAAAATTGGATTAAAGATAAGACAATCATTAAATTAAACTCTACACACGCTAGATATAATTTCACGGCATCACTTGCTAAAATATATAACTAATAACAAAGAAATATTAAAATGCGTACACATGGATTAGAAAACAAAAATTGGGTCTCCTCCTTTGAAACATATCACATGTACTGACTTTGCCAAGCTCCTTGATATTTATATTATCTTAAGGTGCATTTTCATTCTGAAATTTCAAGCAATCCTCCATTATATCCATTCCTTTTTACACCTGAGTATGAATCCTCTACACTGCTTATAATTTATTAACTGATAATTCAAACACATGACAGAATATATAATTTTAGACTTGGCACTGAAATTTGAGGAAATAAAAACCTAAGGAGGATGCACTTTGAAATGATCTTCTAAGGGACTTAACGCGGGAATAAATTGCTTTATTTTCTTAGAATTTCCTACTACGTAGTCCAGCACGCCTAGTAAATGAGCTTCAAATTGGTCTTGTTAAGTTCTATCCTGCACTATCACACTAAGAAATCATAATAAATTTACAGTATTTCATGGAATACTCACATGTCCTGGGGAAGCGTTGAATCATCGGTACTCGAATACAAATACAACGAGCCTCCACTTTCTACACTAAGAAACTTCAGAGACGCCAAATCTGTATACTCATTTGTAACAGCAAAGATGTCTACGCAAACACCTGCTTGAACAGCAACAGCAGCCTGTAAATATGTCAATGCCTACACTTACAGAAAGATATTGAACAGACGATCCCAAAGGCAAGTAAGATTAAATTACCAGATCTTTATAGAAAGGTGTCTACTCAGGAAGCAATGCATGGTCCGCATCCTCTCCTCTACTAGCATATTGTTCACCGTACCGTCTCGTATCTAGTTGCCCGGCTCCATAATCAGGAGGACCAGATAAACAGGTAAAGACTCCACCTGCAGTTACATGCATAGGAGACAGCAACTACATCATGCTTTCTATTCGTATTATGAAAAGAAAACGAGTTCAACTTCTGATTATAACTGGTATAGAAAAAATTTAGCTCTGAGATTCACCACCTACCGAGTGCAAATGTGCTTCCATATTCAGATGCAAGGTAGTTCAAAAGGGTTTCAATTGCTACCCCAAAACCTCGCCCACCCATCAGAACACCATCTACTCCTTTCCCTGCTGCTGTTGTTCTCTCCCACGAAGTTGTTGGTCAGAGTGTTTCAAGTGCTGATCCAATACGATCCTTACATGATTCCACCTGTGACAATGTTACCAATTTATATCATTAACAAAAAGTTGATTGTACAGGTCCAGTGAATTGGGTACACAAGGAATTGTAACGAAACAACCCAATCACTCAATCAAAAACATATTGCACAAAAGAAAAGATAAGTGATTAAAATCACTGGCGACATACTGGAGCCAAGAACTGTAACAGGGGCATGAAAACATTAGCAGGCTCTAAACACCATGTTTCCACCTGTTGAGTTTTAAGCCTTTTCCCACGCATCAAAGCTTCAGATATAGTAAGGTCATCTTCGTCCATAGGATCTCCAGCTTCCATTATATTCCTTTTGAGAGAAAACCCTGAAGGAACAATGCAATGTTTACCATCATTACTTCCAAGCAGAAACCTGCACAAATTCTTCTGAATTCTTTGGAGAACAAATACAAGGAAGGGTGGCATCATATATCTCAAATACAGCTTTCTTTGCTCTCTTTTTGGGTGGCATCCATGCCTGTTCTAAACCTGACACTGATTCCTTCCACCAATTCAAGTATCTAGTGGTAACATCTGCTTCAGAAAGCCAGGATGGAATATACAATTTCGTGTTTTGATAATTGCGGCTGAGCCTAGGAACAGAATATGGAAGGTCTTGATCAAATCCAAATTGCCTAGCTACTCGATGTGGAAGATATTTCTGTTTAGTGTCAAATCCAACAA
This sequence comes from Potentilla sterilis, assembly GCA_963682095.1. Classification (NCBI taxonomy): domain Eukaryota; kingdom Viridiplantae; phylum Streptophyta; class Magnoliopsida; order Rosales; family Rosaceae; genus Potentilla; species Potentilla sterilis. The sequence continues at coordinate 30,624,599 of OY821755.1, read as the reverse complement.
ATTTAGCCACCCTCAAGCACATGGCAAATGACAATAGTTCATCATCCAAGCCAGCACCAACCAAAACCCACTCTTCCTTTTCAACATAGTATTTAGGAAAATTCCAGTTCTTAATGGCCATGGCATAAGGGCGCCACATGAAACCTTCACCTGCTGAGTCTAAAACCCTCCTCATATCTCCAACATTCAGACCTTCTACTTCATCCCATCGAGCCAATCTCGGCTCACCACAGCATATAACATTGGAATTTGGCCTAAGTTCCACAAATATTTCCCATGCCCAAACCTGAACTAACTGTAACTGTGACATTAGTATAAGTTTTACAAAAGCATTCTTGGCATTTAATCCATTTGAAGACACAATTGTCCTGCTCAGCAGACTCAAATCTTTATAAATGTAATTGTGGGCAAGAACAGCCGGTGCAAGCGCAACTGGAATACCCCTAGCTAGACGTATTGCAATGGAGAAAACAGACTTGTTTACTAAATCTTGACTATAGTGGAAAACATACCTGGACAGCCAGAACACAAGGAATGCTTCGTGCTCTAATTCATTCCCACTTTTATGTGCTACACCTGACCTTAGCCTTGTAGACCTGAAGTCCCATATTTCTTTCAGTTCTCTGCTTTCAAGAGGACTCAAAATAGAATAGACTCCCCAAAACGAAAAGCCTCCCAAAACCAAAACCATGACATCTCTGTATATCTACCTTGGCTAGCTTAACCAAATCACTAAACCCCAATTGAGCATCACACATTACCGAACTATGCAAAGAATCTTCGAAGGAAATAAAGATAAGAAGAAATCAATCCGACTTTCTCGAGGGTGGTTTACAGAGAGGAGAGAAGTGGGCATGTCGTTTCGTTATTCGGCTCGGGTTCGTACTTGACCCGGACGAATCTACTATGGGGCTTAATTTTAGGCTACAGGCTTCCGTCTTTCTTATCCTCATGTAAACATGAATAACGAAAAATACATAAAAAAAAATTGTTGGCTCGTCGCAGCAACAAATATGCAGCTTTTAATATTCACAAGGCTTTAGATCAAAGTGCCAGTAAATGACCCTACTAATTAAGAAAACATCATTTCATGTAAAACCATGTTCAATTCCTAATTTCCATAACACATCAGATTCAGATCATATCTTCAATTTAATAGGACAACAGCTATGACTGAATTTAAACGGTTCTTGTTAATACTACTGCACTAACTGGACAACAAAACATCAAATTTTAATTTGGTTCCATCAAGGGTACGGTGAAGCAAGTCCGATTAGATTGCTTTCTTAAGCCTGTGACCCTTGGCTGCTTCTTCGAACGTAGAAAACTGTTTGTGAATGACAAGTGTTATTGTACCATTCACAATCCTTAACAGTGCCGGTCTTCACCTCTGGAGTTCTGTGTATCAAGGAAGCCACTGCATGCATGAACACCACATCAACATCTCTTTGTAAACTGATAATATTGGACTACTGGTTTATTAAGTTGATCATTTTTAACACAATCCTATACCTGTGGTATTCTGGAAAAAACAAAAAACAGATAAATGGAACAAAAAAAAAATTCTGGAAATGCAAGGTAGAAACTGTGGAAGTCTACTGGTGGAAATTTCAATAAATCAGATCACTTTCAGACATGGGCTTGTAGTTTAGTGCAATTAAGATGGAATTCGTTAATGTATTAAAATGAGGCGTCATTCAAAATAATAGCTACTATACAAACTCAGGCACATAAAATTAGTATTTTCTACTGGTAAACAGATGATATTCTATATTTGTTCAGGTGGAAACAGAAGATATGCCAAATCAAGTAGCCAACACAACTCATAGTCAATAAACAATGCAATTTAATGGGAAAACTTTGCAATACGACTCAAAATCTCAAATTCAGTGCAAGTTTTGAGATGCAAGAAGCCGTGTATTTTAACTCGGGCAACTTCTTCTATTACAAAATTTACTAATTACTTTTTGCTTATTAGTTTTCTTCATGTATATCACTACTTAACCACAAACTAGATTCTTCAATAAGCACAAGTTCACCAGTCTCCACTTTACTTGTTAGCACAAATGGTAAAACCGTAAAACTGATGTACCGAACAAACACCAACGATGAATACTGCAATCACAAAAGTCAAAAGGAAAAGGGATCGCATACACCCCTACTCGATACTGGAAGCAAACGGATGCTCTTGGTGATGTAATGCAATGAGCCCTCATTCACTATTATTTTTACTAAAGAAACTTAGGCATCATAGAATAGCACTTTCTTCTGGTTCGACATGCATACAAATTTCAATATTAGTTAAAGTGACAACAGAAGATATGCAAAATCAGGTACCTCACACAACTCCAAGTCAATATACACTTGAATGGGTAAACTCTGCACTACGACTCAAAATCATGCACTGTTCTTCCTTGATTACTTCATTATTTCAACCTGCTAACAGCGCAATCTATAGACCACTGCCCTAAACATAACTAAAAACCCCAAAACCTTAATCCTTCAATAACAGAATTTGTACCACTTATATATCCACATAGCAACATGTACAACTCAAGCTATTTATTCAGCTACATATCCAATTGCATAATAAAGTAACCAATATAATCCACAACTTGCAAAAGAAAGATCAGAAAGAACTCAAATTAATAGGCGACATGCTGTTGTGAAAAATCTCAAACAGGTGCACGGGGACATCACAATCTGATTAAATCCAATTGGAGATATAGATACACAAACACCACATGGTGACATGGTCCAATCCAATTGAAGTTTATGGGTTCAAGTATAGACAAAGAGTGATGCATACCTCGGCAATTAGAGTGCGTTGATCAATCCTGTCTTCGGGGGGAAGGGAGTGGGTCTGTGTTAGAAGAAAACACAAATGCTTTAATTAGAAAAGGCTAATGTTTAAAACATAAAAACAATCACCGAGGCTACAGTCACTACTGCAGCAAAGCATTGAAGCGACCAAAATTGAAGTTGGAAAATCAAAAGTCGTCGCTGGAAAACATACAGGCGACCAATATAGGTTTTATGCAATAGTCGTCGCTTTCATGTTATCAGGCGACGACATTTTCTGAAACTTTGTCGCTCACAAATTATTGAAGCGACCAATATTGGTTTTATTCAATATTCGTCGCCATAAAAATACTGAAGCGACCAATATTGTAGATTTGTCGCTGTATTATAATTTAAGCGACGACTTTTGGTCAATATTCGTCGCTTTTTTTTTTTCCACCAATCATTGTACTTCCTCTTAAATGACAGCTGTATATATAGGTGAAAAAATTTGATACATACTGTGCTCGGGTTTCTGCATCTATTTTTGGAGGAAAAGAAGGAGAAGAGGGAGAAATTAGAAGAAATTGTACATTATTGGACTTGGGTTGCTAATTCTTTGATTCTTAAGTAAGGTTAGTGCAATTTCCTTATATTTATCCCTCTTTGTGAGCATATTATGTATTAATTCATGAGAAATGGTTGTTTATGTTGTTTAATGGAAGTTGGATTTAGGGTGTTCAATTTTGTGATTTGTTGTTGTTTTAGTGTTAGAATATGAAAATTGTGATAAACCATGGAATGGGTTCATTGAAAATGTTAGAATTTTGGTGAAATTTAGTGAAATTAAGATTAGGTTAGTTTGTGAAATTGTTAAATTTAGTGAAATTGAATTTTAGTGTAATTTAGTGAAATTGAGAAATTTAGTGAAAATGAAATTTTGTGAAATAGTGAAATTGTGTGAAATTAGAATTTTATGGTGGATTAGGTTGAAATTATTGATTAATGATGTAATTGGTTTGTGTTGTGTATAGATTGTGGTAGTTAGAGTTTCTGAAACATGCGAGTGACTTAGTGAGGGAGTGTGGTGCCGTGTGTCAATTTATGTTTTCATAATTGTGGTGTTTATCAGCTTAGAACTTTCGTTTGAGAATCAACAACTCATCTAGTTGATCGAGATGAGTTGTTGATTCTTGAATTGTCCCATTTTTGGACACTTTAGGCGAACACGATTTTGTTGATCGTTTTGCTATTCATGTGGTTTGCGTTTCAGTTTTGGGATATAGTTTCGACATTGTCTCTCTACAATGTTCCTCGAGTGCAAATTAGGTTGTTTAGATTTTTGTGCACTTGAGGAACTGTAGGGAGATGCTGCCGAAATTTCTCAAAACTGTAGCGGAAACCAAATGAATAGCAAAATGATGAACAAAGTTGTGTTCGCCTGAAGGGGATAGGACCCAACCTGGAGGAATAAGGAGAAGAAGTGTTGGGACAGGTTCTGATTGTATTATAAATGTTGTGTGCTAACCTTATGCATATATATTGTCTGTTTATGTTGTGACAGGAAACATGGATGATGTTCCCGAAAAATCTTGGATGAATCTTCACTTTGCACACCATGATTACAGCACAGGCTTAGTTAACTTCATCAATTTTGTTTCCGCTCGCACTGCTGGAATCGAATTTCTCCCTTGTCCGTGCGCAGTTTGCAGAAATGGTCCTTATTATAAGAAACTAATAGAGATTTATCATCGCTGCTTGCACCATGGTTTGGATCCGACTTACACAGTTTGGCACCTACACGGGGAAGTTTCTGGTCAACCTGCAATGATCAGTAAACGGAGACAGTGGCTTCAAGACAGAGTCCAGGCTTCTAGTGTTGCTGGTCCTTCAGTGATCCCGCCTGTGGAGATTATACAATATGTATTTCCATACTATCCTGGATACCATGCAGATGCACCGCATAATGTCGTTGAAGAAAACGCTGAAGTTCAGTTCAATGACATGGTAGATGATGATTATGCTAAGTATGAAAGGCTTCTAAAGGAGTCTCAAACCCCATTGTACGAAGGAAGTGAAGAAGCTGTATTAAGTGTCACATTACATGCAATGGAAATTAAAGTTGAAAACGGATGGTCGGATACGAGTATTGATAAATTATGTAAATGGGTGCATAAGTTTTTTAAAGTCAATAATTTTCCTGTGAGTTATTCGAGAATTAAAAAAATCATCAAGGATATTTCCCTTGGATATGAAAAAATTCATGTTTGTGAGTTCAACTGTTACCTATTCAGGAGGGCTGCAAATAAAACTCGTAGGACTTGTCCAATATGTGGTGCTCAAAGATATAAGCCAGATACGGATGACCTTCCAAAAAAGATAATATGGTGTTTCCCTATCACTCCAAGGTTGAAACGCCTATTTATGTCCTCACACACAGCAAAACATATGTGATGGCATAAGGAGAGGCGACAAGATGAAAGTACCCTCCGACACCCATCTGATGGAGAATCATGGCAACATTTTATGACAGGACCCGAACCAGATTTCACCCCGAAACCCGGATCAGATCCTGCGGGGACCACCTTAAGAGAGATTTTACCGAAAAATCGGCATGACTTCTCTTAAAATGGACAACCCTCACCTGTCAAAAACACAAAACTCTTCTATAAAAACCACCCTGACTCTAGGAGCCACCTGCTCCCCTAAGATTCCAACAACTTCTCCACACAGAAGTAAAATCACTTTTAAAACATCTACAATTTATCAGAGCATTCTACAGAAAATAACTAAGGATACAAAATCAGAAGGATAAAGAATCAAAAGATCCTACCACACAGAAGCAATACTGACGCTGACTACGCCTCGACCTGAGTATCGTTGACCTCGACTACTAGTCTGCACACTGGGCATTTTAAAACGAAGGGCCCAGGGGAAAGTAATTTAAAAACGTTAGATTGAGTGGATAAAAATAAAATAATTTCAACTAAAACTTTTCGTTAAAGACATTATATCACTTTCCCACATTTTCATACTAATCGGAAAATCACAATGCATGCATATTTATATATAAACGTACCACATTTTATGAAAAACTCTATTAAAACAACTCAGCCTCGCTGACAACTCAAATAAACAAAACTCTTTTGTTTATATATATATATATATATATAAAATCATAATCATTTGAAAATCAACTTATAATACATCTCGATCAATCTCTTTGGTCATATAAAAATCTTAGTTCCACTGGTTCGGGAATCTATAAAATACCGAAAGCCTCATAAATGAAATATTCCCGAAACTAGATAATATAAAAATATAGAAAGCTTAATCCACTGCTTCGGGAATCTATCAGAAGCTGAAAGTCTCATAAATGAAATATTCCCGAAGTCACATCATATAATCGTATAAAAATCTCAATCACGTCATATAATAATATAAAAATCTCAATCGACTGATGCGGGAATTTATTAAAACTGAAAGCTTTACAGAGGAAATATTCCCGCAATCACAGTGAAAAACATCCTCATGACCAAATCTCATTGGCCATGCAACAGGGGAAAGTCTACCCATCATAAATAACTGGAACCTCGTCAGGCTCCGGGTCCGAGAGTCCTATTGACTCCCCCCGTGTCTAAGTCTACTACCTAGACACGTCACCGCCTCAATATATACCACCCTACGTCGACCACAGAGCGTGAATTTGACCTATATGGTCAAGTCGTCACCTCGCGTGGGATGAGGCCTCGCTAGCTAGCATCAATATAATAATACCGTGGACCCTCGTATGGTGAAAATCTGAAAACAAACCAAAAACACGTTTCCCCTTATATATAACAATCTGTACGGTCCCCGACCGTACACCTGAGGCTCATATATATATATATAATCACATAAACTCGTAGCCTCAAAAGAATATATATGTACATCCGACATGTCTCACATGTCATAAAATAAATATCGAAAATGATATATAACTTCGACATCTCACATGTCGAAAATCACAAATAACGAAATCATAAAATCCCTGGAAATCTCATTTCCAGTCTTTTCAATATAAATATATTTAGAATGCTCAAATATGATTTTATCAATTCATACTATTTTCGAAAATCTCATTTTCTGAGTAAAATTTCGTACTATTTAAAATAGTAGTAAACATATACCCCAAATCCATATTTTCTTTTAAATAGTACATGAAACAATTATCATAATCAAATCTCTATAATTCATATCAACATCAAGAAATCATTTAATTAATATCAACTTCATTTCAATAAAATATTTATGCATGTATTTATTTAAAATAAAAATCTACTCACAGTACTGCGGAGCGCGCCGCTAATCTGATCTCTCGTCCCGTCGAATAATCTCTCGACCTGAAACAGGGACGAAATTCTAAATATTACGAAACTCGGAATTGAATTAAAATCGATAAATCTACGGACGTCCTCACTCGTCCGAAACTTCCAATTTTTCCTTTTTTTTTGTTATCGGTATAGGAGTTACGCTTTAATACCGATAATCTACGTCCGAAATAGCTTAGGACACCCACCTCGTGTCCGAATAATTCGTTTCCCAGTTATTTCGTCGTAAAACCCTTTTTACCAGCTTTTAACCTTTTTACGGTAAGTTAACAATAATAATCCAAGGTCAAACAGTAATTCTGAAAGTCAAATAGTAAATGATTAAAATCCAATTACTATTTACCATTTACTGTTTACTATTTACTGTTACTGTTTACGTTTTACCATTTTACTTTTACCTTTTACTGTTTACTGTTTACTGTTTACTTTTACTGTTTTACCATTTACTTTTCACCTTTTACCGGTTACTGTTCATCATCTTCAACCTTTTTCTGCCGGAACAGTGGCGCCGCCGCCACCGTCGCCGGAACAGCGGCGCCGCCGCCACAGGAGGCCGAAACCACCTCCAATCCACGCCAAATTCGTCCAACACCATCTCCACCACCTCAGGAACTCGTCCCCGCCGCCAAAAACGGCCCCAGCCGCCGCATACGGCGGCCGGCACGGAGGCCCAATTTCCCCAAATCCAATCTCTCCAAAAATCCACCAAATCAACACCAAAATACACCCAATCGACTCCAATCAATGTTCTAATCACTAATCTAGCCTCCAAATCCACCGAAAACCTCTAAATCACAAACTCCAATTCGAAATCCAAAAACCCTAAAATTTTCAAAATCTAATTCCTCCTTACCTGCTACGAATCGGCTTAATTCCTTTCGTAGGATTGACGTGCGGGTCGAGGCCTTCGATTCCCTACCGGAATCGGGCCGAACCATGGCCGGAGGAGGGAGAACCACCCGATCGGGGTCGGTACTTCTCGGGCTGTGCACGGCCAAACGGCGGCGATTCGTCGTGAATCACCACCACCGGCGTGACGAGGGAGCCGAGACGGTCCGAACGCGACCTGTGCGGCCGCCCAGTTCGGCCGGACGGCGGTGCCAGGTGGAGGGCGAACCGGAGTCGGGGGAGAGGAGAGAGAAAGGGAAGGAGAAAAGAAAAAGAAAGAAAAGAAAAAAAGAAAGAAAAATGGGGATTTCCTTTTCGAGAAATTTTCCTCCCGCTATTTATACTCGTCCAAAAATCGGACAATTTTCGATTTTACATCACAACTTTTTCGTACAAACTCCAAATTGGGCGTGCTACATGTCCACGAACTCGTTTCAACGTCCTCTACCTTATAAAAAAAACAAAATCCTTGGTCGGGTCAACTTATTTAAAAGTCAACATTTCGGACTTTCGAATCGTAAAAACGATTCTCGGTACGTAAAAATAAAAGAAAACACTGTCCCGAGGTAGTTCGAAATTCGGGTCGTATCATTTTAACAGGACATTTTCAGGTTTCGACGACATTAAGGGAAGAAATGTGCGGCTTGGAGTGGCAACTGATGGTTTTAGTCTATTTGGAACAATGACAACCCAGCATAGTACGTGGCCCGTGGTTGTGATGCCATATAATCTACCCTCTAATATGTGTATGAGGAAGGAATATAATATGCTGGCCATGTTGATTCCTGGCCCTAAATCTCCAGGAAAGTGTCTTAGTGTACTCATTCGTCCATTGATCGACGAGCTCATAGATTTATGGGAAAATGGAGTCTATACTTTTGACAGAGTCGACAATGATGTATTCACGATGAAGGCAGCGGTGATGTATACTATAAGTGACTTTCCTGGTTTAAGGATGCTTGCGGGCTCAACGGTGAAAGGGTACAAGGCATGTCCAATTTGTCTAGATGAGCTGACGGTGAAGCATATTTGTGGGAGAATTGTTTATGAAGGGCATCGGAAATGGCTCGACGAGAATTCACCAATGCGATCTAGTTTGGCATTTAACGGGAAGCCAGAGTGGGGAAAAAGGCCAGCTCATAAGAACGGAGATGAAATTTTGGAGGAAATTAGGTCACACAGTTACGCCACTCTTAGCCATCATCCGTATTTTTGTGTCCCTTACTCGGCACACAACAGACAATGTTGGACCCACGAGAGCGTATTTTGGATGCTTCCCTATTGGTCGTCGTTGTTACACAGGTACTGTTTAGATGTCATGCACATTGAAAAGAACGTGGGTGACAATATCCTGGCCACCATTCTTTCAATTGAAGGGAAGACCAAGGATGGTCCAAGGGCTCACGAAGCTTTGCAGAAGAGGGGAATACGCAAAAGTTAGTGGTGTTCGGAAGCTGAAAAGAGGACGGAAAAGGTTCCTCATGCACCCTTTTTAGTTGAAGAGGATCGTCTTGAAGAAGTATTCGAATGGTTTCGCGGTGTTAGGTATCCACTTGACTATGCGGGAAGTTTGAAATTTAAGGTGAAACTATCCGAGAAAAAGTTCTATGGATTGAAGACGCATGATTGCCATGTCCTTCTTCAACGTCTTCTTCCAGTGGTTATCCGAGAATTTTTGCCGAATAACGTCATGAAGCCATTGATAGCATTGTCAAATTAGTTTCAAAAATTATGTGCTAGCTAGGGAGTTGAAGAAGACAGATGTCCAACAGATGAAAGATGAGATTGTGATCATTCTCTGTAATTTGGAGTTGATTTTCCTCCACATTTTTTCAGCTCTATGGTTCATCTCATGGTTCACCTTCCCGAACAAAGTTATGCTTACAGGCCCAGTACATTTTACATGGATGTATCTGACGGAAAGGTATATGCACTAATCAAATATGTTTCTTAATGTTCAAACTAAATTGGTATCGACCTTATATATGCAGTAATCATATTCATCATTTTACAAGCAATTAAGTGACTATAAACAGTCAATGAGTAATACACGTTACCCGGAGGGGAGTATTGCAGAAAGGTACATATCATAGGAATCGGTGACGTACTGTAAGTCGTATCTGCAATTAGAAGAACACGAAGAGCCCAATCCCCCAATATGGAATATTAGTTCTGTTTCTCAGTTAGTTCAACCGTGTATTATGGATACCACCGGAAATATCAGGTTAACAGAGGAGCAAACGGTTGAGACTTACTGGCAAATTTTGACGGATACAGAAGAAGCTCAATATTACATGGACGCTCATTTGCAGCTGTACACGGCGAAATATGGTGACAATTACGACCAGCGCCATCGAATGAGGAGTTTCCATCCATGGTTCTTAAAATTTGTACGAAAACTGAATATATGGTTCTTAAAATTCTCTACGAAAACTTAATAGTGTAGAACTAACACAATCTATTTTTCAGGCCAAGAGAATATATGATGCTCAGGACCCTAATTTTAACAGGGCAATATGGTCATTGGCTCGAGGTCCGCAATTCACTCGGATTTATAAGGCGTGCTACGTGAACGGTATTAAGTATGTCTCATTCGATAGAGATCAAAGGCTCGTGACTCAAAATAGCGGAGTGATGTTAAGCACGAAGCTTGGAAACCTGTCTCAACACTTCTATGGCCATCTTGACTATGTAGTCGAGGTATGTTATCCAGACAATTTGTCGAGGTAGTCGAGGTAAGCTTGGAAAGCTGTTTCAACTATAAAGAGCCTACGTCACTCACTAGCTAAACTACTTAAAACTAAAAAACGTTGCTGATAGATTGACAAGAGAAATGCAAACTATGAAACTTTGAGAATATCTCAATTACAAACGGTAAGTTACCTTTTTCTCCAATAAAGCCTTGCTGTCTCTTCCCTTTTTTGGTTGAACGGCCTATGCTGCATATGGAATCCCTGTTCTTCCTGGTAAAGCCAACCTCATTGTTGAAAACGAGCACAGTCGCAGATACTCCGGACCCGGTTATGTCTTCCTTTGTCGGCACGAATTCCAGCGTTGGCTCTACACCTTCTTTGTACTCATTGTCCTCTGCATTCTACAACCAGTCAAAACAGAAATCAGAATCGATCCTTCACAAATAATTTTTTTTTTTCCTTACTTCCTGAACAGTCGTACTAAACCAAAAGAAAAATCATAAAATGAAAGTGAGCAAATAAAGACCTAGGTGACTGTATGAGTTACCTGTATGAGTTCCATAAGGAAATGGATGTCTTTCTAATAAAGCTTGGCAGATATACTAGTGACTGCATGATGTAGATCAAGAGTTAAGGGGTGAGTCTTTCTTTCCTATGGAGAACTTTTGGGTCCTGATCTCTTCTATGTGAAGTTTAGTAGCGACTTCTTCTTTGGTCATAATGCACAAATTTAATTTATTCTGTAAAGCGACGAATTTTGATCAATATTCGTCGCTTTTATTGTTTAAGAGACCACCAAAACTCGTCGCTTGGATTTTAGAAGAGACGACAAAAACTCGTCACTTTTATTGTTTAAGAGACGACCAAAACTCGTCGCTTGGATTTTAGAAGAGACGACCAAAAATCGTCGCTTTTATTTGCAGGCGACCAAGTTAGAAGTCATCGCTTCCAAACATCAAGCAACGACGTTTGTCCCAAAACTCGTTGCTTTCAACCAGAAACGACGAAAAGTAAGCGACGACTTTGAAGCGACAACTTTTCGTCTCTTTCATATGGAAGCGACGAGTTTTAGTCAGAAACGACGACAAAAAGTCGTCGCTTCTCTATCAATCTGCAGTAGTGAGTAGTAAAACTGGAAGTGTTAAAAGAATAACTGCTCAGTACGTATTTCAACTGTTTTGCATTTGGGAAAATATTGAAGAATTATTGAAGTTTGAATGACTAGCTACAAAATATAAATAAAGTTCTGGAGTAAAACAAAGAGTAGAGAAGAAATCTTACGAAGGCCGAGATGTGGAATACGAGAAATCTTGGACCACTCTGGACCGTCCTTCCTGCAATTTTTAATTAAAGGGCAGTCATGCACGATGTCAAGGTGGTGTAACTTCAGGCGTTGCATGGCATGGTGTGAAGCAAGATACTTCAGATTATGGCAAAGCCGTATACTGAGAAACGTAAGAGATGAGAGGCTCCCCAACCACTCTGGAAGAGCCTCCATTTCGTCAAAGGAGCTTATTATCAAAAATTTCAGAGAGGTGAACTGTTGCATCTATTCATGCACAGAGTTGAGCTTAGGCCACCCACAGAGCTTGAGGCTCTCAAGTTGTGGCATGACAGGGAAGGATTTGAGCTCCTTGCCAAACTCACCAACATCCAAATATCTCAAGCTGGTGAGGGATGCTAACTCGCTAAATTTGCTTATTAATCCATCACAACTATAAATAGTCAAGCTGTGGAGGGTCAAATCGATAAATAGTCAAGCGTGGTCTCGGTAAGGCTTCGGCACCACCCCCTCCTACCAGGATACACCGAATGACGTGTTGGTAGGATTTTCTGATGCAGGATACTTGTCAGATCCACACAAAGGACGTTCCCAAACCGGTTATGTTTTTACCATGGGAAATACGACAATATCTTGGAGATCAACCAAGAAAACCCTTGTTGCTACCTCCTCGAATCATGCTGAGATCATTGGACTACATGAAGTAGTCAAAGAATGTGTTTGGTTTCACTCAATTATATCTCACATTTGAGAGTTTAGTGGACTTGAGTCTACTAGCACTACCAGAAAAGGCCTTATAGCCGACGAGGCCATCTCGTCGGCCGTTACCATTAATTCGTCGGCTATAGTCATAGCCGACGAAGTATCGTCGGCTATAGTCTCGTCGGGACTGCTCCGTCGGCTATACTATAGCCGACGACACGAGGCGTAAGTCGTCGGCTTATAAACCGCGGGGTATAGCCGACGAATAAAGCGTCGTCGGCTATACTTCGAACATTGCCGACGACAAGATCGTCGGCTTCAACAATTACGTAATTGCCCCTAAACCGAAGTATAGCCGACGACACTATCGTCGGCTATACGTCCAATATAGCCGACGACACTATCGTCGGCCATAACAATCGCCGGTACCAGGAACGGCTTTTTTTTTGCCTGAAGCCGGGAGGGTATAGCCGACGACATATGGTAAACATCGTCGGCTATAGCCATTATAGCCGACGAAATAATGACAATATCGTCGGCTATAGCCATTATAGCCGACGAAATAATGACAATATCGTCGGCTATAACCCCTAAATATTTAAAAAAATTTAAAAATTTAACTCGGGCCCAATTTCACTTCGTCTTCGGTTTGGCTGCAGAAAATGCACAAACAAACATCCAAATATCCAACAAATATCCACATCAATCCATCCCTAATATCCTACATACTGTACAAATTAACCCACTATCTACTCATCATCACCCCCTAAACGCGTAGCGTCGTCGACCGGATCATTCGAGTTCCGGTGGCTATGGCTGTCCTGATCGGCTGGCATACTCCGATGCGGGGGGGGGGGGGGGGGGGAGTGGGGACGACGAACTGGGGCATCTGTGGCGGAGGCGGGGGCTGGAGTCCAGCCTGCTGGGCCTCCCAAGACTGCTGCATCCATCGGTACATCTCCGCCACAGATGCGTCTCTGGCCTGCTGCGCCGAAGCCTCCACGGCCCTCGCCAACTCCGCCTGCTGGAGCGCCTCCACCGCCCTCGCCAACTCCGCCTGAGTCCTCTGCAGCTGCGTCTGCAAGTCTCCTCTCGTCGAAGCCGCACGCTGCGTGCTGGGATTGGCCGGCGTGTACTTGAGAACCCCATCTCCCGCCGCGCCTAGGCCTCTCTGGTAGAAGTAGTTGTTCCCCGTCCCTACCGCCGCGTGCATGATCTGAGAGGCCAAGCGCGGCTCAAGGGTGTCGATCGTGGAGGCAAACTCCGCGATCGCCTCGTCGGACGCCCCGTCTCCCAGGGTGTCTCGCGCGATCCCGAAGGTGATCGCGTCGGTCTCCGCATCGATTTCCGCCTAATTGACAAGAAAATATAATAAACGAATTAAAAAATATATATATAAATTAATTTAATGAAACACTTTTATTGAAGATGGGCGAATACTTACCACTTGGTCGGGACGCCCCGGATACATCTGCGCATGAATCCACGACAACGGCCTCAGCGGTCGGTCCCTCCTCGCCATCTCTGCTCACTGCCTCCAGGAGCGGGCGCCGCCGTGGTGGGGGTGCTCGTTCCTCCTGCGGTTGTCGCTGTTCGTCCGCGAGATTTTCTGTATTATAAAAACGAACATATAAACGCAAATATAAATTAGTAACTAAATTAAAATATTACGAACTAACCAAAATAAAATTATTAACTAATTTAGTTACTAACTAATTTAATTTAATTAGTAACTACTTAACTAACTAATTTAATTTAGTAACTAACTAACTTACTAACTACCTAATTTAATTTAATTTAATTTAATTTAGTAACGAACTAACTAACTACGTAACTAACCAACTAACTTAATTTAATAACTAATAACTAACTAACTAACTAATTAATTTAATTAAGTAACTACGTAATTTAATTATTAAATAACATTAAAAAGTTATATACTAGCAGGCTAAATTTTCTTACCGAGACCCTGTCGCTCCCGAAGTAGGCTACCAGCCATAGCCACTCGTACTCCCTGTACCGGAACTCGTGGGGGGTTGCACCTCGCCCCAAGCGCTGCTCCACATGGTACGTCCTGTAGTGCGTGGACAGCTCGTTCTTCCACTCGGAGTACCTATATTAACAAAACACAACTGTTAGATATATTCGTACACTGCCAATAAATATATTTATACAAAAAAAAGCAAAACACATAACCTGTTCTTCAGCTGCTCGTCTCTCCACCAGTCCAAGGTAGGATGGACTCTAAACCATTGCTGCAATATTATAAATTAATTAGAAAATATTTTTATATAGTTATAAGGACTGAATTCATAAATATTTATTTTCTATAATAAAAATCATATTTAACTCACCGACAGTGCATTGTACACTCGCGCCTTGATCTCATCGGGCACAGAGCCCCAGTCGGGCCACAACAGTGGGACCCTGTCCCGCACGAGCATGCCCGTCGCGTTGATGTACTTGGTGGTGGTGTCTCTCCGCTCAATCGGGCGTCCATCCTCACCGGGACCGGGCAGGATCTCTCTGATCCCACCGGCCAGCTCCCTCTCCAGGGTCGACATGTTCGCTGGCCCTCTAGTCCGTCTCGTCCCCGCGGGTTTATTGACGAGGACGCCTGTTTCATAATTAAAATGAATACATAGTTAAATAATTATTTAAACTAACTAATTAAATAATTAATTAAACAATCTAAATAATTAATTAAACTAACCAATTACCTGCGTCGTTGTACTGCTTGTCCTTCTCACGAACGGCCCACAGGCCGCGGCAGTCCTCTGAGTCGAAAGGACTGTAGAAGTAGGCCTCCTCCCAGGGAATCTCGTGGGGCCGGTCGTGCCTCCAAATCTGCCTCCCCCTGGCGTCGTACTCAGGGATGGCAGGGAGGAACTGGACCATGTACATCCCCGATGGCGGAGACATACGGGGCGTGGACCCTGAGGGGCCTGCTCCCCCTGACGGTGGGCCCCGTAGCTGTGGACGCTGTCGCTGTGGGGGGACAGGGAGCATCTCTGGAGGGTCCAGATCGGCGCGCGGTGGGGTCGGCTGCCGATCCTGGAACAGTGCTGAAGTGCACTGGGGTCTGGTGGCTCTGCGTCCTCCTCCGACACTCGAGTCAGGGCCCGCTCCCGTCGACTCATACGAGGAGCCCCCACGTGGATCGCTCGGAGTCAATCCCATCAACGTCTCCTCTCGTCGACTCATAGGCCGGCCTAGGCCCCGACGACCGCTGGATCCGCTCCCCCCACGGCTGGATCCTGCCTGAGCGTCGAGGTCGCTCTCGGTCCGTCTGCCAAGCCATCGGTCTACAAAGCGCCGGTTTCCTGCACAATTAGTATATAAATTCCATAAATTGCACAAAAATTCCACAAAAAAATTAAAAACTTCATTCAATGTATATATACCTAATTATATATATACGTACCTAAATATATTTATACCTAATTATATATATATACACCTAATTATATATATACATAACTATATTTATACCTAATTATATATATATATATATATATTCCGAAAAATATATATATATATATATATATCGTCCTAAAAATTAAAAAAAATATTTATACCTAATTATATATAAATTAGTATATAAATTAGTATACTAGTATATAAATTCAACAAAATTCCACAATTAGTATATAAAAACCGTAAATTTAACAAAAAATCCACAATATTAGTATATAATTTCCACAAAATTAACAAATTTAACAAAAAATCCACACAATTCCATTAATTTCACAAAAACCCTAAATTCCACAAAAAGTTCACAAAAACCCTAAAATTCACAAAATTCGACAAAATTAATAAAAACCCTAAATGAGGCTCGATCGGGACTACCTGACATGGTGGTGCAGTCTGGACGAGGACCGGTGGTGCGGTGCGGCGGCGACGGCGGCAGGGGCGGCTGCGGCAGGGGCGGCTGCAGCAGGGGCGGCCGGGGCGGGCAGGGGCGGCTGCGGCAGGGGCGGGTAGGGGAGGCTGTGGCAGGGCGGCTAGGGCGGCTCGGGCGGCTCCGGCAGGGGCTTTCGGGTCGGGGAGGGCTCGGGAAGGAGGGGGCCGGGGCGGGGAGGAATCGGGTGGGGCCGGGGAGGGTCGATCGGCGTCGGGGAGGCTCCGTCGTGGTCGGTCGGCGTCGGGGAGGGGTGGGGAACGATTGGGCAATTTTGGTTCTAAGCAGAAAATGAGGGAGAGGCGCCTAGGGCTCGGTTTAAATCGACGGATTATAGCCGACGATTTAATTTTAATTCGTCGGCTATAGTCATAGCCGACGAAATTCGTCGGCTATACTCTTACGGGCCGGGCCAAAATCCGGGCCGGGCCGAAGTTGGGCTTTGCGGGCCGGTTATAGCCGACGAAGTTAGGTATATCGTCGGCTATAATATGCATATTGTCGGCTATAATATGAATCTCGTCGGCTATACTTTACGCTCTCAGCAGCCGTCAGATCTCGCCCATCCAACGGCGGACAATGAAACGGCGCGGATCGCAAGAGTTTAGCCGACGAGGTTAAGTATTTCGTCGGCTATTCCCTGGTCAACTTTTGGTCAAACCTCTAAACGCTTTAAAACGGCAATTGGCCCGTCTAAATGACGTGTTTTGGCCTGACCTTCAACAGAGAATAGTTTCAAATCGATGCGACGCAACTAACCGTATAAAAATTTTCCTCCAAATATTTACCGACCGTCAGGCTACCCATAGGAAAACGGAAGTAAAAAACACCTAACCGCAACATTCGGCACACAGATTTTGTCGGAATCTTCCCATTTTTCAACCGTAGTCGTATTTCAATATTTCGGTCGTATCTTATTTCACGACACTTTTGCATTTGAACGGTCTACGTATGGTAACTATTTGAAACTATACATTCACTTAAACACTTAGTAAATAAGTTAAGGAACATTAGTGCATATGTTCCGATTTCGAATCTAAAAGTTTGGAAAATCTATTCCAACCGTCAGATATCACCGTTAAGATTAAATACATGTATGAAAAAAAATCCAACTACATCTGACAACGTTAAAGGCTCGATCGGGACGGTCAAACTTTTGGTCAAACCTCTAAACGCTTTAAAACGGCAATTGGCCCATCTAAATGACGTGTTTTGGCCTGACCTTCAACAGAGAATAGTTTCAAATCGATGCGACGCAACTAACCGTATAAAAATTTTCTTCCAAATATTTACCGACCGTCAAGCTACCCAAAGGAAAACGGAAGTAAAAAACACCTAACCGCAACATTCGGCACACAGATTTTGTCGGAATCTTCCCATTTTTCAACCGTAGTCGTATTTCAATATTTCGGTCGTATCTTATTTCACGACACTTTTGCATTTGAACGGTCTACGTATGGTTTCGGTCAATATACTTTAGCCGACGACTTGCAAGTCGTCGGCTACAGTATAGCCGACGAATTGTAAGTCGTCGGCTACAGTATGGGCATTATAGCCGACGAATTATGGTCCATTTCGTCGGCTATAATGCTGATGTTTCTGAAAATTTGCCATTTAGGGCCTGAAAATTGCCTATTTCACCTGATAAATTCCTGAATATCGCACAAACAATTCAATACAATTTCCCAAAAATTCGGAAAACGGTAATTAAGGACAAAAATTTTTTTCATACATGCATGCACCTTTGTACACAAATACATACATAAATAGTATACTAAGGATGATAATCAGAATCATCCTCATCACTTGAGTCAGACGTAGTATAGTAGTTAATATCTGGCAACCGGTGCTCGTACTCGTCGTCTGAGTCATCGTCTGCCTGATATAGACGATTCGGATTAACATCATACATGGGCACCTGACCCCTAGGAAGTCGAACCACTCTGCCCGGCGTCACATTATTATCGCGGATGGTGGAGGATTCTGGAATGTCGCCGGCGTCCGGCTCTTGGTATGCGGTCGCTTCTTGACACTCTGTGCTCACACCAAGTGTGGTAGCACTGTATATGTCTCGCTGAGACACATGGTTAACTACCTTCCACGTGCATTTGTTCAAAGGATCGTCAAGATAAAAGAGCTTTTTGGCCGCTGTGGCGAAAACAAAGGGGTCGTCTTCATAAACACTAGTGGCGGTATTCACCGAAAGTATGCCGTACTGATCGATCCGTATGCGGTGCGGCCTAGTATCAAACCATCGACACTTGAACAAGTGGACTTTCATGCGGTTCCCATAAATGAGTTCAACAACTGACTGTAGGACACCGTAAAAATCCACGCCCCCCTCTGCACCATCCACCATCACCCCACAATTCTGTGTTTTGCGTTCCCCGTCTCTAGCTTCACATATATACTTAACGCCGTTGACATCACACATTGGGCGGACTGTGGAAGATATCGGCTTCATCGACAACAGCCTCAATTCCTCTGAGTAATTTGTATGACCACCACTCGCAGCCACTTGCATCAGCTGAAAAATATAACTCAAATCACTCGGTGTGTTTATGATTAAAGAATAGGGAACTGTAAAAGAAAGCCATCTAATATATATATTTATACACTTACCCATTGTGGAAAATAGTCTGCAAACGTCGTGTTGTGGTAGTCGACATCACCGCGAACTTCCTTGCAGTGAAGATGGTGACGTTTCCAATATTGTACCTCCGGACAGTTTGTTAGAACCCACCAGTGGGCAATCCCTACCTCATGGTCAGGCAACTTGTCCACACCCTTTTTCTTGAAGCTTCCGTATGGTACAACAGAGTTGGCGACGATAGATAGGTTGAACTCGGGGTCATCTCGACTTGGATGTTGTGGGGGGTCCTCCATCGCTCCCAAGTACAACTTGGCGTACGTTACACACTCATGCGCAATGTAAGCTTCAGCAATACACCCCTCAGGCGCAGATT
Source organism: Potentilla sterilis (assembly GCA_963682095.1). Lineage (NCBI taxonomy): Eukaryota > Viridiplantae > Streptophyta > Magnoliopsida > Rosales > Rosaceae > Potentilla > Potentilla sterilis. The sequence continues at coordinate 30,605,016 of OY821755.1, read as the reverse complement.
TATTGTGCACATATTTCTTGTAGTCTCCAAGTTGTCTGCAAGGTTAACAAGTGCATGTTAAGAGCATGCAACTTTTATTTAAAAACATGTATAAATCAAATTTATGAATAACATGTACCTTTCGATGGGATACATCCAAGTGTAGTGTACGGGACCGGTAAGCAACAATTGTTGGGGAAGATGGATCATCAGGTGAGGCATGATGTCAAAGAAGTTTGGGGGAAATATCCTCTCGAACTTGCACAAGATAAAAACGATTTCCTCATGCATTCTCATGAGGTCTGATTTTCTAACTTCTCTATCGCATAACTTCTGGAAGAATCTTGACAACGCCACCAACGGCTCAACCACTTCATCCTCCAAGTACGCTCGAATGAAAATAGGGAAGAGGCGTTGAAGCAGTACATGGCAGTCGTGACTCTTCAATCCGTACATCTTGTTGTCTCGGTAGTTAACACACTTGCTTATGTTACCCGCATAGCCATAAGGATACCTGCATAGCCATTAACAACAATTAGATTTCATGCATATATAGTCGTCCAACAACAGATGGCGGATTCTTTAGGGAATACATGCCTAATAAAAAGTTACCTGACATTACTCAGCCATCCAAAGATTTCATGTTTCTGGTCCCTGGTGACGGTGTAAGGAGCTTGGGGCGTTTTGCTCCTGCCCTCTCTCAACCACAAATGGTCCCGCAGTCCCATATTTCTCATATCAACGCGTGCCTTGGGGGTGTCTTTTGTTTTCTTCTCCCAATTCAAAACTGTGCCAACCACGGCTTCACCCACGTTCTTCTCTATATGCATGACATCCAGGTAGTATCTGGTAGCCAACCTGGCCCAATAAGGAAGTTCCCATAAGATGCTCTTGTGTGACCAGAACCTATACCGATCCGGCCTCTCTGGAATCGTGCGCAACACATCGGGATGATTGCTAAGCGGACCAAAGTCATACTCATTCAACACTGCCAATATTTCCTCCCCTGTCCATTGCTCGGGTGCCCAGCCCCTTTCTTCAGTCCCATCAAAAGCCTGTGCATCGTCCCTAAATGGATGGTCATGCGGAAGCCAACGACGGTGACGCATCTGGACAATCTTGCTGCAATGAGGACTGGAGCAATCAACAGTCATGCACTCTGAACAAGCCCTGTAACCCCTGGTGACGCTGCCCGACAACATACCCCTCCCAGGAAAGTCACTGATCGTGCCAACAAACATGGCATGCATCCGGAACATCTCATTTTTGAACCGGTCGTAGACCAGGTGGCCGTTCAGACTCAAGTACCGAAGCTCCTCAATTACGGGTCTCAAATACACATCGAGACACTTTCCCGGATAACCTGGGCCTGGAATCAACAATGTGAGCATGTTATATTCCTTCTTCATGCACATCCACGGTGGAAAGTTGTACGGAATCAAAATAACTGGCCACACACTGTACTGAAGCTCTTTCTTGCCAAAAGGGTTGAAACCGTCGGATGATAGCCCTAGCCAAACATTTCGAACCTCTGATGCAAATTCAGGAAACTCCAACACGTTCTTCTTCCAAGCCTCTCCGTCGGCGGGATGTCTAAGGGTGTCATCGTCAGGCACATTCCTCTCAGCCCACCATCTCATAGCTTCGGCCGTGAAAGCACACATGAACAACCGCTCAAGCCTATCAATCAGCGGGAAGTACCGAAGTATCTTCACAGCTTTCTTGTTCCCTTTAGGAGTGAACTTATACCGCTCTGTATTGCATACTAGGCAGTATTCAAGATCTGCAAGTCCTTCCCCGTAAAACAGAACGCAATCGTATCTGCATGCATGAATCTTGATGTAGGAAAGGCCGAGATCTTTAAGGATATGTCGCACCTTATGATGACTGGTAGGAAGCCGATGTCCGGGGGGCATCGCCCCACCCCATAGCCGAAGCCAATCATCAACCGATTTGACAGTGCCTTTGTTCTCCGTTTTGATCTTCATCACTCCCATGACAGATTCAAGGACAGTCTTACTGCATCCGGGGTACAACGGAGTCTGTTGCAATGCGATCAGGTTGTTGTACTTTTCCATACCACTTGTGTTGACCGGAGATCGGGGTAATGGCTCGAGTGGCTCAATATCAGGGAAACACTCCATCTCCGGAGGTGGGAGTTGCACATCTGGTGCTTCCTCAAAGACACCGCTCTCACGAGGAAACATATCGTTGATCCAGTTTGTTGTTGGATCATTGGAGGAACTCCCTCTCTCGGCAAATTGTCCATGATCATGACGACCCGCAAACTCTGGTTCACCGTGATAAATCCAATTAGTGTATAGGACCCAAAATCCATATCTAGCCAGGTGTTGCTCCACTGTCTCTATGGAAAACCGGTGTCGTGGGGTGGCACACTTGCACTTTTTACACGGACAATAATGAAGTGTAGTGTCTCCACAGTTAGCCATCACAAAATCCAGGAAACTCCTAACTCCATCATGATACGCCTGATCCCATCTTCCAAGGGTAATCCAACTCTTGTCCATCCTGTAAATTCAAGAAATAAATATAGCTATATATAGATATGTATATATGCACGTACTACGTACGTACGCACGTACTAATTAATTAAAAAATTCATCATTACACACACACACATATATATATATACACATGCATCCCTAAATTAATTAAAACATCGTCAATCTCCCTAATTAATTAAACACAATGTATTTTTTATATATACCAACAATATATTTTTAATTACAATTAAATTAATTAATATATATATACATTTTTTCATCAAATTCATCTAAAATCACCTATAAATCAACAATCAATCACTAATCTTCAACAAAACTTCAATTCTATCTAACCAATACAACATATATATCAACCCATTAATAATCTCATCTCAACACATATATATATATATATATATATATCAAATTAATCACACATTTATTCTAATTAAACTCTAAATTAACACACCTCTGCATATAACCAACTAAATCAACACACACAGCAATATACGTACCTTTCAAGCTTATGGCCGAGGTTTTGGACGATTTCAGAGCGTTTTGGACGATTTCATCGACGAATGAGCTCCCTGATGCAGAAGGTCGATCTGATATAAGAGTTATAGCCGACGAATACCCTCCTCGTCGGCTATAACCAAAAACTTTTCGTCGGCTATAACTATTATAGCCGACGAATACCATCCTCGTCGGCTATAACCAAAAACGTTTCGTCGGCTATAGTTATAGCCGACGAATTGTCGGCAGTCGTCGGCTATAATATTATAGCCGACGATGTGGCCGACGAAATAGTAATTCGTCGGCTATAAGGGGTTATAGCCGACGAGATACTATTTCGTCGGCCGTTTTTTCCCATATCGTCGGCTATAACCCCTTTTCTGGTAGTGTAGGATGGGACTAACTTGCATTTATGAAGATAATGCGGCTTGCATTAAGCAAATGAAGTTGGGATACATCAAAGGAGACAATACTAAGCGCATTTCGCCTAAGTTATTCTATAATCAACAACAGCAATAGACTTTGAATATCCAGGTGAACCAAGTCAGTTCAGAGGATAATGTAGCTGATCTATTCACCAAGTCTCTACCCAAATCTACATTTGTGAAGCATGTGAAGCGCATTGGAATGTGTCGCTTATCCGAACTCGATGACTGATTTATTCGTAAGGAGGAGTTCTCATGTAGACATCAGGGAGAGTCTATTTTCGCATGTCTTACGCATCTGTAGTTGGTGCGTTGTGCTCTTTTTCCTTCGACCATGCTTTTTATTTTTACTAAGAGGTTTTATTTTGGTGGCAAAGTTTTAGCGAGGCAACAGTTTATGCACCATTAGGTACGCGACACATGGGGGAGTATTCAAGGAAAGTTAATTTCGTAACTTTTGTGGTGTCTCTTGACCTAATTAGACAAGAATACTAGTATCTTTAGTAGATAGGGAATCTCTGATTATTCGGGATACTTGATGTAATGCCTATATAAAGGCCTCCTTATCAATCAATAAAACTACGATTTGCATATTATTCTTTTCTCCTAGAATAATTCTAAAAATAAAAAATAAAAAAAAATTATAAAAGCATATTATAGAAAACTTGTTACCCACGACGAGATACTATGACAGACCCGCTCCCAGATTTCCCCTTGAAATCCGAGGTGGACCTGTGTAGCCAAAGTTAGAGAATAATTATATAAAAAATTCGACATAACCTGCCCTAAAAATGGACTACCCCAAAACCTGCAAATTAAACATAACACTTTTAATATGATCCATCTCCATTAAACTCCCCAAATAGGGCTTCCTGTCCCTCACAAAAACATCCACCACCAACCCAAAAGAATAAAGGTCACTAGCCTAACCACCACATACTAAGTATTCGATATTTAACCCATGGTTACATCAGAGCATAAGCTACAAAGTCTTATAAAATACAATTATAAAAGAGTACGAAGGAAACAAATCCTACAAGTCTAGAATGGATGACGGTGGATAACGAGAATGTCTCAACGTGGTGTGGTCCGACCTCAGCGAAGTCTACTACCTGGACAAAACAGATAACCAAAGAGCCCCGATAGAAAAACATAGGAAAACGTGAGACAAGCTCAATGAGATGACAAAAATAAAGTCATAAACATCCTTTTAGAAACTCAATTTCTTTGAAAATCATTTCTCTTTCGGAAACTTTTTACATGCAATGAACGACAATTGTAGAAAAAAATTTGCAAGATTATAATACTAGTGAAAACTTAAGAATCGAATCTTAATATACCTCATAATGAGAAAAATAATTAAATATATCTTGATATAATCTCATAAGAAATAAAGGCAATAACTGAGATAGAACACAATACTTCCTTGCAAACTCAATTTGTGTAAATAACTCGTAACTCAAAATTTTACCAAACTTGTACCCAAAACCAAACTGGTCATGCACCTTCAATGAACTAAGTCATAATAGGCAGAGCGTGGTGGACAACTGGTCATGCACCCATGTTAAATGAACTTAACATAGGCAGAGCGGGGGAAAATCTGGTCGTACACCTTTGCGCAACAAGCAGAGTGGGGGAACTGGTCATGCACTTGTGCGTCCGCTAGTACACAACCAGAGCGAGGAGGTATTCGTGCACGTAACCGGAGTAACTGAGTCATCATATCGTAAAATCACTGGGTTTGGGTACTCGTAAGATAGTTAAAAATCTCATTTCTTATTTTTTCAAATTAAAGACTTCCTCTCTTTCATAACCGCACGACCTTTAAACTTTCTTTTTCCAAAAAACAATTGAAAAATCTCTTTCTTTTCCCAAAACAAGCAATTAACTCAATATATATATATATATATATATATATATATATATATATACACACACACACACACACACACAAACATATCATAGAATCCCATAACGATGGTAATAATTAATTTATGAGGCAACAACACACAAACATATCATAGAATCCCATAACGATGGTAATAATTAATTTATGAGGCAACATAATAAGCTTCATAAGAAATAGGTAAAGAAAATGAGGTACTCAATAAAACATTGAGAAAACTCCTTTTCTTTCCAAATGTAAGCAACTTCATTTAAAACATAAACCACAAGATCGTATAAACACATAATTAAGAAAAAAGAAAATAAGCTAAATTCTCATGGAAATAAATAAGTAACTAATTAAATAGATGCATCAAGAAATTAAATATCGAAATAATTTCATGCAATTTTTAAAAATAAAGTCCAACTTCCAACTCGGGATCGTCCTCGGAAACTCCCTCAACCGGATTACCTAGCCATATAATTATGTAGACAATATTTAAACTCAAATTCAAATAAACCAAGTAGAGGAAACATGGATACATCCTAGTGCTCTCCCTCTCACCCAAACCACTATATCCTCATATATTATCAATGCATTCTTCCACCACGTTCCATTTAATCCCAATACCTCAAACTCACAATTTTCCCAATTATTCTCATCACCAACCCTAATTCCTCATCCAAAAATTCAACTAATTTACTTAGACTAACTCTCACACTATCTAGGAGGTATAAAAATGCCTAAAATGATAAAAAGAATACCATGGAACGACGCCGGAAGTGGCGGAGCCGCGGTGGCTCATGGTGGCCAAAACCCAACCTTCAAAAACTTCAAAACTAAATGCAATCCTATACTTCAAACAAAACCCAAGAGGTAGGGAACAACTCTTTACCTTGAGATATCTCCAAATTCTTAATGGTTTGGCCGAAATTTGTAAAACTTGCCGGAAACTACTTAATCTTCTCTACCCTTTGATTTGTGAACAACAAGAGGAATTAGATTAAAGACTAGTGTAGAAAGAAAACCCATGAGGAGATGAAGAGATTGATACCAATTTTGTTGCCAGAAACCACCGGAATTGGAAACTTTGGTAGTGGCACTAGGGAGACACGTCCTCCATCTTCTCCCCCTTTATTTTCTGAAAAAAGGTTGCTGCCCGAGCAAGGCGGGGGATAGGGCAGCTTAATTAAGCTAGGGTCGAGTGAAATGACCAAAATGCATTTTTAACAAAAACGCTTATAACTTTTTCGTTGAAATTCTGTTTAACATGTCGTTTGCGCTTACATTTTCATATCGTCACGCTATATTTTTCTAAGCTATGAAACTAATTTATAAAAATTTATAAAAAATATTTTTCTAATAGGAGAGGCTAATGTAATGAGAAGACAAATTAATATCTAAATGCGATGTAATTAAGCAAAGTCAAGGTAATTCTAGGTTCGGGATGTTACAACCTACCCCCCTTAAGGAAATTTCGTCTTCGAAATTTGATACCTGAGTATTAGAAGAGATGTGGATATTGATCTCGCATTTTCTCCTCCGGTTCCCAAGTGGCTTCTTCCACTGCATGGTTCCTCCATAATACTTTCACCAAAGTGATGGTCTTAGTACAAAGTACTTGATCCCTTCGATCCAAAATCTCAATCGGTTGCTCCTCGTAGCTCAAATCCTCCTCGTATCAATAATATGTGCCAAGTAAGCAGAATACCCCTTTCTAATCAACCGCTTGGCACACACAGCTGATATCATGCAAGCTAGAAGAATTCTTCATTTCCTACAAAACAACACTTCACGTTTACCCGGACTTCTGAATATCACTTCCTTGCGGAAACAATCAACAGAAGCACGATGGGTAGCTAACCAATCAACGCCAAGTATCACATCAAGGTCATGATTATCTAAGGGCATCACAGTTTGTAATAGTCGTAAATTTATTGGTATAAATGAGGAACTTCAAGTTGTCATAGAAAGTTGTTGACCAATTGATTTTCATTGAGAACTTAAGGTTTTCACATAAACGTCATTAGGCTACATTTGGCAACTAAGATAGGAATGGATTGAGACACTTCATTTAGATTAGGATAAGATTGGTTTTGTTTGAATCTTTGCACGTGTTTAGTAAAGAGGAGTAATGGTTGAATGGATAAGTAAAAAAAAGTAAAAAAATTTGTTCGCATCTTCCCTTACCATTAAATGGGTATTCGACCATGAGCCTTGTCAGTGCCGACCGCGAGCACTCTCCCTGTTTGGTGTTGCCGGCGTCATCGCAATTATCCTTAGATCTACGAAAATGTAAGACTGGAGCTAAGCACGAAACCAGGATTAAAAATCGAGGGGAGCTACATTTTCCTAATACTTGACAATAAAATTAATCTTAAAAATTTATCAAAGAAATTTCATATCATTTTGAGAAGGATTCTCCTTCGAATCTAAGCCGAATCCTCTTTTTCCAACCATTAGAAGAAAAATTACCTTGAATAAGATTGGGAGAATGAGAGTATGTGATTTTGAGGACATGAGAGAAGATAAGTGAAGTAGATAACACTGAATACAGCACACGACCACACTTCACTAATTACTACATGTCGTTTATTATCAATTGATAATAAACCAGTTCTTCTTCTTGTCGTTTTTGTTTAATTGAAATTAAGGTAAGGTTGACTTAAATTTATTTTTTCAAGGATGCTACTGAACTACTGATATATATATATATATATATATATATATATATATATATACATATACCTGCTAATTTTTTCTCTAAAAATTGAGAGGGGCTGCAGCACACCCCAGCCCCTCCCTGGGTCCGTGCCTGACCGGAGCCCTCCTCTCTGGTTTATCTAACACCGCGTTTTATCTCACAGAGTTGCGGAATGTTCCCATGGAACCGAAGGTGTTCGTCCGGAAGAACGCATAATCGTAACCAACCTTTCGGAACCTCACACTATGTTGTAAGCCCACTTACACCCCAAAACAACAACTACTCTTCTAAAGTCGTCGTCTTCCGTGAACAAGGGCAACTCGACAATGACCTTAAACAACGGGGAGAGTTTCTCCATGGCAATCTCGACGTCACCTTGAACAAGGGCTTCTCCGACTGTCCTCTCCTCATGAGCTGGATCTCAATGAGATTTCAGGTCGGGTCGACGACCCATACCCGTGCTAGAAAGATGGCAATCATGGCATGCCGTGGACGAGGTTGTCGAGATTTTTGTTATCATTTTTTTTGCACCATTTACTGCTATGGATACCCCACATGTCTAACAACAGATGACATTCTAACCTGAAAAGATTTAAATTTCCTATCCTAGAGCAATCTTTAACACCAAACACCAACTTTCATTTTTTTTTTTTGTCTTTTCTGGCCACTAAGTATCGTTGAAAAGCTCCTAGGCGCTAGTTCTAGGCCTCGTCAACGGGCCGGGAAGGGCCCATCCCGGCCCATTCATAACGGGCTTGGAGCGGGTCGGGCTTTACAATGTATTTTAGAAATAGCGGGCCGGGCTTCTTTAAAAATTATAGGATCCAAGCTCATCCATATAAGGCGGACTTGACGGGCATTTGCGGGCCTGGCCGAATAGCCCTCGGCGGTTTGAGGCCGAGCTGGGTTTTAATTAAAATAAATAAATATCAGAGATTATTTTTCAAAAAGGGTTTGGAACCCGTCATCATCACCGGTAGACTCATCCCCACGTTTATATATATATATATATATATATATATATATATTTAAATACAATCATAATAAATACAATCTGTGTGTAAAGAAAGTCTAGTTTGTCCTTGCAATATAAACTCGAAACGCCAAACGCCAAACGCCAAACTCTAAACTCTAAACCCTAAACTCTAAATTCAAATTGATTTTCTATTATAAATATACCCTATAAATATGTGGCTTATGGAATTTTTCATTTTATGAATTTAGCCATTATAATGACAATATGCATACTAATGCGGTATAACTTGATTAGAAGATCATACTCAAGTGTAAAACTTTTCGAAACAACTATATAAAAGAAGTCAAATTTAGAAAAATGATATGAAATAGAATTTGATCGTTATGATGATATACGGTGATGGTCAAAAAATCACTTAAATCCGACAAAGTTAGAACCCGATCAATGCGGTCAACCTTATTTAAACTTATATCTCTCTATGGAGGCCAAAGTATCGGGAGATAAACGTTCCCAAATTTTTACATGGCTGATTACGTCTCATTTATTTGAGAGTTTAATATTTGGAAGAGTCGACAAAACAAAGTCATCTAAAGGTACGTAATAGCGTTTTCATGTGACAATCCGTAGAGACCCGGGGTATGAATTTTAACAGGCTTTACGGGCTTTTGATGGAGCAGGCTTGACGGGCTCTTAACGGGCCGGGCCTATGGGCCGGGTAGAGTTTCTAATCCCTAAACTAAGCCCGACCCTCTACCCACCGGGCCGGGCTTAAGTGGGTTTTTAGACGGGCCGGGCCGGGTTTGAAGCCCATCGGGCTTGCGGGCCTCCATCGGCCCACTTGATCCGCGGGCTTAATGATGAGGCCTAGCTAGTTCCTAGCTCACTAATTATAAAGTTACATAACTAAATTTAATAATAAAAGAAAAAGTTACATAGCTGAAAATAATAATTCAGTCTACATGGAGTCTCTGGTTAAGCGCTAGTTCACTGCCACCGCCAGATTACCATCAAACGGTTTTCAGAAAATTGACTAATAATCAACGATAAATATCCCAATTCAGTTTCAACTAATAATCAAGGTAAAACTTTCTAAAAAAAGAAGAAGAAGATAATCAAGGTAACAAGTACCAAATTTATTGAATTTTTCACACATCATTATATACGAAAATTATTCCGTGCTTGACTCAAGCACATGCTTGAGTCCAAAAACTGAAATCTACACCACTACGGGTTTGACACGTGAACAAAAATAATTTAATGAGATTTAATAGAGTTAACGAGCGTCAGGCCGTTAAGGGTTCGGCGAGTGAGGGATGAGCTCCAGAAGAGGACAAGTACTTGGTTCTTCTTCTTCTCGTCCTTTTCTTCATGCCCAAACCGGGTGGCTGAGCCACCTCATCTCTCTCTCATGGGGCCTCAAAAACTCTCCACCATCACGGCACCACTCTTCCAAATCTTGCTGGAACTTTTTCTCTCCCCGAACTCCAGCATCACGATGCAATCGTAGATCTGCAAGGTCCAGCCGCAGTTATTGTTTGGTGAAGAAAGTCAAGAAACGGGTTGATAAAACCTGACGCTGAATCTATGTTTATGTTAATTGTTAGTTGCTCATCTCTAATTTGAAGGAGATGTTAGATCTCTTGGTGTTGGTGAAGAGCATGAATTCATTGCGGGGTTCTTTGAAATGGAATTTTTCGAGTTTAATTATGAGGAAGAAGCCTATTGTGAATTTGTCATATGGCAGATATGATATTAAGAGCAGTGATATCAAACCGTGGTTTATGGTATCCCAGGTTCTGGAGTTTGAGGTTGAACAATTAAGACCGGTATTGGCATATAAATAGTTTACAAGAAAAATATTGCACATTCCAACTAGCTAGGTGTCTTGGTTAAGGCGTTAGGATAGTAATTTAGCAACCATGGTTCCAAACTTCGAATCACCCTTTCTGCACCTTTTTCCAAATTTTAATACTTGGATTACTCCAATTGTTTAATTTTCTATTTCTGTTTTTCCATAGAATTGCTTAATTATACTATTACATATCTCTACTATTAGAAAGCCAGGCTCTTAGAAATATCACCAAATTGTGTTATGTCAATTTTACCCTTTGTATTAAATTAAATTACATAAAAGGATTATGCTATAAGAAAAACCATGAAACAAAATGAAAGAAGGTAAAAACAAATTAAATTTCACGTTTTGAACAAATTAAATTTCCTGAAAATTATCATGTTCTCGCTACGATGCGCTCTATCCGCTCGTGTAAAAATTGTGAGATATTTATCTCCCATGACACGGCTGCCCATAGGGAGGAAAAATGAAACAAGAGTTTACCAAGTTAATCGAGACTCAAAAGTTATTGAAATATATGGTTTTTCTTCTATAACTATATTTCATTATATCGATCATATCCTACGGTCAATTTTTCTAAATTTCATTCCCTCTTTGTAGTTAATTTAGAAACATATACATTTACATATAACCTAGTGAATAGATCATACCACATTAATAGGCACATTGAGATTCACTAGTCTAAAATTGATAAAATGAAGCTATGACTGTGGGATGTGATCATGATAGTAACTTATTGTTATGGTAAAAATTTCACCTATTTTGGTCGATGTTTGGGTCTCGATCATGAGGTAAACCCTATATGTTCTCCTCCCTCCCTATGGGCAGCCGTGTCACCCAAAGATACATTTTTCAAAATTTTAATATGAGTTGACAGAGCGCATCACCGTGAGAGCTTGGTAGTTTTTGGGGAATTTTTTGAGTACTCCAGTTATTTACAAAGATTTAAGGAAGATTGCCGAATTTTAAAAAACAATAAAAAGACAAAACAGTGACATGTGGTGCGTTTCTGGCCGTTTGTTTGTCCAATATTACTTTTTCAAATGATTTACAACTTCAAATAATCCTGATAAATAGCTCGGGTGCTCAAAAAATTCATAAAAAATTACCACGCTCTTAGTACAATGCATTGTACATGCTCATGTCAAAATTTAAAAATATTTATCTTCCCGTGACACGGCTGTTCTTAGAGAGCAAGAATGAAACAAGGATTGACCGAGTGGATCGAGACTCAAATGTTATCGAAAATATGTGATTTTTCTACTATAGCCAAATTTTATTATATCAATCATATTCTACGGTCGGTTTTTCAAAATTTCATTTTCTTTGTGCAGTTTGTTTGGAAACATATACATTTACACATAACCTGTTATACAACATTAGTAGGCACGTTGGAATTCACCTGCCTAAAATTGACAAAATGAAAATATGACCATTAAATGCGAGCATGATAGTAAAGTATTATTATGGTGAAAATTTCACATAATTTGGTCGATGTTTTGGTCTCAATAACGAGGTAGACCTTATGTGTCCTATTTCCTCCCTAAGGGCAGCCGTGTCACTCGGAGATAACTTTTTTAATTATATAGGTGGATAAAGCGCATCACTTTGAGAGAGTGGTAATTTTTTAAAATTTTTTGAACACCCGAACTAATTACAAAGAGTTTTGGAAGATTTGAGAATTTTTAAACATAATAAAAAGACAAAACAGTGACACGGGGCACATTGCAAGCCGCGTGTTTGTCCAATTTTTCTTTTTCAAATAATTTACAACTTCATAAAATCTTGATAAATAGCTCGGATACTTGAAAATTTTCTCGAAAATTACCACGCTCTTAATACGATGAGTTGTACGTGCTCGTGAAAAAAATTTGAGATATTTATCTTCCCGTGACACGGCTGTCCTTAGAGTGCAAGAATGAAGCAATGATTGAGCAAGTGGATCAAGACTCAAACCTCATCAAAAATATATGATTTTTCTATCATAGTCATATTTCACTGCATCAATCATATCCTACGGTCAGTTTTTTCAAATTTCATTATGTACGTGTAGTTAGTTTGGAACCATATACATTTACATATAACCTAATAAACGAATTATACTACATTAGTAAGCACATTAGAATTTACTTGTCTAAAATTGACAAAATAAAAATTTGACCGTCGGATTAGTTCACGATAGTAAAGTATTGTTATGGTAAAAGTTTTACATATTTTGGCCAATGTTTGCATCTCGATCACGAGATAAACTCAATTTGTCATCCTCCCTCCATAAGGGCAGCTGTGTCTCCAGCAATAAAAATTTTAAAATTTTTATATAGGTGGATATAGCACATCACCTTGAGAGCGTGGTAATGTTTTATGAATTTTTTAGCACCCGGACTATTTACAAAGAGTTTTGGAAGATTTGAGAATTTTTAAACATAATAAAAAGACAAAACAGTGACACGGGGCACATTGCAAGCCGCGTGGTTGTCCAATTTTTCTTTTTCAAATGATTTACAACTTTATAAAATCTTGATAAATAGCTCGGGTACCTGAAAAATTTCTCGAAATTTACCACGCTCTCAATACGATGAGCTTTACGTGCCCGTGAAAAAAATTTGAGATATTTATCTTCCCGTGACACGGCTGTCCTTAAAGTGCAAGAATGAAACAATGATTGAGCAAGTGGATCGAGACTCAAAACCTTATCAAAAATATATGATTTTTCTATCGTAGTCATATTTCACTGCATCAATCATATCCTAAGGTCAGTTTTTTCAAATTTCATTATGTACGTGTAGTTAGTTTGGAACCATATACATTTACATATAACCTAATAAACGAATTATACTACATTAGTAAGCACATTAGAATTTACTTGTCTAAAATTGACAAAATAAAAATTTGACCGTCGGATTAGTTCACGATAGTAAAGTATTGTTATGGTAAAATTTTTACATATTTTGACCAATGTTTGCATCTCAATCACGAGATAAACTCAATTTGTCATCCTCCCTCCATAAGGGCAGTTGTGTCTCCAGCAATAAAATTTTCAAAATTTTTATATAGGTAGATAGAGCACATCACCTTGAGAGCGTGGTAATGTTTTAGGAATTTTTTGAGCACTTGGACTATTTACAAAGAGTTTTGGAAGATTTGAGAATTTTTAAACATAATAAAATGACAAAACAGTGACACGGGGCTCATTGCAAGCCGTGTGTTTGTCCAATTTTTCTTTTTCAAATGATTTACAACTTCATAAAATCTTGATAAATAGCTTGGGTACCTGAAAAATTTCTCGAAATTTACCACGCTCTCAATACGATGAGCTTTACGTGCCCGTGAAAAAAAATTTGAGATATTTATCTTCCCGTGACACGGCTGTCCTTAAAGTGAAAGAATGAAACAATGATTGAGCAAGTGGATCGAGACTCAAACCTTATCAAAAATATATGATTTTTCTATCGTAGTCATATTTCACTGCATCAATCATATTCTACGGTCAGTTTTTCCAAATTTCATTATGTATGTGTAGTTAGTTTGGAACCATATACATTTACATATAACCTTATTAAGAAATTATACTACATTAGTAAGCACATTAGAATTTACTTGTCTAAACTTGACAAAATAAAAATTTGACCGTCGGATTAGTTCACGATAGTAAAGTATTGTTATGGTAAAATTTTTACATATTTTGACCAATGTTTGCATCTCAATCACGAGATAAACTCAATTTGTCATCCTCCCTCCATAAGGGCAGTTGTGTCTCCAGCAATAAAATTTTCAAAATTTTTATATAGGTAGATAGAGCACATCACCTTGAGAGCGTGGTAATGTTTTAGGAATTTTTTGAGCACTTGGACTATTTACAAAGAGTTTTGGAAGATTTGAGAATTTTTAAACATAATAAAATGACAAAACAGTGACACGGGGCTCATTGCAAGCCGCGTGTTTGTCCAATTTTTCTTTTTCAAATGATTTACAACTTCATAAAATCTTGATAAATAGCTCGGGTACCTGAAAAATTTCTCGAAATTTACCACGCTCTCAATACGATGAGCTTTACGTGCCCGTGAAAAAAAATTTGAGATATTTATCTTCCCGTGACACGGCTGTCCTTAAAGTGAAAGAATGAAACAATGATTGAGCAAGTGGATCGAGACTCAAACCTTATCAAAAATATATGATTTTTCTATCGTAGTCATATTTCACTGCATCAATCATATCCTACGGTCAGTTTTTCCAAATTTCATTATGTATGTGTAGTTAGTTTGGAACCATGTACATTTACATATAACCTTATTAAGAAATTATACTACATTAGTAAGCACATTAGAATTTACTTAACTAAAATTGACAAATTAAAAATTTGACTGTCGAATTAGTTCACGATAGTAAAGTATTGTTATAGTAAAATTTTCACATATTTTGACCAATGTTTGCATCTTTCGGTACTTCAACATAAATATGTTGACTGTTTTCTATATCTGATGTTCCACTATATAATAAAGTTTTTTTTTTGGATCATTTTTAATACCATTTGTCCACAACCTTGTCAATACCATTTTTCCATTTCTTTTTCCATTTCATTCCTGTAATTAGATTCAAGGCTATAATATTACAAAAAGTTAAAGAATTACATATCATTTCATGGTGCTACAAGGTATTGTTTCAAAATTTTGCAAATCCGTTGCAATTTCACAAGTTTTTAGTGAGGAGTGTTCAGTCTAAAATTCTAAACGCAAGGTGCCAACGCCATCGAACCTTGGACCTGCAATACTTGCTCAGTTGAAACAAAGCCACGAGATTGCAAATAGACCCTTAACCCATTAAAAACAAAAATTCATAAAACACAAAAACCAAACCCGTAACCCGAACCCGAATCCTCATCTTCCTCTGATATTTCCACCACCACTTAGCACGACCACCGTCGCCGTCGTGGTTAGTTATCCAAATGGGCCGGACCAAAGTTGGATGCCAATTATGCACTGCAGACTCGAGAAACAACTGGTTAACCATCCTCTTAAACAATTCACCCTCTTGAAAACAAATTAAGGGCTGATCTTGTTTCTGTGAATGAACACACCATAAACATGGCATAATACTTGATAGATATATAACTGACTAATGAATCCTGTTCATATTCTACTAACCTCATCTGCCATGCTTGAGACAAAACCCATCAATCCAAGAACAAAGTTTGGCAAGAACTATGAACCGATTCGAACAAAACCATATGGAATTCAATATGGAAAGAACCCGAATTCAAAGTATTTCATAAAAATCGAAAATTATGAAAATTCTCAATCTTTGGAATTCTAAAACGTCAATAATCGGACAATCAAATGAGAAAACCAGAACCCACTTGATGGGAATTGAAGGTCTGGAGTAGCCTTCTCCGACATCCACTCAACTTTATGGCTAATTGCCGATCGAGACTGCGGAGCTCGGCGACTTTGCAAATGACTTGCTTGGAGTCGGACACTCGGAGTGGTCGAGCTATGGGCCTTTGGGTCCGGTTGGCCATTGGAGAATAGATGTGAGAAATGAAGATGAGTGAGGAGAAAGGTAGCCCCTGACAACATCGCAATTTAGAGGGAGATGAGCGCACTAACAGCACGTGAATTTCCAACTAATAACCACGTTATCTTTTTTTGACTTAAGTACGTGCTTGACTCGAGCACTGAATTTGAACACATGATCTCAACGTTGTTGGTTAAACTATTTAATCAACCAGACTACGGCTGATCAACAATTTTAATGACGGAAACGTTCTGATAAGATTCATCGTGGCTCTCTTGGCTTAGAAAGCCTTTAAACATACCGTCGCTGATTATATATAAAAATAAAAAAAAAGCCGACTAGAGTTTTTTCTCTATTTTAATTATAAATATGAAACTTTAGAACGTTCGCTTTTCACTGATAATAGAAACATGAGAGCATTTAATGCTAAATGCATCACACGCAAAAAGAAAGTTATTAATTGAGAGCCTTTTAATACCCTTAGCTTGAACCCTCAACCATGGTGATCCGCATAGTCTTCTCAACTTCTGGGATTTTAACATGCTTTGTTTTGTCTAATGTTGGATAAAACATGCATGACGTATGTGTAAGCACCTGAACTCCTAGGACATAAACACATGTTTTAATTTGTTTGCGTATTGGATTCAACATGCCTATTTGTAAGCATCTGAACTCTCTTCTCTACCCATTCTCATGATCTCATCTACGCTAGCCTTGAGGGGTTTGTTTGCTTTCTGTTTCCTTTACAGATGGTTGAACAATGTCGATAACATGATGTAGTCCATTGGTTTCAGCACAAGGGTGCACTGTGCCATGCTGATGTAACTTCGTCTCCTCTTGCTTCGATTTTGAATCTGCACTCTTGAACTGCACATGTGAAAGGGAGGCTAGTTCTTGTATGGATTTCTCAATTTGTTCAACGTAGGTAACCACATCAGTTAGCAGTGAAGCCACGGTCACAGCTGGTATGATGTCTAGTAGGTGAATGTCTTCACCCAAGCTTGGAGACTTGAGAAAAGATTTCAGGGTATTAGCTGCAATTCTTGATTTAGTTATGTGAGCAGAGGTTGGTCGAGTCATTTCCTTCATGTCTGATGCTAGTTCTTTCAGTGCCTTGCTCAACTCTGAGCTCATCTTCAGGCACAGCTCTTGAACTTTGCTGCTCTGTATATTTAACGGTTTCTGTAAGAGAATCAAAAGTAGAGTTCTGTTATCCTGTGTTTGAAACAATGAAATAAAGTGAAAGAATCAAATCATCGAGCTGGTTATAATTAAGCAAAATACTTTCTGTTGTATTTGTATACCTGGATGTCGGAGTTGATGTAGCCATTAAGAGTATCAATCCGGTAGGCACATTGTCGGGTAAGGCTTCCGATCTTCAGATAGTGTTTCCAAGGATGACGAAATCTAAACCGACCGTGTCTAGGTTCCCACCTCGCAAAATTCACCTGCAAAATATGAGGTTTAGTATTAGAAGGAACCGGCCAACTCTTTTTTCTTTGTCTGTGATTGTAGATGCTTCAATTAGAAGGAAACCATTGGACGAGTAATTCTGATTTGTTTGGCAGCATACAAGTGGTGAGTAATTAAGACTCACCTGACTTTCTTCACTCTGTTTCGAGTTGAGAACACTGCAATATCCTTTCGAAAGTGCCTTGTTCGACTCTCCTCCCTTGCCAGATTTTTTGAAGCAATCACTCCCAAACCCTGTAAGTTTCATAATAAAGCTTGTAAGGATATATCTAGTACTACTAATTTTGATATTGCATCGTAGATATATGTATGTTTATCTCATAAAAAGTATACCTTCCAAGGAGCTTCCAAGCTTTTCGATGTTGGTCGCAACCGAGTTGTGCAGGTCATCACCAGCCCAGACCGGGCAAATGAAAACACACACAGACACAGCTGTAAAGGCACCTATAAGGATTGTGGTGACCCTCCTATGTGCCATTTCTAGTATCTCATCATCTCTGTATCCCGATACCGATATCATACAAAATGTCAAGATAAAAATCAGGAGTCCATAATCATATCTTGCCTTAATCCGGGGAAAGAAACGCAAAAATGTCACTGATGCAGCTGCAGGATGACAAAATCAGTTAGTTTAAGACACTTAGATTATGATCACAATATTGTGCCTATTCAAGTGTAAATTTACCTAGTAGAAAGACAAAAACGCCGACGAGTATTGGACGACCTTTTTCTCCCGAAACATGTGCCAAATGATGAACACCAAATCCTAAAGAACCTGCGAGGAATGTTGCCAAAATCCTGTTCAAACCTCTTCCAAGTGTCGCCCCTGTATCATAAAACAAAATCATTAAGACAAACTGCTTCAGTAATTTCAATTGTGTAGTAGAAGGTGAAAAGATACGTACCTACGGAAAATTCGAAGACAACTACAACAGTTAAAACAGCCCACATAGCTGTGGGACCAAGGCCATCATATAGAGGATCGAAGTAATACAGGAATGACACCAATAGAACCGCTAGTCCTACTTTGAGAGAGTGAGCAATCCTTCTCGGGTCATCTTGCCCTAGCTTCTTTAACTTCATAGGAAACTCGACAACCTTGTTCATCATCCTCCTACAAAAACCTTGATCATTGCGAGCATTTTCAGCCTCATTGGTATTCCTTACTACTCGAGTTGCCATTACATGCAGTGTTGAGAGAGACTGAAATTGAGAAGTCGATGGAAGCAGCTGTACTCTTTTATAGAGCACATAAGAGATGGAGAATCGAAGCTGCCTCGAAAGAGATTGATGGCTAGGTTAAGGACAAATACTACGCGTATACGTGGGGGATATTTGAGCAAAGGGTTCATTTTCATGGAAACACGTCTCATGGAGGCATGGGTTGGTTTATTTGAATAGGGACTCGTACCAACCAAACCCAGATGTCACGGGGTTCTTTACACTGCATACAAATGAGTTTCTTTTCCCTTTTTGCTGGTGATTCACAGCATATATGCACCTAATTTCGCACCTTGGGTCAATGCGACAGCTTAAACAACCTTATTTCACATTGTCATTTTATCAAGTACGATGCAGTACGTGAAAAGAGGCTAGAGAGAAAGAGAGAAAGAGAGACAGCATTTCCTATTGTGGTCGATGGTGACTAGTAAGGGACTGTTTATAATGTCATGTATATGTATTTCAATGTCTTTATGAACTTGTGAGTCATTTCTTTTGGGAGGTTGCACATGCATGTGTACACTTGTTTCTTTGGTTGATACTCGTGGGGACGGTAATCATATCTATTTATTGACATTTTGGAACTCATCCTAACTTTAATAATCGGTGGGTTTTCCCTCATAAATAATTCGTTCAACATTTTGATTATCATTTTAATTTTGGTTTCATATATGAGTCTATGTGTAAGTCTCGTTTGGTTTGGGAAAATAACTATCAGGATAGGAAAGTAGTTCCTTTCCTGCAATTGGGACGTAAAAGTGAAGTAAATATTTTCTTAAAGAAACAGTAGATGTAAATACAGAGGAAAGTAGTTCCTACCAAATTTTAAAGGAACAATTTTGGTTTTGCTCAGATTAAAAGTGCAAATTGACTCTTTAGCTAAAACTTTGAACGCCATTGGTACTCCTGGTCCTGCGTTCCACCCCGGGAGAGGATGTTGAAATGTCGTGTGGCTATAGGGCAAAGACGCGGTCCAGCGAAAGTGGGGGGTTTCTTGAGTTCAGGTTGGGCTGATGTTTCTCTCAGTTCGTTGGCGAGCGCGGGTTAGGAGCAGCGACTATCTTGTAGCAAGTGGCAGGATACGACGTTACCGTGGCACTGTAGATGTTCTCTAACTGTGTTTGTGGCCCGAAGGAGGGAAATGAGCAGATCTGGTACTCATCATTCTTAGTCTTGGGAGGTAAGAGCATCAGAGGTGGACAGAAGCCGGAGTCAGTGGTTTGTCGGGAGGTCGCCAGCGGGTCTAGAACTCTGGTGTATCTCCATGTCTCGACTTGGCTCTTGGTCGTGGATGGGATTCTGATTGGGAAGGTGTTGTGTGTGTGTGTGTGTTGGTGGTGGGGTGGGGGGGATTCTGATTGGTTGGGTTGGCGGTGCCGATTTGGTGGTGCAAGGCCGGTATCGGTGCCGATTTGGGACAATGATGGAATAGTGGCTTCGATGCAGTAGTCAAGACGGACACTGTGAGGGTGCAGTTGTGCAGTGCTATCAAGGCTCCATAAGAAATGTGCTTTTACCACTTTGAGAACTCAATTACCACTACGAACATTAATATAACTACTTTAAAGACTCATGTGGTAATTAAAGTTTACGAATTTAAGGACTCATTGATAATTTTGAGGACTAATATTACTATTTTAATGACTCATTTTACAAGATTAGGACAAAGTCGATGCATGTCAATAATGTCATGCATTAACACATTTTCCCCAGATTAGTCTGATGATAGAATTTTCCGAACAGTCTGCTACCACCAATTTTATACGGTGGTCTTCCATGAAAACCATAATGCTCCATCGCAAAAAAGGCGTTAATTTGAAGTCTAAAAGACTGACTAGCCATGAAAGCCTGAAATAGACGCAAAAAAGGATGGCAACATTCGGCGTTGTAGCACCACACGCATCGTCAATCTCAAAATCACGATCACACGCCTCCGTCGCTCCGCTTGAAACACCACACCTAGGAGCAAACTTGTAACACCCCGTACCTAGAACTATCTTGACTTAACTTAATTGCATCGCATTTAGATATTAATTCATCTTATCACTAAATTAGCCTCTCCTATTTGAAAAATATATTTTTATAAATTAGTTTCATAGTTTAAGAAAGTAGGGCGCGAGGATATGAAAATGTAGGCGCAAACGGCATGTTAAATAGAGTGTTAACGAAAACGCTATCATCGTTTTTATTAAAATGGCATTTTGGTCATTTCACTCGACCCTAGCTTAATTAAGCTGCCCTATCCTCCTCTCCTTGCTCGGGCAACAACCTTTTTTTCAGAAAAGAAAGGAGGAGAAGATGGAGGACATGCTTCCCTAGTGCCACCACCAAAGTTTCCAATTCCGATGGTTTCCAGTAACAAAATGGGTATCAATCTAATTCCCCTTGTTGTTCACAAATCGAAGGGTAGAGAAGATTGAATAGTTTCCGGCAAGTTTTGCAAATTCCGGCCAAACCAATAAGAATTTGGAGAAATCTCAAGGTAAAAAGTTGTTCCCTACCTCTTGGATTTTGTTTTAAGTATAGGATTGCATCTAGTTTTGAAGTTTTTGAAGGTTGGGCTTTGGCCATCATAAGCCACCGCGGCTCCGCCACTTCCGGCGGCGTTCCATGGTATTCTTTTTTATCATTTTAGGCATTGTTATACCTCCTAGATAGTGTGAGAGTTAGTCTAAGTAAATTAGGTGAATTTTTTGGATGAGGAATCAGGGTTCGTGATGATAATAATTGGGGAAATTGTGAGTTTGAGGTGTTGGGATTTAATGGAAGGTGGTGGAAGAATTCATTGATAATATATGAGGATATAGTGGTTTGGGTGAGAGGGAGAGTAACGATTCCTAAGATGCATCCATGTTTCCTCTACTTGGTTTATTTGAATTTGACTTTAATATTGTCTACATAATTATTTGGCTAGGTAATCCGGTTGAGGGAGTTTCCGAGGACGATGCCGAGTTGGGAGTTGGACTTTATTTTTAATAATTGCATGAAATTACTTCGATATTTAATTTCTTGATGCATCTATTTAATTAGTTACTTATTTATTTCCATGAGAATTTACCTTATTTTCTTTTTTCTTAATTATGTGTTTATACGATCTTGTGGTTTATGTTTTAAATGATGTTGCTTACCTTTGGAAAGAAAATGAGTTTTCTCAATGTTTTATTGAGTTCCTCATTTTTCTACCTATTTCTCATGAAGCTTATTATGTTGCCTCATAAATTAATTATTACCGTCTTTATGAGATTCTATGATATATATATATATATATATATATATATATATATATATATATATATATTGAGTAAATTGCTTGTTTTGGAAAGAGACTTTTCAATTGTTCTTGGAAAAAGAAAGTTTAAAGGTCGTGCAGTTACCAAAGAAATGAAATCTTTAATTTGAGAAAATAAGAAATGAGATTTTTAACTACCTTACGAGTACCCAACCCCAGTGATTTTACGATACGAAGACTTAGTTACTCTGGTTACGTGCACGTATACCCTTCTCGCTCTGCTTGTGTTCGGCGGACGCACAAGTGTATGACTAGTTCCCCCGCTCTGCCTGTTGCGCACAGGTGTAGGACCAGTTCTCCCCCCTCCCCGCTCTGCTCCTGTTAAGTTCGCTTAAGATGGATGCATGACCAGTTGTCCGCCACGCTCGGCCAATTATGACTTGGTTCATTGTAGGTGCATGACCAGTTTAGTTTTGGTTACAAGTTTGGTAAAGTGTTGAGTTGCAAAGAAGTATTATATTCTATCTCAGTTATTGCCTTCATTTCTTATGAGATTATATCAAGATATATTTAAGTATTTTTCTCACTATGAGATATATTACGATTCGATTCTCAAGTTTTCACTTATATTATAATCTTGCAAATTGTTTTCTACAATTGTCGTTCATTACATGAAAAAGGTTTGTAAAACAGAAATGATTTTCAAAGAAACCGAGTTTCTAAAAGGATGTTTATAACTTTATTTTTGTCCTCTCATTGAGCTTGTCTCACGGTTTCCTATGTTTTTCTCAGGGCTGTTTGGTTTTCCGTTTTACCCAGGTAGTAGATTTCGCTAAGGTTTGACCGCACCAGGTTGAAAGAAATCGAGTTTCTAAAAGGATGCTTATAACTTTATTTTTGTTCTCTCATTGAGCTTGTCTCACGTTTTCCTATGTTTTTCTCAGGGCTCTTTGGTTTTCCGTTTTGCCCAGGTAGTAGATTTCGCTAAGGTTGGACCGCACCACGTTGAGGCATTCTCCTTATCCACCGTCATCCATTCCGGACTTGTAGGATTTGTTTCCTTCGTATTCTTTTATAATTGCATTTTATTAGACTTTGTAGCTTATGCTCTGATATAACTATGGGTTAAATATCGAATACTTAGTATGTGGTGGTTGGGCTAGTGACTTTTATTCTTTTGGGTTGGTGGTTGATGTTTTTGTGAGGGACAGGAGGTCCTATTTGGGGAGTTTAATAGAGATGGATCATATCAGAAGTGTACTGTTAAATTTGTAGGTTTTGGGATAGTCCATTTTTAGGGGAGGTTATGTCGAATTTTCGATATAATTATTCTCTAACTTTTGCTACACAGGTCCACTTCAGATTTCAAAGGGAAATTCGGGAGCGGGTCTGTCAAAACTCCTCTCCCCGCTGTTTCACTTTAAGCGCAACTCTAATGATAAGTCTTACTTGCGGGTGTGGGTGCGAGTGCGGGTGCCGGTGCGGGTGTTATTCTCATTGGGCACTGATAGGGGGCCTCAATGAGGCCTAAGATTTACAGCCTCAATCATATGTGTCATGCCATATAAGCAAACACAAATTCTTATTTTCAATTCCACGTATTATATATTGCCAAATCATAATCTTGTGACACCAATTTTAACATTTTATTTTTCCTTTTAGATTGAGAGGTAAATTGTAGTAACCCCGATTTTAAATTCGTTTTCGTGTAAATTCCTTGAAAATTAATGGAAGGGTGATTTGCGGAATTTTGTATTTCATACTCTTTTAATTAGTTGTTGCTTGAGGTCGGAAGTGATTCCGAGAGTTAACTCGAAAAACGATTAAGTTTCGAAGGGTTAAAAGTTGACTTTATGATCTGCTGTGAATTTTGAAAAGTTTCATTCGCGAATGTCGTAGAGCTCGACGATACGAGTTCGTAGACACCCGGCACGCGTGAAACGTCCGTCGTATGAAAAAGTTACGATACGTTGAACTTATTTCCAAAATCTGAAATTTCTATAAATAGTAAAAATATCTCAGAAAATTCAAAATTCCAAAAATATAAAAAATTCCAGAAAATATCTCGTTTTACTGTTCATCATCCCCAATTCGAATTTGTAGCTTCTTTCGCGTAGTTCTCCCTCCTCCGGCCACCTCTCGAGGCGTACTACCTGTCAAAATGCTCAGCACGACTTCCTCTTTCGTTTGAGCTGTGCCACGCAAGGAGCCACCGCCCGTGCACGGAGCAGCGGAGCCCGATAGCTTCTGCCACCGTCGGTGGCGGTGCAGCAGCCGCTTCAGGCGGAACCGGGGCTCGAGGCACCCCTTTTCTGGTTTGCCTCTTTCCTTTGAGCACCTCTGTGCCGGTCTCGATGTCCAGATCGAAGGGGAGAAGCGGCTGAGCTTGGTGGTGTATCTAATCCGCTTCCAGGAGTATCTGATCCACTTACAGGCGTATCTGGCCATCTCCCAGCCGTATCCGGCCACTTCCCGGCCATATCCTCGAGTATCCCAGGTAGATTCCGAATCCTTGAACCTTGATCTACATGTTGGTGGTCTTGGTTGTAGGTTTGATTGTGGTTTTGGTGGTGGCGCGTCTGTGAGTTCCTAAGGTAGTAGGATGTCTTGTTGTACCATGCTCATCGATACGAGAGCGGGGATATATTATTTGCGCAATTTGGTCGTCGTATGACCAAGTTGTGCATTTTTTA
Source organism: Potentilla sterilis (assembly GCA_963682095.1). NCBI lineage: Eukaryota > Viridiplantae > Streptophyta > Magnoliopsida > Rosales > Rosaceae > Potentilla > Potentilla sterilis. The sequence continues at coordinate 30,580,051 of OY821755.1, read as the reverse complement.
TTTATACGTTAAGCGTTTATTAATTTACGTGCGTATTGGCCTAGAATTTGGGCTTGATGTTCAATCCTAGGGTCGACTAGGCTGTCTAGGAACTTTGAGAGGTTCCGAAGGAGAGTTGTCGTGTGCTGGCAAGCCTCGGGGTTAAGGGTTATGTAATCGGAGCGAATTATAATATATTTTATGTATATTGGATGCTAAGTTTCGATATGTCGCATAGGTAATTGACCGTGCGTGTGTATCTCACCCTTGTGAGGTTGAAGACGCTACGGGAGTAATTAAGGTGAGTAAACCTCACAGTGTTTGTATGTAATACGAGTTAATTTATAGTATGGATCGTTAAATGTGAAATTGTTTTATGAAAATAAATATATGGTTTAAATTAAATTAAATTGATCGACTACTGTTCATTGGTAAGTAAAATGATTTTAATATGAAAATAATTTTTAAAGTATTTTACGATCAATACCTATAGTTGGTATTAGTGGACTATTCCTGAGTGAATATATATATATATATATTTACGTGAAATATATATGTTGTGAGTGAGTATTTGGGTAAATTTATTTTGTAATGGAATTGTCATATTTGAGAATATGTGTGAGTTGTGTGATATGTGAGTCGGTTGGTTTGGAAACCAACGGCCAGTGTAAGATCCTCCATTGTGGGAAAATGGATCTTACATGTGTGGCGTAAGGATATCGCCATTGTGGCGAATGAGATCCTTATGGAAATTATATCCGGAACCAAACCTCTGACCGGGTGTTGGTTACGATCAGTTAGAGCTCTAGTATGTGCCCTTGTATGATTTGGAGGGGAATGACAGTGGTCATTTGCCCTGATTTTTATTCTATCGGTTGATTGTGTGTTGTTTTTCTTGAGTTTAAGATGACAACATCTTGGCTTCATTTTGAGGTTATCGGATTTATCTTATGCTTTCATTTGTTATATATTTGTGTTAATTGTTTGTGTGTGACTTCCTGAACTAAACTATTTGCAGGAGTCACGATTTTAATTATGTAAGATTTGCATCTTCCTGAACTATGCCTTCAAACAGGAAAGTTTGAATCTTACCTTGTATTTTTGTGTGCGTGTGGTTTGATGGTTTAAGAGTTGTTGCGTGAGTCTGAGTTTACTCATACGAGCTTTATAAGCTTACCGGGTTCGTTGTTTACAACCCGGTGCACCAATCCATGGTGTAGAGGTTAATCTTGCAGGTGCGGATTAACAGTGTTGAGGCGGCAGTTGATAGCTGCGGCGAGTAGAAGTGATCCTACTCATTTAGTTTTGTTTCTTTAAGAATAGTAAATTGTAATTTATTTTCTAGTTGTTGTGATTATTGAATGATCACGTTTTCGGATTTGAATTTTATCTTTTTAAATTCGGAGCGTGACATGAATCAATGACATTAATGAGATTAATTAGGTTGATTCAATTTAATTTATATATATAGGTTGATTCAATTTAATTTATATATTGATATATTTTATTTCCATCTTTGTAGATCTAATTTAATGTTTTGACTTTTCAAATTAATTGAAATTTAAATATATCTCATAATCTCTATTGAATTTCTTTTGGACGAATTAGATATATATATTAATTATGTATGTTAAAATCTTTGACGAAATTATTTTTTCTTAGAATAATTATATATATATATATATATATATATATATATATTCATATGAACTCACATTTTTGAACAAGTATGTTTTTAAAAATATTGAATTTTCACATTATATTTGGATTTAAAATCTAAGTATTATCGTATTGAAAAAGAAAAAAGAAAATAATTGTAAAAATGTGTTTTTTTTTACAATATATCATGAAAAAGGGCAGTCTCAATTTCAAAATGAGAAAAAAAAAAAGGCCCCTTCTTTTCTACTTGGTAAAAAAGGACATTATCTTAATGTGTAAATGATAAAAGGGTTTTTTTTTCTTTTTTAAAAATAATAAAATAGGGCTGTTTTTATTTTTTCTTCTGACCATTATACCCTTTCCTTATATTGTAACTTGATTTCACTCCTAACTTGATTTCTTTCTCTTTTCTAAATGAGATCCTCTCTCACATCTGAACAAGATCGGACTTGGAGGACTGAACATGCTCTACCATGCGGCGCCGCCATGCTCTTTCATGCCAGCCAAGTCGTCGACGGCGAGGAAGAAGGTCGGGCTCGGAGTTGTCTCTCTCTCTCACCTCTAAACCAGATCAGACTTGAGGACTGTACATGCTCCACCACGCGGCACCACCGTGCTCCTTCATGCCAGCCAAGTCGTCAGCACGACGGAGAGGTCGAAGCAAACCAGAGCGAGCGCACCGTCGCCGGGCCCAATTTCCACCCGGCGGGGTCATTCGGTCGGAAGATGACGATGGATGACCTCATCGCCAGACAGATGAAGGCCACGCGTCAGGAGACTCTGGACTGCGAGCTCGTGTCGTTCGATCACGACTGCGCCAACGCGTTCCAGCATTACGTGAACAACACGCTCGCTTTTGCGGTGAAGTGCGGCAGGTTCATGTACGGCACGGTGTCGGAGTAGGGCAAGGTGGAGGTGGACTTTATCTACGAGCCGCCACAGTAGGGGACGGAGGAGAGCCTGACGATTTTCTGGGACGCGGAGGAGGAGATAGCGGTGGAGGCGATTGCTTTGGGGTTGGGGATTAGGCATTTCTGCTAATTACGGTATAGTTACATTATTGGGTTAAAGAACTTAACAGTTTTTTACATTTTCCCATGATCCCTACGGTTTTGGTTCTATGATGTTTGATTGATGAGCAAAGAGTTTCATCAGCTTCTTTTTCATGGTCTATTGACATATTCATGTTGTTTAATTGATTAACGACAAGTTTCATCACCTTCTTTCTTGTAGTCTATTTGGCATTCATGGGTCTCATCTTTTGGATTAATCTAGTTTTCTTTATTTTAGTTTAGGAACCAATGGCGTTCTGTATCTTCGATGAATCCAATGGTTTGGGGTACTTTCTTGTTTGATTGAATTATTGAACAAAGAGATTCATCATCTTCTTTTTCATGGTCTCCTCATATTCATGGGTCTCGATTTTGGGTTAAGTTATACAGCTAGATGTATTCTTTATTTGCACTGATTCGATTGGTTTATTTCTTTGCAGCTGGTGAAGGAGAATCCCTTACTCCACAGAAGAAGTTGTCGAAGTTGATTGACAAAGCTGAGAAGGTGGTTATGGAAGAACTGCTGCTGCTGAAGAGATCCCCAAGTTCTAAGAAGGCAGAGAGGGAAAAAAGGGTTTGAAAGTTGATGTCACTGCGTTGAAGGGAAAAGGAGATTGGACAGAGAAGACTCCAGAGTAGAAGTACCACCTTATGGTGATACAGTTAATTTCTACCCTGTGCAGCAATGACTTAATCACCAGAAGGTGATTTGATGCAGTAAATTACTAAATTTTATGGACAAGCTATGTCGCTTTAGTTCTTGTTTGGTTTTTAGGAGTATTAAGTTATGTATTTGATCAAACATTGAGTGTTCTTTAACATAGTAGCCTCTTGGAGTGAGTATAGTTGGTCGTTTACTTGACGATCTCTGCGCCCAAGCACGAACAAGTTATGTATAACAAGCCATGAACAAGAAAGTCTGTCAGGGTTGTAAATAATAAATTGGATTCTTAGACTGAATTATGTAGAGTTACAATTAGCACTGACACTGTACAGCCATTTAATTTCATTGTGTTACTCATTGTAAGAAGTTACTTTAATAGTTACTTCGATAGTTACTTGGATAATTACTTGTTACTTGGATAATTACTTTGATAGTTACTCAGATAGTTATTTCGATAGTTACTTATTACTTGGATAGTTACTCAGATAGTTACTTTGATAGTTACTTATATAGTTCTCAGTTTTGAAGAAAAAAGAACTGTTACTCAGATAGTTACTTGGATAGTTACTTTGATAGTTACTCAGATAGTTACTTGTTACTTGGATAGTTACTCAGACAGTAACTTGGATAGTTACTTATAGAGTTACTTGTTACTTGGATAGTTACTTTGATAGTTACTCAGATAATTACTTCGATAGTTACTTCGATAGTTACTTGTTACTTAGATAGTTACTAGGTTACTCTGATAGTTACTGGGATAATTAGTCCGATAGTTACTGAGATAGTTAGTCCGATAGTTACTGGGATAGTTACTTGGATAGTTACTCCGATATTAACTTGGATAGTTACTTATATAGTTCTCAGTTTTGAAGAAACAAGAACTGTTACTCAGATAGTTACTTCGATAGTTACTTGGATAGTTACTTCGATAGTTACTTGTTACTTGGATAGTTACACAGATAGTTACTAGGATAGTTACTGGGATAGTTACTGGGATAGTTAGGCTTAGTTTGGGACAGCTGTGCTGTGAGTAAAATGACTTTTGAATCAGCTGTGAGTAAAATGGCTTTTGAATTTGCTGTGAGAGGAAGCAGTTTAGGTGTTTGGTAAACTGTTTTCAAAAGTGTTGTGAGAACGAAAAGTAATTTTTTGTGTTTGGTAAGTTCTAAGTAAAAAGTATTTTGAGTGGGTGTATTTATCAAAATAATCTTAAATATTTAAAGTTTTATTAAAATGGATATTACTTCTCTAAATTATAGACTATGGTTTTGTGCAATTATTTTGGTATAATTTTTTACAATGTATGACTAGTTGTTTGGACCAAATAAAAGATTTACGAAGAATTCTTAAATATTAAACCAAATTCATCTAAAATAATATTAGACAAAGTATTTTCCACCATAATTAAATGGAACCATTACACAAAATATATTAGAGTCTATTAATATTGCAACTACATTGCATTCATTAAACTTTGTGCAATCATATTTCTTAGCACCACCATTTTTTCAAAAGCTGCTTTCCAAAGCTCTATTTCCTAGCTTTTTGATTTTAGCTTTTGGGGAAATCTATTTTGGCCAAAAGCAGCTTTTAGAGACTTTACCAAACACCATACATTAATTCCAAAAGCTAAAGCAGTCTCAAAAGCAGCTTCAAAAGCTGTCCCAAACTAAGCCTTAGTCTGATAGTTATTGGGATAGATACTTGGATAGTTACTTAGATAGTTACTTACATAGTTACTTGGATAGTTACTTAGATAGTTACTTAGATAGTTACTCAGATAGTTATTGGGATAGATACTTGGATAGTTACTTAGATAGTTACTGAGATAGATACTTGGATAGTTACTTAGATAGTTACTTAGATAGTTACTCAGATAGTTACTGGGATAGATACTTGGATAGTTACTTCTCTGCATGATTCATACAACCAAAACACCACGAAAGCTTTAATCTACACACAATTTTGAATTCCGATATCAAATAATAACAAGAATTTCACATTACCACGGAAACGTGAGCTGTCCCGACGACGTGGACGTCGTAAACGCCGCTCACGGCGGTGGACTCACACGTCAGTACCACCATGCTCTTGGACAGCTCCTCCGGGAGGACCTTGCTCCCCTGCTCTCCTCCCTTCAGCATGCCGATTACGCCCTCTCCACCGTCTGATCCTCCGTCCAGTCCCTCCAGTCCTCCCTCCGCCACACCCGATCCGAGCTCTCCGACCCACTCAGATCCATCACCGCACTCACTCTCCAGCTCTCCAACCTCCACTCCACCTCCGAGCTCCTCCACCACACCCTCCGCCTCTCCAAGAAGCTTTGTGACCTCACTGCCGCGCTGGAGAAGCTCGATCTCGCAAAAGCTGCTCAGCTGCATTGTGAGATCTTGTCTCTCTACGACGAGTACGACCTCGCCGGCGTCGAGGTCGTTGAGGAGGAGCTCGGATTTGAGAGGGAAGCCAGAGAATCGTTGCGCGGCGAGGTGACCAGTTAAGCGCATCAATGAACCACAACTCGGACTTGATGTCATCGAGCAAAGCTATCATAGATACCGACATATCCAGTTTGCGGAGCCTTCACGACGACTTTAACGATGAGGCCGACGAAGCAAGATCGTCAGGAGGAGGAAGCGGGAGAACTCCGGCGAGGAGGAGAGGACGTCGGAGTCGACGGAGATGGCGGCGATCGTGCTGCGAGGGAAGAAGGGGACGACGTGAGCGTAGAGCCACCGCATGGCGTTAGAGCGGTTGGTGGCGAGTGGTGGGACCAGGGAGTTGGGAATGGTGAGGAGGAGGGAGGTGTTGGAGTAGAGGAAGGCTCGGACGATGCCTGGGTCAGAGACGTTAAGGCGGAGGGCGTCGAGGCCGAGGGAAGAAGCCACAAAATGAAGTGGAGTAAGGGAAAGAGAAGGCCAGACTCTCTAGGTCTTATTATTAGTTGGTTAATCGTGCTACTATAGTGGCAGTTTTTGTAATTCTTTTAATCTTTAGGGACAGTGGTTTAAAATTAGCCCTTAATTATTATTAGGACAAATTAAGGGATTTTATTATTATTTTGGGTCTTTAAATGCCCTATTTTATATATAAAAAAAAAACAAAATAATCTAGAGTCGTTGGATTGGGAATGTCAAGATTGTCTTTTTAGTTAAGATTGACATGATATAATTTTTTTAATTGGTGACGTGTGTAGGTGACATGGTATACGACCTAGAATTGAGGCCCCAAATTTTAGGCCTCAATAAAGCCACAAATCGTTTTCCATTCTCATTTTAGCACATCCTCATGTGATAAAAAAAAAAAAAAAAAAAGTCTCGCTGCATGCATTATACTTGTTAATTGGCCAAAAACATTTCCAACAAAAGGCTTTTAAAGGCAAGTATGGCTTAAGGTGTGCTTCTAGCTAAATACAACTATGCACGTTACGAAGAAGCATGCATATATAAGCCATCAAGTGCCAGGTTTCTGTTGTTGCAAATGGATGATGGTCCTCGATCTCCTTCTTGGCTGTCTTTGACATTGATTATGGACCTTTAATTCGACACTTCAGCAAAATCACTTTAAACCTCATTTGATCAATTAACAGGTTTGTTCCCTCGTGCAAAGTAAGCTGACTCTGACGTTGATTTCTCTGTCTTATTACTATGGACCGGTTTATGATGTCTTTGGTGTCAATGCAATGTGTTTGAGTACTCGATTGGTAATCAACTAACTGACTAAGAACCTCAATTTTAGAAGGTCGCCACACCACCATTAAAGCATTTGGCCCATCTTTCATAAAAAATAATAAAAATAATAAAAATTAAAAAATTAAAAAAAAAAAAAAAAGGAAGAAGAAGAAGAAAAGAGGCATTTGTCCATAGAAATTGAATGCCCAATATATGCCCTCTGTGATTGTTAAATCCCCTGGCCTCTTCCTTCAGAGGCCACAATGAAAAAAGGTGGTTGTGCTTGAGTTCGTTAGAAATGTAATGTTGACCATTGATATATATCTTAACTAATTAAGATGATTATATATTTAGTTTTGCAATTTCCTAATTAAGATTAATGTGAATCAATTATAAAGAGCAAACACTCCAACTAATCTTAAAATAGAAAATGTCTATTTAGTACTAATTTGTCTCCCTTATTACTCATTCCAATGACCATCTTATTTTCTTCTCCTATTAAACATAAGGTAACAACTCCTATTGCCCATTTGAACAAATCTTTTCAACTCTAGTACAGTTTTAATTTTTTTCTTCCTTTTTTGTCCTTATGACTTATTTAACAGATTTTTGAATTATAACGTACTGAAAAAGTGGAAGATAGAGAAAGTTTGCCGAAAGGTCACCCAACTCTACTTGGCGTCCCATGACCGGTCGCCAGATTTCGATCACCAAATTGTTTTTCGCCGGAATTTTTTTTAATTTTTTTTTTTCAATATTAAATTACTGATTCTAATTTTAATCAAAATTTTTTTTCACCGGACTCAGGTTACTAACCTCCAGTAAGAAATTTACAGATTCCAAATTTCCAGTAATCAAGTTACTCATCCCTAGTAATCAAGTTACTGATCCTCAGTAAGCAACTTACAGATTCTAGATTTTCAGTAATCAAATTACTGACCCCTAGTAATCAGGTTACTGATCCCCATATGCCAAATCCCACCGTTCAAGGAAAAACATAAATGGAAAAAAGTTGGAAAAAAATACCAAATCTCACCAGTCAAAGAAACACACGTGATTATACACGTATGGTGTCCCTTGATGTAATCATCAATCATATCTTCCTTCCTCATCAAATCTCTTTGATTTTTGCCAAAAAAAATTACAAAAAGTGTGTTTCATATCCCATCTCTCTCGCTCACTATGCGAGATCCCTCACTGCAAACTTCAAGTTCGACTTGTGCTTTGCTCTAGTAGATCGGCTCCGACCTCAAGAAAGCTTCATGTGAGAAAGATATGGAGTGACATCAATTTGAGGGAGGAGATCAGTGCATCGTCGTTGAGAAGCCAACATCAGAGACGTCATCGAGGCTTCGTCTGAGTCTTTCGTCGACGTTGTCGTTGAGGTCCTTTGTCACCGTCTTCTTTGTTGGCAAATGAGAGAGAGAGAGAGAGAGAGAGAGAGAGGTGGGTGGGGTGAGATCTGTTGGTTAAAAAGAAGGATGAGGATAATGAGGATATTAGGGTTTAGTATAGGGTAGTTAGGTATTTTTGCCAAAATTCATTAGATTGGGTACGTAGGTAACATTGGAATGGACAAGTTTTCTCTCATTTTGTGCAAATGGTCATTTTCCCGTCTTAAAATGAGTTGGATCTTATCTCTAGGATTTAATTATTGTAATTTATTAGTTTATTCGTTCAAGAGTTAAACCATCATATATATTTCCCCGAACTCTTTTACCTTATTTGGGAATTATCATTATCAAATGCAGTGACATATCATTACAGCTGCTATTTCGCCCATTCTCCACACCCATGTTCTGCAGTTTAGTACAAACGATTATAATTGTCGATAATGAGTCTTTTATCTCAATCTCTTGCACGTTGCCTCAATTCCAAATGTTCTTTTAGCATTCTTGCGGTATGTCTCTTGTCTAGTGGAAAATTACTACTCTTGTTCATTTGCTCCAGTGTCGCCCACATAAGGTATATAGTTAGTAATATTCAAACTTGTATGCTTAATCTAAGGAATCATTTGAGCTTATATTGGTAAGCATTCAGATTGCACGCATCCATACTGGTGAGGGAGAAGGTCAGAGGCCCAACACATGAAATCTTGTGACTGCCTAAAGTATAAGTCCATCATATGAACATGGAATAACAAGCAAAGAACATTGCACGTCTCATTCTGTAATAACGTATGAAAGCTTCTACAAGATACACAAAATCAGCTACGAAATAATCATTTAACAATGACAAAATTAGCCACGATCATGTGTGATCGATGATCGTAGCAGAACCTAGAACCATATCAGCCCAGTAAGGTTGGACTGAGTTCTTAACAACCAACTAGTTGCTTTCGCCATAACTTGTATTACATTTTTTTCGCCAGTGGTTATCATTTTCTTCATATTCTTAGGCATTTTTCATAGAACAAAATACTGGTCACTCCTCCAACTTTCACTGACTCGACAGTTTAGTCCTTAAGGTTTCAATTTCAACAGATCACTCCTCCAACTTTCACTAACTCGACAGTTTAGTCCTTAAAGTTTCAATTTCAACGGATCACTCCTCCTACAACTTCAATTTCAACAGATCACTCCTCCAACTACATATTTTGAAATTGAAACTTTAAGGACTAAACTGTCGAGTTAGTGAAAGTTGGAGGAGTGATCTGTTGAAATTGAAACCTTAAGGACTAAACTGTCAAGTCAGTGAAAGTTGGAGGAGTGATCTATTGAAATTGAAACCTTAAGGACTAAACTGTCGAGTCAGTGAAAGTTGGAGGAGTGACCAGTAGTTTGTCCTTTTTCATATTACATCCGTAGTAAGTCCATTTGGTCTAAATCCAAAATATAACAATACATAAGCAACCTAACAACCAACTAATACGAAATAAGTCCAAAAAAAGCCCGAGGGCAATTTCCTGATGATGTTGGAAAAAAGGAGCCAGAACCAAACCGAGCACTTTCCAACATTTTCGAAGCCCTCGAGGAGTCACTCTCTGGAATTCAACCTAATCCATCTGGCCCAAACAAGCCCTAGACAGTACATTGAGGCCCAAACCTAGGATTGACCGCCCTAGATCATGAGTCCACAGTCAACAGGGAACCCAAACCCATTTGCTAAGGGCAGCCAAACTGGGTACCCCCACATCACGTCGTCCCTCCGCTGCCACCAAATCCGGTGGTGGGCATTGCCCTCACTGCACCACCACCATCATCTCCATGATGCCGCTTTTGATTTGGACCACCCACTGCTGGCCTAAATAGCCGGACCGAAGCCGAAGTCACCGCTGCCAACTCCATCTCTTTCTCGTCTAAGAGAACCCTAGCGGAGAAAGTGCCAACTAATTTATTACTGTTTTACTGGTCATAATCATAAAATATTTGAGTACAAAATATTATTTCATTCACTATAACCCTTTCGTATTAGTGAATGTAGTGATAGTTTTAGAGCAACTTTAGCAGTGCTAGCCTTTTTTAGTCAAATTTTACCCAAAATAGCTAAAATGTCATTTTCGCTAGTCAGTTTAATTATATCTCCGTATCAGTTCTCTCTACTTTAACTATTTTGTATTTCTATTATTAATTTAAAAATTAAAAAATTACATTAAATGCAGTTATATATTACATAGAATCATTTACAGTTGAACCTCGATAAATGAATGTTCGATAAATTAATAACATCGATTAAATAATAATTTTCTCTTGTTCCGAGTCGGGACCAATGTATATTACTAGGAATCTCGCTAAATGCATAAAATAATAATTTTTTTGGACTCCCTTTAGGTCCCAATGAATATATAAAAGGGAAAATGACAATTTAGTCAAAATTAGAGAAAAAATTGCCCATTCCAATGTTACCTACCCACTCCAATGATTCTTAGATAAAAGACTTTCATACCCTTCGGTATCAACAAACCACTCCATCTCTCCTTCCTGATAGTGAAATATCTCTCTCTACCTCTCTCTCTCTCCTTCTCTCTCTGATCATAATCTCAGACCCACTCCCATATCAACCCTCTGGTCTCACCGCCGTCACTGCCGCCGGAGAGGATCTTCCCTCCCACGCCGCCACGGCCTCGCCTTCCTCCGCCGCAGCCGCCACTTCAGCAACAATTCGAAGTACCATGAGATCGGAGATCTGAAACCTCTGCCCACCCTTCAGAATTGTATCTGTAGCAACTAATAACGGAGATATGAATCTACTCAATATCGTCATCTTCATCGGTGAAGACCACATCGAGACCACATCGAGGCCTCTATCATCTACGACGACCACAACCACATCATGGTCGGGAGAACGGGGTTGCGTCCCTTCGTCGTGAATAGAAGGAACCAGACACTTGTCGACAAGAAACTTGGAGCGGTGAGTGAGTAGGTCGGCGATGACTTGGTGAATGAAATCTCCGACGAGAGGTCTAGAGGTTTGGTGACTTTTGGAGTCATGCTGATGACTTCAGTTAGGGCTAAGTGTGGGCTGTGGTGGTCGTAATCTATCACTTCTGATCGGGTCGATTTCGGGTTTTCTGGGGTCATATGATTCGCAAGTTCACTGGCCAGTCGAGGGAGTGCCGGGTTTACAAGTATTCAAGTTTTCCAGTGCTGTAAGTTGCTTATTGGGGGTCAGTAACATGATTACTGAGAGTCGTAACTTGATTACTGGAATCTGTAAGTTGCTTACTGGGGGTCAGTAACCTGATTATTGAGAGTCAGTAACCTGATTATTGAGAGTCAGTAACATGCTTAAAGTCAGAATCAGTAGTTTAATATTAGAAAAAAATATTCCGGCAAAAAAAAATTGGTGACCGGAATCCGGCGACCGGCCATCGGACGCCGGCGGAGTTTGGTGACCTTCCGGCAAAGTCTCTCTATCTTCCACTTTCTCAGAACGTTATAATTCAAAAATCTGTTAGATAGGGCAGAAGGCCAAAAAAGGAAGAAAAATATTAAAACTGTACTAGGGTTGAAAAGATTTGTTGAAATAGGCAATAAGAGTTGTTACCTTATATTTAATAGGGGAAGAAACTAGGATGGTCATTGGAATGGGTAATGAGAGGGCCAAATTTGTACTCAATGGACATTTTCTATATATAAAATAATAATTAATAAAATAAATATTTAAAAATATCACAAAAATGCTATTAATTGATGAAATATATAAAAAATAAATAAATAAAATTTAGGAAAAATGACCATTTGTACAAAAATGGGGAAAAATATGCCCATTCCAATGTTTATAGCCCAGATCAATAAATCTGCAGGCTGCAAAGGCCAAAGCCACGTGGCTGCACTTTTGAAAATATAAATTTTTTTCGGTGTTTTTATGGTAAATAACTATTAAATTTGTTAAACTTCCTTTTTCCTTCTTTTAATTCTTGTCGAATAAGATCAAAATAAGAAGAAATTATTAAAAAGGGTGAACAACCAACAAATAACAGTGTGAACAATTCGGCTAAACAATTTTTTACCTTAAACGAAATTTTTTTGAAACAATAGGTGACCATTTTAGTTCTAATAGAGACAAAGTTTGGGATAAATAAAATTTTTATTATAATTAAAATATGTAAGTACTTTAATTTTAATACCTAGTTGATATATTTGAAAATATGCATTATTGATTTACTTTGGTGATCGACAACCCAAGTTTCGAATATGGTTAATCGACGCCATACGATGTGATTTATATATACAAAATTTCATCCAATTACGACATCGTTTGACCTTCCGAACTTCTGGTCAACCCAAAAATAGGCATTTTTAAATAACAATATCCCATTGACCAGAGCCTTGCTGAATGAGTTTTCGCGATTTGACCGCATACGCTCATTGACAAAAATTACGTGGTTTGAGAAATGTAAACGGTTTTCGCCGTTCGCATCCTGGTCATGGGTCCTCCCTTAGGACCTGTTAGTGATGTTTTTGGTTTACTGAAGATTCTCACGGTCAGACGAGGTCTGAAGTGCACAAAATTTATACAAGGTCTCAAAATAAAGGTACCAATCACATTGGCCAGTGCCGATTATTTACCAGATGTTTTCTTCATATAGTCGCTTCATAATGCAACAACTTGTTTTCAAACCTATTATAAAGGTTATGGTACATTAGTAGACACTTTGGTGATCAACAACCCATGTTTCGAGTATGGTAAATCGACACTATACGATGTGATCTATATATATATATATATATATATATATATATATATATATATATATTTAGGGACAGCGTCAAATTTTCATCCAATTAAGACCTCGTTAGACCTTCCGAACTTCCGGTTAACCCAAAAAGAGACATTTTTTTAAATAACAAGATCTCATTGACCGGAGCCTTGTTGAATGAGTTTTTGCGAATCGACCGCACACGCTCCCTAAATATATATATATATATATATATATATATATATATATATTTAGGGACATTGTCAAATTTTCATCCAATTAAGACCTCGTTAGACCTTCCGAACTTCCGGTTAACCCAAAAAGAGACATTTTTTTAAATAACAAGATCTCATTGACCGGAGCCTTGTTGAATGAGTTTTTGCGAATCGACCGCACACGCTCAGTAACAAAAATTACGTAGTTTGAAAAATGTAAACGTCTTTCGCCGTTCGCATCCCGGTCATGGGTCCTCCCTTAAGACATGTTAGTGATGTTTCTGGTTTACTGAAAATTCTCACGGTCAGGCGAGGTCTGAAGTGCACGAAATTTATACAGGGTCTCTAAATAAAGGTACCAATCACATCGGCCGGTGCCGATTAGTTACTAGACGTTTCCTCCATATAGTCGCTTCATAATGCAACAACTTGCTTTCAAACCTATTATAAAGGTTATGGTACATTAATAGACACTTTGAGATTCACTTGCCTAAAATTGACAAAATGAAAATATGACCGTCAGATTTGTTCATGATGGTAAAGTATTATTATGGTAAAAATTTAACCTATTTTGGTTGATGTTTAGGTCTTGATCATGTGATATACCCCATGTGTTCTCCTCCTTCCCTTAAGGCAGCTGTGTCGCCCAGAGATAAATTTTTCAAAATATTTATATGGGTGGACAGAGCATTTCACCGTTAGAGCGTGGTAATTTTTTGAGTACCCGAGTTATTTACAAAGATTGACGGAAAATTACTGAATTAAAAAAAAAAAAAAACAAAAAGACAAAACAGTGTCACGTAGCGCGTTTCTAGCCATGAATTCATTACTCTCATAAAGTTTTTACTTTTAAATGAATTACTATATTTTCAGAATTTCAAAATTCTTTAATAAATAGCTCCGCTGTCTGAATTTCTTTTTGAAAATTCTCGCAAAGCGTACTTCACTACCAGGTTGATAAATTATAAATTTCTAAAAAAATAAAAAATAAAGAAAATTTTACAAGGTAATTAAATAATCACCGCATATTTTAGAAAATTCATAATAAATAGTTATGGTTTCTGAAAAATGTACTGAAAATTCCCACATACTCCTCATGTTGCGTACTTTATTGTAAAGTCTCTTAATTAGATATTTATAGTATTTGCGATCTGAATTTTCTCGATGGGTGTTTAGGTTACTTAGTGTTGATTGAGTTGACCGATGGCCATACGATGATGAAAATAGATGAATTTTGTACGGTGACCGTTTCATGTCGTGCAGAAGACATCCTACGGTGTGATTAGCCAAATCATATTCCCTCCTTATATTTGCGTTAAAATGTTTACTTATCAACATAACCCATAAACAAAATTTGACAACATTAGTAGGCATACAATGATTTTATTGAATAAAAAGCACAAATTGTAGAAAACGATAATTTTTCATTACTTCTGTAACGAGGGAGTAATAATAAGTACTTTGTAAAAAAACTGGCACGATCCGCCTTCATTTTGATAGTGATCAAAATAGTCAACTGAATGTAACTTTCTACCCCCTTAGAAGGGCCGTGTCGCTGAGTAATAATATTCTGAAATTTTTTACATGAGTGGATAAAGCGTGTGACCGTGAGAGCGTAATAAATTTTTAATAATTTTTCAAGCACCCGAGCTATTTACTATGATTATTGAAGTATTACAGAAATTTAAAGATTACAGAAAAAGTCAAATTAGCGCCATGTGGTGCGTTTTTGGCCGCATATTCACTCTCCTCATAAAGTTTTTTTTTTATATTTTCTAAAATTATTTTAATATTTATTATTTAGATAGTTATATTTATATATATCAAAATTTCCAGAAATTTCCAAATTTTTTATTAAACATGTCCAACATTTCGAGTATACATAGAATTGTTTGAAAGATCAATCGAAAGAAAAAGAAATAAAAAAATTCTTTGGTTGAACCCCTCACCTCTTGAGGGATACCATGAATCCTTACCACTGGAGCCAGAGTTGCTAATCTCTGCATGGGTAAGTTTTATTTATTTATTCAAGATGTTTTGGTGGACTAAAATACATAACCTCTTCCTTTAGGGAGAATCTCTCTCGTCTTCTTTTCTTCTTCTGCGTTTACTTCGTCTTGTAGACCTTTTTCCTCCTCTCGAGTCAGTCCAAAGAAACATTATCATCTCATCTTTTATCCTTTCTTCCTCATCTTTTATCCAAATCCCCTAGTTTCATTAAATCTTACACAGAGTTGCAACAAAAGCAGTTAATCGAAAACAGCCATGTCACTCTCCTCCCCAAAAACCCAGTCTTCACAAACTCAACTCCTCCATTTCTCTGAAACCCATAAATATAAGAGAAATAGAGATTCGACAAACCCATGTTACCGTCACGGATCCATTCACCCTCATCAGCCGTGCAGCCGATGTCGTAAGGCAAGATCCAATCCACTTAAATCCAATACAACCCAGCCTCACCTGTGCTTTTTTACCTTAGCCTTGTAAATGTAAGCCAGACGCTTCCCGGCGTACTAGGCCACCTCTTCCTTTGTGTTAGACATTCTCGATCTGAATCAAAGGAATGTTTTATGTTTAGATATTTAAGGACATTTCCAACCATGAAGTCTCATAATGGGGTCTCATACCTGTTATAAGACTTTATTTGGACACTATTCATATAAAACTTCAACCATCTCCAATGGTAAGATTTTAACTAAAAGTCATAAATTTATATATTTAATTTTTCTTTATTTTGTGTTGTAATTAATAATAATTTATATTTATAAATTATTCTTATACATGATAAATAAATATAATATTAATTTGAAGAAAAAAAATTTGAATTTTTGACCCGTATGCATTATCCACAATCGAATACGATTTCGATCGACATGTGTCGGTAGATATGATTTGAAATTAAATTATACATAGATATTATGTTTGGTTTAATTTACTCGTTTATTTAAAAAAAAAGGTTAATTATTTTTTTCGTCACTTTTCTTACCGTTACATAGAAAATTAAAGTTAGTTTATATTAGAACCGTCGATTAATTTAAAACCTATATCTTGAACCGTCAGATCAAAAATTTATTTAGGAAAATTAAAAAACAAAATTAATTCTGAGATGAATTGAGGCCGTTGGATTCGAAGAAGATTGAATTATGGCCGTTGGATTTCTTGACCGTTGGGGTTGCAGAGAGTCGTTGCCCTCTCTGCCGAGCCACGTGTTGCGGGCCACGTTGCACAGTCTGGTCGGCTCACTCGCCGTACGGGTCGCGTGTCACGTGTCGTGTAGTGCGTCTGGCCTAGGGCTGGACGAGGGCGGGGCCAAGCCCAAAATTTTCAAAGCCTGACACCCTCGGGCAGAGCCGAGCCGAACTTTTTCGAAGATGGGGACCGGCCCGAGCCTGACCAAATCGGGACGAGCCGGGTTTTCGGGCTTTTTCGGGCCCAAACGTAGGGCGCTTGGGATGAGGCGGGGATCTCGAGGCGGGTGACGAGGCTGGAGATGAGGGAGGCCCAGCGGGACTGGGAGCGGCCGCGGAGGGCTCCGCCAACAGCTGGGGGCGATTTTGAGGTAGAGTTTACCGGCGAATATGGACTTGGAGGCGACTTGGTCCAGATCAGACTTACTAGGGTTTGGGTCTCCGGTGGGAGGCAGGAAACGACGACGGTCTGGATGGGGAGGTTGTTGAGTCAGAGGGAGGAGACGACGGTGCAGGCCGGCGTGGAGTTTCTGGAGAAGGAGTAGAGACTTGGGGGGCGGTCGGGGGTGGGGCGTGGTCGGTCGAGTTCGATGGGGGGGGGGGGGGGGGGAGAGAGAGACTGAGGAGAGGAGGCTATGTGTGTGTGGCTGTGAGGGAGTGTGGTTTTGGTGGGGTTTAGCAGATAGGGACATAGGGTTACTGAATTCAGGCATGGGCCTGGGCTTTGACTAAGGGCTTAACTTCATTTCGGGCCGGGCCGAGCTTTCGGTCTTAAAAAAAACAGGGCTCGAGCTCGGACCGAGATTTATGTTTTCGAGCCGGTCCTTAAAAAAATTGGGCTCGGCTCGGACCGAGATTTTTTCAGATTTTTCGGGCCGGGCTTTCGATCCTTCGGGCCCAAACGCTCAGTCCTAGTCTGGCCTATACTCTCTCTCCCTCCCGCGTCTCTTTTCTCCCGCCTCTCTCTCCTCTGGCATTTGGGCCCCAGCCCAAAATTATAGGACGGGTCTCAAACTCAGTCTCAAAATAGGACTTGGGATGAGACCAAGTCTCAAATTTATAGGGTTTAGGACTTAAACAATTAACCATTGGAGCCCAAATTTTTTTAAGACCCCAAATTTGTAGGGTTTGGGACCTTGGGTTGGAGATGCCCTAACCTTGTTTATGTTTTCACCTCTCTAAATAGTAACAAATAGGAGAACACGTCCGTCATCCCCATAAATCGCAATCCTATACACGTGTCGAGCAGCTGTGGATTAGATTTTTGTTTTTGGAATCAAGCATGTGCTTGACTCAAGCACTGAATAATTTACCGAGATTCACATTCAAAATCATTTGGTAATAGTTGGAGTGACTCAATGTAACACCCTGACCTAGATTAAGAGAGATTAATCCGGAATTAAGGTGTTATGAAAATCATTTTGTAATATATATACACCCGAACAACATTGCCCAAAATCCAACTCCACCAAAACACAACCAATCACAAAAATAATTATAACAACATGTAGAGCTCAACATGAGGATTAACTTTGACCCTAAATCGAAATCACAAGTCGCCAGAAAAGAGCAGAAAACCACACAAAACCCAGAGCTTCAATTCATCGAATCCCCCTCTTCAAGCTTGTCTTGAAAAACCAAACTGCAGTGAGGTCGACGATACGAAGCTACAGCTACCTGTCTTGCCTCCTGCCGTGGTCGGAATCAGAATACTCACTACCTTCTCTTCTTTGTTTATCAGTCACCATAGCTCGTATGACAAACCAGAGGCATGGGGTGGACTATGATGTCATGGCAAAGCCGTGGCCATCGTCTCCGTGTCGGGAGACGGCCGGACAAGGGAGGAGGAGCAAAGCTTCGTCCCTGCAGAGCAGCTCGAGATGGAGTCGGGTGATAAGAGAGGGAGAGTAAACCCGAAAGTTCTGGGGTCCTCCCCTCTTCTCCCCCCATTTGTTTTCTTTTTTTTCTTTTCTTTTAATTCGGTTCAACCGACTCTAGAACCCCCTCATTTTTTAATATTTTTTTTCTAGTCGTCATCTCTTTCAAATGCGATTTAAAGGCTGAGATTCAGCGGCGATACATTGAACAATCTAAATGCTTTTATTTTATTTTAATCACTTACTACCTTGAATATATTTATTTTATAAGCAAAATCTGTGAAAATTTTGCAATTAGAGCAATATCGTCACAGATCCTTACATTTTCAATCTCCGTGCATTCTTAGTACTCACCGGGTTCAATTAGATTTCCCGACAAATACCAATTTGCTCGTCTCAATACAAATATTAATAACGAGTCATTTACATGCACATATAATTAATTTGCTTTTTAAAATGTACGGGGTATTACATTGTCACCCCCTTTAAAAATTTCGTCCTCGAAATTTAAATTAAGAAGTTAATGCTACATGTAAAGCCGCAATTCCCACAGGGAATACGATTATAAAATCCTCACACATGGTGATAATACATCCACAAGGCCATAATCTCTCGCATATAGTAGTACTACCCGGCACTCGGCCGTAATCCAGCACAAAGTTGTATTCCCCTGCACATAGCGGTAATACCCGGCACTCAGCCGTAATCTGACACAAAACTGTAATCCCCCGCACATAGCGGTAATACCTGGCACTCAGCCGTAATCCAGTGTGGTAAGCCGACGCCCCCCGGCAAGACGTGGTCGCACCCACACGAATCCCTGCACAAAGCAGTAAATCCAGTACGGTAATCCTACGCCCTGGGGCAAGACGTGGTCGCACCCGTACTGTAAATCCATCACATAGCTGTAACAAAAATCACCTTCGCACATAGCGGTAAATTGGGTAATAACCGAATCTTTTACCCCGCACGACGCTGTAAAGGGCAATAACCAAAATCCGTCATCCCGCACAAAGCGGTAAAGGATAATAACCATCACCATGCACAAAGCGGTAAAGGGTAATAACAGTCTTAATCTTTCCCTTCTCATGCGAAGCGGTATGAGAAATAATCGTCAATCCTCATAAAGAAGTAAAGGAAATCCCACTACATATAACCATAAATTAATTAGCTGACAAGTACGCACAATGTAATGTAAAAGAACCATATCCAAATACTATTGCAAATCATGTAAATAAATAAGTGAAACATGATGAGTACCCGTGTAAATAGGAACCGGCATATTAATTTACTAAGGCAGGGATTTATCTTGCCATTTAAGTCCTCAAAAGAAGGAAAAATTTCACACACAGTACCTGAACTTAGGTGGTCAGGTCAGTTTGATACCTCAACTTTTTTTCGTACGATAAACATACTCCAACTTATTTATCTGTACCGAATGTGTACCCACGTCACTGTTTTGATGACGTGGCCTTAGGTGGTCAGGTCAGTTTGATAACTGAACTTAGGTGGTCAGGTCAGTTTGATACCTAAACTTAGGTGGTCAGGTCAGTTTGATACAAAAACAGAGGTGCCACGTCATCAAAACAGTGACGTGGGTACACATTTGGTACGGATAAATAAGTTGGAGTATGTTTATCGTACGAAAAAAAGTTGAGGTATCAAACTGACCTGACCACCTAAGTTCAGGTACTGTGTGTGAATTTTTTCCTCAAAAGAATAATATGATCAAACTAGACATAAATAAATTGTGTAATCTACAAAAGAACATGTTCCAACTAAGTGTCAAACACTTCCTTTAACTCTAATATTTTTATAGCAACCCCAATACCACTAGATCACTCAATTATAATCAAGTAAAGTTGAAATATGATCTTGTGTGTACCTATATCCTTGTGTCATGGAACCTTGTAACTTACGTGCATAAAATATATCATACATACCTGTATTTTGAAGGCAGAATTTAGTAGAATACATACATGCATTCTAGTATATATCCCAGCGATCATTGCACCATTCCCTTGCTTCGTTCACAAGACATACATATATATATATATATATATATATATATATATATATATATAATTATATGCAAGAATTGAAGATAGGCCAAACCGACCCCGAAAAAACTATAATTATTTACTTATTCAACAGTATGCACATGAAAGTGCAACTCCAAGTTCTAAATCTCAATCAAATTTGAACTCAAAACAGCTGCTCTGTAGACACATAAATATTCTAGCTCTGAAGACTTAAACTTAGAAAGGATTCTTATGAATCAATTACTTTACCAAATCACACAAAATTCTCCACATCAATTGTATACACATGGAAGAACAGTTTCACAAATTTTCAAATGAAAAGGAGCTCGAATTCTAAACAAATTCGAAGCCATAATAGCTGCATAGCACAATTCAGAAACAGTCTTCAATACTGAGTACTTAACTTCAGATATTCACCACCATTCATTTATTTTATCAAAGAACACCAAAAGTTTTAGATTAAGACTACAGACATTGAAGCACAACTATACAAAATTTCAAGTCATATGGACTGTTAAATCATAATGATATTCGAGCTCGAATCTGATGCACTGAAATTATACAAAAAGATTCTTGAACTGCACTTTTAACTTCAGAAAATATCTATAAATCAACCACCTTACCAAAGTACATGAAAATTTTCAGATGAAGAGTTCACACATGGAGGTACAGCTCCACAAAATTTCAGATCAAACGGAATCTTAAATTCTACTGAACTTCAACCTCAAAACTGCTGAAATATATAGCACATAACAGTTCCAGCATAGAACGCTTTAATTTAAGAAAATCTCTATAAATTAACCACTTAACCAAATAGCACATAAATTCTCTAGACAAAACTACACATATGGGAAAACAGTTTGACAAAATTGTAAGCCAAACGAAATCCTACATTGTACTAAAATTCGAACTCAAATCTACTGGACTGCATAACACAAAAAAAAGAATTCCAGCATAGAACACTTAACTTCAGAAAATTATTATAATGCAACCACTTCACCAAAGAACACACAAATTTCCAGAGCAGTAGTACACACAAGGAAGAGCAACTTCACAAAGTTTCAAACGAAATGGAATCTTAAAAATTAATCAAATTCGAAGCCAAGACAGTTGCATTGCATAACACAAAAATAATTTCAGCTTTGAGCACTTAACTTCATAAAATCACTATAATTTATTTAACTTAACAAAGAACACCAAACTTTAGTAATTATACAAAAACAATGACGAAACCCAAACATCAAAATGAAAATAAGGTTGTGAAAATTCAGAACTATTATGCAAACTTCAATCTGAATAGTTCTTGTTAAGAAGTTAGAGTTGAATTTACACAGCAAGGGCACACTATGTACTTCAACTCGAAGTGCCATCATACAACAAGAAATCAAACCACAACCACCAATCATCACGTTAAGCTAATTCAATTATATACAAGTACCACAATGCCACCTTAAATAAATCCAATTCTCACAAAATGATACAATAGCAAAAAGACTAGGACCACCTATTTATACTCAGTAACTAAACATCTATATTTACTCAGTAAGGAAAGAACATTGAAGTAAATGGTCACTCTAACAGAAAGTACATATATGTTACACATTATAACAAGCTGCTCACATATTGACTTGACCCGAAGTAAGTACCTGTCAATAGAGTCTGAGGCTTTTTGGATGTGGTATAAGGAGTTTGTGAGATTCATGGTATTATACCGTGAATCATCAACATATTTCTCCTTAAGTCGACACCAATTTTCCCTAAAAGTCTTACTTCCAACAATGAAGGTCAGAGCATCATTGGACAGAGTAGCAGCAAGGATAGATCGACATAATTGCAGCATCAGTATGCACCCAATTCATGTGCTCCTTTGATGCAACCCCATTTTCTTCCATATTCATGTGTTCTGGAGGACATGGGAATGATCCGTCGATATATTTCATCAGGCCACAACCCTTTAACAGTGTTTCTAGCAAAAACTTCCAATTGACATAGTTGGAACCATCTAAGCAAATTGGAATTAACTTGCAAAAATTGGACAGTAGACAATTGGTCAAATCAAAATTCATGATGATAGGCAACACAAACCAATATTCACCTACTGACGAACCTCAAATTGCATCTGATGAATAAAATCAAGCTCTAACAACAGTTAGGAAGTAGAAGGTGCACCAGTAGCAGTACACGGTGCCGTTTCTATATCCCAATCTTCTGATTTCTTTAACAAAAACTTGTAAATGAACAAATTGAACACAATCGATGATAGGAATTGAGTGAACTTATATGAGAATGAACAAATACGAGGGAGTACTGATATCTCGAGCTTCTGTCAACACAGCTAGGGTTTTCAATCCCAATTTCTTCTCCTTTACCTTGAATTTCTGTAAATTTTATATTGAATATGCAAGTAGTATACTCAAATCACAAATGCAAGGCTTCGAAGCCACAATTATCAACCCAATTCACTAAAATATTGATGAGATCCCCAAGTTTAAGATTTACAAAGATGAAGAACTTATCTGATTCAAACTGAAATCAAACTCTTATATGAAGAAGAAAGTAGAAAGATGTAAAGGCATCATGAACTCAAGCAGCTAGGGCTCCGATACAGACGTCCCGATCATATGACAACTAGCAGAGCTCCAAATTAAAGCTTATCATACAAAACCTTACTGCAACTTCTTGATTTCACAAGGTAGACCTTGACCGAAATCATAACAAAATTTACAGGTAAACTGCAATTGATTACAATAGAAGTCAAAAAGATGACTTCAAAGCAAACGATAATGACATAACATACATCAGTAATTCAATAACTTAAATGAAATCACAAATTGATTATACCAACCTAGTATCCTGGTCTTGGCAGTAAAACGCTAAACCCAACAAAAGAAACTACACCCGATAATATACCCAAAAGTACACAACAAGTCACTCATCAATATAGCTTGATCTTGACTCAATAGAAAAACACACATTATGACCTCAACATATTTCACCAAAATCAATGTCTATTAACACTACCTCTCCACTACAAATCAAATTTTCCATTGCCTAAACACAAGCAACAGAACCAAGACTTCTTTTCAGATTGATCTAACTCAATATCCAATATCCAAATCTCACTTCACCACATCTCCCAATGCCTAAATTTGATCAAAAACCATTATAATCATGCATGCATCATCAAAACAAGCATATGAGCTAGACAGAAGCAAACACAGTGAGAAAAAGATAACCATTCACCAGAGTCTGAGTGAAACTGTGGATTATGCCTTTGTAATGTGCATGATTCAGTAAATGAATGTACGAATCGACGAACTTGATTATGAGTATTAGTGCAATTAGGTTACCAAAGCATAAGAGTAAAGCTTCACAATTGGGAAGACTGAAGCTCAACAGAAACAGAGAGAGTGAGACTGAGAGAAGCAATAGCAAACACAAGTTAAAACTCTAGTTCCTTGATCAAATAATACTAGCAGATTCAAACCTTTCTACTAAAAGTTGGTAATCACGCAGCAATGACTCAGAACAAGCTTAACCAACCTAAATCAAGCACCATATCTGCAATTGAATTGAAATAGTCTATAGTCTATACAAAAAAAAACAGACTCAATGGAACAAAAATACTCCACAATTCCAAATTTTCTCAACTGAATTTTCCCTAGAAATAATATACCCGCTCTGATACCAAATTACTAGAAATCGTATTCCCGCTTTGATACCAAATTATCACATCCCGGGACCAGCTCCGCCGTAACACGATATTGTCCGCTTTGGGCACTCTCCTCTCTGGCCCTCAAGGTTTTGTTTCTGGGAGTTCACGGGCAACTTCCCAATAAGTCGCCCATTCTGGGATTGCTCTGAGCTCAGCAAGCTTAACTTCAGAGTTCTCATCCCCTCCGAAACCTTTGAGCTCCCAAAAAGCCTCGTGTTAGATGGAGGTGGGCATGTACATATAAGGCACATTACCCCCTCCGTTGGCCGATGTGGGATATTACAATCCACCCCCCTTAGGGGTCCGACGCCTTTGTCGGCACACTCGCACCCCACGGCAGCAGAGTGGCTCTGATACCATTTTGTAACACCCTGACCAAGATAAAGATAGATTAATCCGGAATTAAGGTGTTATGAAAATCATTTTGTAATATATATACACCCGAACAACATTGCCCAAAATCCAACTCCTCCAAAACACAACCAATCACAAAACTAATTATAACAACATGTAGAGCTCAACATGAGGATTAACTTTGACCCTAAATCGAAATCACAAGTCGCCAGAAAAGAGCAGAAAACCACACAAAACCCAGAGCTTCAATTCATCGAATCCCCCTCTTCAAGCTTGTCTTGAAAAACCAAACTGCAGTGAGGTCGATGATACGAAGCTATAGCTACCTGTCTTGCCTCCCGCCGTGGTCGGAATCAGAATACTCACTACCTTCTCTTCTTTGTTTATCAGTCACCAGAGCTCGTATGACAAACCAGAGGCATGGGGTGGACTGTGACGTCATGGCGAAGCCGTGGCCATCGTCTCTGCGTCGGGAGATGGCCGGACGAGGGAGGAGGAGCAAAGCTCCGTCCCTGCAGAGTAGCTCGATATGGAGTCGGGTGATAAGAGAGGGAGAGTAAACCCGAAAGTTCCGGGGTCCTCCCCTCTTCTCCCCCAACTTTTTTCTTTTTTTTTTCTTTTCTTTTAAGTCGGTTCAACCGACTCTAGAACCCTCTCATTTTTTAATATTTTTTTTCTAGTCCTCATCTCTTTCAAATGTGATTTAAAGGCTGAGATTCAGCTGCGATACATTGAACAATCTAAATGTTTTTATTTTATTTTAATCACTTACTACCTTGAATATATTTATTTTATCAGCAATATCTGTGAAAATTTTGCAATTAGAGCAATATCGTCTCAGATCCTTACATTTTCAATCTCCGTGCATTCTTAGTACTCACCGGGTTCAATTAGATTTCCCGACAAACACCAATTTGCTCGTCTCAATACAAATATTAATAACGAGTCATTTACATGCACATATAATTAATTTACTTTTTAAAATGTACGGGGTATTACACTCAAACCCTTATAAACTCAAAGAGAAAGGTCTCATATTTTTCAAGTGGAATTCATATCTCAATAGGCCTATTATTATTCAATATTGAACTGTTGGAATTCATTTCTCTAAGTGAAAAGTCAAGAATAGGAATTGGTCGATTAACTAGTAGTTCAACAATGAATATAATCGTAATTACTAAGTACACATCAAGTACTCTCAACTAGTTTTTGTTGATGTACGCACATATCATCTCAGGTGAATCCATTATGTACGTGAGTTGAAAGGTTGAATTGCGTTTGTAATGGATTCTTTTGTCAATGGGTTGATAGCTAGTTTCAAAAATAAAAATTACGTACGCCTATAATTAATCATCTAAAAATTCAATTTATTTACCAATAGTTACTCATGCACATATATATGATCGAGAAATTTAAAGGTTCACTTACAAAGCCCTAATATAAACAACACTGATCGATGAAACCCTACTCAGATAATTTATTAATGCTTGAAGGCGAAGGATAATGACTTAATGTTTCGAGGAAAGAAATGCAGCCTCCAGAAAATACAAGCTCACAATACAATTTACTATTAAGAGAACCGAACTCAATTCTATACTTTGAGTTCAAGGAAAAGAGATTGCAATTCATCAAGTTAGAGAAAAAAACAATCTAAAGAAAGCTACTTTAGCTCTGCCATCAATTATTTTCTCATTGATAGAACACCACAAGTATCCACAAGACCACGTACAACTACACACTTGCATTCTTGGACTCATTGCCGGTGTATATATATGATGAATTCTCAGTTTCCGGCAAACTATGTTTTTACCCCTCAATCGTAATGACATGGTGTTGTCCATCATTCACGGATTTTTCCAGGTCCGGTGTGACTGTCGGCTTTACATCCTTAAATTGTGCTTGGGATGCTAATTTATGCGCAGCCTCAGCAATTTTTTCTGTACAGGTGACTATTTCAAAGAGTAGTGAAGCCACTGCACCTTCTTGTATTATATGTAGGGAATCAGCAGCTGGATGTTTACACAAGCTTGATCTTATAACATCTGTAAGTTCTTCAGCGGCATCTTTTGACTTTGCAATGTGAGGAGCGTCTGCGGATGATTTGGTCATATTTCTCATGGAGGTTGCTAACTCCTTCAGTGCTTTCCCACACTCTGAGCTTATAACCACGCTTGGCCCTTGAATAATTCTTTTAACTTATGAGGTGTTTATAAGGTATCATAGTAAAACAAGTAAGTTAGATCATATATATGATACTAATAAGAATTAAGTAGATTGGTAAGAATTGCTTATCATACCTGGATTTCAGAGGTACGGTAGTTGTTTAGAGCTTCAATTTTGAACGCACATTGGCGAGTTAGTGCTCCAACTTTCAAGTATTGTTTCCATGGATGACGAAACCTGAATTTCCCATGGCCCGGTTCCCATCCTGCCAAATTAGCCTGGAGAATAATAAGAATTAACCTTATAAAATCCGATTGCAAACTATTTTAGTTAATTAAAGAGTCTGCTCGGGCCCGCCGCAAGATCCTTCTCCACCCCCGATGCTTCTGTGCCGGCAGCAGCAGAGCTAGAGGCAGCAGGAACATCGCCTTGGGCGGTAGTGGGGGTACTACGCGTCAGCTTCAGCCACTTGGCCAAGCTATCATCAACCGACCGGCCGGTGAAGGTTACAACCGCGGAGGCCGGCATCTCCCGGGACCTCTTCCTCCTCTCACCCAGGTCAACCTGTAAAGGAGAAGATTGGGCAGCACCTAGAGGGTTCTTGGCGACTATTAGCACCGGGCCCAACCGATGCGGAATCCTCGATGCACCACCCGGGGGCTTTGGCGGCTCAGCAACAGCCTTCCCCGGTCTAGAAGCCGCTTGGGGACCCGAAACGTGAGTCTTTACGCGCATTATGGCGTAATCCTCGTCTGCAACGTCCAGCGAAACCGGTTTGTCATGTACAGTCAATCCCTCGGTTAGCCGGTCAACCGTAGACCGCGCAGCGGTGTCCCCTATTTCCTTTAGCTTCGAGACCAGATCCTGATTGTCCATTGACAGCGTCTCGTAAGCTTTAATTGCCGTCTGGGAAGATACACCTGCAGAACATAAGGCAAGTATATTAGCCAACACCAATACGGTCAACAGGATCAGAGATACATCCTACATTCCACCACCCACCAGGACTCCCCCTCAGGTGACATAGTTCCAGCACCTCCTGTCGGATGAAGTTGTAGGAACTCCGCTCCAGGTCCGACCAGGACCCAAAAACCCGGGCGATCCTATCTCTCTCCAGTTCAGATAAGCGATACGACTGATCGCCGATCGGTTGAAAGGCAGCGGGGACCCGGTAAGCCCTACTTCTCTTCTGCCAACCCCCACCTGCCATTACTACCTTCTTCCTCCAATTATTGTTGAGCCAGGAGGGCAACCGGGTTACCACCGGCTTAAAATCCCGAGCGGAAAAACTCACACACCGGCGGGCCTTACTCTTCTTCGAGTATGTCACCCGGTACAATGCCCAAAACTCATTCACCGTTGGGCAACTCATGACACTTAGCCAGTACAGACAGCCCAGACTTAGTAGTTGCCTCCACTGGTTCCCGGGTAGCTGTGCCGGTGATATCCTGATGGCACTCGATCAGCAGGTAGTGCACAAAGTCCGGCAGCGGGAGTGATAGCCCATGCCGGAATTAGTCCTCATGAATGGCAACCCAACCATCCTCCGGGTTGCAAGCTGACTCTCCGGCATATAGGGGTCGTAGATCTACCTCTCCCGAAAAGCGGCAATCTCCCTGGGAAATAAAGATCCCTCCGGCTCATCACAACTTATGGTTCTATCCCCGTCCACAATAATGTGGCGCGGGGCCCCTCCTTGGTGCGCAATGCCCAAGGACACTCCGTAGGGAGCATCCTCCTATCCCGGCGACCCGGACGTCGATGCCTCACCGGCCGAGCGAGCGCTGGGCCTAGGCCCCGAGGAAGAGGAGGCAAGCCAGTCCTCCATCCTCTCTTGGTCGTCCCACACCGGTCGCCTGGCGGGCGATCCGGAAATCTCACTGGAGCTCCCAGAATCCATGTAACCTAGAAACAAAAAAAAACCCCAATTGCCCGATCAGAAACACGATCTAAAAAAAAAAACCAACAACCACATCAGGCTTGTACGAAGCATATTGTGCCCCGGCACAGTCCACACCGGCCAATAGGCATCTCAACCGACAGTTTCCGGTTCTCACAGAGATCCGGTACTACAACGGTCCTATCCAAATGGCTAATCTAGGTACCACCAAACGCCCATCAGATCCATCCACAAACAAAAAAGGGGGAGGAAAAACAATTTCAGAACCGCAAAGGACTGGGACTCACCGATTAGTGTGCACGACGACGGAAACGCAGCAGCTGGAAAGCACCGAGCAATTGTGTTGAGTGAGACTAAACAAAGGATCAGTTATCAGCCAAACGAAAAACACACAAAGAGACAGGGGTTTATATGCAGCCCCAGCGCCCTTGAATTTCCCCCCCAAACTACTCAGTAGGGCATGGGCCATCCATCTCTGACCGTCTCCTACCGGCACGTGTCTCAGTATTGGTAACCTCCCAGGCCATCATAACTGATGGGACTGATGGAATACCCCCTTCAATGCATGACAGCCACCTGCCTCGCATGCGGAGGGTAGTTGAAAGAGCAGGGGACTTACTCGAATCGTCTCACCTACAGCCTACTCCACCTAGCGCTGAAATACTCCAACATATCGAGGTATCCCACCGGACGAACTCTTCCTCTAACACAGGAGACTTCTTCCCGCAGGCTAGAAACCCTGCACGATTATTATTGTTACCCCCGAAACATTCCAACAAGTATGGGGCATTCTAACATATATTCCAACGGTATGGGGTATTCCACCGGTTGAATTTATTTCACATTTACAGCCAAACATCTAGATACCCCACTGGGAGAAGTCTTCCTCCAACACAGGAAACCTCTTCCCGAAGGCTAAAAACCCTGTAGCAATTTTATGTATAGGTTACGATATTCCAAATGTAGTGCATGCTCCAGTTCAACGGTTTCAAGTACTCGATCCATCCATCTTCAACTATTGGATGCGGTATCGCACCGACCATGCTCACACTAGCTTACCGCTCTCCTATGGAATAACCGGTTCAACGAACTGAGACATTCCTACGGACAGCTGTGTACTACCTAAGAGATCCAATGTACCACCGGGCTTTATAAACCCGGGAGACTTGTTCCTCTAACACAGGACAACTCTTTCCGCAGGCTAAAAACCCTGCACATACTTCCCACCTGCAGGACCAAATGTAGCGACGCTAGGGACGGCAACCAAGGACTACTCCTGGCCACTCCACCCCACCGGGAGACTTGATCCTCTCATGCAGGACAACTCTTCCCGCAGACTAAAAACTCTGCACAATACCACATGCCTGTAAAAACAAAGGCTGGGAAACCAATCGGGAATGTTGACAGGTGCCAACACAGGACCGCTTCACTCCAGGAGACTTGATCCTCTCCTACAAGACAACTCTTCCCGCAGGCTAAAAACCCTGCACATCCTATATGCCTACAGTAACAAAAGCAGGAAACAACAAGAACGGCCACCGATGCTCTCTCGGCCACGCTACCCACCGGGAACTCCTTTAACATAGGGCAAGTTCCCCGGTTTTACATTTCACCACGTCACCCACTGTTTACGTCAACCGATGCCCTCTGCGGCTACGGTTCTCAAACATGGGGGACTCGTTCATCCCATTCGCTATATTCACCTGGTTTTCCCGGAACATAACATGGCAGATTTCAACGCCACATTGTCATCTCACGTACTACATCTTGTACCCATATGCAACTGTCAGCATCAACATCATCACCATGCACTCATCACATTATGCATCATCATAACAGGTTTATTTGAACGCCCGACCAAGCCCAATCTTAAACGCGGACTTGGGGGGCTAGGGTACAGGTCGGTAAGTGCCCCAACGAGTCTGCGGGTCTGTAAAGGAAGACATATTTAAGTCCCCATTCAAGATGGCACTTGACCGGGAACTTAGGGGACTTGTTGACAGTAGCCAAAGAGAGGCTACCCAGGCCCCCAAACTCGGAGTCAGCACTCCTGAACCCGGCCCAAAGCCCGGGGCCAGAGCATGGATACCTGCACCCGCGCCCGGGCAAGTCTTACCTGCGACCTGGGCCCGGGAACCGGGGATGGCAGCTCCCCAAACACGGGCCGGAACAGTGCAATAATATGTGCAGAAGGGGGTCAGTCCCACATCAAAGGGCGAGGCCAGTCCTCACACCCGGCAGCCTATATAAGGGTCCCAACTGCCATCATTAATAGGTCATCAATACTCCAACTACCCATTCCCGCTTAAGTTATCAGTTTACTCTAACTATACTGACTTAGGCATCGGAGTGGAATAGACTAGCCCCGCCCGTTATTCCATTAGTTAGCAGGGTTTGCAGGCAGGAATCACACCAAGATCCACCAGTATCTGTGAGTCTATGGATTCAGACAGAAACAACCACTATGAATTCTGGTCTCAAAATCCAATTCACATTCTTGGAAATTAATTATCGTGGATGTCTTACGACCTCATAATTAATATATTCTTCACTCTTGTATATGTAGATGGCTGATTCAACTCGACCCGAATTTGAAATACTGGACTCAGAAGGAATTGAGTACTACCGTTGAGTTTCGGATGTGGAAACTGCCTTTATTGGAAAGGACTATACTTTCACTATCACACCCTCCACTGACCCTAAGGACGAAGAACCGTTTGCGAAAGTCAAAGCAAACACCCTAATGTTTTTTAGGCAACATATTGACCTTAGCTTACGCTAGGAGTACCTTCAGTTAAAAACACACTTTACTCCCAGAACTGAATGCTCAGTAGAATTAAATCCGCTTGCTTGACTACAAAAAGGTTAATGAATATAACAAAGACATGTTGCGCCTTAAAGTACGCCTTAATTTATGTGGCAAGGAACTCACAGAAGATAATATGATCTAAAAGACTCTTTCAACTTTTCATACTTCATCACTTATACTAGCGAACCAGTATAGGCTGGAGTATGACAAGAAAAATATCACAATCTTCAACAAATTGATGAACATGCTGCAAGTGGATGAGCGGCATGATCAAGTTCTTATGAACAATAATGCCAGGCCTGTTGGGACAAAGAAAATTCTTGAGGTTAACTATGGAAAGATAAAAGGTGGAAAGAACCCCAAAGAAAAGGGGATTGGACGTGTTGAGCCCTACCCACGTGGACAAAATGCACCACGTGCTAGGACACATATGGGCCGTGGAGGCCCTCCCAATGTATGGCGCAGAGAAGGTGGTGCTGGTCCTAGTAGCCATGGTGGTGCTAGGGCCAAGATGCAAAAAGCGCCCAGGTACCCTCCAGTTAAAAGGGAGAGAGTTGGAAATGAACCTTATTATAGGTGTGGAGCTACTGAGCATTAGTATAAGAACTGCCAAGCAAGTAACAAAGTAGCAGCCAATTACAAGAGGTCCGAGCCTAAAGAACAAGATGCTCACTATATAGAAGACGGAGGCGATGACACTGATATTAACCTCACAATTGCAGACTTTAATGGCAATATGAACCCTGCCCAGTCTATGGATGTTCCAGACTTTGCTGATTGATCTGCTTTATTTATTTACTTTTTTCAAGAATGCTATAAAGGCGGCATGCCTTATTTTAATTAGACTAATGTTTTAGTCTTAAAGTTTATTTGAATGATAGTTTGTTGAATTGGACTTTGATGCCCAAGACTTTGATTTGATTATCATTGACTTATTAATAAATTTCGGATTTTATTATAAAATATTGAATATTATTCGGTTTTATTCCCTATATATACATGGTTCGAAAATAACACTACTACGATGTAAAGTAATACATCTAGCAAATAAAAGAAAAACAATATTAGAATGACAAGCATATCATTCTACCTCAATCGAAATACTCTAAACAATATGAGATATATTTTTTGAATTTATAATCTCCTCCAATTTAATTGTAGGGATGTATCAAGGAGAAATAGAGTGCTTAGCTGATAGTGGGACTACTCACACTATCTTAAGAAATCGACAATTATTTGTTGAATTAATTCCTTATAACACATCTGTGACCATGTTAGAGGGATCATCACAAGTAATAAAGGGGCGAGGAAATTCCTCCTTTTTTATGCCTAACCGTACATTGATAACAGTCACAAACACTCTATATGCACCTAGAGGCAATCGAACCTTGTTAAGTTTCAAAGATATTCGTGCCAACGGTTATCATTTACAAACTTATTGTGAGAATGGAATTGAATACTTGTATATTACTTCTTATGAATGTGGAAGGAAACGCATTCTAAAAAAACTAATGCGTCAAGATAATGAATTATATCTTACTACCATCCGGATTATTGAATCCTATGCTGTCACCAACAAAGAAATTTGGGATACTGACGCATACAGACTTTGGCATGACCGACTAGGACACCCTGTTTTAAAGAACTCACACGGACATCCCTTCTTCTAAGGAAGAAATAAAATGGGACAATAATCTAACACAATGCAAAGTGCCGGTCGTAGTGTTGCTTCAACACAACCATTACATTTTGAAGCACCAGATGTACTATGTTCCTCTGCCTCATTGACTATTTCAAAGGGACATCACTCGTTTTGCAAAGCCTGCTCTTTAGCAAAAACAGGATCGAGACCTTCCTATGCTAAAGATATGAAACAAAGTATTACATTCTTACAAAGGATACAAGGTGATATATGTGGACCTATCCATCCAGAATGCGGGCTATTCAAGTACTTTATAGTTCTGGTGGATGCTTCGACACGCTGGTCACATGTCGCATTATTGTCCACAAGAAATGCTGCATTTGCCAAACTCCTAGCAAAAATTATACGTTTAAGGGCTCACCACCCCGATCACCATATCAAGTCTATAAGGCATGACAAAGCTAGAGAGTTCACATCAAAAGTATTTGATGATTATTCCATGTCAATTGGGATCGATGTAGAGCATCCTGTACCTCACGTGCATACAAAAAATGGTCTCGCAGAGACCACCATCAAAAGGCTATAGATGGTAGCTAAGGCACTGGTTGTCCGCACCAACATGCCTATATCTGTTTGGGGTTATGCAATATTGTACGCAGCTTTACTTATTTGTTTCAGACCCACTCCTAGCCAACCATTTTCTGCGTACCAGTTGGTCACTGGATATGAGCCTGATATTTCACACTTACGCATATTTGGTTGCACAGTATATGTGTCTATTGCGCCCCCATAGCGCACTGAAATGGGTCCTCAGAGACGATTAGGTATTTATGTTGGATATGAATCCCCAACTACTATCTGCTATTTGGAACCTTTGACAGGCAATATTTTTACAGCTAGATTTGCGGATTGCAACTTTGATGAGACAGTCTTCCCGTCGTTAGGGGGAGATAAGAAAAATGAATTTCTAAGAGAACGACATGATTTGTCGTGGTCTGTCCCCACTCAGTCTCATTTTGATCCCCGCACTTCACAATGTGAAAGTGAAGTGAAAAGAATAATCAATCTTCAGAACGTAGCAGATTCAATGCCTGATGCGTTTTCTGATATTACTAAAGTGACAAGATCACATATACCAGCTGCAAATGTGCCTGCAAAGTTAGAAGTCCCCAAAAAGGGGCACAATGCCGCAGATAGAGGCATTGTTACCACACTTAGTGGAGGTGTGGTTGAGGTTGTGGCTCCCCAAAGGAAGAGGGGAAGTCCACATGGTTCGACTGACACTCACCCAAGGAAAAAGAGGGCGAGTAAGACACAACCCGATCCATTAATCATCAATGTAAAGAATCCCTCCCATGAAATTGGCTCTGACTATAGCTATGTCCATGAATCAATACTGGAGGACACTCCGATGTTTGAAATGATTCCAGAGAACAAAGAAATCTCAATGGATTATGAGGATGCATACGAGTTGATGGAAAGATCTTCCATGTACATTGATGATGTATTTGCATATACTATTGCTCAAGAAATCGTAGAGCACGATGATATCAAACCATGCTCTGTTGCAGAATGTCAACAAAGAGCAGATTGGCCTCAATGGAAAGAAGCAATCCAGGCAGAACTAGATTCTCTGACAAAAAGACAGGTATTTGGTTCCGTAGTGCTAACCCCACCAAGTTTAAAGCCTTTATGACATAAATGAGTTTTTCTCAGAAAGCGTGATGAGAAGAATGAAGTCCTAAGGTACAACGCTCGCCTTGTGGCGCAAGGTTTCTCACAACGCGCTGAAATTGACTATGAGAAGACATACTCTCCCGTAATGGACGTTATAACGTTCCGCTACTTAGTTAGCTTGGTAGTTTCCGAAGGATTGGAAATGCAGCCCATGGATGTGGTTACAGCATATTTCTATGGAGATCTTGATTCAGATATATATATATATGAAAGTGCCTGATGGCCTTCCATTGCCCAAGTCAAGTGACTCAAAACCACGGAGTGCATTTGCAATCAGATTGAAATGCTCACTTTACGGATTGAAACAATCCGGGCGGATGTGGTATACCCGTCTAAGTGACTTCTTGATTGGGAAGGGATATAAGAATGATGAACAATGCCCCTGCGTATTCATAAAGAAAACAAGTTCCGGATTTGCAATTTTAGCTGTATATGTCGATGATATGAACATAACAGGTACTCTTAATGAAATAAGAGAAACCGTGAACTACTTGAAATCCGAGTTTGAGATGAAAGATCTTGGAAAAACTCGGTTTTAATTTGTCTAGGCCTTGAACTAGAACACCGAGTTTGTGAAATACTTATCCACTAGTCTGCGTATGTCCAAAAGATGCTCAGACGATTTAACATGGATAAAGCGCATTCTGTTAGCACTCCCATGATCGGTCCGAGTATGGATATAAACAAAGATCCATTTCATCCAAAGGAAGATGACGAAGAGATATTGGGAGATGAAATTGCCTACTTAAGTGCAATAGGAGCATTATTGTATCTTGCTCAATGTACTAGACCAGATATTGCATTCTCAGTGAACTTGTTAGCTAGATTTAGCTCAGCGCCAACGCAACGTTATTGAAATGGTATTAATAACATATTCGATACGTAAAAGGAACCATTGACTTGAGTCTATTCTTTCCCTACATAAAGACAAGAGGGATCACAAATAAAAATGTAACCCCCAAAGGAAATGTAAATAGAGAAGGTACCACCCCCTACATTGAAACCCCAAATAATGTTTTAGTTGGGTTTGCTGATGCTGAGTACCTCTCTGACCCACATAAAGGTCGTTTTTAAATTGGTTATGTATTTACCATTGGGAACACAACGATATCTTGGAGATCAACCAAGCAAAACCTTGTGGCTACCTCCTCGAACCACTCTGAGATTATTGCTCTGCATGAGGCGGTTCGTGAGTGTATATGGTTAATGTCCATCATTACACATATCCGAGGGACTAGTGGTTTAAGTACTACCACTGAAGAGCCTACTTGCAATTATGAAGACAATGCAGCTTGCATCGAACAGATGAAGCTAGGTTATATCAAGGGTGATAACACAAAACACATATCGCCAAAGTTTTTCTATAATCAGCAACAACAAGCTCTTCTCCAGATTCAAGTGAATCAAGTAAGGTCTGAGGAGAATGTGACAGATTTGTTTACCAAATCATTACCCAAAACAATATTTGAGGAACATGTGAAAACATAGGAATGCGAAAGCTTTCAAAGCTTCCTTGATTGATGTAAGGATCAGGGGGAGATGTAGACTTCAGGGGGAGTCTAATACACACATTTCATCTTTAAAAGTTAAAGGTGCGTTGTGCTCTTTTTCCCTTCGACCAAGTTTTATTTTGTCCCACTGGGTTTTGTTACTTGGCAAGGTTTTTAATGAGACAATTATATGCACAATTTCGTCTTTGACTCGGCACAAGGGGGAGTGTTAAAGGAAAATAACATTTGTGTGCCTTCGTCAAAGTAATGACGATAGTGAATTAAGTATGATCATAAATGTAATTGTTATTACCGTTGTAATCGTCACCCTATATAAAATGATTATCTAATGAAATGAGTAGACATATTTCTATTTTACTATTATATATATATATATATATATATATATATATATATATATATATATATATATATTGGGAAGATAGGGAGGAGGGGGGCAGAGACCAGAAGAAAGAAAAGGGAGATAAGGGAGGGGTCGAGAGAAAGAAAAGAAAAGATAGAGAAGGAGAGAAGAGGAAGACAGGAAGAAAGAAAAGAAAAGAAAAGAAAGAGGAGGAGAGAAGAGGAAGAGGAAGAGGGAGGCGGGAAGAAAGAAAAGAAAAGAAAAGAAAAGAAGAAGAAGAAGAAGAAGAAGAGAGAAGGTATGGCGGGTGGGTTTCGTTTTCAGAAGAGAGACCATGAGGAGTGAATCTCTTCTCAGAGTGAGTGGCTATTCTTCCTTTATTTTTATTTTTTTTTCCTTGGTCGATTTCTTCCTTGTGGACTATGATGCTTGAGTGATTTAATTGTGAGTGACTTATATACTTACAGTTGTGTTTTCTTGATATCGTGGCCCTCTTGATTTGTGTCGTTTCTATTGGATTTTGTTTTGGAATTTGTCTTTTGTTTGTGAGGTCCTTAATTGACTTATGAGGATTTGGGAGGGTTGATTAAGGGTTGGATTGGTTTTTAGTTCTGTTTTAAGATGAGAGCAGTGGCTTCAGTAATCTTAACTGGCTTTAGAAGTTTGGTTCCTTGGGTTAATTGCTTTAATGGGTGTTCAATGACATGTTAGCATATATGTTATGTGTCTATGTTTAAGTCTTTACTGATTTGTTAATGATGTCAATGTTCTTGGTAGTCGGTCATTAATTGGTGGAATTTGAATGTTTTTGTGTGCTACTGTTTCGGTGAGTGACTTCTTTGCATAGTTGAATTTGTTTTCTCTTATTAATTGTTCTAAAAATTTTGGGGGAGGTTGCGGGTTATTTGTTATTCAAGTCTTTATGGGTTTCCTACCTTACTATGAGTGATTCTTATGAGTATATTATGTCTGAATTTCTGTCTATCTGTCTATTAATTTTGATTTCTTAGATTCTTAATTATGGTTCTGTGATATGGTCTGTGTTCTATAATAGTAAATTGATTATATGTGAACCTATGATGTTTGATATTTGACCACATGAGCAGGATGTAGGTTTTGGTGTGCTTATGAGGTACTTGTCTTGGAATTGATAATTGTGGTGTTAACTTGTAATGTTTTTGCTTTGTGAGTTTGGTTGATGTGGGTTGCAGACTCAATTTAGTGCCGAGAGAGCACTAAAGTTATATATATATATTTAGTTATCTCTAGCCAACAAGAGAAGGGGTGTTGGCAATGTGTACATTACTTATGACGTGACCATATAAAGTGGCGCGATCATTGAGCTTAGGTAGCTCGGGCTAAATAAAGCCAAAACATAGCTAACAGGTTTGCGGTGGCATTCCTACTATTATTTTAGTGAACAGATTTGCAGAGGCATCGCCATATGATATATAAATTGTGGAATGCAGTGACGTCTTGAAACGACTTATGAGTTGGTAATGACAGCTTGACGTTTTCGGTGATTTCTTTGATCATTGTGTTGATCATGCTTCATGTGGGTGATTTGGTTATTGTGTTCTTGGTGCTTTGTTGTGAGATGTTTGTTGAATGACAATGTGTACCTGTGTAATGTCATTTGTTGTTATGATTTATTGAATCTTGTTAGTGTGATCATCGAGTTCAGTATTTTGTATTGTGTTCGACTTTTGAGTCACTCACTGAGCCTATTTTGCTCATCCCTCAGTGTGATTTGTGTTTACAGATTCCGTGGTAGTAAGGGTGGTGGCTCTGAAACTTTGGTTGAACTTGTCTTCCTTTTATTATATTTTTTTACGGTACTTGTAAATAGTATTTTGTGCAGATTCATTTGATTCGAGCTAAAACGTACTATACTCAGGTTATTTATTGGTTATTATAAGATTTATTTACCTTCTTCTACCTTTCCCTTGTGGTATTTGTGGAAAAGCTTGAGATCCCATATTAAATTTTGGGATCGAATGAGGGTAAAATAATAAATTTTTAAAGTTTCATTGGAATGGGCAACTATCATTGAGTTTGACATTTTTTGTCATGTTCCTGACCAAATGGTCATTTTCCCTAAATATAATCAAACAATAAAATTTGCAATTGATAGATTTCAAATTGATGGAGTTCAAGATGTCATCATTTATAAATTCTCATGGATTTCATAATTTTCTCATTCAAACGCACCGTTATTGTTTGTTTACTTTTTTCTTTTTTTTTATCATTTCTTTACACATTTTCCCCCTTTTATAAGTACGTTTACTCTATTTAACATACCATATTGTAGTAACTAGTAACAAATTAAGTTTTTTTTTTTTTCCCATTCAAGTAAATCGGTAAATTAAATACATTTTACAATAGGCGCATGTATTGAATGTTAAGAGTTAGTCTCGTGTTTCAAACTAAACATATAAAGTTTGCTACTGTAATGAATGTTAAGAGTTAGTCTCGTGTTTGGCAATACTTGAAACTTATTAGTTGTACATTTAGGAAACTTTTACATTGTTCAATGATTTGTAATATACCATATCTATTAAACTTAAACTTTTGGTAAACATATTGTAATTAACATAAGGCCTCGAACAAATTTTCGCACTAGGCCTCCAAATTCTCAAGACTGGCCCTGACCAAAACCTTCATAGAGTGGTTCAAAGTAAAATGATAGGAGCATAATATGCGACGTTCTTAATATGTTTTTACCCCCATTTATGCAATGTTTAACTCTTATTGTTGTAATATTGAGTCGTTTAGTCTAGTTAGGAGTCTTTGGTAGGGTGACTTTGTGAAAAGAGCTTAAAATGTGAAAAATGCAGAATTTATGAAGAGTTGGATTCAAAGTAGAACTCCTTGTTTAACCAGGAAAACCTTATTAAATCAGGATTCGACTAAATCATAAATTGTGCTATATTTTAACATGTGTTTGTAATATGTCTTTCTCTTATTTTTCAGGAATTAAATCAAAGAGAAAACTCGGCAATAATTCAAAGAAGAAATCAGAATTATTTATGGAAGCATGCCGAGCACATATAATGAAGCTTGTGGATCAAGGAAAGAAGAGAAAGCATGCCGAACACATGCATGAAGAAGTCTTGCACGGCAAGACAAAGCAAGGAAGCCGAATTAAAGAAGAAGAAGAATTGTCGAAGTCTTCTTAGAGACACTACCAAATCGGACAGAATAGCCGACGAAAAAAATTTCGTCTACTATTCAAAATTTTCGTCGGGTATTCCCTCTATCGACGAAAATTTCGTCGGCTATTATTCGTCGATAAAACGGCGTCGGTAATAACGAAAGCCGACGACAATAACGAAATCGTCGGCCATTTTCACATATGCCCGACGAAATAAAGAAATCGTCGGCCATTATCACCGACGAAAATACATTTCGTCGACCAAACCTTGGCATAATGCCC
This sequence comes from Potentilla sterilis, assembly GCA_963682095.1. Classification (NCBI taxonomy): domain Eukaryota; kingdom Viridiplantae; phylum Streptophyta; class Magnoliopsida; order Rosales; family Rosaceae; genus Potentilla; species Potentilla sterilis. Next base: position 30,539,955 of record OY821755.1, on the reverse strand, counting down.
GACGAAATTCGTCGGATATTTTCACATATGGCCGACGATATCGTAAAATATAGCCGACGATCTCTTCTGTTTCGTTGGTTATTTGTTCTGAAATATAGCCGACGACATGAAGATTTCGTCAGAATATATTAATATTTTAAGAGGCATTAATTAGTTATAGCCGACGAAACCGTCACTATTTAACATAGACCACCGACAAAATAATGTCATTTTCGTCGGTTATAACAGTTATAGCCGACGAAATTTGGTAAAAATCGTCGGCTATAGCGGTGATAGCCGACGAAATAATATCAATATCGTCGGCTATTCTTACATTTTGGGAAAAAAAAATTAAATTAATTTCTAAATTACCATTCCAAGCAAACTGCAATTCACAATGATAATCCAACAAGAAACACGTTTTTCATTAATTATTTAATTTGTTCCATCCCTAAACCCTAATCCTGGCCACCATCTTGCTGTCCATTATGCTCGTCATCCTGCTGAATGAACTCGGGAGCTCTCGGCATTCGAGATTCATCTCACGGCTCAAACGGGGGCGGGGGTTCAAGGCCTTGTTGTTGTGCCGCGAACATAGCATACCACCAGTTTTGTTGGCCGGCGTAGTTCTGTCGCCGAATTCTCTCGCATTCAGCATGCCAACGCTCCATTTCCATCTGATACTACTGTGTTCTGCGTTGTTGCTCCTGTGATCTCTGGAACTGGGCCGCCAATCTTGTATTTTCTTCTGTCAATCTCTGCATTTCCCCCTTCATCTGTTGGGTGTCCCTGCCTCCCCTCTTTTGAGCTCCCTTAGTGGTCTTCAGGACCCCTATTCCAGAAGTTCTCAAACCCCGGCAGTAGTAGTCGTTTGACCGTTTTGGGAAGGCTGCGTCCTCGCTGCAGTTTGGACATTCGATCGGTCGACCTGGCTCAGGGCTTCTTGCATATCTTCCTCTGAAATGTTCGGTTGTGTCTCTCGAACTACTGCCTGCAACACTTCTTCTTCGGCCCGGTTCACCCTCTCCTAATTGAACGGGAAAAAAAAATTAATATTCTAACAAATATATAATTAAGTAAAATTAATAATTAAAATTTTTAAATCATAATCAACGACTTACAAGCTCTTCTGTCGCTAATGGATAAGCCTTCTTGAACGTCTCTACGTATGGGTTGCTTAAAGGATGATCTCTAAGCGCCTCCTCCTGATATTGTGAAAATGGCCTAAAACCACCATGATGGGGGGTTGTGTTATGGCGGCGGTTCGCAGAGTTTATCCGAGACCGTTCCTTCAAACAAATAATAAAATATTAGAAAAATGCATCAAAAAATATTAGTGTAATAATTATAAAATAATTAAACTAATAATTAAAATATTAACAAAATAAACATTTATAGTTAAGTTTAGTATTTACCTGCATAACTGGGTTGTTGAAGTCTACTGTCTTCAACCAACGCCACTCGTACTCCCTGAACATGAACTCTCTTGGAGTACCCATACGACCATATTTGTCGTATTCGGTAAAGTGGGTACGGAGCTCGTTCTTCCACTCTTTGAACCTACGGAAAAAATAAAAGTGCATTAGAAATATTATTAATATCATAAAATATTTCAAATTATAAGATGAGGAATTCCCACTTGGGGTTGAGGGCGGCTTTTATTAACACTTGGAGAACTGTCTAACACATGATTATTCTCAACTGAGTAAGGGGCATAAAGGTTCGCCTATTAGTTCGTTAGTCTCTAATGTTTGGTGTCAAAGTTTGTTTAACTAGATCTCAAAGCCCACATACTGACGTTCCTTCTCGGTGAGGGAGTCGATAGGCAGTTCGCTCTTCGTGGTTACCAACCCCGAGTCTTGCCTTGATCCATCTTAGAAACTTTTGTTCTAGCCTTCTGAAAACATCGAATAGTTCATGTCTAGACGACAATACTTGGGCCACACGTCCACCTTGCTTTAGAACTTAGAAAATAATTTTGCATAAATAGATTTATATAGCTTCACAAATAAAAGATGTCTTTAAATTTTAAGGTATATCGGATAAAAGCAAGATACTACCTTGTCCTGTTTCAGCCCATTGCACTGTTATCTCATCTGCTCCACGTACCTTGAATTTTAAAGTTATGTAAATAAAAGCAATTAAACTCGAAAAGTTCGACAAATTTGATGTGTTATACTTTCGGAAACTTTGGAGAAACATGGACCGAATGCTTTGAAATATTTGTACCGAATCTTTGTTTGATACATGTAAATTTTGTGTGGCTTATTCTTGTAAATTCTTATGTAATTTTCCGTAAACTTTATAATATGTGCTCATTCAAAATTTCCTTCATTAAGTAATGGACAGCGAGTGGGTTTTTATTTTGCTACTTCAATTGACCAATAATACCATCAGATGGTTCCTCTTATTTCGATCCTCTAGTGCAATGCTTTGAACTAGATTTAGGACTAGGCATTAGCCAAGTCTCTGGTTGAGTAAACTATTGGCTGGAGGAACCCCATTTTCTTAATATTTTATAAATTATACTACCCTGTTTGACTACAAGTGGTAGAAGACTGATGAAAAGTAGCAGCAACATACTTTATGACCATTTCTATGCTGTATTTTATTTTTAATCATTATGGTTATTTTTTTTAACTACTTACAATGGTTTTCAAACACATTGGTATAAGGTTATATAAAACCTTTGAGAATACTTCTGATCTTCGTAAATGTTTCCATATTTAAAATGTTAAGCAGCTTATTATGTATGCTATATCTATTTATTACATGTTCTTACGTGATTGCTCTGTTGTGTAGGTACCTAATTTTACCAGCCGCTCTTGTTGTTACAAAACAATAACTGAACAACCATCAGATTGTCTTGGTGTGGGTTTCAAAGAGCAGTTTAAGGAATTCAGAGGAACACCAACAATGATTATGCTGGTAAATGGTTGCATTCAGTCAGTAGCGGATGGTAGATTGGTTTCTATGAAAACTACGGAGGTAACTTAAGGTTTTTCTAAAAAACTGTATTCCTTGAACATGACTCACATTGGAACAATAACAGGTTCTATTCATTTTGCTAAAAGACAGTTAAGGAATATTAAGAAAAAGTTGCGCAAATCCAGTGCCGCATATATTTTTAGAAGAATGCAGAAGTTTGCTAACCACTGGGATGATGATCATTTCGCACAAATTGGTGTGCACGGCTTCAATGGTGATGAAGGTTTTTTACTTCCAGTAAATGCCAGTCGTGCTCATGAAATTAATGACTTCTATGCTTGGGTTTGCTTAACCGGATAGGGAACTTTACCAGCTTTGGCTCACTTGTGAAAAATTATTACGAACAGTTGATTTGGAAACTAAAGATGATGTTTTCAACTTCATGAAACAATGTGTTGCTGCTGTTGCTTGTGTGAGTTCAAGTACTGGAGGAAAATTCCTAGAAACATATTTAGACAAAGGATCAGTGGTGCAGATCAAACCTAAGAGAGAACATGTAATTTTGCAAATCAGCAAGGATTTTGATCTCTTACAGGAATATTTTGAAAATTTCTTCTTATATATCACCAAAAACATGGTTTTTTGGGGGAAGTAGGGGGAGGATGAGGATGATTATCAAAAGCACATAAGTGATCAATTCAGAGGGGTTGAGCACATTCAAGTACTTGGTATGCTGATAAAAAAAAAATATGTGAGACTTATTAGGTTTGAGAGTCCTGAACGGCTAAGGGAAGCAGTGACAGTTGTTAGAGCTAAGGTAACTCAGATGAAGGAAGGAAAGGGTCCTGAAAAGCTAAGGGAAGCAGTGACTGTTGTTGGATCTAAGGTAACCCAGATGAAGGAAGGAAAGGCTGAAAGTAAGAAGAGAGGTAGGAATGGGAAGGAAAAAGAAAGCAGTGTGGAGATTTTCTTACCTACAAAGCATGTGTTTGAAGCTCTTAGTAGAGAGCTTAGGGCTGCTAACTCTTGGTAAAGGTAAAAGGAAGCAGTGTAGAGATTTTCTCTTTGTTGCTCAATAACTCTTGATGCAATGCCGGTGCTTAAATTGTTGACAAAATGCCTTCAGTACCTTCCGCACAAGAGTTCATAAGTAAGTTTACCTTCATTTGAGCATGTTTCAGTAGTTTAGATTCCAGGGGATGATGAATTTCAGTTAAAGTTCCACTACTTCGCATTGTCTTGATGCTAAGTAAATTCATTTATAAAATTCTCAAGATTTTAGGAATTTCATATATTTAGTAGAATGTATGGTGGATGCATATACAGTGGTTTTGAGATCTTATCTGGAACTAGATTGGTATGTTCTTAGTCTTTCGCTTTTTTTGTATTCATGTTGTCCTTGTGCAGATTTTTCAAAAACTGTTTAATTATTCCTTTTCTCTTTTTTTTTTGGTGGCGTCTCTTTGTTGCTCAATTCCTCTTGATGCAATGCCGGTGACTTCTGAATTACCTTCATTTGAGCATGTTTCGGTAGTTTAGATTTCAGGGGATGATGAATTTTTGTTAAAGTTCCACTACTTCGTATTGTTTTGATGATAATTAAATCGATTTATAAAATTCTCAGGATTTTAGGAATTTCATATATTTAGCTGAATGTATGGTGGATGCATATACAGTGGTTTTGAGGCACTTATCTGGAACTAGATTGGTATGTTTTTAGCCTTTCGCTCTAATTTGTATTCATGTTGTCCTTGTGCAGATTTTTCAAAAATTGTTTAATTATTATAATTTTTTTTTTTTTTGGTTCATTTGTCTTTTTGGTCTTTGATAGCAGCTGATTGCTGAGACTCAACTCTGTGATTTGGAACTGTTTGAGAGAATTATATCGATTTGCACAACTGGTCATAAGCACTCTAGTTCAGTTGAGCCTCTAGTTGAACTGTCCAAGAACTTATTGTTGTCCCAGAAAGATAATGAGTTCCCTTATCCACCTAAATTATCATCAGCTATGCTTTCGGTATTTATTATCTTTGTCCAATTAGAGCTCGAGCATGAAAAACTCTCCACATTGAAACTTCTGCACCTTCTTTTGAATTGGAAGTATGGAAACGGTATGCTTGATAAATTTCCTCTTGACAATTTACATGATTGTCATATTCATTTTTTTTATTGATGCATGAAGGAAAAGAAGATTGAAGTAAGTTTGTTTCCACACTCATCCTTACCAAGAGAACCAGCCGTTTTAGTGGACAAGAACCGATAAGGTTCAAGTGTAACCTCACCTATTTCAGAAATCTCAATACCTCCTCATTGTCAACCTCAATAAGAGAACCGCTCCATCAAACACTATATGCCAAAACCTGCCAACATATATGTAGAGACAACCTCCCCATTACATTGACAACAGGAATTAACTGCTCCATCAAGAGTTGATTATGTGTTAAAATATGAGTTAGTCTAAATATCAAAATACATCATGTTAATAAAAATAGAAAAAAGTTAATAATCGAGCTTTACACAGTGATGTGAGCCTTAGCTCGCACACAATAATAACCCTACAAAATATCGTTAGTAGTATGAGCAAGTAGGGATCGTTTTAAGCCGGGGATTAAGGGTACCTGAAATATGATATTGTTAGACAAAAACACATGTATAAACATATACAAAACGTCACAGTTGGGGGGAATAGATGGAATCGGCAACCATAGGGTTACCCTATACTACACACGAAAACAAAACAGAAAATAAATCCTAAGTCTACTATTTACAAGTGATCATCATCTCTCACAAAACATTTAGCACCAAAGACTCTTTAACATGTAGACTAATATGCAAGAAGGTAAGGAACAAGTATTAATGTTGTTTCGACTTAACCAATTTCGATCCCAATTAGAGCCTACGAGGTCATCTAATCGTTGATTGCTAAGGTCTTAAGATTAACTACGAGTATAATCCTAAGGTATATGTTAACCGATTTTACATGATTAACAATTAAACACATGAATCACAAATCGAAGACATGCAAACAAGTAAGGTTGTCAATCATCTTGTTTAACATGCAAGTTCTAAGGGTTTTATACTCTAGGCGAAAACACAAACCAAGACAACTACGAGTATGAATTATTCATGTTTTCTAGTTTGATGAAACCTAACACCTAGATTTACATGCAAACAACAAATGCTTAAGCACAACTAATGTTTCGGTTTATAAGGCATACTCCTTAGATTACTAATCGAATTAAGTTCTCAAACAACATTGCATACCTATTGTCCTAGTTATCAAACTTAAAAATCTACAAGTCACAAATTACAAATTAGCATGCAAAACATTCAATTTATAAAACCAAAATCGATTCATACATAGACATACAAATCAACACCAAACATACATGAGTGTTTCATAGACAAAACTTAAACATAACTAAACAAAAATTACTAAACCGAAGAAGGGAGTGGATCACACTTTGAGACACCTTGAGAGCTGCACGTCGTGTGGATCCTGCGAAGTATGGAGGCTGGGGTGAGGCTGCACGGCAGTAGGTTGTGTCGGCAGTAGGTTATGGAGGAGAAGTTCCAAGATTCGGCAAGAGCAGAAACTTGGTTGAGGTGAGGTGAAGGTGGTTTTCGGTTTAGGTTTTTGTCTAGGATCTTTGGGGAATTTTGTAAAGTTTAGGCCTTGTGTTTATGCTTGAGATGAGATGATTTTCAGAATGAAAAAGTGAGGGTTTATATAGAGGAGAGGGTGTTGCCGGCTGCCCTATTGCATAAGGAATTCAGAAAACCAAATGGGATAAGGATTTGAAACCTTCCTTTCATAGTTCAATTAGGTTTTTTCTTTTTCTAAAATTTTCTTCAAGGCTTGGGCTTCACATCTTCATGGACTTCTTGTATGATCATTGGAATTCAATTGATAGGTCTTGATCCACCAAAAAATGCTTCTATTGTCGGCAGCATCATCATGGCATGAATCTGCCTCATTCGGCAGCTTCTCCTAGTTTGACTAGGAGAACTTCTTTCTTCGTTTTCTTCCTCAATGCCCGGGCTTGGTGTTATCCTCCTTTCTTCCTTAAGCTTGGACCATCTTCACATATGCATTTGTACACCATATGGTCCATTGAAAACAGTAATTGTGAAAAGGAGGCACTAGCTTCTTGGAATCGGCAGAAACGACCTTGTTGTAGGAACTCCGGCATATCTCCCTCCTCAGAGCTCCGATTGATGCGATTCCAAGTCTCAGATAAACTAGACACACAGAGCAACCTCCATATAAAATAGTTTGATCAAATTCCTTGTGAGTCGTCAAGAATGATTTTTCGAAGTTGGGACACAGTCCCAGGAAAATCCTGGAAGTCCCTGGATTGGTTTGCTCGAACTGCCGTTTTGCAGCCATCTTTTGGGTGACTTCCCAAACTCCGATTGATCTGTAATTTTAACACAAAATTCCTCCGCATATTAATATTAAGCACGCCAAATTTCATAGAATTCGGACAAGGATAGATCACAGTTTCACTCATCTCAAAATCACGAAAAAGACATATTTTGCGCTATTTTCCAGATTTCTCATACTTGGTCATTTTTCGGATTCTTAACCATTTTTCGCCAAACTTTACCAAATCGACACTAAACTAAATTATGACTCAATCTTAGATAAATAAGGGTTAAACAAAGCATAAATGAGGGCATAAGCATATAATATCGTCGCACATTGTGCTCTTATCACACAGTCCATGCATGCCACCCAATAAGCTTAGGCATGCACAAGCTTAACTTGTGTTTTCGTGTAGTCATCATCTTAGTTGATTTTCATCGTGTAGTCATTAGCACCATATTATTTTGTTTTTGTCACAACTATCCAGAGAGTTACATTTTTTAATTCTTCGTTTCTCAAAACTATTTTTGTTAAAAGAAAAACTAGAAAATTACATAATAGCACCCAACCAAATTTAAAACACAAAAAACTCACTTCTAATAATTTTTAAACAAAAGAGGATATGATCTACTTGAAGAGAGATGCATTCATTAAAGAATCTGATTTAGATTTAGATTTGGATATCTACTTGAAGGAAAAGAAGATTGAAGTAAGTTTGACGCCACCTTCCGTAGTTATTAAATGGGTTGTCATTTATTTTACTCTTTCCTCTCCATTCCATTTCAAAATGTTTAACTTTTATTTCGTCTATAGCTTTGTGGTTACGAGTTGGTGGATGGTCAATACATCATTCTGATGTATTGGTTGTTCATTAATTCGGAATCACGGCGATTACTGCGCGTTTCGAGCCCGGAATCAGTCCCAGAATGTGACATTGGGAATGGTGGAAGTATGCAAGTTCTTGAGACCGATTCTAAGCTATTCGATTTTGAGGATACCGTTTCCGGAGAATTCGTCTATGTTTGCGAGGCGTTTAATATCATTGGTGGTGTCTCTTTGTTGCTCAATTCCTCTTGATGCAATGCCAGTGATTTCTGAATTACCTTCATTTGAGCATGTTTCGGTAGTTTAGATTTCAGGGGATGATGAATTTTTGTTAAAGTTCCACTACTTCGCATTGTTTTGATGCTAATTAAATCCATTTATAAAATTATCAGGATTTTAGGAATTTCATATATTTAGCTGAATGTATGGTGGATGCATATACAGTGGTTTTGAGGCACTTATCTGGAACTAGATTGGTATGTTTTTACCTTTCGCTCTAATTTGTATTCATGTTGTCCTTGTGCAGATTTTTCAAAAACTGTTTAATTATTATTATTATTATTTTTTTTGTTGGTTCATATGTCTTTTTGGTCTTTGATAGCAGATGATTGCTGAGACTCAACTCTGTGGTTTGGAACTGTTTGAGAGAATTATATCGATTTGCACAACTGGTCATAAGCACTTCGGTTCAGTTGAGCCTCTAGTTGAACTGTCCAAGAACTTATTGTTGTCCTAGAAAGATAATGGGCTCCCTTATGCACCTAAATTATCATCACCTATGCTTTCAGTATTTATTATCCTTGTTCAATCAGAGCTCTAGCATGAACAACTCTCCACATTGAAACTTCTGCACCTTCTTTTGAATTGGAAGTATGGAAACGGTATGCTTGATAAATTTCCTCTTGACAATTTACATGATTGTCATATAGATCCAACCGACCGATGAACACATCATCTTTGGTTCTTATTTCAATATTTAAAGTTCCTATTCTATATAGTTTGCAGGATATTATCATGAGTAATTTTGCTGACAGACTCATGTAATTTTGTAGGACTATGAGCTGAGTAGTTATTACACTGCCCTTTAATTAAAAATTGCAGGAAGGACGGTCCAGAGTGGTCCAAGATTTCTCGTATTCCACATCTCGGCCTTCGTAAGATTTCTTCTCTACTCTTTGTTTTACTCCAGAACTTTATTTATATTTTGTAGCTAGTCATTCAAACTTCAATAATTCTTCAATATTTGCCCAAATGCAAAACAGTTGAAATACGTACTGAGCAGTCATTCTTTTAACACTTCCAGTTTTACTACTCACTACTGCAGATTGATAGAGAAGTGACGACTTTTTGTCGTCGTTTCTGACCAAAACTCGTCGCTTCTGTATGAAAGAGACGAAAAGTTGTCGCTTCAAAGTCGTCGCTTACTTTTCGACATTTCCGGTTGAAAGCGACGAGTTTTGGGGCAAACGTCGTCGCTTGGAGTTTGGAAGCAACGACTTCTAACTTGGTCGCCTGCAAATAAAAGCGACGACTTTTGGTCGTCTTTTCTAAAAGCTAAGCGACGACTTTTGGTCGTCTCTTCCAACATCAAAGCGACGAGTTTTGGTAGTCTCTTCCAAAATCCAAGCGACGAGTTTTGGTCGTCTCTTAAACAATAAAAGCGACGAATATTGATCAAAATTCGTCGCTTTACGGAATAAATTAAATTTGTGCATTATAACTGAGGCGACGAATATTCATAAAAATGCGACGCTTTAAGCAACGAATATTGCTCAATATTCGTCACTTCTATGTTTGTTACAGAGAAGGAAACCTTTTTCCTGGTGTTGTTTGGACCTATTCCATTCACATAAAAATAACACAAAATGCAGTTCAAATGAGATTTCACACATATCCAACATAATACAAGCACACTACATTTTAGAAATACATAGATTACATTCAAATCCGATAATATGTTTCATAATAACAATGTAGATGTTCCATTACAAGGAAAAAAAAGTCCTAATCAAGGTCGTCGAACTCGAGATTACCTTTGGATGCACACGAGGATTTATCGGGGACTGTGGCAGTTGGTTTGGCCACATTGACAGCCGCATTGCCTTGGGCCGATATGAGTTGACCGAGGAGAGGCTCCAGCGTCACCACGCGTTGCCGCATCTCTTCTTTCTCACGTCTGCTGTCCTCGCGGGACACGTGTGCACCGCCTCTTGGTTTGGGCGGGCGTCTTAATGCACCCCCTAACCCTGCAAAAATGGTAAAACAAAAAAAAAATTAAAAACGATTTCGTATCAAAAATAAGAAAACTAAACAGAACAAGATGTTTTAAAAAAATATACCTCGGACCCTCGTCCCCGGCTTCCCACCCAGCTCCTTCTCGACGACAGCCATCTGCTCCTCGACGCTAACGGGACCCGTCACGTAACTGCCGCTCGCTTCATCACTCACTCGAGAAGCACAGAGCTCATCCATCTTCCTCTTCACCGCTGCTTGCAAAAAAAATTCCATTGATTTGTGTTATTATACTTTTTAATTCGAAATAACTGAAATCGTTGGACCAATAGGGAAGTCACTTACCACTTTCTCCTGCGCATTCTGCGATAATTGATAAACATCGCAGACTGTCTTTAGTATAGGCGATGGATGCCCTTTCAACTGATTCGCAGCGACCCGGTAGCTGTAGACAGTGGTGCCAGAGTGGTGGTTGATTGCAGTCCCCTTCTCCTTTCCCTTGTTTCGGTTAGCGGCGTTCCGGGCACACATCCTCTGCAAAAAGGAGTATAAATATGAGTATAAGAAGCTATTTTCTGAAATGCAAAAACCTCTAATTAATTTACATTACCTTATAATTGTCGTCCTCAAAGTGAACTTTGAGCCACTCCCACTACTCCGGTCGGTGGATAAACTCTACAGGCGTCGCCTTTGACACTTCGACGTAGTGTGTGTGGCAGTCGTACTTCCAGTCCTTGTAAATCTTTCCAGCCGTCTAGTCAATGTATTTCCACATGCCTGTCTCGGTGGGAGGAATGTGATATAGCGTCTAGTAACAAACAATTAAAAAAAAAACATTAGAAACATCATATTTCAATATAATGTCATTGAAAAATAATGTTAAAAAAATTGTAAAATAATGTTTTACCTCCATATAAGTGGTCAATGTATCTTGATGCTCCTCATCCAGCTCAGCAAATGAAGGCGCAAGCATCGGCACTTTGCTCCGGACGGCGCTCCCGATGTCTCGGGACATCAAAGTCCTCCACTTCAATTCTGCGGGACCCTTGTGTTGCTCGGCGTAAGCAACCTTCAGAGGTTAGTTGTTGTTCATCATCTTCAACCACTGCGTCTTTGTGCCCGTATAGATGCCAGGCTTATCAGGGTTCCGCCTTTTCACCTTCTTCCCCGTTCTCATATCAACCTGCTCTGTGATAGAACATACATGTCCATTTTGTATAAAGCAAATAATAGACTTGAAGGAAAAAAGAAAAAGAAACAGTAGATCATAGTTTGGCTAAAAAAAATTGATATAAAGCAAATAATATACATTTTGTATACACGTCCCAGATCCTAATCCAAAGTACAGTATTGATTGTGGGAAAGATATGCAGAGCTATATCTAATTATCTTTCTGGGATTCTACCTGATTGTGTAAAGTTGGTGTTGGTGTTTCTTCTCATGTTTCTTTATGAAAATCAGATTGTTCTGTGGTAGCCTTACATCTTGGATAGGACTAAGGATTACCATAGTGAAACATTGGTGTCATGATATCTACAAAGATTTTAGCATAATCTTTCTGATTGGATTTGGATGTCTTATTTAGCTACTAGGATAAGGGGCAAGAATTCTCTTGGCTGCTAGAGATTCGAGAATTAATGAATTTATGCTTTCTCTTCCGCCTTAATTTTTAATATTCTTCTGATAGTGCTTTCTCTTTCTCGGGGGGCATTGCATGCAGAGAAACCATGAAAAGGTCCAGAGCTAAAGTATCAACAAGCTCTAATATGACCAAAGAAGAAGTCGCTGCTAAACTTCACATAGAAGAGATCAGGACCCAAAAGTTCTCCATAGGAAAGAAAGACTCACCCCTTAACTCTTGATCTACATCATGCAGTCACTAGTCTATCTGCCGAGCTTTATCAGAAAGACATCCATTTCCTTATGGAACTCATACAGGTAACTCATACAGTCACCTAGGTCTTTATTTGCTCACTTTCATTTTATGATTTTTCTTTTGGTTTAGTAAGACTGTTCAGGAAGTAAGGAAAAAAAAAAAAATTTGTGAAGGATCGATTCTGATTTCTGTTTTGACTGGTTGTAGAATGCAGAGGACAGTGAGTACAAAGAAGGTGTAGAGCCAACGAGAGCCAACGCTGGAATTCGTGCCGACAAAGGAAGACATAACCGGGTCCGGAGTATCTGCGACAGTGCTCGTTTTCAACAATGAGGTTGGCTTTACCAGGAAGAACAGGGATTCCATATGCAGCATAGGCCGTTCAACCAAAAAAGGGAAGAGACATCAAGGCTTTATTGGAGAAAAAGGTAACTTACCGTCTGTAATTGAGATATTCTCAAAGTTTCATAGTTTGCATTTCTCTTGTCAATCTATCAACAACTTTTTTTAGTTTTAAGTAGTTTAGCTAGTGAGTGACGTAGGTTCTTTATTGTTGAAACAGGTTTCCAAGCTTACCTCGACTACCTCGACAAATTGTCTGGATAACATACCTCGACTACATAGTCAAGATGGCCATAGAAGTGTTGAGACAGGTTTCCAAGCTTCGTGCTTAACATCACCCCGCTATTTTGAGTCACGAGCCTTTGATCTCTATCGATGGCGCTGGTCGTAATCGTCACCATATTTTGCCGTGTACAGCTGCAAATGAGCGTCCATGTAATATTGAGCTTCTTCTGTATCAGTCAAAATTTGCCAGTGAGTCTCAACCGTTTGCTCCTCTGTTAACCTGATATTTCCGGTGGTATCCATAATACACGGTTGAACTAACTGAGAAACAGAACTAATATTCCATATTGGGGGATTGGGCTCTTCGTGTTCTTCCAATTGCAGATACGACTTACAGTACGTCACCGACTCCCATGATATGTACCTTTCTGCAATACTCCCCTCCGGGTAACGTGTATTACTCATTGACTGTTTATAGTCACCTAATTGCCTGTAAAATGATGAATATGATTACTGCATATATAAGGTCGATACCAATTTAGTTTGAACATTAAGAAACATATTTAATTAGTGCATATACCTTTCCGTCGGATACATCCATGTAAAATGTACTGGGCCTGTAAGCATAACTTGTTCGGGAAGGTGAACCATGAGATGAACCATAGAGCTGAAAAAATGTGGAGGAAAAATCAACTCTAAATTACAGAGAATGATCACAATCTCATCTTTCATCTGTTGGACATCTATCTTCTTCGACTCCCTAGCACATAATTTTCGAAACCAATTTGACAATGCTATCAATGGCTTCATGACATTATTCGGCAAAAATCATCGGATAACCACTGGAAGAAGACGTTGAAGAAGGACATGGCAATCATGCGTCTTCAATCCATAGAACTTTTTCTCGGATAGTTTCACCTTATTTCTCAAACTTCCCGCATAGTCAAGTGGATACCTAACACCGCGAAACCATTCGAATACTTCTTCAAAACGATCCTCTTCAACTAAAAAGGGTGCATGAGGAACCTTTCCCATCCTCTTTTCAGCTTCCGAACACCACTAACTTTTGCGTATTCCCCTTTTCTGCAAAGCTTCGCGAGCCCTTGGACCATCCTTGGTCTTCCCTTCAATTGAAAGAATGGTGGCCATGATATTGTCACCCATGTTCTTTTCAATGTGCATGACATCTAAACAGTACCTGTGTAACAACGACGACCAATAGGGAAGGATCCAAAATACGCTCTCGTGGGTCCAACATTGGCTGTTGTGTGCCGAGTAAGGGACATGAAAATACGGATGATGGCTAAGAGTGGCGTAACTGTGTGACCTAATTTCCTCCAAAATTTCATCTCCGTTCTTATGAGCTGGTCTTTTTCCCCACTCTGGCTTCCCGTTAAATGCCAAACTGGATCGCATTGGTGAATTCTCGTCGAGCCATTTCCGATGCCCTTCATAAACAATTCTCCCACAAATATGCTTCGCCGTCAGCTCATCTAGACAAATTGGACATGCCTTGTACCCTTTCACCGTTGAGCCCGCAAGCATCCCTAAACCAGGAAAGTCACTTATAGTACACATCACCGCTGCCTTCATCGTGAATACATCATTGTCGACTCTGTCAAAAGTATAGACTCCATTTTCCCATAAATCTATGAGCTCGTCGATCAATGGACGAATGAGTACCCTAAGACACTTTCCTGGAGATTTAGGACCAGGAATCAACACGGGCAGCATATTATATTTCTTCCTCATACACATATTAGGGAGTAGATTATATGGCACCACAACCACGAGCCACGTACTATGCTGGGTTGTCATTGTTCCAAATGGACTGAAACCATCAGTTGCCACTCCAAGCCGCACATTTCTTCCCTTAATGTCGTCGAAACCTGGAAATGTCCTGTTAAAATGTTGCCATGATTCTCCATCAGATGGGTGCCGGAGGGTACTTTCATCTTGTCGCCTCTCCTTATGCCATCGCATTCGCTTTGCTGTGTGTGGGGACATAAATAGGCGTTTCAACCTTGGAGTGATAGGGAAATACCATATTATCTTTTTTAGAAGGTCATCCGTATCTGGCTTATATCTTTGAGCACCACATATTGGACAAGTCCTACGAGTTTTATTTGCAACCCCCCTGAATAGGTAACAGTTGAACTCACAAACATGAATTTTTTCATATCCAAGGGAAATATCCTTGATGATTTTTTTAATTCTCGAATAACTCACAGGAAAATTATTGACTTTAAAAAACTTATGCACCCGTTTACATAATTTATCAATACTCGTATCCGACCATCCGTTTTCAACTTTAATTTCCATTGCATGTAATGTGACACTTAATACAGTTTCTTCACTTCCTTCATACAATGGAGTTTGAGACTCCTTTAGAAGCCTTTCATACTTAGCATAATCATCATCTACCATGTCATTGAACTGAACTTCAGCGTTTTCTTCAACGACATTATGCGGTGCATCTGCATGGTATCCAGGATAGTATGGAAATACATCTTGTATAATCTCCACAGGCAGGATCACTGAAGGACCGGCAACACTAGAAGCCTGGACTCTGTCTTGAAGGCACTGTCTCCATTTATTGATCATTGCCGGTTGACCAGAAACTTTCCCGTGTAGGTGCCAAACTGTGTAAGTCGGATCCAAACCATGGTGCAAGCAGTGATGATAAATCTCTATGAGTTTCTTATAATAAGGACCATTTCTGCAAACTGCGCACGAACAAGGGAGAAATTCGATTCCAGCAGTGCGAGCGGAAACAAAATTGATAAAGTTAACTAAGCTTGTGCTGTAATCAGGGTATGTAAAGTGAATATTCATCCAAGATTTGTCGGGGACATCATCCATGTTTCCTGTCACAACATAAACAAACAATATGCATAAGGTTAGCACACAACATTTATAATACAATCAGAACCTGTCCCAACACTTCTTCTCCTTATTCCTCCAGGTTGGGTCCTATCCCCTTCAGGCGAACACGACTTTGTTAATCTTTTTGCTATTCATGTGGTTTCCGCTACAGTTTTGAGAAATTTCGGCAGCATCTCCCTACAGTTCCTCAACTGCACAAAAATCTAAACAACCTAATTTGCACTCGAGGAACATTGTAGAGAGACAATGTTGAAACTATATCTCAAAACTGAAACTCAAACCACATGAACAGCAAAACGATCAACAAAATCGTGTTCGCCTAAAGTGTCCAAAAATGGGACAATTCAAGAATCAACAACGCATCTCGATCAACTAGATGAGTTGTTGATTCTCAAACGGGAGTTCTAAGCTGATAAACACCACAATTATATATAATATGAAAACATAAATTTACACACGGCACCACACTCCCTCACTAAGTCACTCGCATGTTTCAGAAACCCTAACTACCACAATCTATACACAACACAAACCAATTACATCATTAATCAATAATTTCAACCTAATCCACCATAAAATTCTAATTTCACAGAATTTCACTATTTCACAAAATTTCATTTTCACTAAATTTCTTAATTTCACTAAATTTCAAAATTTCACTAAATTACACTAAAATTCAATTTCACTAAATTTAACAATTTCACAAACTAATCTAATCTTAATTTCACTAAATTTCACCAAAATTCTAACATTTTCAATGAACCCATTCCATGGTTTATCACAATTTTCATATTCTAACACTAAAACAACAACAAATCACAAAATTGAACACCCTAAATTCAACTTCCATTAAACAACATAAACAACCATTTCTCATGAATTAATACATAATATGCTCACAAAGAGGGATAAATATAAGGAAATTGCACTAACCTTACTTAAGAATCAAAGAATTAACAACCCAAGTCCAATAATGTACAATTTCTTCTAATTTCTCCCTCTTCTCCTCCAAAAATAGATGCAAAAACCCGAGCACAGTATGTATCAAATTTTTTCACCCATATATACAGCTGTCATTTAAGAGGAAGTACAATGATTGGTGAAAAAAAAAAGCGACGAATATTGACCAAAAGTCGTCGCTTAAATTATAATACAGCGACAAATCTACAATATTGGTCGCTTCAGTATTTTTATGGCGACGAATATTGAATAAAACCAATATTGGTCGCTTCAATAATTTGTGAGCGACAAAGTTTCAGAAAATGTCGTCGCCTGATAACATGAAAGCGACGACTATTGCATAAAACCTATATTGGTCGCCTGTATGTTTTCCAGCGACGACTTTTGATTTTCCAACTTCAATTTTGGTCGCTTCAATGCTTTGCTGCAGTAGTGACTGTAGCCTCGGTGATTGTTTTTATGTTTTAAACATTAGCCTTTTCTAATTAAAGCATTTGTGTTTTCTTCTAACACAGACCCACTCCCTTCCCCCCGAAGACAGGATTGATCAAACGCACTCTAATTGCCGAGGTATGCATCACTCTTTGTCTATACTTGAACCCATAAACTTCAATTGGATTGGACCATGTCACCATGTGGTGTTTGTGTATCTATATCTCCAATTGGATTTAATCAGATTGTGATGTCCCCGTGCACCTGTTTGAGATTTTTCACAACAGCATGTCGCCTATTAATTTGAGTTCTTTCTGATCTTTCTTATGCAAGTTCTGGATTATATTGGTTACTTTATTATGCAATTGGATATGTAGCTGAATAAATAGCTAGCTTGAGTTGTACATGTTGCTATGTGGATATATAAGTGGTACAAATTCTGTTATTGAAGGATTAAGGTTTTGGGGTTTTT
The DNA here is from genome assembly GCA_963682095.1 of Potentilla sterilis. Classification (NCBI taxonomy): domain Eukaryota; kingdom Viridiplantae; phylum Streptophyta; class Magnoliopsida; order Rosales; family Rosaceae; genus Potentilla; species Potentilla sterilis. The sequence goes on along the minus strand of OY821755.1, from coordinate 30,522,429 downwards.
AGTTATGTTTAGGGCAGTGGTCTATAGATTGCGCTGTTAGCAGGTTGAAATAATGAAGTAATCAAGGAAGAACAGTGCATGATTTTGAGTCGTAGTGCAGAGTTTACCCATTCAAGTGTATATTGACTTGGAGTTGTGTGAGGTACCTGATTTTGCATATCTTCTGTTGTCACTTTAACTAATATTGAAATTTGTATGCATGTCGAACCAGAAGAAAGTGCTATTCTATGATCAGTATGATGCCTAAGTTTCTTTAGTAAAAGTAATAGTGAATGAGGGCTCATTGTATTACATCACCAAGAGCATCCGTTTGCTTCCAGTATCGAGTAGGGGTGTATGCGATCCCTTTTCCTTTTGACTTTTGTGATTGCAGTATTCATCGTTGGTGTTTGTTCGGTATATCAGTTTTACGGTTTTACCATATGTGCTAACAAGTAAAGTGGAGACTGGTGAACTTGTGCTTATTGAAGAATCTAGTTTGTGGTTAAGTAGCGAAAATTATTCCGTGTTTGACTCAAGCATGTGCTTGAGTCAAAAACTGAAATCTACACCACTACGGGTTTGACACGTGGACAAAAATAATTTAATGGAGTTAACGGGCGTCAGGCCGTTAAGGGTTCAGCGAGTGAGGGATGAGCTCCAGAAGAGGACAAATACTTGGTTCTTCTTCTTCGCGTCCTTTTCTTCCTGCCCAAACCGGGTGGCTGAGCCACCTCATCTCTCTTTCACGGGGCCTCAAAAACTCTCTACCATCACGGCACCACTCTTCTAAATCTCGCTGGAACTTTTTCTCTCCCCGAACTCCAGCATCACGACGCAATCGTAGATCTACAAGGTCCAGCGGCAGTTATTGTTATGTGAAGAAAGTCAAGAAACGGGTTGATAAAACCTGACGCTGAATCTATGTTTATGTTAATTGTTAGTTGCTCATCTCTAATTTGAATGAGATGTTAGATCTCTTGGTGTTGGTGAAGAGCATAAATTCATTGCGGGGTTCTTTGAAATGGAATTTTTCGAGTTTAATTATGAGGAATAAGACTATTGTGAATTTGTCATATGACATATATGATATTAAGAGCAGTGATATCAAACCGTGGTTTATGGTATCCCAGGTTCTGGAGGTTGAGGATGAACAGATAAGACCAGTATTGGTACATAAATATTTTTACAAGAAACAATCCAACTAGCTAGGTGTCTTGGCTAAGGCTTTAGGATAGCAATTTAGCAACCATGGTTCGAAGTTTCGAACCATCCTTCCCGCACCTTTTTCCAAATTTTAATACTTGGATTACTCCAATTGTTTAATCATAAAGCTTTGGAAATTCTGAAATTTTGATATTATTATAAACTATTACAAATAATTATTATTACAGTATATGAGTTCTTTTTTTTATGCCACGCGTTCATATTTCACTTTTCAATAATTTTGAATAAATTTTAAGTTTTCAAAAATTACTCATAAATAGCTTTGGTTTCCAAAAAATTTTCTGAAAATTATCATGTTCTCGCTACGAAGCGCTCTACCCGCTCGTGTAAAGATTGTGAGATATTTATCTCCCCATGACACGGCTGCCCTTAGGGAGGGAAAATGAAACAAGAGTTTACCAAGTTAATCGAGACTCAAAAGTTATTGAAGATATATGGTTTTTCTTCTATAGCTATATTTCATTATATCGATCATATCCTACGGTCTATTTTTCTAAATTTCATTCCCTCTGTATAGTTAGTTTGGAAACATATACATTTACCTATAACCTAGTGAATAGATCATACCACATTAATAGGCACATTGAGATTCACTTGTCTAAAATTGATAAAATGAAGCTATGACTGTGGGATGAAATCATGATAGTAACTTATTGTTATGGTAAAAATTTCACCTATTTTGGTCGATGTTTGGGTCTCGATCACGGGGTAAACCCTATATGTTCTCCTCCCTCCCTAAGGACAGCCGTGTCACCTAAAGATAAATTTTTCAAAATTTTATATGACTAGTTGACAAAGCGCATCACCGGGAGAACTTGGTAATTTTTGAGGTAATTTTTGAGGAATTTTTTGAGTACTTCAGTTATTTACAAAGATTTAAGGAAGATTGCCGAATTTTTTAAAAAACAACAAAAAGACAAAAACAGTGACATGTGGAGCATTTCTGGCCGTTTGTTTGTCCAATTTTACTTTTTCAAATGATTTACAACTTCAAATAATCCTGATAAATAGCTCGGGTGCTCGAAAAATTCATCAAAAATTACCATGCTCTTAGTACGACGCATTGTACATTCCCATGTAAAAATTTTAAAATATTTATCTTGCCCACAACTGTTCGTAGAAAGTAAGAATGAAACAAAGATTGACCAAGTGGATCGAGACTCAAATGTTATCGAAAATAGGTGATTTTTCTACTGTAGCCAAATTTTATTATATCAATATATCCTACGGTCGGTTTTTCAAAATTTCATTTTCTTTGTGTAGTTTATTTGGAAACATATACATTTACACATAACCTGTTATACAACATTAGTATGCACGTTGGAATTCACCTGCCTAAAATTGACAAAATGAAAATATGACTATCAGATGTGAGCATGATAGTAAAGTATTATTATGGTGAAAATTTCACGTAATTTGGTCGATGTTTTGGTCTCGATAACGAGATAAAATTAATTTGTCATCCTCCCTCCAGAGGGGCAGCCGTGTCGTCTAGCAATAAATTTTTCAAAATTTTTATATAGGTGGATAGAGCGCATCACCTTTACTATTTACAAAGAGTTTTGGAAGATTTGAGAATTTTTAAACATAATAAAAAGACAAAACAGTGACACGTGGTGCATTGCAAGCCGCGTGTTTGTCCAATTTTTCTTTTTCAAATTATTTACAACTTCATAAAATCTTGATAAATAGCTCGGGTACCTGAAAAATTTCTCGAAAATTACCACACTCTCAAAACGATGAGTTGTACGTTCAGATATTTATTTTCCCTTGGCACGGCTGTCCGTAGAGAGTATGAATGAAATAAAGCTTGACCGAGTGGATCGAGACTCAAACATAATCGAAAATAAGTGATTTATGTACCACAGTCATAATTCACTGTATCAATCATATCATACGGTCGGTTTTTCCAAATTGCATTCCATTTGTATAATTAATTTGGAAACATATACATTTATATATAACCTAATAAACTAGTTATACCACATTAGTAGGCACGTGTGGATTCACTTGCCTAAAATTGACAAAATGAAAATATGACCGTCAGATTTGTCCATGATAGTAAAATATTGTTATGGTGAAAAGTTCACCTATTTTTGTCGATATTTGGGTCTCGATCACAAGGTAGACCCCACGTTTCCTCCTCCTCCCTAAGGGCAGCCATGTCGCCCGAAAATAAAATTTTCAAAAATTTTATATGAGTGGACAGAGCGCATCAACATGAGGGCGTGATAATTTTTAGAGATTTTTTTTAGCAACCGAGCTATTTACTATGATTTTCGAAAGATTTATGAATGTTGAAAATAAATAAATAACCAAATATGTGTCATGTGGCGTGTTCCTGGCCACGCAATTTTCCACCACACAAAATTTCTGTTTTTTTTAATTAATTACTATATTTTCATAAGTTCAAAATTGCTTTATAAATATCTACGGTATCCGAAAAATTATCCGGAAATTGTCAGAGACTACTTGCAAAGTGTATTTTAATAATAGATTGTTAAATTATAGATTCACTAGCAAAAACAAATCAAGGAAATTTTATGAGGTCTTTAAACAATCATCGTAAACTTTGAAGTAACGTAATAAATAGTTCGGGTGTCGGAAAAATGTACCGAAAATTCTAACACACTCATCAAGTTGTGCCCTTTGTTATGATGTCGATCGATTAGATCTTTATAGTATTTGTAATAAGATCACCTTAATTGTCCACTAATATATCATAACATTTATATTAGGTTAGAAATAAAGTTACTAGATTATGAACCAACTACATGAAAGGAATGTCTAGACATTAATCAGACCGTCTGATGTGCTCCGTACATATATTTAGACAACCTGTAAAGATTTCGTCCACTTCGGATTCCGTTTGACCATCCGGACGTCATAAAAACCGAAAACACCATTAATATGCCCTAAGGGTGGATCTATCCCCGAGCTACGAAGGCCGAAACTTATTTACACCTTCTAAACCACGTAATTATGGGGACCTACGTTGTGCAGTCAGAATCCGGAAAACCAATTTACGAGAACCTCGGTCAATGCGGTTTTGTGATGGATTAATGACCTTTTTGGGTTGACCAGAGGCTCAGATGGGCAAACAGAGTCCTAATTGACTGAAATTATTACATGGTGCCTTAAAATATGTATCGATCACATCTGCCTGTCTGATTAACCATACCACGAACTAGAGTTGTTGATCATGAATTGTTTACTAATGTATCATAACATTTATACTAGGTTAGAAAAAAAAAGTAGTCACATTATAAACCGACTATTTGGAGGGAACGTCCACATATTAATCAGACCGCCCGATGTGTTCGGTACTTATATCTAGGCACCCAGTAAAAGTTTCAACCACTTTGGAACTCGTCTAACCGTCACAATCTCCGGTAAACCAAAAACATCACTAACATGTGCTAAGGGAGGACCCATGACCGGGATGCGAACGGCGAAACTGTTTACAATACCCAAACCACGTAATTTTTGTCACTGAGCATGTGCAGTCGAATCACAAAAACGCATTCAACAAGGCTACAGTCAATGAGATCTTCTCATTTAAAAATGCCTCTTTTTGGGTTGACCGGAAATTCGGAAGGTCAAATGAGGTCGTAATTTAACGAAAACTTGACGAGGTGTCTAAATATATATATAGATCACATCGTATGGTGTTGATCAACAATAATAGGAAACTTGGGTTGTCGATCACCAAAGTGTCTACTAATGTATCATAACTTTTATAATCGGTTTGAAAGCAAGTTGTTGCATTATGAAGCGACTGTATGGAGGAAACATCTCGTAAATAATCGGCACCAGCCGATGTGATTGGTACCTTTATTTAAAGACCATGTAAAAATTTCGTGCACTTCGGATCTCGTCTGACCGTCACAATCTCCGGTAAACCAAAAACATCACTAACATGTCCTAAGGGAGGAGCCATGACCGAGATGCGAACGGCGAAAGCCGTTTACATTTCCCAAACCACGTAATTTTTGTCACTGAGCGTGTGTGATCGAATTGCATAAACCCATTTAGCAAGGCCCCGGTCAATGGGGTTCTGTTATGTGAAAATGCCTCTTTTTGGGTTGACCGAAGGTTTGGAAGGTCAAACGAGGTCGTAATTGGATGAAAATTTGACGAGATCCCTATATATATATATATATATATATATATATATATCACATCGTATGGCGTCGATTGACCATACTCAAACCTTGGGTTGTCGATCACCAAATTGTTTACTAATGTATCATAACCTTTATAATATGTTTGAAAATAAGTTGTTGCATTATGAAGCGACTATATGGAGGAAACGTCTCATAAATAATTGGCACCGGCCGATGTGACTGATACCTTTATTTAGAGACCCTGAATAAATTTCGTGCACTTCGGACCTCGTCTAACCGTGAGAATCTTCAATAAACCAAAAATGCCACTAATATGTCCTAAGAGAGGACCCATGACCGGGATGCGAACGGCGAAAGCCGTTTACATCTCCCAAACCACGTAATTTTCCTCACTAAGTATGGGGGGTCGAATCGCAAAAACCTATTTAGCAAGGCTCCGGTCAATGGGGTTTTGTTTTTTAAAAATGCCTCTTTTTGGGTTGACCGGAAGTTCGGAAGCACAAACGAGGTCGTAATTTAACGAAAATTTGACGAGGTCTCTAAATATATATATAGATCACATCGTATGGTGTCGATTGACCATAATCGAAACTTGAGTTGTCGATCACCAAAGTGTCTACTAATGTATCATAACCTTTATAATATGTTTGAAAACAAGTTGTTGCATTATGAAGCGACTATATGGAAGAAACGTCTCCTAAATAATCGGCACAGGCCGATGTGATTGGTATCTTTATTTAGAGACCCTATATAAATTTCGTGCACTTCGGATCTCGTCTGACCGTCACAATCTCCGGTAAACCAAAAACATCACTAACATGTCTTAAGAGAGGACCCATGACCGGGATGCGAACGACGAAACCGTTTACATTTCATAAACCACGTAATTTTTATTACTGAGCGTGTACTTTCGAATCGCAAAAACTCATCTAGCAATCCAAAAATATGCATTTTTAAATAACAAGATCTCATTGACCGGAGCCTTGCTGAATGAGTTTTTGCTATTCGACTGCACATGCTCAGTGACAAAAATTACGTGGTTTGGAAATGTAAACGGCTTTTGCCGTTCGCATCCTGGTCATGGGTCCTCCCTTAGGACATGTTAGTGATGTTTTTGGTTTACCGGAGATTGTGACGGTCAGACCAGATCCGAAGTGCACGAAATTTATACAGGGTCTCTAAATAAAGATACCAATCACATCAGTCGGTGCCGATTATTTACGAGACGTTTTCTCCATATAGTTGCTTCATAATGCAACAACTTGCTTTCAAACCTATTATAAAGGTTATGATACATTAGTAGACACTTTGCTGATCGACAACTCAAGTTTCGATTATGGTCAATCGACACCATACGATGTGATCTATATATATATATTTAGTGACCTCGTCAAATTTTCGTTAAATTATGACCTCGTTTGACTTTCCGAATTTCCAGTCAACCCAAAAAGAGGCATTTTTGAAAAACAAAACCCCATTGACCGGAGCCTTGCTAAATAGGTTTTTACGATTCGATCGCACACGCTCAGTGACAAAAATTAAGTGGTTTGGGAAATGTAAACGGCTTTCGCCGTTCGCATCCCGGTCATGGGTCCTCTCTTAAGACATGTTAGTGATGTTTTTGGTTTACCGGAGATTGTGACGGTCAGACGAGATCCGAAGTGCACGAAATTTATACAGGGTCTCTAAATAAAGATACCAATCACATCGCCCGGTGCCGATTATTTAGGAGACGTTTCTTCTATATAGTCGCTTCATAATGCAACAACTTGTTTTCAAACATATTATAAAGGTTATGATACATTAGTAGACACTTTGTTGATCGACAACTCAAGTTTCGATTATGGTCAATCGACACCATACGATGTGATCTATATATATATTTAGAGACCTCGTCAAATTTTCGTTAAATTACGACCTCGTTTGACCTCCCGAACTTCCGGTCAACCCAAAAAGACGCATTTTTAAAAAACAAAACCCCATTGACCGGAGCCTTGCTAAATGAGTTTTTACGATTTGACCGCACACTCTCAGTGACAAAAATTACGTGGTTTGGGAAATGTAAACGGCTTTCGCCGTTCGCATCCCGGTCATGGGTCCTCCCTTAGGACATGTTAGTGATGTTTTTGGTTTACCGGATATTGTAACGGTCAGACAAGATCCAAAGTGGTTGAAATTTTTACTGGGTGCCTAGATATATATACCGAACACATCGAGTGGTCTGATTAATATGTGGACGTTCCCTCCAAATAGTCGGTTTATAATGTGTCTTCTTTATTTCTAACCTATCTAGAGGATTCATATTGCAAATACTATAAATATCTAATTAAGAGACTTTATAATAAAGTAAACAACATGAGTAGTACGTGGGAATTTTCAGTACATTTTTCAGAGACCAGAACTATTTATTATGAATTTTATAAAGTATGCGGCGATTGTATAATTACTTTGTAAAATTTTCTTAATTTTTTATTTTTTGTAATTTTATAATTTATCAATCTAGTAGTGAAGTACCTTTGCGAGTAGTCTACGAGAATTTTTGGAAAATTTTTCAGACGCCAGAGCTATTTATTAAGGAATTTTGAAATTTTGAAAATATAGTAATTCATATGAATAGGTAAAAACTTTATGAGGTGGGAGAATTCATGGCTAGAAACGCGTCACGTGACACTGATTTGTCTTTTTATTATTTTTTCAAATTCAGCAATCTTTCATAAATTTTTGTAAATAGCTTGGGTACTCAAAAAATTACCACGGTGATATGCTCTGTCCACCCATATAAATATTTTAAAATTTTTATCTTTGGGCGACATAGCTTCCCTAATAGAAGGAGGATGACACATGGGTATATCTCGTGACCAAGACCCAAACATCGACAAAAAAAATGGTGAAAGTTTTACCATAATGATAGTTTACCACCGTGAACAAATTCAGCGGTCAAATTTTCATTTTATCAATTTTATGCAAGTGAATCCCAACGTGTCTACTAATGTGGTATAATTTGTTTATTAGGTTATATGTGAATGTATGTCTTTCTAAAACAACTATATTGAGGAAATAAAATTTGAAAAAATTGACCGCAAGATGGGATCATTATAATAAAATATAACTATGACATAAAATTCACATATTTATTGTGACGTTTAGATCTCGATCAAAGATGTCAACTGTATGAAACCTTTTATCTCTTTAAGGATAACCATGTCACGACGATATAAGTATCTCAACATTTTTACATGGGAGGATTGAACACATCAATGTGAGAGTGTATGAATTTTTCAGAAATTTTTTGAACAACCAAACTATTTATTTAAGATTTTCAGAAGATTTCATAATTAAAAAAATAATTTAAAGTGTGATTTATGTAATTTAAACCGTACAATTTAACCACTAACTTATATAGAATAAGGTGATATTAAACTACATATCACCATAAATGCGGAAGTATTCGCAGAATATTTTTCCAATACTCGGTTTTGTTTTTACGAATTAACAAAAATTTTACAAGTTTTAAATCATTTTTAGGTTTTTACTTAAATTAGTTTTACGCTTTAAATCCTTAGCCATTAGATCTTTACCGACTTTCCTGAGCCGTTGGTTTTTCCCTTTAAAACCCACAAGCCACCTGGCATTTTTCATTCTCACTTCTTCCTCAGTCCGACAGCACACCACCTCTTTCTCCCCTCTTTCGTTCTCGCTCTCTCTCTCTCTCTCTCTGTCTCTCTCTCTACTTAAATTAGTTTTACGCTTTAAATCCTTAGCCATTAGATCTTCACCGACTTTCCTGAGCCGTTGGTTTTTCCCTTTAAAACCCACAAGCCACCTGGCATTTTTCATTCTCACTTCTTCCTCAGTCCGACAGCACACCACCTCTTTCTCCCCTCTTTCGTTCTCGCTCTCTCTCTCTCTCTCTCTCTCTCTCTCTCTCTCTCTCTCTCTCTCTCTCTCTCTCTCTCTCTCTCTCTCTCTCTCTCTCTCCACCGAAACCTAGCGGACTTTCTCCTCTGCACAGCGCCCCAAACCCGATAGGAGGACTCCGATCTGCTTCACCTCTTCTTTAGGTGCTGAAATTCCACCACCACTTGAAGAAGTAGTAGCTCCATCAGTACCTCCTCATTAGTAGCTTCATCGAACCCGTAGCAAACCATCACCAGCCTCATCGAGGGCCGCCCTGATTCCAATAGCAAATCCATCATCCCTCAGTTTTTATCGATGATCGTTGCCGTCGTTGAACATTCTTCCCATCCTCCTCCAAGGTCACTGCAGCGGTTACGAGGGTGTAATAGAGATGAGGTGGCTGGTGGGGTTAATTTGGTGGGAAGGGGAGGCCGGGAGCGGGCGCAACAGAAAGAAAAGGACAGAAGAACTTGTCGTCTTGTGGTGGCGTAGATTTTGGTTTGAGTCAAGCCTTCAAGGGCTTCGGCTGCGACATCTCCGCCGCCACCTCCCTCATCCTTTCCTCAGCCGCCGAGATCGATAAGGCGACGCTCTTCGACTTCGACCTCACCCTTCCGATTCAGGCCGGTGTGATGGGTTTTCATGGGGATAATAAGATGACCCAGATAATTAAAGAATGATTAGAGGGAGATGAGAGAGACTAGTTACAATTAGAGGTAGATGAGAGAAGATAAAGGAAAGGGAAAAAGAGGCTGTGCATTAACAGCGCGTGCAAAGCCAACCCCTGCCGTTTTAACAGTTTTTTGACTCAAGCATGTGCTTGAGACAAGCACCGAATAAGCTCTCGTTAAGTAGTGATATACATGAAGAAAACTAATAAGCAAAAAGTAATTAGTAAATTTTGTAATAGAAGAAGTTGCCCGAGTTAAAATACACGGCTTCTTGCATCTCAAAACTTGCACTGAATTTGAGATTTTGAGTCGTATTGCAAAGTTTTCCCATTAAATTGCATTGTTTATTGACTATGAGTTGTGTTGGCTACTTGATTTGGCATATCTTCTGTTTCCACCTGAACAAATATAGAATATCATCTGTTTACCAGTAGAAAATACTAATTTTATGTGCCTGAGTTTGTATAGTAGCTATTATTTTGAATGACGCCTCATTTTAATACATTAACGAATTCCATCTTAATTGCACTAAACTACAAGCCCATGTCTGAAAGTGATCTGATTTATTGAAATTTCCACCAGTAGACTTCCACAGTTTCTACCTTGCATTTCCAGAATTTTTTTTTTGTTCCATTTATCTATTTTTTGTTTTTTCCAGAATACCACAGGTATAGGATTGTGTTAAAAATGATCAACTTAATAAACCAGTAGTCCAATATTATCAGTTTACAAAGAGATGTTGATGTGGTGTTTATGCATGCAGTGGCTTCCTTGATACACAGAACTCCAGAGGTGAAGACCGGCACTGTTAAGGATTGTGAATGGTACAATAACACTTGTCATTCACAAACAGTTTTCTACGTTCGAAGAAGCAGCCAAGGGTCACAGGCTTAAGAAAGCAATCTAATCGGACTTGCTTCACCGTACCCTTGATGGAACAAAATTAAAATTTGATGTTTTGTTGTCCAGTTAGTGCAGTAGTATTAACAAGAACCGTTTAAATTCAGTCATAGCTGTTGTCCTATTAAATTGAAGATATGATCTGAATCTGATGTGTTATGGAAATTAGGAATTGAACATGGTTTTACATGAAATGATGTTTTCTTAATTAGTCGGGTCATTTACTGGCACTTTGATCTAAAGCCTTGTGAATATTAAAAGCTGCATATTTGTTGCTGCGACGAGCCAACAATTTTTTTTAGGGGTTTTTATAATTTAGGGCATTTGAAGGCCTAAAATTATAAAAAAGGCCTTAACTTTGTGCTGATCATAAAAAAAGACATTGTTTAACAAATAACCAAAAAATATGATATAACTACGAAATATGTCATTATAACGGTTTTAGAATTGATCTGTTACTGAAAACGAAGTGGTTAGATTATGACATCCGCCAGGCCAACATCCTCGCCGCCCGCATAGTCGCCGACGCGAGTATAAATAGCGAAGCTTGGGAGGCTTTACGTGATCGATTCTGTTTCAGAGAGAGAGAGAGAGAGAGAGAGAGAGAGAGAGACGCAGTGAGCTAGATAGAGAGACAAAATGGCAAAGAGAAAGCAGCGAACCGGAGCGGTTCAGCCTCAGCCTCTGAAGACGCAGAAGCGTATGCGCAGAGCTAAGCCGATTTTCTCCTGTAGCTCTCCTCGTTTCACTTCTTCTGGCCCAGCCTTCACCTGGTGAGATCTCTCTCTCTCTCTCTCTCTGTTTGAATTTGAATTTTGGAGAACCGGTTTGAATTCATGGAGAGAGAGAGAGACAAAATGGCAAAGAGAAAGCAGCGAACCGGAGCGGTTCAGCCTCAGCCTCTGAAGACGCAGAAGCGTATGCGCAGAGCTAAGCCGATTTTCTCCTGTAGCTCTCCTCGTTTCACTTCTTCTGGCCCAGCCTTCACCTGGTGAGATCTCTCTCTCTCTCTCTCTCTGTTTGAATTTGAATTTTGGAGAACCGGTTTGAATTCATGGATTTAGATTTTGTATGTGTGTGTGGTTTTGCTTGTGATTTGAATTTTGAGCTTGAATCTGTGTTTTCTGTGTGAATTTGCTTGAGAAATGAAGGAAATCTGAAGAATCGGAGCTTCGATTTGAATTTTCTGAACTTCGTTTGAATTTCGAAGCTGAATCACGAGCTTCGTGTGAATTTTGATCTTCGAGCTTGAGCTCGATCTGGATTTTGATCTTGTATCTCTGTGTAGATTTTGTTAACGCGGATCTGAGGTTGTTTACCGATTTGGTAATGTTATTTTGTGCTGTTATTGCTTGAAATTAGTATGGTGGGTGTGCATTGCTGTTTAATAAGGGTAGGGTGGTGATAGCAGTGGAGTTTTGGATCAAGTTATGAGTTTTATATGGTTTTAGTTAGTTATGCAATAGCTTCTGCTGCTAGAGTTTGATTAATTTGATAGAGCTGTTTGGTATTAGTATCAGTTTTTTTGCTTCTGGTCAGATGACAAAGAAGTTGGGTTGCTGTCTTTGCTCTATGTAAATGCTGAAATCCAATTGCATTTCATTCTAGGCTGATTTGGTCTCTAGTACTGGTGACTTTCTTTTCCTTGTGGCTTTTTCTGTTTACAGCTCTTGGTTGAACTTGTGAGTGCCTATAGGTATGAAGGACCAAAGGTTAAAAATGACACTACAAAATCTAAAGCCCAAACACTGTGTCATGCCATTAAGAATGCATATAACACTAGCCCCATCGAAGATGATGAGGTGATTATGATACTATCAACAAGGAGCAAGGTTCATCTCCAAGAAGTATATAAACACTACAAGGAGATTTCTGGCCACAACATTGATGAGGTATGTATGACTGACAGGACCCGCCCTGGACTTCACCCTGAAATCCGGATAAGATCCTGCGGAGACCACATTAAGATTAACTCTATCGATAAATCGATAAGTCAATCTTAATATGGACAACCCTAAAACCTGCAACAACTAAAACACTTCTATATTCCAGTTCCAACCGTAACACCTGGAGCCACCTGCTCCCCAAATCACAACAACCGCCACAATAAACCCAAAATCAAACTCAATTTATACTCAATTGACTCACAAGTAATCAGAGCAATCTAAAACAATGAACTGGAATTATAAATGGAAATAGAACAAGAAAATAGAATAATAAGGGATCACGAATCCCACCTAGCGGAAGCGACTTTGATGATAGCTATGCCTCGACTCCGAGTACTCTTGACCTCTGACCATTACTCTGCACACTGGGCGATTTAAACCGAAGGGGAAAGTAATTTAAAAACGTTAGAGTGAGTGGATAAAAATAATATCGTATAATACCTTATATAAAAATATTATATTACTTTCCCAATATTTTATAATTGAAAGCCACTATGCATGCATTTTCGTAAAACGTCCCACGTTTAAGAAAATCATAATAATTAATCAGCCCCGCTGATATCTCAAATACACAAATAATATTTTGTTTATACTTTCAAAATAAATACTTTGAAAATCAAATAGTAACATACCACGACAAATCCCATTGGCCGAATCCCAAATCATTTTGTAGTAAAAACCCAGCCCCACTGGTATATCGAATAATCAAATAAAATATAACTAGACCAATCCCATTGGCCCATTCCCAAATATTCTTGTAATTAAAAATCCAGCCCCGCTGGTTCGGGAATTTATTAAATAAATGAAAGTCGAAAATATTCCCGAAACCCAATTAATATAATATCCTGACCAATCCCATTGGTCATATCATATAATAAAACAGGGGAACGTCACTACCACCATTTAATGAGGAGCCTCCAAGGCTAAGGGTCAGAGTCTCTCTTCTCCAAGACTCTAGAGCATCCCACGCTACCTGTACACGTTGACCACCGAGCGTGAATCTGACCTATGTGGTCAAGTCGTCACCTCGCATGGGGTCAGGCGACTAAGCTAGCTAGCATCAATATATATCTGGACCCTGATATGGTGAAAATCCGAAAACAAAACCGAAAGCATGCTTCCCCTTATATATTATAATCAGTACGGTCCCCGACCGCACATCTGAGGCTTATAAATATAATAAAATAGAATCATAGTCTCAAAAGAACATATAAATATAAATCCAACATGTATAAATAATACATGTCGTAAAAATAATATCGACAAGAATATATAATGTCGACATGTCTCATATGTCAAAATCATAAATAATGAAATAATAAAATCCCCGGAAATGTCATTTCCGGTCTTTTAAATATAAAATACAATAAAAACAATTAAGTATTATTTATCAAATCATACTACTTCCGGAAATCTCATTTCCGATTAAAATACGTACTACTAAAATAGTAATAGTAGTAAATGTATAACCCCAAAACCATATATTCCTTTAAATATTAACTGAACAAAATATCATAAATATCTTAGGAATAATCATACTTCAGAAATTATTGTTATCAAATAAACTACATTTTATTAAATTAGTTATGCATGCATTTATTTAAAATAAAAATCCACTAACTGTACAGCCGAGCGTGCCGAAATCCGCGCTCTCGTCCCGTCGAGTAACTTCCCGATCTGTAATACAGACGTATTTAAAAGATATCTCAAAACTCGAAATTTGATTATAAAGTGAAATTTACGACGTCCTCACTCGTCGGAATAACCCCGTTTAAATTATTGTTATCGGTATTGGAATTACGTCTCACATACCGAATCAATTTACGTCTCCAAATTACTCAGAACACTCATCCCGAGTCCGATCCATTCTTTTACTTATTATTTCGTCGTAAAACCCTTATAATAAGCTATTAACCTTTTTACGGTAAGTCAACAGTAAAAACTACTGGTCAAACAGTAATTTGGAAAGTCAACAGTAAATGGTTAAAGTCAGAATTACTATTTACCAATTACTTTTATTATTTACCTTTTTACTTTTACTATTTATTGTTTCACTGTTCACTGTTCACCTTTTACCGTTTTATCTTTTTACTTTTTTACCGGTTTACTGTTCATCTTCTTCCTCACGCCGCCGGCAGTCGCAGCACCGTACCGCCGCCACGCCGCCGGCAGCCGCCACTACTATGACCAAAAACACCCCCAAACACCTCAAAATCAACCCAACTTGACTAACACTACCTCAGGGTTTCAATTCCGCCACTTCTTCCGTCAAAATCAACCTCAGCCGCCGCCTACGGCGGCAACAACTCCAAAACCCAAAATTTCATCAAAATCCAACCAATCACACATCAAGCTACACTTAAACGACTCAAAACAGCTTCCTAAGCTCGAATTCAACCTCCAAATTCATCAAAAACATTAAAATCACAACCTCCACCGATTTCACCAAAAACCCTAGAAATTTAAATTCTAAAATTCTCCTTACCCGAATTGAATTGGTTGAATTCCTTTGGTGGAGTGATTGTGTGGGTCGAGACCTTGCTTTTCCCCCAAGGATCGGGCCACGAGGTGGCCGGAAAGAGGAGCTCCGGTTCGACACAGTCGAACCTTGCTCGGCTTCGCCCGGCCAAACGGCGGCGTTCCACGCCGCGCCGCTGCCACAGACTTGAAAAGGAGGAGGAGACGAAGCGGACGAGACCAGCGGCGGGCCGAGGGGTGGCCAGACGGCGGAGCTAGGTGGAGGTCGGTGGGGGTCGGGGTCGAGCGCAGGGAGAGAGGAGGAGAAAAGGGAAGAAAAGAAAAAGAAGAAAAAGAAAGAAAAGAAAGTTTCCCTTTTGAGAAATTTCATTTCCCGCTATTTATACTTGTTCAAAAACGGCAAATTTCTGATTTTTACGTCGTAACTTTTTCATACGAATTCCAAATTAAACTTGCCACATGTCCACGAACTCGTTTCAACGTCTTCTACCTCCTCGAGCAATAAAATTATCGGTTTAGTCAACTTATAAAAAAAATCACCCATTAGAATTTTCGAATCGTAAAAAAAATTACCGGAACGTAAAAATAAAAGATAAAACTGTCAAAAGTAACTCGAGATTCGGGTCGTATCAATGACAATACAAAATGAATTTGAGCTGCAAAACATTATATTCTGGACTCTAGTCTTTATACAGTTGCTTGCATTTTAGAGTGACAATGTTGAGCTTATAGGCATTGATTCCTAATGACGAGTGCTTTGTTTAGGATCTTGATGCTAATTTGAGGTTGAAGGAAACGGTACAATGCCTATGTACTCCTCAGACATATTTCAGCAAGATAAGGCAAAACTGCAATCAGATTACATAGCATATAAACATTCTCATGTCATCCGGATATCTGGCCATTTTGGATGACATTCTTCAATTCTTTTCCTCAGGTGTTGGAACTGTCTTTGAGGAATGATGTGGATAAGAACACCAAAAAGGGTCTGAGTAGAGTAATTGTGACCAGAGCTGACACAAATATGAAACTTATCAAAGAGGAGTACCAGAACCTATATGGAGTTTCTCTATCCAACAGAATTGAAGAGACAGCTAATGGGAACTATAAAGATTTCTTGCTTACCCTGGTTGCAAGGACTTAGAATTTGGGAATTGTTGGGATTATTTGAAATTCTAAGAGGTTTTAATCTTTCCGATTGTTTGTCTTTCATGGCTGCTAGTGTTCTTCTTTTGTACCCATTATTACTTGTTTTAGCATTAAGAGAAACTTCAATAAATCAATACATGAGTGAGTGATTTTACCATTTAAAGGAGCTAGCTAGACTTATTAAGATAGTAACTATCTGAGTAACCATCAAAGTAACTATCCAAGTAACAAGTAACTATCCAAGTAGTTACTAAGATAATTACTTGTTACTAGAATAGTTACAAAGTTGATAGTTACTGAGATAATTACTAAGGTAGTTACACAGATAGTTACAAAGTTGATAGTTATTAAGATAGTTACTAAGGTAGTTACACAGATAGTTACAAAATTGATAGTTACTAAGGTAGTTACACAGAATATGTACAAGGATAATAGTTACTATGGTAGTTATACAGATAGTTACAAAATTGATAGTTACTAAGATAGTTACACACATAGTTACTAAGGTAGTTACACAGAATAGGTACAAGGATGATAGTTATTAAGGTAATTATACAGATAGTTACTAAGGTAGTTACTAACATAGTTACAAAGAATAGTTTACTCAGATAATAGCTACTAAGATAGTTACACCATTAGTTACAAAATTAATAGTTACTAAGATAGATACTAAGATAGTAACACAGATAGTTACTAAATTGATAATTACTAAGATAGATACTAAGGTAGTTACACAGATAGTTACAAAATTGATAGTTACTAAGATAGTTACTAACATAGTTACAAAGAATAGTTTACTCAGATGATAGTTACTAAGGTAGTAATACAGATAGTTACAAAAAATAGATAGTTACTAAGGTAGTTACACAGATAGTTACAAAATTGATAGTTACTAACCTAGTTACACAAAATAATTTACTCAGATGATAGTTACTAAGATAGTTATTAAGGTAGTTACACATAATAGGTACAATGATGATAGGTACTAAGGTAGCTACACATAATATGTACAAGGATGATACTTACTAAGGTAGTTATACAGATAGTTACAAAGTTGATAGTTACTAACATAGTTACAAAGAATAGTTTACTCAGATGATAGTTATTAAGGTAGTTACACATAATAGTTTACTCAGAATATAGTTACACAGATAGTTACAAAATTGATAGTTATTAAGATAGTTATTAATAAAGTTACACAGAATAGTTTACTCAGATGATAGTTACTAAGGTAGCTACACAGAATAGGTATAAGGATGATAGTTACTTGTTACTATATAAGTAACTATTCAAGTAACTATCGGAGTAACTATCCAAGTAACTATCGAAGTAACTATTCAAGTAACAAGTAACTATTTAAGTAACTATCCAAGTAACTATCGGAGTAACTATTTTACTAACTATCAAAGTAACTGTCCAAGTAACAAGTAACTATCGAAGTAACTATATTAGTAACTATCAAAGTAACTATCGAACCAACAATGAAAAATGCAGGCTACAATGCAGCGTGCCGCTGCACCGCACCACGGCAGCGTAAATATCAAAGTAACATTTTCTGTAACTATTTTACTAACTATCTAACTAACTATCTTACTATCTTACTAACTATCTAACTAACTATCATCTTAATAACTATCATTTTAGTAACTATCTTACTATTTTACTAACTATCTAACTAACTATCATCTTAACAACTATCTTACTAACTATCTAATTAACTATCATCTTAGTAACTATTGCACTAATTATGCTAGTAACTATCAAAGTAACAATTTTGTTTGTTCAAAAGATGAGAACTATCCAAGTAACTATCACAGTAACTATGAAAAATCAAAAAAATGCATGACAGAAAAGCAAGAGCTTAAAAATCGAAAGCAACCGAACCAACAGTGAAACCGCACCACGGTAGCGTAAATATCAAAGTAACATTTTCTATAACTATCTTACTAACTATCTAACTAACTATCATCTTAATAACCTTCTTACTAACTCTTACTAACTATCTTACTAACTATCTATGAAACTATCATCTTAGTAATGAGCTGGTTTTTCAGTCATATAATTTGAATCGACAACGTGTCCTTATTATGCCTAATTGAATCGACACAATTCCAATCATATATAATTTATCAGCACTAATGAACTGGTTTTTCAGTCTCTCAAGTCTATCAGTGGTGCTCTTCTTTGGTTTCTCTCTTCGATCAGTGCTCTTCTTAGAAACTTCGTAAACATCAGTACTCTTCCGAGGCTGCTCAAACTGGTCTGTGCTTCTCCTAGAATTGTATCTTTGGGAAGGAGACTTCTCGGGATAAAGCTCTAAATCACAGTGGTTGCCTCCTTTAAGCCACATCGGTTCATACTTCTCTCTACATAGCTCCCACAGTTGCTTGTCCTGAGAGCAATCAACTACTTCATCTGCAGTTCCTTACAAGAATATACATAATGGCTTAAAATTCTGTGAGGAATAGTTTCTACATATTTGGTATTTTACAACGACTAATGGACTAAATAGATACGTATTCTTAAATGGCCAAATTTAGAATTGCTAAAGTTCAAAATGAACCACTTCAATATGAAGAGGCAGATCAGCTTGGTATCTTTATATTTTTGTTATGTTATACCACAAGAGGATCAAAGAAGAACACTCACTTCAATTTGGATGTGAACTGATGACAAATGCAATTAAAAAAACTGGAGTAAAATTACTTACATGAATGATGAGAACAGGACAACTAACCAGTGGAATTTTATCAATATTCTGCACACAAATACAATTACATTAAAGTCATGACCTTGCCAATAAAGTATGAGATAGAGAAGCGGTACCTTATAAATGTCGAACCAGTATGTGCGCTTTACAGGGTACATGACTCTTAAACCAGATAGTATGGGACTGTGCAGGACAACAGCTCTTAACTGAGGCAGCCGAGCAGCAAGATCCAAAGTCGGGCCACTTCCAACTGATTGACCATAGAGAATGATGTCTTCCTGCTTAGTACTATAGCTTTCTTCAAGACATTTATATGCAGCTTCAATATCTGCGTATGTGTTCTGCTCACTTGCCTGGAACAGAAAAACAAGATATGAGCCTTCCACGATACATTGTGATCAAACAACAAGCATCTAATGAATAGTTCTAAATTCAATAGAAAAGATAAATGCTCAAATCTCCAACTAACCTTTCCAGATGATTGCCCATACCCTGAATAGTCATACCTGCAGAAACATTACAGATGCATGTAAGTCCCTATTTTTCAGTAGTCAGAAATGTAATACGGAGTTAAATGGAGATAACATCTATCCATAGGCATGGAAAAACATTAATCAGCATGAAGACCACATAACCTATTGAGCTCCAGGCACAAATTTGGTGAACAATAAATGGCTAATCCACATAAAGAAATGAGCTACCAATCATTATGATTTTCAAACCACTGTCTGAACACCCAAAGAAGCTGGTGACTAAGCAACTAAATTTCAGTGCAGCTCAAATTAAACATAGATCACTGGACTAAAACTCATCAACATAACTAATTCTAGTGGAATTTTATCAATATTCTGTACACAAATTCAATTACATTAAAGTCATGACCTTGCCAATCAAGTAGGAGATGGAGAAGCATTGTGTTACCTGATAAACCCGTCTCCGGTGGTGGTGCCAAGCTCAAAGCCACTATTTTAGCCTGAACCGGTGTGGCTTCTTCACTCCTCCGGTCGCCGGAGTCGACTTCCGGGCAGCCTTGGTTGCCAGCTGCTTCCTCGAAGCCTTTCCTCCGGTGGATTTCCGAGCGGTGATGACCTAGCTCTAATTCTCTCTTTGATTTCAAAAATCGAAGCAAAATCAGAGCCATTGTTTCAATCTCAAATTCAATTCTAAGAAAATTTGAGCTAGGTTACTTGCTGACAGCGGAACGGAGGAGGCTCTGGAGGTAACTACACCGTGAGAACTTGAAACCTGGAATGAGCTCCACTGTCACGGCAGCTGCACCAATGACGTGGCGGCGCTCGAGGACGGCGACGGAGAGTTCGAAGCGTTCGAGGTACGCGGCTGTGGTGAGGCCTAGGCCGTTGTAGCCACCTCCGATGACCAGCGCGTACAGTCTTCAAGTCCGATCTGGTTCAGAGAGAGAGAGAGAGAGAGAGAGAGAGAGAGAGAGAGAACTTCGAGCTCTACCTTCTTCCTCGCCATCGACGACTTGGCCGGCATAAAAGAGCACGGCGGTAATGAGGAATTGCAGATCGACGGCAGTGACAGAGAGAGAGAAAGAGAGAGAGAGAGAGAGAGGCTGCACTAAGAAGAAGAAAAAGAAAACGGAGCTCGGGAAGAAAAAGAAAACGGAGCTCGGAGAGGGAAAGTAAACAGAACGGGAAAAGAAATTTGATACAAAGGGTAATATCGTCCCTTTAAAAACCAAAAACAACCCCTTTTTATTATTTAGTGAAATTGAATGGAGCTTTTTATGATAAACATATTAAACCCATGTCTTTATTTATAAAGTGAAAAAGAAGGGGCTTTTTTTCTAATTTTCAAAAGTAGATAGCCATTTTTTCTAAATTTTGGTTAATGTTCTAGGAGAAATAGATGATAGGAAAACTGTGTCTTTATTGATTGATAAGGAGGCATTTATATATGCATTACATCAAGTATCCCTGGTAATCAGGGATTCCATATCTAATAAAAAATCTAGACTACTAGCCTTATCAGAACAAGACACACTACGGAAGTCACAGAATTAACCTTCCTTGAACACTTCCCCTTGTGTCGCTTCCTCAATGGTGCATGAATTGTTGCCTCGTTAAAACCTTTGCTAGCAAACAAAAACCTCTTGGGCAAAAATAAAAGCATGGTCTAAAGGAATAGAGTACAACGCACTAACTACAAGTATGTGAGACATGCATAAATAGACTCCCCCTGAAGTCTAGACGAGAACTCACCCTGATGGTCAATCAGTCTTTGACTTCGGATAAGCGACACATACCAATGTACTTTACATGCTTCACAAATGTAGATTTGGGTAGAGACTTGGTGAACAGATCAGCTGCATTATCTTCTGAGCTGACTTGTTTCACTTGGATATTCAAAGTCTCTTACTGCTGCTGATTGTAGAAGAACTTAGGCGAAATGTGTTTAGTGTTGTCACCCTTGATGTATCCCAACACTACCAGATCGGACAGAATAGCCGACGAAAAAAATTTCGTCTACTATTCAAAATTTTCGTCGGGTATTCCTTCTATCGACGAAAATTTCGTCGGCTATTATTCGTCGATAAAACGGCGTCGGTAATAACGAAAGCCGACGACAATAACGAAATTGTCGGCCATTTTCACATATGCCCGACGAAATAACGAAATCGTCGGCCATTATCACCGACGAAAATACATTTCGTCGACCAAACCTTGGCATAATGCCCGACGAAATTCGTCGGATATTATCACATATGGCCAACGATATCGTAAAATATAGCCGACGATCTCTTCTGTTTCGTCGGTTATTTGTTCTGAAATATAGCCGACGACATGAAGATTTCGTCGGAATATATTAATATTTTAAGAGACATTAATTAGTTATAGCCGACGAAACTGTCGCTATTTAACATTGACCACCGACGAAATAATGTCATTTTCGTCGATTATAGCAGTTATAGCTAACGAAAATTGGTAAAAATCGTCGGCTATAGTAGTGATAGCCGACGAAATAATTTCAATATCGTCAGCTGTTCTTACATTTTGGGGAAAAAAAATTAAATTAATTTTTAATTACCATTCCAAGCAACCTGCAATTCACAATGACAATCCAACAACAAACCCGTTTTTCATTAATTATTTAATTTGTTCCATCCCTAAACCCTAAACCCTAATCCTGGCCACCATCCTGCTGTCCATCATGCTCGTCATCCTGCTGAATGAACTCGGGAGCTCTCGGCATTCGAGGTTCATCTAACAGCTCAAACGGGGACGGGGGTTCAAGACCTTGTTGTTGTGCCGCGAAAATAGCATACCACCAGTCTTGTTGGCCGGTGTAGTTCTGTCGCCGAATTCTCTCGCATTCAGCATGCCAACGCTCCATTTCCATATGATACTGCTGTGTTTTCTGGAACTGGACCGCCAATCTTGCATTTTCTTCTGCCAATTTCTGCATTTCCCCCTTCATCTGTTGGGTGTCCCCGCCTCCCCTCTTTTGAGCTCCCTTAGTGGTCTTCAGGACCCCTATTCCAGAACTTCCCAAACCCCAGCAGTAGTAGTCGTTTGACCGTTTTGGGAAGGCTGCGTCGAATATCCTCGCTGCAGTTTGGACATTCGATCGGTCGACCTGGCTCAGGGCTTCTTGCAGATCTTCCTCTGAAATGTTCGGTTGTGTCTCCCAAACTACTTCCTGCAACACTTCTTCTTCGGCCCGGTTCACCCTCTCCTAATTGAACGGGAAAGAAAAAAAAAATTAATATTCTAACAAATATATAATTAAGTAAAATTAATAATTAAAATTTTAAAATCGTAATCAACGACTTACAAGCTCTTCTGTCGCTAATGGATAAGCCTTCTTGAACGTCTCTACGTATGGGTTACTTAAAGGATGATCTCTAAGCGCCTCCTCCTGATATTGTGAAAATGGCCTAGAACCACCATGATGGGGGGTTGTGTTACGGCGGCGGTTCGCAGAGTTTATCCGAGACCGTTCCTTCAAACAAATAATAAAATATTAGAAAAATGCATCAAAAAATATTAGTGTAATAATTATAAAATAATTAAACTAATAATTAAAATATTAACAAAATAAACATTTATAGTTAAGTTTAGTATTTAAGTGCATAACTGGGTTGTTGAATTCTACTGTCTTCAACCAACGCCACTCGTACTCCCTGAACATGAACTCTCTTGGAGTACCCATACGACCATATTTGTCGTATTCGGTAAAGTGGGTACGGAACTCGTTCTTCCACTCTTTGAACCTACGGAAAAAACAAAAGTGCATTAGAAATATAATTAATATCATAAAATATTTCAAATTATAAGATGAGGAATTTCCAACGTACCTCGAGTTCTGCATCGCGTACGCCCAAGCCTGCTTGTGTTCGGCAATCTCGAAGTATGCCTGAAAGATAATATTTTATTAGTTTTAAAATTATAACAATACCGAAAATTATTAAATATTACGATAAAGAAATTAAGTTTTTTAAATTACTCACCGACGTCGCGTTGTTGACCTCCCCCTTGATCTCTTCCGGCATATCACCCCACCGTGTCGACAACATAGGGACTCTATCCCTAATTAGTGCTCCCACGCAACCCGCGTAATCGCGGCTTTTTTTCCCCTTAACATCCTGATTAGGGGGTTCGTTGATCTGGATCCTCCCACTGGTCTCAACACTTTTCCAGAGCGTATCAAAGCATATGACACCTCTCGTATTCCTACTTGAACTGCTAGCGGCGGTCCATATCACATAAACGACGATTGGTTAATAAAATTAAATATTAGTGTGTTAATTTTAATAAAACATTTAATTAATAAAATCAAATGTTACCTGAACTCGATGACCATTGTTGACAGTAGCCACAGAGGGGCTACAGCAGGCCCTCAGACCAGCAGCCAGTGCACCCAAGGCCGGCCTAGATCCCGGAGCAGGACCACCAGCACCCGGACCCGAGGTCCAGCAGTCTACCTTGTGGCCAGGGGCCCGGGGACGCCAGCATGCTAAAGAGATCACCAGAGCTGCCCTTTGGTGTGCAAACAGAAGGAAGCCAGTCCCACATCAAAGAGTGAGGCCAGAACTCACGCCCGACCACCTATATAAGGGCCTCAGCTACCCTCATTAATAGGTAACTGATCTCTCCACCCGCTTATCATATGTGCTTAAGTTATTTATTCATCCCAACTGTACTAACTTAGGCATCGGAGAGGAGAAGACCGGCCCGTCCGGTATTCCCCTTAGTAAGCAGATTTACATGAGATCACGCTTGGATTTATTTGTCTCTACCAGGCCTACGGGTTTTAGGTACGAATAATTGGCGCCGTCTGATGGGCTCTCCCCTTCATTGCATGTCAGCCACCTATCCCACCTACAAGCAGCAGTTAGGGGAGATAGGAGCGCAAGCCGAGGCGTCCACTCCCCTCACTTCCCCAAAAGTCAACCTCAAACCAAGGAGCAGCATCTCACCGGTTATGAAGTATCCAACCGGCTCCGCAGTTTCTCACCGGTTATGAAGTATCCAACCGGCTCCGCAGCATCTCACCGGTTATGAAGTATCCAACCGGCTCCACAGCATCTCATCGGTTATGAAGTATCTAACCGGCTCCGCAGTATCTCACCGGTTATGAAGTATCCAACCGGCTCCGCAGCATCTCACCATTTATGAAGTATCCAAACGGCTCCGCAGTATCTCACAGGTTATGAAGTATCCAACCAGCTCCCCAGTATCTCACCGGTTACGAAGTATCCAACCGGCCAATCCAACCGGTTCCATGGCACCTCACCGGTTCTGTAGCATTCAACCGGTTCCATGGCATTCCACCGGTCATGTGACATTCAACCGGCTCCAAAGCATTCCTCCGGTTTAGTCACTTTCCTTCACCTGCGGGCAGGAACGAGCCAGCAACAACTCAAGGCTTCCAAACGCATGGGCTTTATAAACCCGGGCGAGTTTACATCTAACACATGTACTCTTGTCCAGCAGGATAAAAACCCTGCATCACACTGAACTGTGATACATTTGGGGATACATGGCAAGACTCGTTATCTCAACGCCACCCCACCGGGCAGATTGTTTCTCTAACACAGAACAAGTCTCCCCGCAGGCTAACAAACCTGCACATTACCTCACGCTTATTCCAACACAAGCTGAGAAGAACTAGCAAGTGTTAACCGGTGCTTCAACATGACCGCAACACCGGGGTACCTATTGGCTTATTCCACGCACCAACAGGCCTCCCCGCACGCTAGCAATCCTACCCCACGCTTATTCCAGCACAAGATGGGCCGAACCACCGGGCTACTCGCCTTGGAAAATTGGGAGACTCGTTCCGATGGCAGAACGCCCGGACGAGATCCCATGCACTCTCTGACTCGTTCCGATGGCAGAACGCCCGGACAAGATCCCATGCTCTCTCCGACTCGTTCCGATGGCAGAACGCCCGGACGAGATCCCATGCACTCTCCGACTCGTTCCGATGGCAGAACGCCCGGACGAGATCCCATGCTCTCTCCGACTCGTTCCGATGGCAGAACGCCCGGACGAGATCCCATGCACTCTCCGACCGGTACTCATCACGCCTCCTTTGACCGAACGCCCGATCACGCCCAATCTTCAATGCAGACTTGGGGGACTGGGCACCGTTGGGTTGGTAACCCTGCGGGTCTGCGGGACAGAAGCAGGACATTAAGTCCCCATTCAAGATTGCACTTGACCGGGAACTTAGGGGACTTGTTGACAGTAGCCACAGAGGGGCTACAGCAGGTCCTCAGACCCGCAGCCAGTGCACCCAAGGCCGGCCTAGATCCCGGAGCAGGACCACCAGCACTCGGACCCGAGGTCCAGCAGTCTACCTTGTGACCAGAGGCCCGGGGACGCCAGCATGCCAAAGAGATCACCAGAGCTGCCCTTTGGTGTGCAAACAGAAGGAAGCCAGTCCCACATTGAAGAGTGAGGCCAGACCTCACGTCCGGCCACCTATATAAGGGCCTCAGCTACCCTCATTAATAGGTAACTGATCTCTCCCCCCGCTTATCATACGTGCTTAAGTTATCTATTCATCCCAACTGTACTAACTTAGGCATCGGAGAGGAGAAGACCGGCCCGCCCGGTATTCCCCTTAGTAAGCAGGTTTACAGGGGATCACGCTTGGATTCATCTGTCTCTACCAGGCCTACGGGTTTTAGGTACGAACAATCCTGAAGTCGAATTTCCTTTTAATCTCGCCGAAATCAGGAGCTCAGGTGTCTCAAATGGCCAATAATGGTATAAGATATTTCAAATTATAACCGTCAGATATCACCATTAGAAATATAACCTCTTGATCTCTTCCGGCACATCAGCCCACCGTGTCCACAACATAGGGACTCTATCCCTAACTAGTGCTCCCACGCAACCCGCGTAATCGCGGTGTTTTTTTCCCCTTAACATCCTGATTAGGGGGTTCGTTGATCTGGATCCTCCCGCTGGTCTCAACACTTTTCCTGAGCGTATTAAAACATATGACACCTCTCGTATTCCTGCTTGAACTGCTAGCGGCGGTCCCTATCACATAAACGACGATTGGTTAATAAAATTAAATATTAGTGCGTTAATTTTTATAAAATATTTAATTAATAAAATCAAATGTTATCTGAATTCGATGACCCTGAAGTCGACTTTCCTTTTAATCTCGCCGAAATCAGGAACTCAAGTGTCTCAAATGGCCAATAATGGTATAAGATATTTCAAATTATAACCGTCAGATATCACCGTCAGATAAGCGTCAGATATCACCATTAGAAATATTATTAATATCATAAAATATTTCAAATTATAAGATGAGGAATTTCCAACGTAACTCGAGTTCTGCATCGCGTACGCGCCCAAGCCTGCTTGTGTTCGGCAATCTCGAAGTATGCCTGAAAGATAATATTTTATTAGTTTTAAAATTATAACAATACCGAAAATTATTAAATATTACGATAAAGAAATTAAGTTTTTTAAATTACTCACCGACGCCGCGTTGTTGACCTCCCTCTTGATCTCTTCCGGCACATCAGCCCACCGTATCCACAACATAGGGACTCTATCCCTAATTAGTGCTCCCACACAACCCGCGTAATCGCGGCTTTTTTTCCCCTTAACATTCTGATTACGGGGTTCGTTGATCTGGATCCTCCCGCTGGTCTCAACACTTTTCCTGAGCGTATTAAAACATATGACACCTCTCGTATTCCTGCTTGAACTGCTAGCGGCGGTCCCTATCACATATACGACAATTGGTTAATAAAATTAAATATTAGTGCGTTAATTTTAATAAAATATTTAATTAATAAAATCAAATGTTACCTGAACTCGACATTCCTTTTAATCTCGCCGAAATCAGGAGCTCAGGTGTCTCAAATGGCTCATAATGGTATGCCTCCGCAACACTCACGTACTGAGGCCTAGCAGGCCATATGGGCACACCACGCTCGTCGACCTCGGGTATGGTAGGAATGTTGTATGGCAGGTATAGCTGATTAGGGAGAGTAGGCCCCTCAGTAGAGTCAGCAGCAGACGACGCAAGACTCGTCATCGGCTCCCGATGAACCTCAAGCATACGGACCTGATGAACGTCTGCAGCTATGTCGTCCTGAAATAGCTGCGTACTACATCTCGGAGGATCTGGCCGGAGAGGGGGACATGAACTACTCGACGGCCGCCCTGCCGATAAAAGGGTCTGGTGCCGGTTGCTCACACTCCTCCGGTGCTGGGATGAATCGATCCTCTGAGGCTGGCTGGTGGTCCTCTCAGGCTGGCTAGGGGTCCTCTCGGAGTCTCCGGATCCAGCAGAACTTCCAGAACCCCTAGATCTGGAACGACGGCCTCCGAATAGCTGTCTAAATGCATCGGCCATCTGGAAACAAATAAATTAATACATTAACTAATATTAAATTATATTACATTAAATAACAAATTCTAATTAATATAATAACTAATAATACTAACATATTTTAAAACATACTAACAAATTAATATTTATAATTTAACTAATTTTAAATAATACTAACCATTAACATAAATATAACCATTTATATACAAATATAACTATATTTCATCATTAACATATATATAAATACAAATAACCATTTATATATGAACATAAATATAACCATTTATATAATTAGGCTACCAATTTATATATATAATTAATTTAACAATTTATATATAACAATTAAAATATACATTAAAATATATATATATACAAATATGTTTATATATTAACAAATATATAACAATTTATATAATTAATCAATAAATTTATATATATAATTAATCTAACAATTTATATATAACCAATATATATAACAATTTAACACACACTTAAATATCTAAATTATATATCTAAATTATACAATTAAAATAAATTGCAAAAAAAAAAAATTACCTAGCGGAGGAGGAGAAGGAGGGGAAGGAGGAGGAGGAGGCCGGAGGAGGAGGAGAAGAAGGAGGAGGGGAAGGAGGAGGAGAAGGCCGGAGGAGGTGGAGAAGAAGGAGGAGGGGAAGGAGGCCGGAGGAGGGGAAGGAGGAGGAGGAGGCCGGAGGAGGAGGAGAAGAACGAGGAGGGGAAGGAGGCCGGAGGAGAAGGAGATATTTTAGGGTTTAGGAGAGAAAAAAATCGGGCTGCTGCGACTTTCAGCTTTTATAGCAGAGAGAATAGCCAACGATTTAAAAGATCGTCGGCTATTCTTTGAATGTCGTCGGCTATACTTTGGAAGATCAACAGCCGTCGAATCTGAGCCATCTAACGGCGGACAATAAAAAGGCGCGGATCGCAAGAGTTTAGCCGACGATTTAAAAGATTTCATCGGCTATTCTTTGAATGTCGTCGGCTACACTTTGAATGTCGTCGGCTATTCTTTGGAAGATCAACAGCCGTCGGATCTGAGTCATCCAACGGTGGACAATAAAAAGGCGCGGATCGCAAGAGTTTAGCCGACGAAATATAATTTTCGTCGGCTAAACTATAGGTCAAACCACTAAGTCAAACCTCTAAACGCTTAAAAACGGAAATTAATCTAGTTAAACGACGGTTTCTGGCCTGACCTTCAACAGATAATAGTTTCAAATCGATGAGACGCAACTAATCATATAAAAATTTTACAAAATTGATTTAACGAACGTCAGGCTACCCATAGGAAAACGAAAGTAAAAAACAGTTAACCGCAATATTCGGCACATGGATTTTATCAGACCCTTGTCATTTTTCAACCGTAGACGTATTTCATTATTTCGGTCATATCTTATTTCACAACATTTTTGCATTTGAAGAGTCTACGTACAGTAACTATTTGAAACTATACATTCACTCAAACACTTAGTAAACAAGTTAAGGAACATTAGTGCATATGTTCTGATTTTGAATCTAAAAGTTTAGAAAATCTATTCCAACCGTCAGATATAACCGTTAAGATTAAATACATGTATGGAAAAAAAATCCAACTTCAGCTGACAACGTTAAAGGCTCGATCGGAACGGTCAACCGGGTAAGTCAAACCTCTAAACGCTTAGAAATGGTAATTGGACTGTCTAAATGACGTTTTTTGGCCTGACCTTCAACAGATAATAGTTTCAAATCGATGAGACGCAACTAATCATATAAAAATTTTACAAAATTGATTTAACGAACGTCAGGCTACCCGTAGGAAAACGAAAGTAAAAAACAGTTAACCGCAACATTCGGCACACAGATTTTATCAGAACCTTGTTATTTTTCAACCGTAGACGTATTTCATTATTTCGGTCATATCTTATTTCACAACATTTTTGCATTTGAAGAGTCTACGTATAGTAACTATTTGAAACTATACATTCACTCAAACACTTAGTAAACAAGTTAAGGAACATTAGTGCATATGTTCTGATTTTGAATCTAAAAGTTTAGAAAATCTATTACAACCGTCAGATATCACCGTTAAGATTAAATACATGTATGGAAAAAAATCCAACTTCAGCTGACAACGTTAAAGGCTCGATCGAAACGATCAACCGGGTAAGTCAAACCTCTAAACGCTTAGAAATAGTAATTGGACTGTCTAAATGACGTTTTTTGGCCTGACCTTCAACAGATAATAGTTTCAAATCGATGAGATGCAACTAATCGTATAAAATTTTTTCTCAAAATATTTACCGAAGGTAACGCTACCATTAGGGAAACGAAGGAATAAAACCTTTTTCAACTAACCGCATCTTTCAACACTCATATTTTATCGGAATCTTGTCATTTTTCAACCGTAAACTTATTTGATCATTTTAGTCATATCTTATTTCACGACTTTTTTCTGTTTGAAGGTTGAAGCAATGGTTTATCGTTAGTGATAGAAAATGGAATCTGGTCATTTTTTATTTTTTTTTGTTTTAAATCATAGCCGACGATAGACAATTTCGTCGACGAAAATATATAGACTTATAGCTGACGAAAATGTTAATTTCGTCGGCCAAAATTTCAAAAGTTTTCGTCGGCTAATGTTTCAGAGAAAGGCCGACGATATTTCAAATCGTCGACTGAAATATGAATATAGCCGACAATTTTTGTTTATACCAACGAAAAATAGTATCGTCGGCTATGGTTAAGCTATGGCCGACGATTTTGTTTTTCCACCGACGAAAAATAAAATCGTCGGCTATTCGTTGAAATTACCGACGAAAATTTTAATTCGTCGGCCTTTTTTTTACTTTCGTCGGGAAAAGCTTTTTTTCTGGTAGTGTATAACTGAGCGAAGCCAAACACATTCTTTGACTGCTTCATGTAGTGCAATAATCTCAGCACGGTTCGAGGAGGTAGCAACAAGGGTTTGTTTGGTTGATCTCCAAGCTATCGTCGTATTCCCAATGGTAAAAACATAACCGGTTTGGGAACGTTCTTTGTGTGGATCTGAAAAATATTCAGCATGAGCAAATCCTACCATCACATCATTTGGTGTATCTGAGTAGGAGGGGGTAGTGCCAAAGCCGTACCGAGACCACGCCTTGGCATCCTCGGGTTCGGGTACGGTGGCTGATACGGCGGCAGTAAGGCAGGAGGCCGAGCCGAGGGGGAAGCAAGTGCGGCGGCTGTATGGCGTGGAGCCGAGCCGAGGCCGGACTGCTTGGATGCAAGTGGTCGGCTTGGAGCCGATCCATGATGAGCATATCTATAGTACAAGCCCATGTCAAGGGTTCCTTTAAGATATCGGAAGATGTTCTTGATTCCAACCCAATGACGTTGTGTTGGCGCCAAGCTAAATCTAGCTAACAAGTTCAACGAGAAAGCAATGTCTGGTCTAGTACACTGAGCTAGGTATAACAAAGCTCCAATTGCACTAAGATATGGATATTCAGCGCCCAAGACCTCTTCGTCATCTTCTCTCGGACGAAAGGGATCTTTATTGATATCCATACTTCTAACGACCATGGGAGTGCGTGTAGGATGCATTACTTTGTCCATGTTAAATCGCCATGAGCATCTTTCGGACATATGCAGATTGGTGTACAAAGATTCCACCACTTCGGTGCTCTAGTTCTAATCCTAGGCGAAACCGAGTCCTTCCCAGATCTTTCATCTCGAATTCAGATTTCAAGTAGCTTGCGGTCTCATTAATCTCATTCAGAGTTCCAATGATGTTCATATTGTCGACATAGACGGCTACAATGGCAAATCCTAACGGCGGGAATGATGTCTCATCAAAGTGACAATCTGCAAATCTTGCAGTAAACAGATCACCTGTCATAGGCTCTATGTAGCGGACAATTGTTGGTGCTTCATATCCAACATAAATAGCTAATCGTCATTGTCGACCCATCTTGGTACGCAGTGGAGGCGTGATAGGCACATATACGGCACAACCAAAAGTACGCAGATGCGAAATATCAGGCTCGTAACCAGTTACCAACTGGTACGTACTAAATGGTTGGCTATCTGTGGGTCGTAGACGAATAAGCATAGCTGCATGTAATATTGCATATCCCGATGCCGATACCGGCAAGTTAGTGGCCATGACAAGGGACCTAGCAACAAGTTGTAGTCTCTTGATACCAGCTTCTGCAAGACCATTCTGAGAATGAACGTAGGGCACGGGATGTTCAACTTCAATCCCAACTGACATGCAGTAGTCATCAAAACACCTTGATGTAAACTCTCCAGCATTATCCAGTCTAATGGACTTAATCAGATTGTCCGGGTGGTGAGCCTCGTGGTTTTTGCTCACTTGACTTGGGTAACGAAAGTCCTTCTGGCACTTTCATGTACATCTCCGTATCTAGATCCCCATAAAGATACGCTGTTACAACATCCATAAGCTGCATATTGAGTCTCTCTGAGACTACCAAACTGATTAAGTATCGGAAGGTAATAGTATCCATGACCGGAGAATTCGTCTCCTCATAATCAATTCTAGGGCGTTGAGAAAAACCTTACGCCATGAGTCGAGCTTTATATCGCTGGACTTCACCATTCTCATTGCGCTTTCTGACAAAGACCTATTTATGTCCAACAGGCTTCACGTTCGGCGGTGTAGGCACAACCGGTCCGAATTCTTGCCTTTTCTTTAGAGAGTCTACTTCAGCTTGGATTGCTTCTTCCCACTTCGGCCAATCTGCCCTACGTTGACACTCATGAACAGTGCAGGGTTCCATATCGTCGGCGTCAATGATTTCTTGAGCAACGGCGTAGGCGAATGCAACATCGATATACATGGAATTCCTTTCCATAAGATTGTGCATGCATAAGTAGTTTAGTGAGATTTTCTTGTTCTCTAACATCAACGGTGAGTCTGAGGGGTCCCCCAGATGATTCAGAGTTGATTCTTGGACATAGGTATAGTCGGAGACAATCTCGTGTGACGGCGTCACAGAATCGATGATGAACGGATCGCTTTGTGCCTGAACACATGCCCTCTTTCTAGGTACACTGTCCTTGGAACCAATTGGTCTCCCCCTCTTTCTAGGGGGATCCGAAGTCGACGCCGGCCCTCCACTTAGAGGTGCCGAGCCTAGGCTGCCGATGGCACCAAGGACTGCGGGTCCGAGACCGACAACGCGTGCTCGCGCGAGGCGAGGAATGTTGAGCCTTGCAGGTACATTCGCAGCAGGTATGGTTGATCTTGTCACTTTCGCAATATCAGTAAAGGAGTCGGGCATCGAATCCGCAACCTTTTGTAGTTCCAATATGCGTTGTATTTCTGTCCCACACTGAGACGTTCGGGGATCATAATGAGACATGGTGGGAGAGAACCACGTCAATTCCTTACGTTCACTAGGGACGGATGTGGCCCCATCTCTCCTAACGGCGGGAAGGATGTCTCATTAAAGTGACAATCTGCAAATCTTGTAGTAAACAGATCACCTGTCATAGGCTCTATGTAGCGGACAATTGTTGGTGCTTTATACCCAACATAAGTAGCTAATCGTCATTGTGGACCCATCTTGGTACGCAGTGGAGGCGTGATAGGCACATATACGGCACAACTAAAAGTACGCAGATGCGAAATTTCAGGCTCGTAACTAGTTACCAACTGGTACGTACAAAATGGTTGGCTATCTGTGGGTCGTAGACGAATAAGTATAGCTGCATGTAATATTGCATATCCCCATGCCGATACCGGCAAGTTAGCGGCCATGACAAGGGACCTAGCAACAAGTTGTAGTTTCTTGATAGCAGCTTCTGCAAGACCATTTGGAGAATGAACGTAGGGCACGGGATGTTCAACTTCAATCCCAACTGACATGCAGTAGTCATCAAAACACTTTGATGTAAACTCTCCAGCATTATCCAGTCTGATGGACTTAATCAGATTGTCCGGGTGGTGAGCCCGAAGCTTAATGATCTGAGCTAGGAGTTTAGCAAATGCAGCATTTCTCGTGGACAACAATACGACGTGTGACCAACGCGTCGACGCATCAACCAGAACCATAAAGTATCTAAATGGTCCGCATTCTGGTGCTATAGGTCCACAAATATCACCTTATATTCGTTGTAGGAACGGAATATTCTGTTTATTATCAATAGCAAAAGATGGTGTTGCTTGAAGTTTTACTAGTGAAAAACTTTGCAAAACGAACGATGAGCATTAGACATCGCTACTGAAGCATGAGAAGCAGGAGGAGGCTGAACATCTCCTTGGAGCCGAGAGGCTGCCGGCGGCAGCATGGCGGCCAAACCGAGGCCGAAGCGGCCTTGCACGGCGTCGGCTCGGTTGTGTCCAGTTTTTTGGTTTCCTTTTTGCTTCTGTGATCTGAAAAACGGATGACCGTGGGAGCATTTCAAAATTCGAATCATCAGATCCCGACCCGGATGACCGAGTCTATCATGCAAAAGCTTGTAAGCATCTGAATCCCGACCCGGATGACCCAGTCTAACAACCCGGATGACCCAGTCTAACAACATGGGATTCATTGGCTCGAATGGTTGTGAAATACATGCCATTTCGAACGCGCTTACACTTCTCCACAATGTGAGTGCATAGATTCTCAGTGGAGGTGATCAACAGATATTCAGTTCCATCTTCAACATAAGTGCTGAGGTGATAGTCGTTGTCACGCACATCCTTGAAAGCTAGCAAGGTTCTTGGCGCCTTAGGTGCATATAGGGCGTCCTCTACCCGAATTTCAGTGCCATTTGGCAATATAAATTGAGCAGTGCCACGACCCTTAATGACAGGTCCGGTTCCTGTCAACGTAGATAATGACGATTCTCTTGGCGAAAAATCCGAAAACAATTGCCAATTCCTCAAAATCGTGTGAGTTGTTGCACAATCTAACAGACACTCAATCTCGCCTTGATACATCTAAAAAAACAATGTAAATTGAATCAATTGTCTGTTTTAGACTTTGGAGAACACTTTAAAGTAAGTGTACTGAAGTAATATATCATCACAAAACGAAGTGCATTAAGGCCAATAACATAGCCATGGCATCGACATAACTTGAGAAAAAGAGACAAACCTTATTTTAATCACCGAATACCAACATTGAGAGAAAACATAGCCTAGGTCAGAGATTGAGACCGGACTCCGTCATAGGTGGCATGGCGTGGCCGAGCCAAGGCCGAGGCCAAGGCAAAGGCCGGGGCCAAGCCAAAGCCGAAGCTGTGGTAAGACCGAAGCTACCCTGATGCCGAGCCGAAGCAAGGCGAGTGGTGATGGCCTGTCTGGCATTGAGGCAATGTGATGCGACGGTTGAGCTAAATCTGAAGCATCGCGAGTCCGAAGACACGTCGTTACTGAGCCATTTATGCAATCGATGTTGGTTTCAAATCCGAGTTATGGCCGAGGATGTGTCGGGACAAAAGTCGAGACGTGTCCAAGGCGAAAAATTAAAAACCGGGTTCGGTGTCAAGCCGGCGTGCTTTGAGGCTGGCGAGTTGCAGCCAAGCTGCCCAGGGGCTGGAAAGTAGTGATGCCAAGGCTGCCGATAGGCTGGCAAGTCGCGGCCAAGTCTGATGATAGGCTGGCGATAGGCTGGCGAGTTGCGGCCAAGGCAGGCGAGTCGCGGCCAAGGCTGGCCTAATGTGCAACGCGATGTCTCGCGATTCTTTCATTTTTCTCTTTGTGATTTTATTTCGGATATTGAGTTAACATCACCAAAATTGTGGTGAACTCAAAATTATGCCATTGAGAATTGGACGCATTAAACCAATTTTGCTTTCATAGGGATGTAAAAATCTCGAATCATTCATTGAATAAGAGAAATTTTATTGATGACAACTCAACAGTACATCAAGGATGTTCTAAATCAAACGACTTATCGAACAAAGTCGTGAATTATGACTAAAGAAAGCCAAAAATAACAATCAAAATCAAATCAAACTTGAACATGTATCTCATGACCTAAGTCAAATATTTATTCATAATCTGGAATATCATACTCCTTAGTGCTACGCTTCTTAGTAGGTTGGAAGTCATCGACTGTGAAGTTGGTATCTTCTTCATCGTACTCTTCTTCCTCAAAATCTCCTACATAGTTCGTTTCTTGTTCTATGTATTGCTTGTGTTTCTTGTAAGCAGCTTGGACATCTCTACTTGCTTTGCAATCGCGTTGAAAGTGATTCTTAGAGCCGCATTTGAAGCAAGGAGCCGAAGCATTGTTTGAGGCGTGGCCACCACGCTTGGGGCCGGAACCAAACCGGTTCCCCCCCTCTAGGAGCGGCGGCGCCGCCGCAGTCCCGTTTCCATGTGAGGTTCCTGCTAGGGCCGGCACCTCCTCTTCCTCCTCTTCCCCCACGTGTTGCTCTTGGCGCACGTAGTGGTGGTGCTTGACGTTCGCGAGGATGACTCCTTGGCTTAGGAGCCCTACCACGGGCTTGATGAGATTCGGCTAAGAATTTCGGACCTCTAGGCCTTTTGTTGGTAGTCAGAATCAGTTCATGGTACCTCTCCTTTCTTTGAAGCACATTCATCAAGTCACTGAAGGTTTTGATGGTGCCTTTCTCACGGAGATCACGGTACAGATGCGACAACATGAACGCAGGTTTTGGGAACGTCGTGAATGTTTTCTCCATCATATCATCGTCGGTCTTGTCGACCCCACAAAAGCTCAGATCAGACTGTAAATTTAGAATAGTCTGATGGTATTCCTGGACGGAATCAAAATCCAATAAGCGGATTTACTCCTAGTCTGACAGAAGGTCAGGGAGTTATGCGTCATGCACATTGTCGAAACGGTCTTTGAGGATGTCCCATAGCTCTTTGGGATTGGTCTTCCTCAGGTATTGCTTCTTGAGCGTTGGGTGGATATGGCGTCTGAGAAACATCAGGGCTTGGCCTTTCTGTTCAGGAGAAGCATGCATGTTTTCATCCTCAGGAAGGACTATGGTGGCTACAAATCTTTTGCCAATGAAGGTGTTCTCTACATCTGAGACCCACCTCTTGTATTCCTTGCCTTGGACATCCAAGATGTCGAATTCTGGACGCTGAGTGTCAGCCATCTACAAAACACAATAGGGAGACGTTAGTATTTTGAATACTAATCAAGTTTGATTTTTTTTTCTTTTAGAACAGTGCCGAGATATATTATGGTCACATGAATCGATGCATAATGTGACATCAAGTCACAAACGATATCTTCCCTTTATTTTCTTTTGAAAAAGAGACGTTATGGTTCACAGTGACATCACAGTGACAAGCATAACGGTGGCTAAATTCCCGTATGCCGTCCCGAGAAGTGATAGAATCGGGATGAGGTAGCAGGGACACGAAAAGGTCCCGCAAGAAAACACGACCCAACTATTGAAATTTCATAAGCGGGAACGTTTATAAAATATTTACCTCTTCAATTGAAGCGTGGTCGAAAGAAACTTAACTTTTGGGGAAGCTTGTTTTCTTCGATTTTTCTTTATGTCTTCTCAGCAACGAAGAAGGCTTCGAGGGCCGCTTGCTTGCCTTGCGAGCATTAATCTTGGCCTTCGAGGGATGCGTGTAAAGAATAGCACGCAAGGGAGGGCTGCATGCGAGCGGGTAGGGCTGCCGGCGAGCGAGAGGTTGCAGCCGAGTGAGGAGGGCTGCAGCCGAGTCGGTCTGCCGAGAGGCAGAGGAGGAGCGGCGCGACGGGGGGTAGGTCGGCAGCGCAGGTACTGCCGAGAAGAAATCGACGGCGGCTGGAAGGGAGGACGGCAGCCGGCGACGGTAGGGATTTAGGGTTTCGGAAAAAAAAAACTTTTTTTTTTTTTTTTTTCCGGAATCAGGGTTTTAGGGTTTTAGGACTATTAGACGGAAGACTAGAGCAACGCGCTGATAATGTGTTCTAGAAGAAATAGATGATAGGAAAACTGTGTCTTTATTGATTGATAAGGAGACCTTTATATAGGCATTACATCAAGTATCTCTGGTAATCAGGGATTCCATATCTAATAAAGAATCTAGACTACTAGCCTTATTAGGACAAGACACACTACGGAAGTTACGGAATTAACCTTCCTTGAACAGTTAATTATTTAGTAAAAAAGAAATGGACCCTTTTATAATGAAGATATTAAAATTATATTATTTTTTATCAAGTGGAAAAGAATGTTTTTTTTTTTTCATTTTCAAAGTGAGATAATACTTTTTTAATAATATGATCTTTATTAAAAAACAATTTCTTCATATATAAATACCACTAAATAGATTACCATCCACGACTCCATGAATACGTACCAAAGAAATAAGAGTACACATACACATACAACCCGCCAATAAAATCACTCAAGTTGATAAAAATAAAGGAATACGGATATATAGTCACTCAAGTTATTCAAGTTGATACAGATATAGGAATATAAATACATAACTATTAGTACTCGGACTGTTGGTAATATCATGACTGTTTGTTGTCACTAATAATCAGAATTTAACGGTTAAAATTTATACTAAACCCTAAAATTTATACTAACATGGTTGGGTATTAAAACTCTCAAACAGTTATAGTTATTTCAAAATAGGCGATTGCTGACCCTCTTTCTCTCTAGCTTTGTTCTCTTTTTGGTAAAGGTATCTCTCTCACCGTCTCACGTGATTCGTACTTAACAAAATGACTGAAACAAAGTTGTAACTATCACTCTGACATCTACATGTTTTGGTTGCAACTCAAACATACCAACCCGGGAAGACGTGTTTCATCGAAAATACTATATTATTTGCAACACCCTCCTCAAATATCCCCCACTCAGGTATTTTGATTCCTTACAAAAAGACGTATACGAAGAGTATTGTACGTCCTCAATTCACCTAGCTCTCAGATCTCCTTGAGTCCTTGGCTCTATAAAAGAGTATAGCTACTTCCATAAAATTTTAGCAGTCTCTCATAACACTGTAATGGCATCTCAAGTAGCAGGTTTTACGAATACCGATAATGAGGGTGAAAATGCTCGCAAAGAGCATGGTTTTTGTGAGGGGATGAAGAACAAAGTTGTGGAGTTTCCTATGAAGCTAAAGAAGCTAGGACAAGATGATCCGAGGAGGATTGTTCATTCTCTCAAAGTAGGACTAGCAGTTCTATTGGTGTCATTGCTCTATTACTTTGATCCTCTTTATGATGGCCTTGGTGCCACAGCTATGTGGGCTGTTTTAAGTGTTGTGGTTGTCTTTGAATTTTCCGTAGGTAACTTATGTTTCTATTTTCTACTACATAATTCGAATTAAATTCTAAATATTGAAGCAGTTTGTCTTAAGATTATGTTTTATGATACAGGAGCAACACTTGGAAAAGGTTTGAACAGGATTTTGGCAACATTCTTCGAAGGTTCTTTAGGATTTGGTGTTCATCATTTGGCAAATGTTTCGGGAGAAAAAGGTCATCCAATACTCGTTGGCGTTTTTGTCTTTCTATTAGGTAAATTTACACTTGCAAAAAGCACAATTCATTAGTGACACAAGAGGCAACTTTCTATCATGATGTCGTTCCCTATTATGATCATCATGTATCTCCAACTTTCTATGTGTGTCTTAAACTAATTGACATTTTTGCGTTTCTTTCCCGGGATTAAGGCAAGATATGAATATGGACTCCGGGTTTTTATCTTGACATCTTGTATGATATCTGTATCCGGATACAAAGATGAAGAGATGATAGAAATGGTACACAAGAGGTTCTCCACAATTCTTATAGGTGCCTTTACAGCTGTGTCTGGTGATGACCTGCACAACTCGGTTGCTACCAACATGGAAAAGCTTGGAAGCTCCTTGGAAGGTATATTTATATTATTATGAGATGAATATACATATTATCTACGCTGCAATACGAAGATGAATCATACCAGATAAATGCTTACGAGCTTTATCATGAAACTTACAGGGTTTGGGAGTGTGAATGCTTCAAAAAATCTTGCAAGGGAGGAGAGTCTAACAAGGCACTTTCGAAAGGATATGGCAGTGTTCTCAACTCGAAACAGAGTGAAGAAAGTCAGGTGAGTCATAATTACTTACCGCTTGTATGCTGCCAAACAAATAAGAATTACTCGTCCAATGGTTTCCTTCTAATTGAAGCACCTACAATCACAGACAAAGAAAAAAGAGTTTGTTCCTTCTAATACTAAACCTCATGTTTTGCAGGTGAATTTTGCTAGGTGGGAACCTAGACACGGTCGGTTTAGGTTTCGTCACATCCTTGGAAACACTATCTGAAGATCGGAAGCCTTACCCGCCAATGTGCCTACCGGATTGATACTCTTTATGGCTACATCAACTCCGAAATCCAGGTATACATAATTGTATTGACAGAAGTATATTGCTTATAACCAATTCCAACAGTTGATTCGGTCACTTTATTTCATTGTTTCGAACACATGATACCATTTGGACATGGAATAATAATTGATTTGATTTTCTTACAGAAACCGTTAAATATCCAGAGCAGCAAAGTCCAAGAGTTGTGCATGAAGATGAGCTCAGAGTTGAGCAAGGCACTGAAAGAACTAGCATCGGACATGAAGGAAATGACTCGACCAACCTCTGCTCACATAACAAAAGCAAGAATTGCAGCTAATACCCTAAAATCTTTTCTCAAGTCTCCAGACATTGGTGAAGACATTCACCTACTAGACATCATACCAGCTGTGACCGTGGCTTCCCTGCTAACTGATGTGGTTGCCTACGTTGAGCTAATTGAAAAATCCATACAAGAACTAGCCTCCCTTTCACATGTGCAGTTCAAGAGTGCAAATTCAAAATCGAAGCAAGAGCAGACGAAGTTACATCAGCATGGCACAGTGCACCCTTGTGCTGAAACCGATGGACTACATCATTTTATCGACATTGTTCAACCATCTCTAAAGTAAATGGAAAACAAACAAACCCCTCAAGCACTACTGCAGAAACAAATTGAAGCGACGACTTTTTTTCGTCGTTTCAGAGCAAAGGTCGTCGCTTCAATGTTGAAGAGACGAAACGTCGTCGCTTCGAAGTCGTCGCTTCATTTTCGTCATTTCAATTTCGAAGCGACGAGTTTTGCCCCAAACGTCGTCGCTTCAAAATTTCAAGCGACGACTTCAAAATTCGTCACCTGAAAATTCAACCGACGACGTTTGGTCGTCTCTTCAAAAATTGAAGCGACGACTTTTGCTCGTCTCTTCAAAAATTGAAGCGACAACGTTTGCTCGTCTCTTCAAAAATTTAAGCGACGACTTTTGGTCGTCTCTTCAAAAATTGAACCGACGACTTTTGGTAGTCTCTTCAATTTTAATGCGACGAATTTTGAACTAATGTTTTAAGAATGAAGCGACGAATATTGCTAAATATGCGTCGCTTCACTGAAGTAATGTAAAAATGAAGCGACGACTTTTGATCAATATTCGTCGCTTCATTCTTTGTTACAGAAAAGCTAAGCATTTCCCTGGTCTGGTCTGAACCAATTTCATTCACATTAAAATAACACAAAACCCTGTTCAAATGACATTTCACACATATCCAACATGTCACAAGCACACTATATTTTACAAATACGTAGATTCCATTCAAATCAGAGAATATGTTTCATAATAACAATGTAGGTGTTCTAATTAATTACAAGAAAAAAAAAATGTCATAATCAAGGTCTTCCTCGTCGAGATTACCTTTGGATGCACACGAGGATTTATCGGGGAGTGTGGCAGTTGGTGCGGCGACATTGACAGCCATATTGCCTTGGGCCGATATGACTTGACCGAGGAGAGCCTCCAGCGTCGCCACGCGTTGCTGCAACTCTTCGTTCTTGAGGTTGCTCGCTTGTTGCTCGCGTCTGCTCGCTTCTTGCGCGAGTTTTCTCTCCTCAGTGATGGCATCTAGCTGCCTCCTCAGCTCCTGAACCTCCGAAGGACTGTGGGACACGCGTGGACCGCCTCTTGGTTTGGGCGGGCGTCTTAATGCACCCCCTAGCCCTGCAAAAATAATAAAACAAAAAAAAAATTAAATTAAAAACGATTTCGTATCAAAAATAAGAAAACACAACACAACAAGATGTTTAAAAAAAATATACCTCGGACCCTCGTCCCCGGCTTCCCACCCAGCTCCTTCTCGACTACAACCATCTGCTCCTCGACGGTAACGGGACCCGTCACTTGACTGCCGCTCGCTTCATCACTCACTCGAGAAGCACAGAGCTCATCCATCTTCCTCTTCACCGCTGCCTACAAAAAAAATGTCCATTGATTTGTGTTATTATACTTTTTAATTTGAAATAACTGAAATCATTGGACCAATAGGAAAGTCACTCACCACTCTCTCCTGCACATTCTGCGACGGTTGATAAACATCGCAGACTGTTTTCAGTATAGGCGCTGGATGTCCTTTCTCCTCATTCGCAGCGACCCGGTAGCTATAGGGAGTGGTGCCAGAGTGGTGGTTGATTGCAATCCCTTTCTCCTTTCCCTTGTTTCGGTTAGCAGCGTTCTGGGCACACATCCTCTGCAAAAACAAGTACGAATATGAGTATAAAAAGCTATTTTATGAAATGCAAAAACCTCGAATTAATTTACTTTACCTTATAATCGGCGTCCTCAAAGTGAACTTTGAGCCACTCCCACTGCTCAGGTCGGTGGATGAATTCTGCAGGCGTCGCCTTTGATACTTCGACGTAGTGAGTATGACAGTCGTGCTTCCAATCCTTGTATATCTTTGCAGCCGTCTCGTCAATGTATTTCCACACGCCTGTCTCGGTGGGAGGGAGGTCATAGAGCGTCTAGTAACAAACAATTCAAAAATTTTTTTGGCAAAAAGATCATATTTCAATATAATGTTACTGAAAAATAATGTTACGAAATGATTGTAAAATAATATTTTACCTCCATATAAGTCGTCAATATATCTTGGTGCTCCTCATCCAGCTCAGCAAAGGAAGGTGCAAGCATTGGCACTTTACTCTGGACGGCGCTCCGGATGTCTCGGGACATCAAAGTCCTCCACTTCAACTCTTTGGGACCCTTGTGCTCTTCAGCGTACTCAACTGGGAGAGCCTTGTTGTTGTTCAGCATCTTCAAATACTGCTTCTTTGTGCCCGTTATAATGTGAAGCTTCTCAGGGTTCCTGGCCCTCGGCTTCTTTCCCGTTGCCATATCAACCACCTCTGCCATATGAACCAAACCAAATTCACATATATACAAATCATATTCACCAATAAGCAGTGCATGGTAGTGATATAAGAGATATATGAATGAGACAGAAAATGATAAATAAAAACAGTATAAAGATGAGAACAATCGAGTTTACTATATGATTGGACATATATGACAATATGTTGATTAACCACTCAGCATTACTATTAGCAAACAAAACTGAAATTTTGATTAACCAACAGATCATCAGACTCATATAGAGTTGAAATCAAAAGCCTATTATTATTGGTTTTTAATGTCAAACCCTAAAAGGAATAATAAAAAACTCAAGTCAGATCGTATGAATCATAGTAAATAATAAGTAAACGTATTATAGAATCCTGGTCTATCAATGGCTTCACGACGTTATTTGGCAAAAATCCTCGGATAACCACTGGAAGAAGACGTTGAAACAGGGACATGGGAATCATGCGTCTTCAATCCATAGAACTTTTTATCAGATAGTTTCATCTTATTTCTCAAACTTCCAGCATAGCCAAGTGGATACCGGACACCACGAAACCATTCAAATACTTCTTCAAGACGATCCTCTTGAACTAAAAAAGGTGCATGTGGAACCTTTCCCGTCCTCTTTTGAGCTTCCGAACACCACTGACTTTTGCGTATTCCCCTCTTCTCCAACGCTTCGCGAGCCCTTGGACCATCCTTGGTCTTCCCTTCAATTGCAAGGATGGTGCCCAGGATATTGTCACCCACATTCTTTTCAATATGCATGACATCTAAACAGTACCTGTGTAACAACGATGACCAATAGGGAAGCATCCAGAATACGCTCTCGTGGGTCCAACATTGTCTATTGTGTGCTGAGTAGGAGACATGAAAATCCAGATGGTGGCTAAGAGTGTCGTAATTGTGTGACCTAATTTCCTCCAAAATTTCATCTCCGTTCTTATGAGCTGGTCTTTCTTTCCACTCTGGCTTCCCGTTAAATGCCAAACTGGATCGCATGGGTGAATTCTCGTCCAGCGATTTCCGATGCCCTTCATAAACAATTCTCCCACAAATATGCTCCGCCTTCAGCTCATCTAGACAAATTGGACATGCCTTGTACCCTTTCACTGTTGAGCCCGCAAGCATCCATAAACCAGGAAAGTCACTTATAGTACACATCACCGCTGCCTTCATCGCGAATACATCATTGTCGACTCTATCAAATGTATAGACTCCATTTTCCCACAAATCTTTGAGCTCGTCGATC
Source organism: Potentilla sterilis (assembly GCA_963682095.1). NCBI lineage: Eukaryota > Viridiplantae > Streptophyta > Magnoliopsida > Rosales > Rosaceae > Potentilla > Potentilla sterilis. Next base: position 30,478,111 of record OY821755.1, on the reverse strand, counting down.
AATGGACGAATGAGTACACTAAGGCACTTTCCTGGAGATTTAGGACCAGGAATCAACACGGCCAGCATATTATATTCTTTTCTCACACATATTAGGGGGTAGATTATAAGGCATCACAACCATGGGCCATGTACTATGCTGGGTTGTCATTGTTCCAAATGGACTAAAGCCATCAGTTGCCACTCCAAGCCTCACATTTCTTCCCTTAATGTCGTCGAAACCTGGAAATGTCATGTTAAAATGCTGCCATGCTTCTCCATCAGATGGGTGTCGCAGGGTACTTTCATCTGGTCGCCTTTCTTTATGTCATCGCATATGCTTTGCTGTGTGTGGGGACATAAACAGGCGTTTCAACCTTGGAGTGATAGGAAAATACCAGATTACCTTTTTTGGAATGTCATCCGTATCTGACTTATATCTTTCAGCACCACATACTGGACAAGTGCGACGACTTTTATTTTGACCCCCCCCCCCCCTGAACAGGTAACAGTTGAACTCACAAACTTCAATTTTTTCATATCCAAGGGAAAGATCCTTGAGGATTTTTGTAATTCTCGAATAACTGACAGAGAAATTATGCCCTTTAAAAAACTTATGCACCCATTTATATAATTTATCAATACTCGTATTCGACCATCTATTTTCAACTTTAATTTCCATTGCATGTAATATGGCACTTAATACGGTTTCTTCACTCCCTTCGTACAATGGGGTTTGTGACTCCCTTAGAAGTCTTTCATACTTAGCATAATCATCATCTACCATATCATTGAAGTTAAATTCAGCATTTTCGTCAACAACATTATGCGGTGCATGTCCATCGTATCCAGGATAGTATGGAAAAACATTTTGTATAATCTCCACAGGCGGGATCACTGAAGGACCGGGAACACTGGAAGCCTCGACTCTGTCATGAAGCCACTGTCTCCGTTGACTGATCATTGTGGGTTGATTAGAAACTTCCCCATGTAGGTGCCAAACTGTGTAAGTCGGATCCATACCATGGTGCATATAGTGATGATAAATATCTACGAGTTTCTTATAATAAGGACCATTTTTGCAAACTGCGCATGGACAAGGCAGAAACTCAATTCCAGCAGTGCGAGCCATCATAAAATTGATGAAGTTAACTAAGCCTGTTATGTAGTCAGGGTGTGTAAAATGAAGATTCATCCAAAATTTGTCAAGGACATCATCCATGTTTCCTGTCACAACAAAAACAGACAATATGCATAAGGTTAGCACACAACATTCATGATACAATCAGAACCTGTCCCAACACTTCTTCTCCTTATTCCTCCAGGTTGGGTCCTATCCCCTTCAGGCGAACACGACTTTGTTGATCGTTTTGCTATTCATGTGGTTTCCGCTACAGTTTTGGAAAATTTCGGCAGCATCTCCCTACAGTTCCTCAAGTGCACAAAAATCTAAACAACCTAATTTGCACTCGAGGAACATTGTAGAGAGACACTGTCGAAATTATATCCCAAAACTGAAACCGAAACCACATGAATAGCAAAACGATCAACAAAATTGTGTTCGCCTAAAGTGTCCAAAAATGGGATAATTCGAGAATCAACAACTCATCTCGATCAACTAGATGAGGTGTTGATTCTCAAACGGGAGTTCTAAGCTGATAAACACCACAATTATATACAATATAAAAACATAAATTTACACACGGCACCACACTCCCTCATTAAGTCACTCGCATGTTTCAGAAACTCTAACTACCACAATCCACACACAACACAAACCAATTACAGAATTAATTAATAATTTCAACCTAATTTACCATAAAATTCTAATTTCACACAATTTCATTATTTCACAAAATTTCATTTTCACTAAATATCTCAATTTCACTAAATTTCAAAATTTCACTAAATTACACTAAAATTCAATTTCATTAAATTTCACAATTTCACAAACTAAACCTAAACTTAATTTCACTAACTTTCACCAAAATTCAAACATTTTCAATGAACCCATTCCATGGTTTATCTCAATTTCCATATTCTAACACTAAAACAACAACAAATCACCAAATTGAACACCCTAAATCCAACTTCCATTAAACAACATAGACAACCATTTCTCATGAATTAATACTTAATATGCTCACAAAGAGGGATAAATATAAGGAAATTGCACTAACCTTCACTACCGGATCCGAATGCATAGCCGACGAAAAAAATTTCGTCGGCTATGGCTAAATTTCGTCGGCTATAGCATATGCCGACGAAATTTTCGTCGGCTATACTTCGTCGGAACAACCCCGTCGGTAATACAATGGCCGACGAAAAAAACGAATTCGTCGGCTATAGTAGAGTATGGCCGACGACTGTACTGACGAAAATATATTTCGTTGGCCAAACCTAGGAGAAATTGCCGACGAATTTCGTCGGGTATCTTCGAGTATGGCCGACGAAATCCAGTAAGTATAGCCGACGAAAATTTATTAATTCGTCGGTTATTGGTTGTTGACAATAGCCGACGAATTAATAAATTTTCGTCGGCTATTTGTTGAAAACAATAGCCGACGATTCTGTAAATTTTCGTCGGCTATTGTCTCGAAATATATTAATATTTAATAGGCATTAATTAGTTATAGCCGACGAAATAATGTAATTTTCGTCGGCTATACAACTTATAGCCGACGAAAATTGGTAAAATTCGTCGGCTATAGTTATTATAGCCGACGAAATAATGCCAAAATCGTCGGCTATTCTTACATTTGGGAAAAAAAATTAAATTATTTTCTAAATTACCATTCCAAGCAACCTGCAAATCACAAAAACAGTCCATGCATTTGCACCAACAAGAAACACGTCTAAATACCATTTTTATTAAATTCGTTCTAATATACATAAACCCTAAACCCTAATCATCACCTAAGCCACTAAAGTCCAGCAGGTCATCCCCAGCATCCTGCTTTCCATCAGGGTCGTCATCCTGGTGACCGAACTCGGGAGGTTGAGGCATTGGAGGTTTCGCTAACCGCTGAAACGGGGCCGGGGGTGGAAGGCCTTGGTTTTGTGCCGCGAACATCTCATACCACCAGGTTTGTTGGCCGTCGTAGTTGTGTTGCCGAATTCTTTCGCATTCGGCATGCCAACCGGCCATATCCAACTGATACTACTGTGATCTGCGGCGCATCTCCTCCTGGTACTGCTGTGTGCTGCGGCGCAGCTCCTGTACTGTCTGGGACGAGGTCGCCAATTCTGCGGCCAATCGCTGCACTTCCCCCCTCATATGCTGGCTCTCCCCGCCTCCCTTCTTTTGACCTCCCTTAGTGGTCTTCAGAAGCCCTAGTCCAGAACTTCCCAAACCCCGCCAGTAGAAGTTGTTTGTCCGGTTTGGGAAGGCTGCGTCGAACATCCTCGCTGTCGTTTGGACACTGGACCGGTCGACATGGCGCATGGCTTCTTCCAGATCTGTCTCGGAAATGTTCGGTTGTGTCTCCCGAACTAATTGCTGGAACACCTCTTCTTCGGCCCGGTTGACCCTCTCCTAAGTGGACGGGAAAAAAAAATTAATATTATAACAAATATATAATTAAGTAAAATTAATAATTAAAATTTTAAAATTGTAATGAACGACTTACGAGCTGTTCTGTCGCTTGTGGATAAGCGATCTTGAACGTCTCCACGTACGGGTTGCTATCAGGATAATCTCTGAGCGCCTCCTCCTGATATTGTGCAAACGGCCGTGAACCAGCATGATGGGGGGTTGTGTTCCGGCGGCGGTTCTCAGAGTTTATCCGAGAACGTTGCTTCAAACAAATAATAAAATGTTAGAAAAATGCATCAAAAAATATTAGTGTAATAATTATAAAATAATTAAACTAATAATTAAAATTTTAACAAAATAAACATTTTTACTGAAGTTTAGTATTTACCTGCATAATTGGGTTGTTGAAGTCTACTGTCTTCAACCAACGCCACTCGTACTCCCGGAACATGAACTCCCTGGGAGTACCCATACAACCAAGGTAGTCGTATTCGTTATAGTGGGAACGCAGCTCGTTCTTCCACTCTTTGAACCTACGAAAAAAACAAAAGTGCATTAGAAATATTATTAATATCATAAAATATTAATAATTATAAGATAATTATAATATCATAAAAACAAACGTACCTCGAGTTCTGCTGGGTGTCCGCCCAATCCCGCCTGTGGTCGGCAATCTCGAAGAATGTCTGAAAAATAAAATTTTATTAGTTTTACAATTGTAATAATACCGAAAATTATTAAATATTACGATAAATAAATTAAATTTTTTAAATTACCGACGCGGCGTTGTTCACCTCCCTCTTGATCTCCTGGGGCACATCAGCCCACCGGGTCCACAACATAGGGACTCTGTCCCTAATCAGTGACCCCACGCAACCCGAGTAGTCGCGTTTTTTCTTCCCCGGAACCTCCTGATTAGGAGGTTCGTTGATCTGGATCCTGCCTCTGCGCTCAACAGTTTTCCTAAGCGTGTCAAAACAGATGACACCTCTCGTATTCCTCCGTGAACTGCTAGCGGCTGTCCCTATCACAAAAACGACGATTGGTTAATAAAATTAAATATTAGTGCGTTAATTTTAATAAAACATTTAATTAATAAAATCAAATGTTACCTGAAGTGGATGACTCGTCTGTCGACTTCCCTTTTCTCCTCGCCGAAATAAGGTGGTCAGGGTCCTCAAATGGCTGCTGCTGGTATGCCTCCGCAGCACTAACGTACTGAGGCATATCCGGCCATAAGGGCACACCCTGATAGTCGACCTCCGGTATCGCCGGAATGTTGTACGGGAGGAATAGCTGGTTTGGGAGAGTAGGAGCCTCAGTCGAGTCAGCAGCAGACTGAGTCGGACTCGGCATCGGCTCCCGATGAACCTCAGACATACGAACCTGAGGAACGTCGGCAGCTATCTCCTCGTGAAACAGCTGCCGACTAAACCTCGGAGCCACAGAGGGACTGGCAGGCGGAAATGAAGTGCTCGACGGCCGCCCCGCCTGGAGAAGGGTCTGGTGCCGAGCACTCACACTCCGTCGCAGCTGGTCTGCATCCACAGTCCTCTGCGGCTGGGATGAATCTACACTCCTCCGCGGCTGGCTAGTGGTCCTCTCAGACTGGCTAGCGGTCCTCTCGGAGTCTGCGGAACCGCCGGAATTTCTAGAACCTCTAGATCTGCCGCCACGACGGCCTCCGAATAGGTTTCTTAATGCATCGGCCATCTAAAGCCCGAGGCATTAATACATTAATTGATATTAAATTATATTATATTAAATAACAAATTCTAATTAATATAATAACCAATAATACTAACATATTTTAATATAACAATTTATATACTAACATATTAAATTATATTATATTAAATAACAAATTCTAATTAAATATAATTAAGCTATATATATAATTAAGCTAAATTATACAATTAAGTTATCAATTTATATAATTAAAAATCCAATTTATACGTATAAATTATACAATTAAAATAAATTTGAAAAGAATTACCTAAATTAACATAAATACCTAAAATTTATCTAAATTAACATAAATACCTAAAATTTACCTAAATTAACATAAATACCTAAAATTTACCTAAATTAACATAAATACCTAAATTATACCTAAATTAACATAAATACCTAAATTATACATAAATTAACATAAATACCTAAAATTTACCTAAATTAACATAAATACCTAAATTATACCTAAATTAACATAAATACATAAATTATACCTAAATTAACATAAATACATAAATTAACATAAATTATACTTAAATTAACAATTATAACTAAATTAACAATTAATTAACAAAAATGAAAAAAAAAAAAAAAACTTACATTGATTCGGGCAGAGGAGAAGGAGGCTGGCCGGAGGAGGGAGGAGGAGGGACAGGCCGGAGGAGGAAACTGGAAACGGTAGCCGGCCGGAAAAAAATGGAGGAGGAGGGAGGAGGTGCCGGGGCTGCCGGATTGGAGGAGGAAGAGGGAGGAGGCCGGGCCGGGGCTGCCAACGTGGAGGAGATAGAGGGAGGAGGGCTGGATTGCACGTCGAAGAGGAAGAGGGAGGGTTTTGGAAATATGCAGCAAATGGAGGCTAGGGTTCGGCTGCAACAAACTTATACCCGATAGTATAGCCGACGAATTAAAAAGATTTCGTCGGCTATACTTAAGAATAGCCGACGAAATGCTTTAATTCGTCGGCTATACTTAAGAATAGCCGACGAAATGTTTGAACTCGTCGGCTATTCTTTGAATATCGTCGGCTATAGTTTAGGCGCTCAGCAGCCGTCCGATCTCCCCCATCCAACGGCGGACAATGAAAAGGCGCGGATCACTAGAGTTTAGCCGACGAAATTAAATATTTCGTCGGCTATACTTTGGAAATAGCCGACGAAATCAAATATTTCGTCGGCTAAACGTTTGGTCAAACTACGAAGTCAAACCTCTAAATCCTATAAATTAAAACGGAAATTGGCCCGTCTAAATGACGTTTTCTGGCCTTATCTTCAACAGAGAATAGTTTCAAATCGATGAGACGCGACTAATCGGATAAAAATTTTCCTCAAAATATTTACCGACCGTCAGGCTACCCATAGGAAAACGGGAGTAAAAAACAGTTAACCGCAACATTCGGCACACAGATTTTGTCGGAATCTGCTCATTTTTCAACCGTATACGTATTTCAATATTTCGGTCATATCTTATTTGACGACATATTTGCATTTGAAGAGTCTACGTATAGTAACTATTTGAAACTATACATTCACATAAACACTTAGTAAACAAGTTAAGGAACATTAGTGCATATGTTCCGATTTTGAATCTAAAAGTTTAAGAAATCTATTCCAACCGTCAGATATCACCGTTAAGATTAAATACATGTATGAAAAAAAATCCAACTACATCTGACAACGTTGAAGGCTCGATCGGGACGGTCAACCGGGTGAGTCAAACCTCTAAACGCTTTAAAACGGAAATTGGCCCGTCTAAATGACGTTTTTTGGCCTGATCGTCAACAGAGAATAGTTTCAGATCGATGAGACGCAACTAATCGTATAAAAATTTTCCTCAAAATATTAACCGACCGTCAGGCTACCCATAGGAAAACGGCAGTAAAAAACAGTTAACCGCAATATTCGGCACACAGATTTTGTTGGAATCTTCTCATTTTTCAACCGTAGACGTTTTTCAATATTTCGGTCATATCTTATTTCACGACACATTTGCATTTGAAGGATGAAGCAATGGTTTGTCGAAAGTGATAGAAAATGGAAGCTGCTCATTTTTTGTTTTTTGTTTTTAATCATAGCCGACGAAATAAAACCTAGTATTCGTCGGCTATTCTTTTGTCGTTTTTGGTCAAAAATAAAATATTTATTTTAAAAAAATTTATGGCCGACGAAATAATGAAGTTTTCACCTTGCACGTTGCATAAACTTTTGAATAGACCGGCCTCCTCGCTAAAAGTCTGAGTTCGTGCGACCAATTTGGGTGATTATCATTTGCAATAAGGTCCATCTGCAACCATCAGAATCAACTATAAATATGAATAAATATACACAATAATATATGAACACGTATAGAATAGTGTTAAAGGTACATACCCAGCGGCCGAAATACTCTGCGAATGTCTGGTTGTGGTAATCGCGATCACCTGCTACTCCTTCACAGCGTAGATGTATGTCCTTCCAAAACTGAACTTCTGGATAGTTGATTAGTACCCACCAATGTGCAATGGCTACCTCATAATCTTTCATCTTGTAGGAAACTGGTATGTTTCCACCGAGTACAACATCGTCGGAGAGTATGGAAAGATTGAACTGTGACGGTACATCTTCCTGTATGCTTTCCTGTAACGCTCCGAAATACAGTTTCATGTAGGTGACGCACTCGTGCGCAATATATGCTTCAGCTATACATCCTTCAGGTGCGGATCTGTTTTGGACAAAACCACCGTATTGTCCAAGTTGCCTATAAATCAAGTTTTTAAAGTATTATGATAATACATTAACACTATATCACATATATTGATGAGGAAATTAACATAAGGTGTAAAATACGTACCTTTCCATCGGATACATCCAAGTGAAGTGCACAGCACCGGTAAGCAACAACTGCCGAGGAAGATGGATCATGAGGTGAGGCATGATGTCGAAAAAATTTGGAGGAAATATCATCTCAAATTTACACATGATATGAACGATGTCTTGTTGCATTTCCCGGAGGTCAGATTTTATCACTTCCCGTGTGCATACCTTCTGGAAAAATCTTGCCAACGCTACTAACGGCTCCATAACGTGACGGGGAAGGAACGGTCGCATGAAAACAGGGAAGAGACGTTGTAGCAGGATATGATTGTCATGACTTTTCAACCCGTACAGATTGTTTAATTGTCTATTCACACACTTGGTTATATTTCCAGCAAAGCCTGAAGGATACTTGGCCCGACTTATCCAATGGAAAATTTCTGATTTATGCTCAGGCTTGACGGTGTAAGGAGCTTGAGGCATTTTTCTCTTCCCTTGTTTCAACCATAGTGGTTTTCTGATATTCATGTTTTGCAGATCAGTGCGAGCCTTAGGACCGTCTTTCGTCTTCCCCTCCAAGTTAAGCGTTGTGCCCACCACACTTTCAGAAACATTTTTTTCTATGTGCATAACGTCTAGGAAGTGACGGATCAGCAACTCACACCAGTACGGGAGTTCCCACAATATGCTCCTATGTGTCCAGAATTTGTACTCCTCAGGCCTTTCAGGTATTTCCGCTACAATATCGGGATGATTGCTGAGGGGCCCAAAATCGTACTCATTAAGTCTTGCTAAAATTTCTCTTCCTGTCCATCTCTTCTGGGGGGACCACCGTGTTCTTCGGTTCCATCAAATGCGGCGGACTCGTAACGCCAGTGGTGATCCGCCGGAAGGAACACACGATGACCCATTCGGCATATCTTGTTGCAATGAGGGGTGCTCCCATAATCGCTGAGGCACTCTGGACAAGCCTTGTATCCCCTAACAACGCTGCCCGACAACATCCCATAAGCAGGAAAATCACTGATGGTACCAATAACCATGGCATGCATCTGGAACGTCTCCTGCTTGTACTTGTCAAAAGTGGGATGACCAACGTCCCACAATACCTTAAGCTCTTCAATCAATGGTCTCATATACACATCGAGACATTTCCCTGGGTAACCAGGCCCCGGAATCAACAACGTCAACATATTATATTCCTTCTTCATGCACATCCACGGAGGAAGGTTGTAAGGTACCAAAACCACCGGCCATATACTGTATGAAAGACTCATGGTGCCGAAAGGGTTGAACCCGTCGGTTGAGAGCCCGAGCCTGACGTTTCTGACATCTGACGCAAAATAAGGAAACTCATTGTTTATATGCTTCCAAGCCGCTCCGTCAGAGATATGTGTCATGATATCTGCGTCTCCCGCGTCCCGCTCACCGTGCCACCTCATAGCTTTTGCGGTGGTTTCTGACATGTACAACCGCTCAAGCCTATCTCTCAACGGAAAATACCGAAGCACTTTCACAGGTTTCCTATTGCCTGCTCCCGTCAACTTATATCGGTCAGACTGACATATCGGACATGCGTCAAGGCTAGCAAGGTCATTCCCTTCTGCATCTTCACCCCAGAAGAGAACGCAGTCAAATGCGCATGCATGGATCTTAATGTAGGAAAGCCCTAGATCTTTGAGGATACTTCGGACCTGACGGTGATTGGTAGGATTATGATGACCCTCCTCCAACAACGAAGAAGTGTACTGTAGATATTCATCCACTTGCCTGATGCTCCCTTTTGTCTCGACTTTAATCCTCATTACCTCCATCACACTTTGAAGAACTGTCTTCTCAGAACTTGAAGACACAGGGGTCTGTTGCAATGCAATCAGTTTGTTGTACTTGTCAAAGGCAGCAGTGTTGACAACTTGTGGGAACGGCTGCACCGGGTCCTGCATATATTGTTCCCCACGTATACCGCTTTCAAAAGGAAACACGTCGTTGACGAATGCCATTGTTGGATCGTTGGATGTACTACTACTGCCCGCCTCAAAATACTGCCCATGATCATGCGATCCATCTAATGATGGCTCACCGTGATATATCCAACGTGTGTACTTCGGCCAAAACCCATTACTCTTTAGGTGCTCCCATACTGTCCTAATCGGAAATCGACACATATCACTACGACACTTACATTTCTTGCACGGGCAATAATGGTAATTCGACTTTGCATTTTCCTCGACGAACTGCATAAAATCCACAACTCCTGTAGTGTATCGTCGGTCATTCCTTGGAAGCGAAATCCAACTCTTATCTCGATCCATATATAGCCTGATAATAATATATATGTATAACTTTAATTAATAATAAATTAATTAACACATATATATATTACAATATATATTATTATCAACATCAACTCATATATATATATACCATTAATTAACAACCATTATTTAAGTTCATTACACTATCAACAACCATTAATTAACATATTTATATATATTTTAACACTAATTAAAATAACATTATTAAATTAAAACACATAATTATACTCTAACTGAAAATCAACTCAACTACAACTCAAAATCAACATATATACATACATTCTAACACTAAAACAACAACAAAACAAAAAATCACTTTCTATATCAAAATCACTAAAACTCAAAATCAACTCAACTAAAACTCAAAATCAACATATATACACATATACGTACCTATATATAGCTCCACAATGTAAGAGAGGACGGATTTCAACAATACCCACAGATTTTTCACTCTTTCTCCCGTTTTTTTCGAATGAGCAGCTTCTGCCCAGATCTGAAAATATAAAGACTTATAGCCGACGAAATTGTCAACTTCGTCGGCCATTCTTCCAAAAGTTGTATAGCCGACGAAAAATTTAAATCGTCGGCCATTATAGGAGTATAGCCGACGAAAAAAAAATTTTAGGGACGACGGAAAAAATTCGTCTGCCATTATTGTAGAATAGCCGACGATTTTTCATTCTTATAGGCTAATTCATTTTTACCGACGATTTTTCATTTTTCATTTTTTTTTTTGCGACGACAAAAATTTTCGTCGGCCATTCTTGGGAATAGCCGACGAAAAAAGTGTTTCGTCGGCCGTTTTTTTTTTTTCGTCGGCAAAGCCCTTTTTTCTTGTAGTGCTTACTTAAGAATCAATGAATTAGCAACCCAAGTTCAATAATGTACAATTTCTTCTAATTTGTCCCTCTTCTCCTTCTTCTCCTCTAAGAATAGATGCAGAACCCGACCTATGCCATATCCCAAATTTTTTTACCTATATATATAGCTGTCATTTAAGAGGCCGGAAGTACAATGATTGGTGGAAAAAAAAAGCGACGAATATTGACCAAAAGTCGTCGCTTCAATTATAGTTTAGCGACCAAGAAAAAAAATTTGTCGCTTCAATATTTTTCTGGCGACGAATATTGAATAAAACCAATATTAGTCGCTTCAATAATTTGTGAGCGACAAATGTAATCAAAAGTCGTCGCTTGAATTTATTTAAGCGACGACTTTTGAGTAAAACCAATATTGGTCGCTTAGACATATTCAAGCGACGACTTTTGAAATGCCGATTTCAATCTTCGTCGCTTCATTGCTTTGTTGCAGTAGTGAAGGCTAGCGTATAGAAAAGAGTTGAGATGCTTACCAATAAGTCATGTTATATCCAATACGCAAACAAAACAAAACATGTGGTTATGTCCCAAGAGTACTCCAGGTCGATGTATACAAATAGGTCATGCATGTTTGATCCAACATAGAGACATAACAAAACATGTGTTTATGTTCATGTTACAATTCAAATTTTGACATGAGAGGAAAAAAATTTGTATTCAGATAGAAAATCAAACTAGTGTTAATACGTAGGGTTGCTGATTGTAGCTTGTGTTAATTTTATTTTACCCAAAAAAGAGATTATATTTGTTGATACCTGAAAAATCGCGTAATTTGTTACTATGCTGTCACGCGACAAAGACCACGCATAGTCACGTAACTATATAAAATCCTATAGTTTTATAAGGATTTTTATGTTCATTACTCGGCTATAGCACGCCAAGCAAACACACTTTTAATGTGAGCCCAAGCCACATGCACGCGTTCTTGGGGCTTACAGATGTGGGTGTGGTGTGGTAGGTCACGGAAACGCACATGCTCATTCGTCGATTTAACGTCGTCGGTGATTTCGGTCTTGGGCCCGAAATCCAAGCCCAATAACTTAGATCGACGGTGAAATGGTGAAACTTGAGAATTCGAGGTTTGGGTTGGGCCAACCCTTGTATTTCTTTAAAGCCTAAAGCCCATATTAGAATAGTATAACTTCACTTTTTCTTCTTCTTCCCGTTTCCTGCACCTCAGCCCTTTTACCCAGCAGCTTGGTTTCTTCCTCCCTGGATGACACCAGCCAAAGACCCAGAACCTTTCCCCCTGCAGCACTCTTCGTCTGTCTAGGGAATCAACCCCAAGCAAACCATCTTTTCCCCATTCTCCTGCAGAAATCAAGGGTGAGATTGAAAGGGAAGGAGTTTATCCAATAGCTTAGAGGTATTTGAGTTCCCCTAAACCTCAACCCTGCGCCTATAAAAAGGGGGTTCCTGGGATCGGAAGAAGGAGGCAGCATCACCCAGCAATCATCCTGCAACTATCATGCAACAATCCAGCAAACCACCCAGCAATACATAAACCCCCTTCCCTCAAGCATTCAGGGTATCCAAGCAAAATCCTAGAAACCCCTTATAAGCAGCCTCTTATCATCTCAAGCCTCCATGCCTTCAAGCCTCATGCCCAGTTAACCATCTTTCCAGAACAACTGTCTTCAAGCCCCGCACCTCTTCTCAAACCAGAAACCCAGAAAACCAACCCCGCAATTCTCATCACCGTAGTGTGTTTCTAGCTCCCACACCATGCTCATGCTGTCAAGCTTTTCTTGATTTCCACTCAGTCTGAATCACACACAAAATTCTCCCATAAAACTCACATTTTAGGGTGAGTTTTGGCCTAGTCATGTTTAATCAAAAGACCCCGCAACATTTGGCGACTTCACTGTGGACTAGGTTGTGATTCAAAGAATTTGTTCATCATGCAGTTTTATGATTCAACCATGCTTGTATGGGCCGCTGCCTTTGTCAACATGCAGGATATTAGAAGAGAAATTATTTTCCCTTCTATTGATGATTCTTCAATTATGAGCCTTGCACCTCAATTTCGTTCTTTGTCTCAGTTGGTTCACTACCAGCCCTGCACCTCAATTTTGTTCTCTATCAGTTGGTTTACTATAAGCTCTGTATCTCTAAGATTGTGGTAATATTGCACTGCAGTAGATGGTCGTCGAAAATGCAGAAGAAACAGATAAGCTTGTTATATGCAGTAGATGATATTCTTGAGAGTACTCAATGCATACAACCAAACACATACTTTGTTTCTCTCGCATATGCACCTTTGCTCAATGAATCTCAGCTGTAATTCTAATTTGCAGCTCATGATATATGAACAAGCCTGATCATGCAAATAATGCAAACACTTGGGGGCTGACGAATTCTAGTTTCAAACTTCCTCCCAACTCTCTCTCGGTTATCACTTTTTAGAAACCTTATACATTGATAGCTTTCACAGCCACAGCCATATTCAGATTCGTTTTTGGTGTTAACTAGCCAAACCTTCTACCACTGTGGTAACCAAATTCACTGCAACTACAATATCTGGTTTTCTAGCCAAAACAAAGGAAAAGTTTGATGTCAAACCAAAATAGTAGTGAAACCTTTTGAACCAAAAACCACCGCCTCAAAGCCAAAATATCCATTACAGTAATCTATTATTCTTTGCCACAAGCTTGAAATGCATACCATATTCATTCAATGAAGTTGTACAATATTCAAGCACAGTCATGCTATTTCCAGTTTAGTCATGCACTCGTGCTACCCCAAGCCAACACACTCGGGGGCTGAGGGATAGAAGCATATGTGTTATTACATTCAGCCCTAGTTGAGAAGAAACATTGACAACCATAGAGAGGTTATTTAGTGTCATTGCCAAAATCATGCCACGATCTATACGATCATGAAAGGCCCTTGTTACAAGTCTAAAACAAAACAAAAAACAAATCATGCTAGCAACCAAAATATCCTCTTGTACGTAAATAAGCCTGATATCAAAACCTAAACCGAAACAGAATTTAAACCCTCACTGCAGTAACCAAGCGTCATACGCAGCTAAGACCTCTACTGTTAGCCTCCTTCAAACCAAGCCGAGTAAAAAATATTTACAACCCTTGTACCAGACATTTCTCAACCATTACCAAAGTCCTTCTAACCGGAGCCAAAACTTCCACCGCAGTGAACATTGTTCATCTGTAACAAAAAAAAAAAAAATTATTCTTGCAAGAAAACAAACAGTTCAAAGCAAGAGATTTATGCATCATGCACTTACAGTCTTATTCATACCAAGCAATTCAAGCATTCTAAGCACACAATACACATGCTAATCACTAAGCAACCAAGCTCTTCCATTCTAAAAGCCAATTCCATATTGACGAACTCTTTTAACCTCCACACGTATTCAAACTTCTCACGCTAAACTATATTCTTCTCTGCCAAACTCATCCTTAATTTTCTACCATTCTCAACTCATATCCACTTCTACCAAGTAAAGTTGTCGTTTACAAATGGGAAATAGCTAGTTATAATTTTCAACAGCAGGCATATGCTCATTCTTAAGTCAAAATCATAGCCCGATCGCTTTGTCCAGTGATTATATGTTGGAGGTGCAAATGCTAAATATCAAGCAAGACTCTGTTTTCATACTCAAGACATTTATTTACGCACTTGGAGAACCCACATGCCTCCAAGCCTTTGTTGTAGCTACATATTAATGCAGAAAATCATGATTCTTGCAATAAAGCCACGAATACATTCAAGCTATATTCAAGTATTCCAGCAGCTCAAACCACACACAAAACTCCCTAGATCCCTGATGCAAAAAAAAAAAAACTCAGGCTAAGAAATTATGTATCACGCACTAGTTTGAAGTCTTATTCAACCCAACAATGAAGCATTTCAAGCTTTATACAGTATGCAAATACTCTTTTACACAGCAGCTGTATATGCGACAAGAGCAGTCAATCCTACCAGCTGTATATGTGAAGAAATCCCCCGCAGCTCCTCCAGTTCCAGGGAAGCAAGATTTTTACCCCGCAGCTCCTCCAGCTTCAGGGAAGCAAGATTTGTACCCTGCAGCTGCAGCAGCTCCTCCAGCTTCTAACAAGAGCGGCCCGTCCTAAAAAAAAAAGGGGGGGGGGGGGGGGGGGCTATGCATCTTAAAGCATTCATTTATGCAGTCCTAGAGTACAAGCCATTGTCGAAGCCACATATTAACAGAAAGTCATGGTTGCGATGAAGCCATGAGTAGAAACAAGCCAAACAACAAATCAGAAACGAGATCGTAGAGTTATCAAGGCGACCTCATGAGTGAGTCATGCTAGCTTATGCAATTAACAAGAAGGAATTCCTGTATTTATTCAAGCGATTGATGGGTGCAAGCAAGCATACTTACAGAGGTTGCGTAGGAAGTTGTCCTGGCACAGTGAATCTCAAATAAGGGGTCAACGACTATTGCCAAAGTCCTAAGGTGTAGTCTGATCTTGTGTTCCAGTGCACCCCAATTTTATGTACATACCTAGGGGCTTTGGGATTAAGGCATGGCTCATGACCAATTGATGCGGTGATCATCGCTGTAAGTGAAGACGCACGCCTGCATTTGAGCAAGCAAAAGCTTCATGCCTCAGTTATGCTCATAATTGAATCAAGCTTTATGAATGCAAATTTATATACAAACATAAGACAGAATCCAATGGGAAGTCACGGATGTGGGCAATCTGATCATAACCCCATGATGCAGTAAGTAATTTTCTTATTCAAAATTCAAGCTCGCACTTGCCATGAGTTCATAAAACCAAGCCTAACCCCCATCCTGCATTCAAACTCTGTTTACCATTTTTTTCCAGACATTTGAAGTTTACCCTTTCTCAATCTAAGAAAAGCATAGCCATTCACAAGCCCAAAAGAAAAAATAATACCAAATATAAACATGCCTAGCTCCTCTTTAAGGTTGTGCATCCAACATATGACCACATGAAGGCTATGCTAAGAATTCAAGCCATGCCGAGGGTTCAAGCCTATTCGTTTCAGCATCTATGCGCCCTTATCGGCCATTCAAAATAGTTAAGGCAACCACAACAAACACAAGCCATCATGCATACCCCGCGCCAAGCTAAACACACTATCAAGCGGATTCATGACCAAAGAGGCACGCCAAGCCCTATCCGAGCTCATGCCAAGCACTTACTATCCAACAATGCCAAGCTCCTCTTTGGCACGGTCATGCATCTATTCGAGACTAAATGGGGTCATGCCACGCTCAAGCTACAAGTTTACTCAAATTCCATGCACCTCCCCATTGGCTTTGTCAAAAAAAAAATAATGGCAACCTCAGGACAATCTAGAAATGCACATGCTTAATACATGCCTAAGCATAGTTGCCATAAGCGAATTTAAGTCTAGCATTTGTAGTATATGCATACTCTCATTTTGCACATATCCAGCTCCTCAAGCAAACATGCATACAAATATATACCAGGTCCCTTAAACAAACAAGCCAAGCTTAAACTCAAGCTCGTACTCACGCCACGCTAAAGCCGGGGAAATCCAAAACTAAGGTGCACATACTGATTTCTTTTTAAACAGCTCATACCAAGAAAAGAGAAATTTAATTAAGACGCAAGTACCAAGCACAAATACTAGTCATCACGAGCTTCTCCTTAAGGCTGTGCATCAAACATAGAACCATGTGAGGTCTGTGCCAAGCATCCAAGCCTATTCCTTTCGATGCTTAGGGCAACCACCGAAGCACATGTCTGAAACACGCCCAAGCACAGCTGCACAAGCTAAATCAAATCTAAACCATATGCTGGAAGCACAATCAAGTAAAGAGCAAAAGAATCACATACACGCAAAGCACAATATCATGCCACAATCAACTGCAAAGAAATCAATTGCTTTAAAGCTCAAACTCTATTCCTTCCAACTCTTCAGTTTTTATGCACTAACTTACCCAAATACTTTATATTAGTCATTGACACTACTCAGTACTGCACATGTTTCAAAAGCCACACTTCATTCCTCTCATCTGTATCATTATGTCTATCACAAAAGTTTTACATCCTATTATTTCTACTTCCTCCACGTGGATTTAATACCATATGGCATGTTCCATCCTTATGCTTCAAATTTTGACTTTCTTTGCTGGTTTTTCAACTGACAAGTCAGACGTTTACTTCTTACCATTCATATTTCACTCTTTACACAACAGCCAGTTTCCTATTTCCAAATATCACCACTCCTAGCTACTGATGCGCGCGCACACACACTCACAAACTGTTATTTAACCCTTTCAAAGCCCACTTATTCAATTATTTTTAATTTCATGCCACTAGTCATCCAAACAATTGAGACAATGTTCCTTCTTTCAAATGTTTTAGCATGTGTGGGATCCTCCTAAAGTAGAGTATATATATATTTTATGCATCATCTTAACAAGCAGGGTCGACTGAAGCACAAGATCCAACCATGTATGGCCATAGCAAGCACAAATCAAACAAGGCCAAGCCGAACAAACAAATATTGTTAATCAAACAAGAGTGATCCATGCAAGCCACCGCAAATCCAAGCCAAGCAATTACTGGTATAATTGTCAATAATACGCACGAGCCTATCTAAGAAAACAAGTCTACATATGCCAAGCCAAGCAATGTCTTGCTATAGCATTCAATTTTATGTGATAACTGCGGAACTCAAAACAAAGCTCAACAATACATGCCATGTGAATTCATGTTATGCCACTGCTAAAGCAATATCCCATGTTCATATTCTATCCATCAGTAATTGAGATTAGTGAACAACTCGAATCCCAGCGGCAAGTATAAAAAGAGAAGAATCGCAGTATCAAGTACCTTGAGCTCTTTTCTTCCCCAAGTGCAATAGATGCCTATACTGCCGCACAATTCCCTGCAGTGGAGAAGAATCGCAAACCTCCTTAGTAGAAAGGAGAAAGACGAGAGAATCCTAGAAAATCTCAGTTCCCCTGCGATGACGAATTTCTCGAAATTAGTATTCGATAAAGTTGATGTGCACGCCAAGCTTTGCAAGCCAGACAGCCCTGCAGCAGGACAGAAAGCATGAACTGCGAATCTCATCTTCTTTGAGATCAGGTATCGCGAAGAAAAAAAAGGAAAGAAAAGAGGGAATACGCTGGAAGACCAACCCTGATGGTAATCGGCTCCCTGCTGTGAGAGGAAAGCAGTGAAGCTTAGGCCTGAGTCGCACCTCAAGGCCACGGCGGCTCAGAAAACTTTTGTCAGGAAGACGCCGAGCAATTCCCTGCAGCAAGGAGGGAAAACAATGCCGATTGAAAAAAAAAAAAAAAAAAAAGAGAGAGGAAGAAGACGAAGAATCGACATGCAAAAGGAGGCAATACCTAGAGCCCAAAGGAATTGAAGGCTTGATGCGAGTTCTCAACCCCTGCAATTGATTTTTAAGGGACGAGAAAGAAAGAAGGAGACGACAATATCTCCTTCACTGCAGTTTGACTCCTCAAGCAGGAAGAAGTTGCGCGCTAAAATTCTCAAATGATAATTTGGGCTGGGCCAACTTTCTTCTTCCATGCAAACTCTGATTATGTGACCCACTCTATGCCTCAAGCAGCCCACATAATCATGGGGGCTAATGTTGATACCTGAAAAATCGCGTAACTTGTTACTATGCTGTCACGCGACAAAAACCACGCATAGTCACGTAACTATATAAAATCCTATAGTTTTATAAGGATTTTATGTTCATTACTCGACTATAGCATGCCAAGCAAACACACTTTTAATGTGAGCCCAAGCCACATGCACGCGTTCTTGGGGCTTACAGATGTGGGTGTGGTGTGGTAGGTCACGGAAACGCACATGCTCATTCGTCGATTTAACATCGTCGGTGATTTCGGTCTTGGGCCCGAAATCCAAGCCCAATAACTTAGATCGACGGTGAAATGGTGAAACTTGAGAATTCGAGGTTTGGGTTGGGCCAACCCTTGCATTTCTTTAAAGCCCAAAGCCCATATTAGAATAGTATAACTTCACTTTTTCTTCTTCTTCCCGTTTCCTGCACCTCAGCCCTTTTACCCAGCAGCTTGGTTCCTTCCTCCCTGGATGACACCAGCCAAAGACCTAGAACCTTTCCCCCCGCAGCACTCTTCGTCTGTCTAGAGAATCAACCCCAAGCAAACCATCTTTTCCCCATTCTCCTGCAGAAATCAAGGGTGAGATTGAAAGGGAAGGAGTTTATCCAATAGCTTAGAGGTATTTGAGTTCCCCTAAACCTCAACCCTGCGCCTATAAAAAGGGGGTTCCTGGGATCGGAAGAAGGAGGCAGCATCACCCAGCAATCATCCTGCAACTATCATGCAACAATCCAGCAAACCACCCAGCAATACATAAACCCCCTTCCCTCAAGCATTCAGGGTATATCCAAGTAAAATCCTAGAAACCCCTTATAAGCAGCCTCTTATCATCTCAAGCCTCCATGCCTTCAAGCCTCATGCCCAGTTAACCATCTTTCCAGAACTGTCTTCAAGCCCCGCACCTCTTCTCAAACCAGAAACCCAGAAAACCAACCCCGCAATTCTCATCACCGCAGTGTGTTTCTAGCTCACACACCATGCTCATGCTGTCAAGCTTCTCTTGATTTCCACTCAGTCTGAATCACACACAAAATTCTCCCATAAAACTCACATTTTAGGGTGAGTTTTGGCCTAGTCATGTTTAATCAAAAGACCCGCAACAATATTCTTCTAATGTAACACATGTATACGAAAATAATAGTAATTAGATAGATTTTTGAAGTTTTATTGATAAATATTTGCGTTCTAGTTTTATTAATCTATAGACATGTATACGTAGGGTGCTAGACTTAAAAATACTCACTAACCTTGACAATGGAGTGGAAGACATTTTTTCTGCTAATGAAAGAGTCTTTCCCATGACCTAGAACGAAGACATGTGTACTAACTATAGACTATTTTATACATTTCATGTTTAAATTTAATATCTTAAACATTATGATTAGTACTAGTAATGCCATCCCGAACTTCCAGTTTCTGGTAGCGCCACAGTTGGAATATGAATAATTGCTTCAGAAACCACTGGCTCCGGAAGTACTTGTCCTTTATCAGTCTTGAAATTTGCAGAGGATGCTAGTTCCTGAAATGCTTCAGCTATCTTCTCAACACAAGTTACAACTTCAATAAGAAGAAATGCCACCGCAGCCGATGGTACTATTTCTAGCACATTGGCATCTTTCCATATGCCTCCTTTGAGTAACGGCGTGAGGCTCTCAGCTGCTGCTTTTGAGCGTGCAATGTGGTAATTAGCTGATGACCTTAGAGTCATTTCTGTGAGCGCTGCAGCTAGTTCCTTCAGAGCTTTCCCGGTTTCGATGCAAATATTTGTGCATGGTTCTTGAATTTTGTTTTGGATTGCAGTAGGGGCCTGGATTTAGATTGTCACTAGCTAGTTAGATTTACGGATTTATGTGTGGCAGAATGGTGTAAAGCAGGTTTTGGTTAGTTCTTATACCTGAATTTCATTGTTCAGGTAAGTATTAAGAGCCTCAATTTTATAGGCACATTCTCGACTTGCGGCTCCAACATTCAGATACTTATTCCATGGGTGGCGGAACTTGAACCTGCCATGACCTGGTTCCCACCATGCCAAGTTAGCCTGCAAAATCAAAACAATTATACCTATTAGTGAACTAGCATCTAACCAAAATGATAGTAAGCTAGCTTAGGCATATATAAGTGTCTATAAGATTTTTTAATCTTCTTGCTTATTGTTTTTTTTTTTTTTACTTGTTTCTGCAAGAAGTTCATCTTTTAAAAAATTTAGAAATATAGTTTTGTAACTTTGTATTATGCAAAAATATTAGAAAATGGCCAGAATAATGAATAGGTTTGTATTATGTGTCAATACACATGAAATAATATAAGTTTTCTTTGAAGATAAAAAGGTATTCCATTCCTCATCTGCTTACTTACGCTTACCATAAAATCTTCAGGGCCTTTTGATGTAAGAACACTTGTAAATAGAGTGATTGTAGTTCTGTTAGTTGTAATTACTTCACCTACGACATATTTACAAGTTTATGAACAAATAGTTGTCAATGTGGTAAATTTGTTTAATAATATGTAAATATATAAAACATATGTTGTAAATTTATTGTCAATGTTATAAATTGAGTGTAACAAAATGGTAAATTTTGTTTAATTAGTTGTAAATTAAGGATATGGTATGCAGGAGGATCACACCTACAACAAAGACGAAAACTCCAATTAATATGGGCTCCGCGACTGCTCCTCCCCAAAGAGTTGATATGTAATGAAGTCCAACAGCTAGAGGACCAGCTACTATCGTTGCCATCATCCTATTTAAACCCCTTTCTAAGGTTCCTCCTGGAAAATGAAGAAATGATTAAAAGATAGCTAACAAGACGCAATATAACTTATATACAGTACGTATTCTAAATATTGTGGCCAACCAGCTGAAGACCATGCAATTGGAGTAAAACATAATCCTTTGATAATTTTTTTTTTTAGAAAAAAAAAAAACTGAGGTATGTATATTAATCATCTTAAGTAGACCTTGGTAGTCAAGTGATCATCACTAAATTCCTAACAAGTTAAGCACACAGACTAGGGCATAATCATATTGTATACATGCTTATATAGGCATTTGATTTCTTTGAACAGATGCCGTTCAATCATGCATGAGGCAACCTTCAAAAATAAAAAGTTACAGATCGAGTGCTTACCAACTGAGTACTCAAAGACAAGGGCCACGGTCAAGATAGCCCACATAGCATCGGCACCAAAGGGATGAATCGGTCGAAAGTAATAAAACAGAGAAACCAACATCAGAGCCAACCCTACTTTGCACGAATGAACAATCCTTCTCGGATCATCCTGTCCGAGCTTCTTAGCCTGCCTCGCTACCTCCCCTAACTTACCCCACAACTTCACCGGCGCCGCCTTCAGCCTCCACGACAGGCGACCAAAAGGTCCTCCGCCGCAGCAGCCGTTCTCCAAACCAGCATTATCTGCATAAGTCATTCTGAAGAGCAAGCAATGCAAAGTAAAGGAGGAGAAGAGAAGTTGAAGAAGAAGATCGAGCAGATCTAGCTAGCTCGATCAAGTAAAGTGGTGCTGTGCGAAAAACTGCATGTGGGAGTCATAAATATATAGAGGTGACGAGAAGAAGTGCAAGATGCAAGACCCAGTAGATGAAAGAGAGACGACGTCGTTCGAACAAAAGAGAGACGCAACCAATGGAATGGCCGCATATTACTGGGATAGAGGTGGAGGCGGATTCGTACGGAAACGTACCATACTACTAGGATAGTCAATCAATTAGGTTTAATTTTGCCAAAAATATAATAGGTTTAATTACAAAATACTCCTAAATTAGAGGTTATTTTCATTTTAAACCCAACTATCAAATTTGTTTCATTTGTGAACCTTGAATTTCATACCATTAAAATATGTTAATAGTTGGAGGCATTTGTGCCGGATCCTTCAATACTGTAAATTACGAAAATTATATTTGAAAATTATATTTTCTTCACTGAATTTTATGAAAATTATATTTTCTTTTTTGGGATTGTTTCAAGGCAGAGACAAAGACATGATATTTTCTACAAAAACAAAAAAAAAACAAAAAAAGGACAAAGACATGATAGTTAGGGGGTAACTAGGCTGCACTACTAGATCCGAGAGAATAGCCGACGAAAAAAATTTCATCGACTATGCCGAATTTTCGTCGGCTATTCCTTCTGCCGACGAAATTTTCGTCGGCTGTAATTCGTCGGAAAAACGCCGTCGGTAATACCAATGGCCGACGAAAATAATGAAATCGTCGGCTATACTCAAGTATGGCCGACGACTTTACCGACGAAAATTAATTTCGTCGACCAAACCTGGGCAAAATATCCGACGAAATTCGTCGGATATTTTCGAGTATGGCCGACGATTTTGGCAACTATAGCCGACGAAGAAAATCAATTTCGTCGGCTATTTGTTCTTAAAGATAGCCTACGATTTTGTCTATTTCGTCAGTTATTCCGTCAGAATATATTAATATTTTAAGTTCGTCAGAATATATCAATATTTTAAGAGGCATAGCCGACGAAATAATGTGATTTTCGTCGGTAATAAAAGTTATAACCGACGAAATAAGGTCCATTCCGTCCGCTATTCTTAAATTTTGGGGAAAAAAAAAATAAATTATGCTTTGGTTCAACTGAATATGCAATCTTCCAGGAGGAGGATGCCGCCGGAGGAGGAGGAGGAGGGGAAGGAGGAGGAGGATGCCGGAGGAGGAGGAGGAGAAGGAGGAGGAGGACGCCGGCGCCGATTTGAGGAGGAGGAGAGTGGAGGAGGAGGATGCCGGCGCCGGAGGAGGAGAGCGGAGGAGGAGGATGTCGGAGGAGGACGCCGGCGCCGATTTGAGGAGGAGGAGAGCGGCGGATTGGAGACGCAGATCGGCGGAGGAGAGCGGAGGAGGAGTTTTTCAAGAGGAGGAGAGAAAAAAGGCGGGCTGAAAGATTTAAAGCAGAGAGAATAGCTGACGATTTAAAAGATTTCGTCGGCTATACTTTGGAAGATCAACAGCCGTCAGATCTGAGCCATCCAACGGCGGACAATAAAAAGGCGCGGATCGCAAGAGTTTAGCCGATGAAATATAATTTTCGTCGGCTAAACTTAGAGAATAGCCGACGATTTACAATATTTCGTCGGCTATTCTATGAACATCGTCGGCTATACATTGAAAACATATTAAACTGCCGTTTTGCGGCCCTAAACGAACTCGAAAGCCCGAAAAGTCCCACACGTCGTGGCAAAGCAACGAGTTTGATTCCTGACGTCGTTCCCTTTCCGGAATGGTATCACAATCGTCATTCGGACGCCGGACGCCAAATCTGCAGTAAACCGGGTTTTGACTTGCAACGGTCAATCTACTCTTCAACGCCAAATCTGGCCTCACCTTCAACATATAATAGTTTCAAATCAATGAGACGCAACTAATCATATAAAAATTTTACAAAATTGATTTAACGAACGTTAGGATACCCATAGGAAAACGAAAGTCAAAAATAGTTAACCGCAACATTCGGCACACAGATTTTGTCAGAATCTTGTCATTTTTCAACCGTAGCCATATTTCATTATTTCGGTCATATCTTATTTAACGACATATTTGCATTTGAAGAGTGTCACTACCAGATCCGAGGGCATAGCCGACGAAAAAAATTTCGTCGACTATGCCAAAATTTCGTCGGCTATACCTTCTGTCGACGAAATTTTCGTCGGCTATAATTCGTCGGAAAAATGTCGTCGGCTATACCAATGGCCGACGAAAAAAAGGAAATCGTCGGCTATATGCGAGTATGGCCGACGACTGTACCGACGAAACATCATTTCGTCGACCAAACCCTGGCAAAATATCCGACGAAATTCGTCGGGTATTTTCAAGTATGGCCGACGATATCGTAAACCATAGCCGACGAAATTCGTCGGCTATTTGTTCTGAACTATAGCCGACGATTTCATCTATTTCGTCGGTTATTCCGTCAAAATATATTAATATTTTAATAGGCATTAATTAGTTATAGCCGACGAAAATTGGTAAAAATCGTCGGCTATAGTGCTTGTAGCCGACGAAATAATGCCAAAATCGTCGGCTATTCGTACATTTGGTGAAAAAAAAATTAAATTATTTTCTAAATTACCATTCCAAGCAACCTACAAATCACAAAAACAGTCCATGCATTTACACCAACAAGAAACACGTCTAAATGACTTATTATTTAATTCGTTCCAATATACATAAAATATAACCCTAATCATCACCTAAACCACTAAAGTCTACGACGTCATCCCCAGCATCCTGCTCTCCATCATGCTCGTCATCCTGCTGACCGAACTCGGAAGGTTGAGGCATTGGAGGTTCAACTAACGGCTGAAACGGGGGCGGGGGTGGAAGGCTTTGTTGTTGTGCGGCGAACATCTCATACCACCAGTTTTGTTGGCCGGCGTAGTTGAGTCGCCGAATTCTCTCGCATTCAGCATTCCAACTGGACAGATCTAAATAATGCTGCTTTGTTCTGCGGTGGTTCTCCTGTGATCTCTGGAACTCGGCCGCCAACCTTGCATTTTCTTCGGCCAATCTCCGCACTTCCCCCCTCACCTGTTGGCTCTCCCCGCCTACCTTCTTTTGACCTCCCTTAGTGGTCTTCAGGAGCCCTAGTCCAGAACTTCCTAAACCCCGGCAGTAGTAGTTGTTTGAGCGGTTTGGGAAGGCTGCATCGAACATCCTCGCTGCCGTTTGGACATTGGACCGGTCGACCTGGCGCAGGGCTTCTTCCAGATCTGCCTCTGAAATGTTCGGTTGTGTCTCTTGAACTACTTGCTGGAACACCTCTTCTTCGGCCCGGTTCACCCTCTCCTAATTGGACGGGAAAAAAAAAATTAATATTCTAACAAATATATAATTAAGTAAAATTAATAATTAAAATTTTAAAATTGTAATGAACGACTTACGAGCTGTTCTGTCGCTTGTGGATAAGCGATCTTGAACGTCTCCACGTACGGGTTGCTATCAGGATGATCTCTAAGCGCCTCCTCCTGATATTGTGCAAACGGCCTAGAACCAGCATGATGGGGGGTTGTGTTCCGGCGGCGGTTCTCAGAGTTTATCCGAGAACGTTGCTTCAAACAAATAATAAAATGTTAGAAAAATGCATAAAAAAATATTAGTGTAATAATTATAAAATAATTAAACTAATAATTAAAATTTTAACAAAATAAACATTTGTAGTGAAGTTTAGTATTTACCTGCATAACTAGGTTGTTGAAGTCTACTGTCTTCAACCAACGTCACTCGTACTCCCTGAATATGAACTCCCTGGGAGTACCCATACGACCAAGGTTGTCGTATTCGTTATAGTAGGAACGGAGCTCGTTCTTCCACTCTTTGAACCTACGAAAAAAACAAAAGTGCATTAGAAATTTTATTAATATCATAAAATATTAATAATTATAAGATGAGGAATTCCCAACGTACCTCGAGTTCTGCACGGTGTCCGCCCAATCCCGCTTGTGTTCGGCAATCTCGAAGAATGTCTGAAAAATAATATTTTATTAGTTTTACAATTGTAATAATACCGAAAATTATTAAATATTACGATAAATAAATTAAATTTTTTAAATTACTCACCGACGCGGCGTTGTTCACCTCCCTCTTTATCTCTTCGGGCACATCAGCCCACCGGGTCCACAACATAGGGACTCTGTCCCTAATCAGTGCCCCCACGCAACCCGAGTAGTCGTGTTTTTTTTTTTTCCCCTGAACCTCCTGATTAGGAGGTTCGTTGATCTGGATCCTCCCCCTCAGATCAACAGTTCTCCTGAGCGTGTCAAAACATATGACACCTCTCGTGTTCCTTGTTGAACTGCTAGCGGCTGTCCCTATCACAAAAACGACGATTGGTTAATAAAATTAAATATTAGTGCGTTAATTTTAATAAAACATTTAATTAATAAAATCGAATGTTGCCTGAACTCGATGACCCGTCTGTCGACTTTCCTTTTCTCCTCGCCGAAATCAGGAGGTCAGGGTTCTCAAATGGCTGATGCTGGTATGCCTCCGCAGCACTCACGTACTGAGGCATATCAGGCCATATGGGCACACCACGATAGTTGACCTCCCGTATGGCCTGATATCGCAGGCATATCAGGCCATACGGGAGGTACAGCTGGTTTGGGAGAGTAGGACCGTCAGTCGAGTCACCAGCAGACGTCGTCGGACTCGTCATCGGCTCCCGATGAACCTCAGGCATACGAACCTGAGGAACGTCTGCAGCTATCTCGTCCTGAAATAGCTGCCGACTGAACCTCGGAGCATCTGGCCCGACAGGCGGAAGTGAACTGCTCGACGGCCGCCCCGCTTGGAGAAGGGTCTGGTGCCGAGAACTCATACTCCTCCACGGCTGGGATGAATCCACAGTCCTCCGCGGCTGGGAAGAATCCACACTCCTCCGCGGCTGGCTGGTGGTCCTCTCAGGCTGGCTAAGGGTCCTGTCGGACTCTGCGGAACCGGCGGAACTTCCAGAACCCCTAGATCTGGAACGACGGCCTCCGAAGAACTGTCCGAATGCATCGGCCATCTGCAGCTTGAGGCATTAATACATTAATTAATATTAAATTATATTACATTAAATAACAAATTCTAATTAATATAATAACCAATAATACTAACATATTTCAAAACATACTAACAAATTAATATTTAAATTTTAACTAATTTTAAATAATACTAACTATTAACCTAAATATAACTATTTATATACAAATATAACTATATTTATTTATTAACATATATATATATATATATATATATAATTAGACTACCAATTTATATATATAATTAATTTAACAATTTATATAACAATTTATATAATTAAAATTAAATATATAACAATTTATATACCTAAATTATAACAAATATATAACAATTAAATTTATTAACAAATATATAACAAATATATAACAATTTATATAATTAAAATTAAATATATAACAATTTATATACCTAAATTATAACAAATATATAACAATTAAATTTATTAACAAATATATAACAATTTATATAATTAAAATTAAATATATAACAATTTATATACCTAAATTATAACAAATATATAACAATTAAATTTATTAGCAAATATATAACAAATATATAACAATTTATATAATTAAAATTAAATATATAACAAATATATAACGAATATATAACAAATATATAACGATTTATATTATTAAAATTAAATATATAAAAAAATATTAAATTAAATTAAATTGAAAAAAAAAAATAACCGGATCGGATCGGATCGGAGGAGGAGGAGGAGGAGGAGAATTCGGCCGGATGGAGGAGGAGGAAGAGAATTCGTCGTCGATTTGAGGAGGAGGACGAGGAGAGCGGCGGTGCGGCTCTGTCTGAATTGCTGCGGAGGAGAAAGCAGAAAAAAGGAGAAAACGGAGGCTAGGGTTCGGCAGTTTCAGACTTATACCCGATAGAATAGCCGACGATTAAAAAAGATTTCGTCGGCTATTCTTTACTATAGCCGACGAAATATTTAATTTCGTCGGCTATTCTTTGAATGTCGTCGGCTATACTTTTGGCGCTCAGCAGCCGTCCGATCTCCCCCATCCAACGGCGGACAATGAAAAGGCGCGGATAGCAAAAGTTTAGCCAACGAATTTTAATATTTCGTCGGCTATACTTTGGACAATCAGCAGTCGTTGGATCTGAGCCATCCAACGGCGGACAATAAGCGGATCGCAAGAGTTTAGCCGACGAATGTTAATATTTCGTCGGCTATACTTTGGACAATCAGCAGCCGTTGGATCTGAGCCATCCAACGACGGACAATAAGCGGATCGCAAGAGTTTAGCCGATGAAATATTTGAATTCGTCGGCTAAACCTTTGGTCAAACAACGAAGTCAAACCTCTAAAAGCTTTAAAACGGAAATTGGTCTGTGTAAATGACGTTTTTTTGCCTGACCTTCAACAGATAATAGTTTCAAATCGATGAGACGCAACTAATCGTATAAAAATTTTCCTCAAAATATTTACCGAACGTGAGGCTACCCATAGGAAAACGGAAGTAAAAAACAGTTAACCGCAACAGTCGGCACGCCGATTTTGTCGGAATCTTGTCATTTTTCAACCGTAGACGTATTTCACGACACAGTTGCACGACACAGTTGCATTTGAAGGATGAAGCAATGGGTTGTCGATAGTGATAGAAAATGGAAGGTGGTCTGTTTTTTTTTTTTTTTTTATCATAGCCGACGAAATCAAACCTAGTACTCGTCGGCTATTCTTTTGTTGTTTTGTGTCTAAAATAAAATATGTATTTTTCAATATAGTTTTGCCCGACGAAATCACGCATTTTTCGTCGGCTGTAATTAGAATAGCCGACAAAATAATACATTTTTCGTCGGCTATTCTGTGAAAAAAATAAAAAAAAATCAGTTGTATTACACCTCTCGTACCCATATGTCCTGTTCATATATAACCAAAATTGAACATCCAAAAAACAGAAACCCAACCGTCAACATATTTCAAATTTTTTTTTTAAGGGGTTTGGAACCCAGCCTAGCTGGGAGGCTCATCCCCACGCCCGTTCATTAGAAATGAGTGGATTACAAATGAAATGATTACATCATCTAAATTACTTAATCCGTCGGATTGTAATCGGAATCATCGGATGAGTCTTCTTCGGTTTCTGAATTGCTCGATAAAGGTAATCAATGTCTTGCCTCACCATTAGAGTCCTCGTTAGTTTCTTCATTTGGATCAACATCAACAAGCAGTGGCTCTTCACGTCGAATTCGCACCGGCGTGTCTAGGCGAATAAAAGAGGAGTCAGGAATACCGTTTGAGTTGGGCTCTTGATACGCGGTGCCACCTTCCTCGTTCTCTTCAGCCACTCCAAGTGTAGACGCCCGGTAAATGTTGCGATGGTGGATAGTGTCGACTACTTTCCACGGGTCCCCCTTGGCGAGATCATCAAGATAAAACACTTGTTTCACCCATGTGGCTAAAACGAACGGGTCGCCCACATACCATGATGTACTAGTGTTCATAGAAGTTATGCCGTATTGATCGGTTTTCATGCTCTGCGGCCGTGTGTCAAACCATCTACACTTGAAAAGGTGCACTTTCATGCCTTCCCCGTAATGCAGTTCCATAACTGAATGGAGAACACCGTAATAGTCAACTCCATCATCCCCACCATGTGCCATAACCTCTGAATTTTGTGTTTTCAGTCTGAGGTCTCTCTCTTCACATCGAAATAACACACCATTCACCTTGCACGTTGCATAAACTTTTGAATAGACTGGCCTCATTGCTAGAAGTCTGAGTTCGTGCGACCAATTTGGGTGATTATCATTTTTAATAAGGTCCATCTGCAACCATCAGAATCAACTATAAATATGAATAATTATACACAATAATATATAAACACGTATAGAATAGTGTTAAAGTTATGTACCCAGCGGCCGAAATACTCTGCGAATGTCCGGTTGTGGTAATCGAGATCACCTCCTACTTGGTCACAGTTTAGATGCAAGTTCTTTCAAAACTGAACTTCTGGACAGTTGATTAGTACCCACCAATGTGCAATGGCTACCCCATAATCTTTCAACTTGTAGGAAACTGACATGTTTCCACCGAGTACAACATCGTCGGAGAGTATGGAAAGATTGAACTGTGAAGGTACATCTTCCGGTATGCTTTCCTGTAACGCTCCTAAATACAGCTTCATGTAGGTGACGCACTCCTGCGCAATATATGCTTCATCTATACATCCTTCAGGTGCGGATCTATTTTGGACAAAATCACCGTATTGTCCAAGTTGCCTATAAATAAAGTTTTTAAAGTGTTATGATAATACATTAATACTATATCACATATATTGATGAGGAAATTAACATAAGGTGTAAAATACGTACCTTTCCATCGGATACATCCAAGTGAAGTGCACAGGACCGGTAAGCAACAACTGCCGAGGAAGATGGATCATGAGGTGAGGCATGATGTCGAAAAAATTAGGAGGAAATATCATCTCAAATTTACACATGATATGAACGATGTCTTGTTGCATTTCCCGGAGGTCAGATTTTCTCACTTCCCGTGTGCATACCTTCTGGAAAAATCTTGCCAACGCTACTAACGGCTCCATAACGTGACGGGGAAGGAACGGTCGAATGAAAACAGGGAAGAGACGTTGTAGCAGGATATGATTGTCATGACTTTTCAACCCGTAAAGATTGTTGAATTGTCTGTTCACACACTTGGCTATATTTCCAGCAAAGCCTGAAGGATACTTGGCCCGACTTATCCAATGGAAAATTTCTGATTTATGCTCAGGCTTGACGGTGTAAGGAGCTTGAGGCATTTTTCTCTTCCCTTGTTTCAACCATAGTTGTTTTCTAATATTCATGTTTTGCAGATCAGTGCGAGCCTTAGGACCGTCTTTCGTCTTCCCCTCCAAGTTCAGCATTGTGCCCACCACACTTTCAGAAATATTTTTTTCTATGTGCATAACGTCTAGGAAGTGACGGATCAACAACTCACACCAGTACGGGAGTTCCTACAATATGCTCTTATGTCTCCAGAATTTGTACTCCTTGATGGAGGTGTTATCCAAGCACAAAATACCTGCAAAACAACTACATACAAATAATACCCTTCTTTTGTCGAGTGTAGTATTGACAAGTAGGGATCGTTCTATCCGGGGAAATCAAGGGCTTTCAATCACACAAAGTATTGCATAAAAGGGGGGTTGTCGAAATTTTTAATTATTATTTACTTACTAGTTTACGAAAATTAAATCCTAGATTACTATATACAATTGATCATCACCTTTCACACAATCACCAAACACAAATCTCATTATACATGCAACAAAATTAAAACAAGTAATAGGGGCAGCAAACATAAAACGATTTCAAGATTAATTAAGCTCCAATTTAATTAGGGCCAACGCAGCATATCCTAATTATCAAGACATCATAAGTATTTAGAATCTGAAACGCGCGCAATCCTAAACATGGTACTAATCGGTTTAACAACACAACGCATGTAAATTAAACACAAATAGCACATAAGCACATATTGTCGAATTGGAACATGTTAGCAAGTATGGCGTCACCCATCTCACATCGACATGTAAATTTCCATAATTACTCTTACCCTTAGATTAATACATGTCAAAACCAACAACGCGTGTGAATCAACATGTATTAGATCGGAATATGAATTCAACATCTAGATAACACTCATGGCCTTTCGAGTGCATCTAAACATCTCCTTCGGTTCCCCACGAATTAAGAAAATAAACCTAATTGAAATCAAGAAACATGCTAAAGCTACTGCCCATAATACAAATTTAATCACATCACATATATAATTCGGCAATCACATATAAAATATCCAAACAATTATAACAAAGATCCGAAGATCCCATATATGATTATCAATACCGAAATTAAAACCAAAAACCAAAACATACTTCATAGACAAAGTTATGTTTAAATACAAAGTAACAAAAACCAAAATAAAACAATCCATATTACAACCTTGGTTAAGATTCGGCAAGGATTGATGAGATGGTGATCGAATTGATGTGAGGAATGGTGGATTCGGCTTTGCTCTTTGTATAAAATTTCTGAAAATAATTTGGCAGGGATTCGGCAAGGATTTTGTGGAGGGAGAGATCATGATTTTCTGTGCAAAAGCCTTGGTATTTATAGAGGAAGTAACCTAGAGAAGCCAGCCACAAACCAAAAACCGAATTGGTTTAGGTTTCCTTGATTTTCTGAATTCGGCAGAATGACCTCCGTGCATTAATTACGTCATAACTCTCTCTAGAAAATAGCTATTGAGGTGATTCCAGTTGGGTTGGAAACTAGACTCCCGTAGCTTTCTATCCATATAAGGCTCGAATTCTAATTCATTGTCAGCTGTCCGGGAGAGTCCGTGGAAGTTGAGAGACGTGCACAGGAATTTTCCCGAAATTAATCAGGATTTGTTGCGATTTTCTTCCTCTATTTTCTGCCGAAAATTCCCAAGATAATGGCTGAATAATTGAGCAATATCTCTTTAGGTTTTCCATGAATTAATTCAGCCAAAAATCTTGCACAAAGGATGGAATTCAGTCCACATTCGTAAGCCAAATCCATGTAGAACTCGGCTTGCTTCTTCTTTTCCATTCCGAAATTGATCTTTTCTTTTCTTTTTTAATTCAGCCAAATTCTTCATGGATCAATGCTTGATGGACTGAATAATGGACTAGGCTCATAACTCATTTGGACAATTTATCCAAGAGCTAGCCGTAGCTTTCCCTAGTTGAGCCAGGAAAGCATCCTTTGTATCTTCTTTTCCTGCTTGCATCAGGGAAACTTCTTTTCTTTTGTTCTTCGACTTCTTCCTTGAAAGGATGACTCTCTAATGCTCCAATATGTTCAGTAGCTCATCACTTACAACCTTGGACACGAAATTGTTGTAGAAAAATAGAAATCCTTCAAAACGGGCAGCAGGTTCTTCCTCTCGGCAGATCTGACCTTCTTGCATTCAAACCGGCATAACTCTCTACTTAGGAGAGCTTTTTCTGCGATTCCAGTTGCATATGAAACTAGACACACAGGGCGTTCATCCATAAAAAATTCACCTTCAAATTCCTTGTCAATCGTCGGGAATAAATTCAGAAAGTTGGATGTCGGACACTGAAATCTTCTGGAATTCTTGGATTTGCATCCGATAAGAACTTGAAGTTCTTGGCATTTTGTTCCACTCCGATTTTAATGATTCTTTCCTTTGTTCAATCCTTAGTATGTTGACTGCAAATGAGAAGAGAAAAATCTATCAAAAGCAAAGTTTATGTTTTACAGATTCAATAAAACATCTCAGAGACTTTGTGAATAGGCTTTTGACAATTTCTGCATTTTTATTCTATTTTCCACATGTTTTCACTTTAATTCCACCAAAACTCTTGACTCTATAGCATGACTCTATATTACAAAAATAAGGGTTAAGCATTGCATAAATGGGGGTAAAAACATATTAAGAACGTCGCATTTTATGCTCCTATCACTCCTCAGGTCTTTCAGGTATTTCCGCTACAATATCGGGATGATTGCTGAGGGTCCCAAAATCGTACTCATTAAGCACTGCTAAAATTTCTCTTCCCGTCCATCTTCTGGGAGGACCACCGTGTTCTTCGGTTCCATCAAATGCGGCGGACTCGTAACGCCAGTGGTGATCCGCCGGAAGGAACACACGATGACCCATTCTGCATATCTTGTTGCAATGAGGGGTGCTCCCATAATCGCTGAGGCACTCTGGACAAGCCTTGTATCCCCTAACAACGCTGCCGGACAACATCCCATAAGCAGGAAAATCACTGATGGTACTAATAACCATGGCATGCATCTGGAACGTCTCCTGCTTGTACTTGTCAAAAGTGGGATGACCAACGTCCCACAATACCTTAAGCTCTTCAATCAATGGTCTCATATACACATCGAGACATTTCCCTGGGTAACCAGGCCCCGGAATCAAGAACGTTAACATATTATATTCTTTCTTCATGCACATCCACGGAGGAAGGTTGTAAGGTACCAAAACCACCGGCCATATACTGTATGAAAGACTCATGGTGCAGAAAGGGTTGAACCCGTCGGTTGAGAGCCCGAGCCTGACGTTTCTGACATCTGACGCAAAATGAGGAAACTCATTGTTTATATTCTTCCAAGCCGCTCCGTCAGAGATGTGTGTCATGATATCTGCGTCTCCAGCGTCCCGCTCACCGTGCCATCTCATAGCTTTTGCGGTAGTTTCTGACATGTACAACCGCTCAAGCCTATCTCCCAACAGAAAATACCGAAGCACTTTCACAGGTTTCCTATTGCCTGCTCCCGTCAACTTATATCGGTCAGACTGACATATCGGACATGCGTCAAGGCTAGCAAGGTCATTCCCTTCTGCATCTTTACCCCAGAAGAGAACGCAGTCAAATGCGCATGCGTGGATCTTAATGTAGGAAAGCCCTAGATCTTTGAGGATACTTCGGACCTTACGGTGATTGGTAGGATTACGATGACCCTCCTCTAACAACGAAGAAGTGTACTGTAGATATTCATTCACTTGCCTGATGCTCGATTTTGTCTCGACTTTAATCCTCATTACCTCCATCACACTTTGAAGAACTGTCTTCTCAGAACTTGAAGACACAGGGGTCTGTTGCAATGCAATCAGTTTGTTGTACTTGTCAAAGGCAGCAGTGTTGACAACTTGTGGGAACGGCTGCACCGGGTCATGTATATATTGTTCCCCACGTACACCGCTTTCAAAAGGAAACACGTCGTTGACGAATGCCATTGTTGGATCGTTGGATGTACTACTACTGCCCGCCTCAAAAAACTGCCCATGATCATGCGATCCATCTAATGATGGCTCACCGTGATATATCCAACGTTTGTACTTCGGCCAAAACTCATTACTCTTTAGGTGCTCCCATACTTTCCTAATCGGAAATCGACACATATCACTGTGACACTTACATTTCTTGCACGGGCAATAATGGTATTCCTTCCCGTTTGCATTTTCCTCGACGAACTACAAAAAATCCACAACTCCTGTAGTGTATCGTCGGTCATGCCTTGGAAGCGAAATCCAACTCTTATCTCGATCCATATATAGCCTGATAATAATATATATGTATAACTTTAATTAATAAGAAATTAATTAACACATAATTATACTCTAACTGAAAATCAACTCAACTACAACTCAAAATCAACATATATACATACATTCTAACACTAAAACAACAACAAAACAAAAAATCACTTACTATATCAAAATCACTAAAACTCAAAATCAACTCAACTAAAACTCAAAATCAACATATATACACATATACGTACCTATATATAGCTCCACAATGTAAGAGAGGACGGATTTCAACAATACCCACAGATTTTTCACTCTTTCTCCCGTTTTTTTTCGGTTTATTTGAAATGAGCAGCTTCTGTCCAGATCTGAAAATATAAAGACTTATAGCCGACGAAAATTCCAATTTCGTCGGCCAAACTTTCTAAAGTTTTCATCGGCTATACTTTAAGAGAAAGGCCGACGAAAATTCAAATCGTCTGTCATTCTAGGGGTATAGCCGACGAAAAATATTTTTTAGTGACGAACGAAAAAATCGTCGGCCATTCTTGAGGAATAGCCAACGATTTTTTATTTTTAGCGACGAAATAAAAAATTATGTCGTCGGCCGTTTTTTTTTTTTTTCGTCGGTAATAGTCTTTTTTCTGGTAGTGTGTACGTATAGTAACTGTTTGAAACTATACATTCACTTAAACACTTAGTAAACAAGTTAAGGAACATTAGTGCATATGTTCCGATTTTGAATCTAAAAGTTTAGAAAATCTATTCCAACCGTCAGATATCACCATTTAGATTAAATACATGTATGGAAAAAAATCCAACTACATCTGACAACGTTAAAGGCTCGATCGGAACGGTCAACCGGGTCAGTCAAACCTCTAAACGCTTAGAAATGGTAATTGGACTGTCTAAATAACGTTTTTTGGCCTGACCTTCAACAGATAATAGTTTCAAATCGATGAGACGCAACTAATCGTATAAAATACCCACAGATTTTTCACTATTTCTCCCGTTTTTTTTCGTTTTTTTTTAAATGAGCAGCTGCTGTCTAGATCTGAAAATATATAGACTTATAGCCGACGAAAATGCCAATTTCGTCGGCCAAACTTTCAAAAGTTTTCGTCGGCTAAAGTTTCAGAGAAAGACCGACGAAAATTCAAATCGTCGAGTAAAATATGAATATAGCCGACGATTTTTTTTTTTAGCGACGAAAAAAAAAATCCTCGGCCATTCTAGGGGAATAGCCGAAGATTATTTTTTTTTTAGCGACGAAAATTTTATGTCGTCGGCAGTTTTTTTTTATTTCGTCAGGAAAAGCCTTTTTTCTGGTAGTGCTGTAGTAGGAGACTTTTTCTAGTTTGTTATTGTTTTATTACATAGGCTTGATAGTCTAGAAGTCACCCATCTCTTTACACGACAAGAAAAAATACCTTAGGCGACGAAAAATTAAATATTTCGTGGCCTAAGAATCCTTAGTCGACGAAAAAAATTTTGTCCTCTAAGAAAAAAATTCCATCGCCTAAGTAGACTCTTAGCCCACGAAAATATGTTTTCGTCGTCTTGGTATTTACTTAGGCGACGAAATTTTTTTCGTCGCCTAAGATTGTTACTTAGGAGACGAAATTCATTGTATCGTCGCCTAAGTTTTTACTTAGGCGACGAAAATTTAAATTCGTCGTTTAAGAAGACACAAAGACGCCGACGATACTTTGTCGTTAGAATTATTTTCTAATACGACGAAATTTTTTTTTCGTCGCCTAAGAGTGAAAATTAGGCGAGGAAACTTTTTGTTTTGACGCCTAAGAGTGTAACTTAGGCGAGGAAATTTTTTTTTTCGTCGCCTAAGTAAATTCAGATTATATATACTGAACTGGTTTCTAGATCGGGAAAAATCTGAAAAATTCTGAAAATTTTTCCTCCCCTTCAATTTTTCCACCGATTTTCATTTTTGGATGTGAAAAGTTTCAAATCGGATCTTCCTAAGCCTTCTCCACTACTGCCCATCGATTTTTAACTTGGTATGATCTCTTTCTTCATATTTTTCAACACAAATTTCTATTTTTTCCATTGAAATATTCCATTTTTAAGGTAGATAATTAATTATATATATTGTGAGGTGATAGGTAGTATATATATTGCTTTTGTTGATCCATACATATAAACTCAATTAAATTGTTGGTTTTTGTGAAATTGTTGAATTATATTTATTAATTATTTATTTTTAAAATGTATTAATTAATTTAATTAATAATTATAATTATTTGACGAAAATCATTGTTATATGATTCATAATTAGCGGTGAATGAAAGAATAAATCATTCTTTTATTCACTGATGTACATGCATTTATATACATCCTTAGAAATCCGTTCGAGAATCATGGAGAGATTCTCGAATTGTCCCATTTTTGGGCAATTTGGGGGCAGCGGACATTTTTTCACAGTTTGTGTAGGTCTTGTGTATTCGTTTGCGGTCGTGGCTATAAATTTCGACAGGGTCTCCCAACACTATTCTTCGAGTGCATACTAGGTGTACAAATTTCAACTGTGGGGAGATGCTGCCGAAATTTTCCCACGACTGAAAACGAATACACAAGACCTACAAACTGTGAAACAAAGTCGGTATGCTCCTGAATGGGATTAGGACCCTAACCGGAGGCATAAGGTCGAGAAGAAACATGCA
Source organism: Potentilla sterilis (assembly GCA_963682095.1). NCBI lineage: Eukaryota > Viridiplantae > Streptophyta > Magnoliopsida > Rosales > Rosaceae > Potentilla > Potentilla sterilis. The sequence goes on along the minus strand of OY821755.1, from coordinate 30,439,985 downwards.
TATAAATTGTTTATTTGTTAATTTGTGATTATTTATTGTTTCCCTTATATATATATATATATATGACAGGTGTTCGATGGATAGAGACAGGAGTTGGATGCGGTACCCAAGGGAGAGCGAAGAATACCAACAAGGAGTAGAAAGTTTTATTAATTTTGTACGTGAACATGGTGGTGGAAAGAAAACTCACAGGTGTCCCTGCTTAAGTTGTATGAATACAAAATTCAAGCTGATATGAAGAATCGTCGATCACCTGTATAACAAAGGTATTATGCAGAATTATACAACATGGAGTAAACACGGTGAAGCAGAATATTATGAACCTACGGTTGGCGAAATCCAAGCGGGATACTATGACCGAACATCTAGTGGTGCTTTCGACCCTTATGAAGACCCGGCTATGAACATTCTACATGACACTTTTCCTACATGGAGTGCGTCTACATAGGAATATGTGGAGTGCGTCTACAATTGAAGGGGGTGAAGAATATGATGATGAAGATGACGGCGACATTGATGAACCATATCAAGAGCATTCGGCTTTTGAAATCCCTAATATAGAGGCTATTCGCAACAACAACCGCTTAAATTTCGCCACTTCTGATGAATACATTGCAGTCCCAAATGCATCTACATCTCAAAACAGAGTCAATGACGACTTCATTAATGACGAGGATGATGAAGAATCAGAAGATTATGGGGATTCTAGTGATGACTTCACTGATATGATTGAAGATGCAGACGATACAGACGATGACGATTGTGATGGAGAACCATGATGATTTAAATTGTGTTTTTAAATTCAATAAATTTGTTTGTCAGGTATAATTATAAGGATTTCAATTGTGTGTATGTACGTACGTACTTCTTCGATTTAAAAACAAGTTTTATGCGTTAATGTTATAAGTTATTTGTTTTTTGTATTAATTAAATAATATATATATATATATGTATATTTAGAGTTGGAGTCGACGAAATGCACCTATTAACTCGTCGCAAAAGATTTAACTCATATTAATTAAGCCCGCAATATAGATTTTGTAAAAAAAATCGAAATAAATTTAGGCGACGAAAAGTTTCGTCGCCTAAGACTATTCCTAGGCGACGAAATATATATTTTCGTCGACTAACTATACACTTAGGAAACGAACTAATTATTTCATCGCCTAAGTAGACACTTAGGCGACGAAATTAAATTTCGTCGCGTAAGTTTATTTTGATTTTTTTGGGAATTCTGTACTGGCGGCGTATTTTTTTCGCCAACAAATTTGGCAAAAAATTTAAATTTTCTTAGGAGACGAAAATTTGTGTTCGTCGCCTAAGAACAAATACTTAGGCCACGAAATCAATGTTTCGTCGACTAAGTTGAACTCTTAGAAGACGAAATTTCTTTTTTCGTCGCCTAAGTGGGAATGTTATAATTCTGAAATCGCAAACAAATCCCTAATTCAACTGTTGAGGAAAAAAACCCCCTAATTGTAGTGATTTCCCTCCGCGCCCCCGCCCCGGTCACCACCCACGGCCCCGTCACCGGCACCGCCTCGTGTCCCCCGCCGCCCCACCCTCCGTCTCAGTCCCGTCTCTGGACGCCGCCCCACCCTTCGCCTCAGTCCCGCCTCGGACGCCGCCGCCTCCTCCGCCTCAGTCCTAGCCTCGTCCTTACCGCTCCAGCCTCGACCTGAGTCCCCGCCTCGTCCTCGCCGGCCTACCCCCCGCCTCTGACGCCGCCCCCCTCCTCTGCCTTCGTCCCCTCCCGGAGCCCCAGCCTCTCCCTCTCTCTCGCATACTAGGTTATCATTGTTCTCTCTCTCTCTCTCTCTCTCTCTCTGTCTCTGCCTCTCTTTTCTCTGCGTCTCTTTCTTTCCAATAAACTTCAGGCTAATTCCCTCACTTCAGTATGTTCTCTCAATTCCTGATTATGTATTGTAAATTGCTTATGGATATATTTAACGAATTGATTGAAAATTGTTGGTGTAGTGGTTTGCTGTTGAATAAGATGTTTGTTGGTTTGCTTTCAATTCGACTGAGGAGATAGTTGAACGTTAAGATTAACAGATGATTTGGAGAGTTCTGGTCTTGTTGACACACTTCGATCCATACTATCAAATGTCGCTAAGTTAGAATAAAACACTAGGGTTAATAAAAATGCCCAGCCTTATTTTTGTTTTTGGTTTTTGTTTTTTTATTAATTGAAGGGTTTGTGCGGTTATCCTCTAGACTTGTTTATTTTTAGTTGATTAATTAGTGATTTTGGATCCGATATTTTGTCTCAATCTTACTTGCACTTACACGGGAAGTTAACATGCATTGTATAGGCAGCATATATATTGCTACAGAATCTTTGATTTTTCCTTAGGGATTACGTTGAGTAGTTACATAATAAACAGAATAATATATGCAAGGATCTTCAATGCAAAATGAAAGACATACCAAGTTGACTCCGCTTTATGGTAGTGTCTCTTTTATATACCAAACTTCCACTTTAATCATGTCACCATTTTGATCATTTTCCAAACTAATAAGAAGCCGTTTCCTAGTTTCTGGCATTTGGGATGAACCAATTTGATGTCTTTGTCAATGATCGCAACACCTTTCAATTCTCTTTTCTTTTTATTTGTTTTCCTTTCTTTAGGTCTCCGAAGACCACACCTATACATAATGCTATTGGAAGCTACCTACACTGCACTAGAACCCTCAAGTCTAAAAAAATTTGAAAATAGAAAATTCCTTTGTTTCATTTTTATATGAATCATGTAGAATTAGACAAAAATTTAAACTTATTATTAATTAAAAACAAGTATATATAATGTATGATATATGTTCTGTTTGTGATGGAATTTGTGTTTTTTGACAGGAGAAATATGCCGCCGACTCATGGGAAGCTGAAGAAGAGGCTCCTGGCATTTGGCCGCTTCTACAGGTCAAATGCCTCAGAAGAGAGCTCGTCCCGACCAACAACAGAAGCGTCTGCGAGCGAATCACCCCCCCCCCCCCCCCCCCCCCCCCCGTTGCCGGTGGAAGATACTTCAGCCGCCCCTCCATTAGTACCTACTTCACCTGAAACCGAACACAGTGATGGTGAAGAGATTAGTTGTCGGCGCACATATCATCATCGGCCCGAAGGAGGTAAAAATAATCTACCTCACATATTGAGTTAGTTTATTTAGTTATAGATGTGTTATTAGAATAAAATTGTTATTATTTTGGCAGCACCTCCTCCCAAATACAAACGGGGGTTGGTCAAAGGCTTAAAGGCCTATAACTATTGGGTGCAGCATAGAGAGAAGTTGACGATCGTCATGGATGATGAGTTCTTACACGGACATAAGACCAGTACACAGAACTCATGGCTGACTCATGATATCAGCCATATCATTCGGGACAACATTCCCATGACTGTTGGCAGTTGGTGGGACCTGGACGAACATGATCATAACAAGCTGAAAAATGAACTCGACGTAAGGAGTTAACAAGTACAATTTTTTATAATTTATTTTTCTATACTCAAGTCAGTTTCCATATTAATTTCATTTCTATTTTTTGTAACAGCTTGTTTATAACATCCCTTGGAATGATCCAAACATGGGAGAGTGGGTTCACAAGCATGCCGCCAAGACCTTCACAGCCTTCAAGAGCAAGCTCAACAGGCTCAGGATTGCGAACCCTGGCAAAATCCTAAAAGAGTTCAAAAATAGGAAGGAAGTCTGGTCTTGGCTTCTTCAACACTTCGAGAGCGATGAGTTCCAGGTATACAATTTTTAATATTACTCTATGCTTTAAAATGTAAACATTCTTGATTTTTTTTTTGTTTGAATGCTAATTATTTGTCTCAAATTTAATTAAACTTCTACAGAGACGATCGGCCGCCAACACAATCAACCGGGGGAAGAAGACATTGCACCATCGGTCCGGTTCAAAGCCTTTCATCTATGGGATCCAAGAGTTGAAGGAAAAGGGTGAACCCTTGGCGTTGGTGAAGAATTATGAGATGGTGTACCCTCCTGAGCACCCCGAAGCGGCGGAAAATATTGTAAGTTTCCTATTATGTTTAAATTCATCATCTATTATTTATTTTTAATGTGATTAATGATGTTAATGCATTTCATTTTCAATTGCAGCGAAAGATCAACGTCGAGATCGATAGAGTGATCACTACTGTGAGGAAAGACCACCCCGACGTTCCGGAAGATCAGATCATACACTATTTTGACGAGCCAACTCAGGCCCAAGTGCTTGTAGACGCACTAGGACAGCGAAACAGGGGCGAGATTCGGGGGTTAGGTCGAGTAACCTTCGGTGTCAGTTCACAATCATCTCAAGGGGAGAATTTCACTGCACGCTGTCGGTCTTCAAATACGGAGCGTCTGAGACGAGCGGAGGAGGAGGCCCGAGAGGCTAGAGACCGTATCGCACATGCAGAGGAGAAGGCACGACTGGCTCAGGAGGAGGCTCGACAAGCCCATGAACGTATCACCCTACTTGAGGAGGAGGGACGACTGTCCAGAGAGATGGTCCAAGCAGGTCAAGACCGTCTTGCTCGGTTGGAGGACAAGTTCAACATGTTTAAAAATATTCATAAGTAGCTAGCTGGCAAGTCGGCTCCCCTTCCATATTAGTCGGTATTGTTCGGTTTAATATTTAATTTGTATGAACAAATTTATTAATAAGTATTTAATTTGTATGAATAAATTTTATTAATAAATAAGTATTTAATTTCTATGAATAAATTTTAATATATTCATATTTGATATATTTAGTCCCAAATATTTTTTTTTAAATAATTAATACTTAGTCGACGAATTGTGTTTTTCGTCGACTAAGAAGCTTATTTAGTCAACGAAATTTTTTATTCGTCGATTAAGAATCCTACTTAGTTGACGAAATAATTTCAATCGTCGACTAAGTAAGTTTCTTAGTCGACGAAAAAAAAATGTTTCGTCGACTAAGTAAGCTTCTTAGTCGATGAAACTTATTTATTTCCATGACTAAGAAACTTACTTAGTCGACGAAAAACATGATTTCGTCGACTAAGTTGGCATGCAGCCGACGAAAAAATTCGTCCACCAAGATATTTTTGTCCTCACTAAAAATTTTAGGGGACGAACTTTTTTCGTCGTCTAAGTGTTATCTTATTCGACGAAATTTAATTATGTCATCGCCAACAGACTTAGACCACAATCTTTAAACGACGAAATTTAGGCGACAAAATTTTCTTCACCAAATATCTTAGGCGACGAAAACCTCTCTTATTAGGTGACGAAAATTTTCGTCGCCTAAGGTTTTTTTTCTTGTAGTGTTAATATCAATCCAGTCCAGAAAAAAGATTGGAAAAGATTAGTTACTTGATTGGAGAAATTTTTAAATATGACCGGAAAACCACGTGGCAATGACTAGTGGTCATCCCTCCCAATTAAATTTTAACACGTAAAATTTTATCACAGAAATTATAAATTTATGTATTTTACTTTTTGTAAAATGACTTTAATCAATCTTTGATGAGTTTGGACTAGGGTTTAGGGTTTTAGGGTTTTAGGGTTTAGGGTTTAGCATTTAGGGTTTAGAGTTTAGGGTGTAGGGTTTAGAAAAACAATAATAATTCTAAATTGATATTTGACAAAATAATGAAATTTCATGTCACAAAATCTCACATGTCAAAATTTCATTAGTAGGGAGGACCACTGGACACTGCCACGTGGTTCTCCCATAGCACTGAAAAATTCCTCACTTGATTGAGTTTCTAAACTGACAACCTTTTAAAACACGGAAACTAAAGGCCACGCCAATTTATTAATACAATCATGATGCAATTAAACTGAAAAATTAAATCATAGATAAAAAGTGAAAAGACAAAAACAAAACCTCATACGAAATAAATCCTAAAGATATTTAATCTGTTTAACAAGAGCATGTAAGGATTTATTGAGTTTCCCCAATCGTATTTGCTTATCGTGATATCAACCATTAGATAGTATGTTATTTTCTCTCGAGACTTTTTTTTTATGTCAATCAAAAATTTTATTATAAAAATAAGAAAAAGTACCTAAGAGCATATGCACCCCTCTAACTCTATCAAACCATCAATGCAATTGTTTCCATCATTTACTATTCACTGTAAATTATTTTTTTGAGCCTGTTTTTATACAGCGGTGCAATTCTGTCAATTTAACAATTACTATTATTTATTTAATATAAATATATATTTTATTTCATATATGATTTTCAATTAAAAGCATCAAGATTTCTGATAGGATTTTGCAAGTCCATCTAATCTGGCTACACTATATTAGTATACACTTAAATAAGTCTTTAAATATTTAATCTTGCACACTTCTATTTTTACATGAAACAATATATTCCAACTTACAATTAATTAAGAATATAATCTTTTATTTATTTATTTATTTATTTTAAACAAAAAGACCTATCGAAATTCTCTGCTAGGATTTCCTCTCCAGCGACGTTACTTTCGATAAAACATATAAAAAATGGCCGGCGACGGTGAACCTCCTACTAGGAGGAAGGGTCTCTCTCCTTCCTCCACCTCTGGCGTATGTCGGTGAGCGGCGGCGGGGGAATTTTTGGTCTTGTTTTCACATGTTTGCTTTTCTCTCTTCTGTTTTCTGATGCATTTCGTCTGGGATTCGGATTGGTGATGGAGGCTTGTGGTCCTAAACCGATTGTTCTTGATCGGGTCTGGATTGATATTGGATTTGGCGGCGACTGTTTTCTCTATCCGGGGTCTAGTATTCTCGTGGTGCTGGTTTTGATTGGTGGCAATCCTGAGGATTTTTGGTGGTGGAGGGGCTTCCTATCTTTTGCCTCGCATATTGGGTTTTCCCCTAACTTTAGAGTCGGCGGAGTCGACCTTGGAGGATCGTTGATCCATGAGGCTGGTATGGTAGTCATTGACGACAATGGACAAGTTGTGGAGTCGGAATGTCATTGGTCTCGGTTGGATAGGGAGGCCGATGACATCGGTGTTCTTCTGGAGCCTGGTTTGTCGGGGGTTAGATCTGATTTGGTGGCTAATCCGTTTCTGATGGCGGGTCAGTGGCGGTCGACGAGCCCGGGTGATGGTGATGTCGGCGACGAACTTCAGCTGATGCAGGCTGGCAGCGGTGTTGGTGTTAGAGATGAGGTCGGGGACGATGGTGGTGGTTCTACAATGGGTCGGGTGCCCATAACAATTTCTTATTGGGCCAGTTGGGCTCTAATGTGGATTTAAGAAAACTAGGGTTTCATAAGGTTATGGATCCTTGGTTTGACATTGCTCGGGCTGAATTTTACTTTGGAGCTGAGATTAGAGCTTGTTCTCTGTTGTGGATTTGGATGGATTGGGTCTTCATGACCTATAGTCATATCTAGTTTTGAATCAACGACAGACTCAACTCATGGGTTGTTACCCTTTATTCCAACTTCTCTATGAGTGAATAGAGTCTGTGAAAATACAGGTGCTATAAACGATCTTCAGAAGGTGGATGTACTTTTGATGGTTGAATTCCTAGGTGCAGCTAGGTTCTTAATTGTCATAGGCAGTAATTCTTATTGTCGCCCCTATTGGGGGTTTTATTCCTTGTACTGTTTACAGAGCAATATATTTTTGTTAACTGATTCAAAAAAAAAACAATCTTTTTAAAAATGATAAAATAAAAAACCACAGAAGAAATAGTTATTTATGGATGGCTAGCTTTAAAATCTTTATACTATGCAGGGATTAGTGCTTTGTGGCAATTAAATTCATCTACTAATTCCCATAAAAAACTTACTTTTCCTTTTCATTTTTAAGAAACCTGGTGGGCCCAGGTCGTGGGTCCCACCAATTGTAGATACATGCAATCACTGATAGAGTGCCTGCTGGTTTGCTTTTTTGACCGTGGGTTCTGCATTATTTAACCCCCTTCATTTCTCCTGCTGCATCTCTCTTCTCCATCATTCCCTCAAAATAGCTACTATATTGCTTGATATGAGTATAAGAGGCTAGGGGACTCATGAAACCAAAAGAAACAACGAAATTGTTTGAACATGAGCAATAATAATCATAACCGATGACATCAAAGATTTAAACGTACAACAAGAGTTCGATTATGGGCAAGATATGAGTCTCGTGAATCTTTTTTTATCTTCACTCTTTTTCTTTTGAGACTTTTGGAGAGACTTGAGGAGATTCTCATATTGTAGAGCTTCACCCTTATCAAACCAAGAATTCAAATGACTTATTCTCTCGATCTGGCCATATGTACGATTTCCAAACGATTTTTCATTTTCTAAATCACCCCAGCATAACTTGGATTGATGAACACTAAATTTATTAGTGCTAATTAAAGTGTCATTACCCAATTTGTCTTTACCATGGAGAGAAGCCACAACTGGCACCAGAGAAACACTAGTGTTTGTCTTTACCACGTACGTACACTAGAGAAGCAACTCTATGCTTCCGCTTGCAAGGTTTGCTAGATCAGCCAAACCTATTGCCCTCTACATTAGATACATCATTCCTCTATGGAGAGCATTACAACCTTTTATCACATGACCCAAATTTCAACAATTTGTACAAAGTGAGGGCAACTAATTCTCATATTCAACTCAAAAAACTGACGTCTCTCCATTCTCCTTCTCCACAACCAAATCCAAAGGTGGGTCCAAAGGTGGGTCATCGGTAAGATCAATATCAATGAAAATTCGGAGAAATAAACCGCTTGGGCTCACACCTTGAAGGACAAAATACATGTTAATAAAAATAAACTGGAGAGGTACTTAATTAGACCCCAACAAAAAATTTAAACTGAAAGGGAAAAATAAAAAAGATTTTCAGCATGGGTATTTTGGTCATTTTAACATCCAAAGTTTGCAAATAATGGATTTATTTGACGGAATGGACTAAAGTGTTGACAATTGAAAGACTATGAATATTTCAGTTTAATTTAAAAACCCATAGACAAAACTGTTTTTTGGTACATAATATAGGGAGTAACAAGTATTTTATCCCACATTGAAGTTAGAAATTTTTTCAATAGATTTTCACTTTGACTAATTTTTTTTGGGAATTCATCAAGACTTGAATAAAAGAATGAAAATTCTTGAATCTTTGGTTTATATAAATTATGTCGAATAGTAACAAGCCAAAAAGATTCAAGGCTTTACATTTTTTTCTTGTAAAGAATGTTGAACATTTGCTAATTGGTGTTGGATAGAATCCATCAGTTAGAGATTTATGTTATGATTTCAGGTTCTTCTCTTTTGAATTGTTGTAATTTAGGGTTTAGGGCTTTAGGCTCTATGTTCCCCTTGTATTCTATAATTTCATTAATGGAAGGCTTAAAGGCTCCCATTTTAGCCCTACACTACCAGAAAAAAGGGTTTTCCCGACGAAAAAAAAAACGGCCGACGAACTAAAATTTTCGTCGGTAATTCTAAGGAATAGCCGATGATTTTATTTTTCGTCGGTAAAAAAAAAAAATCGTCGGCCATAGTTTAACCATAGCCGACGAAACCTTTTTTCGTTGGTATTTTCAAAAAATCGTCGGCAATATTCATATTTCAGCCGACAATTTGTATTTTCGTCGGCTTTTCTCCGAAACATTAGCCGACGAAAATTTTTGGAAGTATGGCCGACGAAGTTGACATTTTCGTCGGCTATAAGTCTATATATTTTCAGATCTGGGCAGCAGCTGCTCATTTCAACAAAAAAAAAAGGGAAAAACGGGAGAAAGAGTGAAAAATCTGTGGGTATTGTTGAAATCCGTCCTCTCTTACATTGTGGAGCTATATATAGGTACGTACATGTGTATATATGTTGATTTTGAGTATTTGTTGAGTTGATTTTGAGTTTTAGTGATTTTGATTTAGTAAGTGATTTTTTGTTTTGTTGTTGTTTTAGTGTTAGAATGTATGTATATATGTTGATTTTGAGTTTTAGTTGAGTTGATTTTGAGTTTTAGTTTAATTATATTTGTGTTTTAATTTGATGTTATTTTAATTAGTGTTAAAATATATATATATATATATATATATATATATATATATATGTTAATGTTAAAGGAAAAACACATTATGTGCCTTCGTCAATGTAACTGACGAGAGGTAATTAGGTAGTCATTATTTTCATTAATGTATTTACTATTACCGTTGTAATACTCACCCTATATAAAGGGGATTATCAATGAAATGAGTAGACCAATTCCCATTTTCCTACAACACGTTATCAGCACTTTGCTTTAGCCAGAGAAAAAAAAAAACTCTAGGTTTTGTTCACGAAAAAAAACCCTAATATTCTTTTCTGCCGGCAATACCTTGTCGGAAAATCCCCAGAAATACACTCTACCGACAACAGTTCGTCGGAAAAAGAAGGCTCTCCTCTGCCATCCTTACTCTGCCGACGACAGGTTTGTCGGCAAAAGCTTGGAAAATCTTACACCCAGAAATCTTCTCTGGGCACCCTTCCGATCTCAGCTCCGTCGCGGCCTTGAGCCGATCTTCAGCGCCACGCCAGCAGTCCTGCTCGCCGGCCCAGCTTGACGCCATCAACCCTCCTTCGAACCCGATCGGGCTGCCTCGCCTCGATCGGCGTCTGCCCCAACCGGCCTCCGATCTATTCCCTCCCTCCGATCGGCCTCGTCCCACTCCGGCTCGATCCTCCTCAGAAACGCTGCATGTGCTCGATCCATATCGGACCCCATCCCGCGCCGACGACGCTGCCTCGCCTGGCTCGATCCAGCAGCCCAGACGACGCCAACCTCCGATCGGCCTCGACCCAGTCGCGGCGAAGACGTCTGCTCTCTCTGTGACCCAGCCGAACGCCGACGACGCCAGCCCAGCCGAGCGCCGACGACGCCAGCCCAGACCTCGATCGACGATCGGATCGCTCCACTGACGCCGGTCCAGCCGCCCCGATCCATCGACGCCGCTCCAGCAGCCCCGATCCGATCCCGTTTCTACCGACGACAACTCGTCGGGAAAAACTGCCTCAGAAGTTCTGCCGACAAAAAAATTCGTCGGCAGAGATTGTGCGACCCAACCCATTGGGCCTGATCTCGACCCGGCCCATTTTTTGGCCTAACCCGGATCTGAAAAAAAAAGAAGGATTTTTTGGGGGTAAAATACAAAGGTAATTTTTGAAATTACCATACAGTAATTTATATTTACTGTATAACTATTTACTATATAACTATTTACTATTTTTCGAATTTAATAGTAAATATGAATTTTTTTTAATTTATATGGTAAATGTGAAATATATATGATTAAAGTGACAAATCAACATGGATATCTTATTTTTATTGTATAGGTTTTTATTTATTGAAAATTTTTCAACATGGATATCTTATTTATTGTGTAGAAAGCAACGATAATGGAATTTCATTAGCTTCACATGCAATGAAAATGGAGAAACCAAAATTTTATTGTGATAATGAAATTTCACGGATTTACCATAATGTATATTGGTTTATATTAGTCGTCGTGCATGTCATTTAGACCACGAGATTAATCCATTCTATTCTTCCTCTATTTTATAGATAGGTCTAACCATCACAATTTAGTTTTGACATATTGGACTCTGAAGAATTTGAGTACCAAATTCCCCTATTAAGCCAACTAAGGCTTGAACATGGTATATTTATGCAAATTGCTTTATGTAAATAGCTAAGAAATAATTATAATATATTCAATGACAATATAAGGTCTGAGAAAATAAAGGGTAATGACGATGTAAAGTCTGAGAAAAAAAAATTATTTATTGGAACAAATTGTCACTACAAGGAAAAAAACCTTAGGCGACGAAACTTAAAAAAATTCCTCGCCTAAGACAGCTTAAATGACGAAAAAAAGTTCCTCACCTAAGAAAAATTTTTCGTCGTCTAAGAACAGTCTTAGACGACGAATTACACTTTTCGTGGTCTAAGACAAAAAATTGCCGACGAAAAAAATTTTCGTCGTCCCTGCATTATCTTAGACCACGAAAACAAAAAATCGTCGCCTAAGATTTTTACTTAGGAGACGAAATATCAAAATTCGTCTCCTAAGAAAAAATCTTAGACGACGAAATTTTTTTTCGTGGTCTAAGAAGTAAAGGGGACGACGATAATTTTTTTCGTCGGCCTGTTTTGTTCTTAGACGACGAAAAATAATTTCGTCGCCTAAGATCAAAACTTAGGCCACGAAAAAAAAATTTCGTCGCCTAAGTTTTGATCTTAGGCGACGAAAAATTAATTTTCGTCGTCTAAGTAAATCCAGACTATAAATCCTGCACTCATTTTTCCGATCGGGAGCAGAGACCATTTTTCCCCAAAAACCAAAATTTTTTTCTTTCCCTCAAATTTTCCACTGATTTTCATTCTTGGATGTGAAAAGCTTCAAATCGGGTCTTCCTAAGCCTTCTCCACTACTACCCATTGATTTTTAACTTGGTATGATCTCTTTATTCATCTTTTTCAACTATAATTTCAATTTTTCCATTGAAATATTTCATTTTTGAGGTAGAGAATTATAGAAATATATATTGTTGTGTGTGTATATTGTGAGGTGATAGCTAGTATATATGTTGCTTTTGTTGATCCATACCTATATATACTCAATTAAATTGTTGGATTTTGTGAAATTAGTGAATTATATATATTAATTATATATTTTAATAATGCTTTAATTAATAATTATAATTATTTGACGAAAATCATTGTTATATGATTTATAATTAGCGGTGATATACATGCATTTATATATATCCCTAGAAATCCCGTTCGAGAATCATGGAGAGATTCTTGAATTGTCCCATTTTTGGACAGTTTGGGGGCAGAGGACATTGTTTCACAGTTTGTATAGGTCTTGTGTATTCGTTTGCGGTCGTGGGTATATATTTCGACGAGGTCTCCCATCACTGTTCCTCGAGTGCATACTAGGTGTATAGATATTCGTGCACTTGAGGAACTGTGGGGAGATGCTGCCGAAATTTTCCCACGACTGAAAACGAATACACAAGATCTACAAACTGTGAAACAAAGTCTTGTGCTCCTGAATGGGATTATTAGGACCCTAACCGGAGGCATAAGGTCGAGAAAAAACATGCATATAAATTGTTTATTTGTTAATTTGTGATTATTTATTGTTTGTCTTATATTAATTAATATATATAACAGGTGATCGATGGATAGAGATAGGAGTTGGATGCAGTACCCAAGACAGAGCGAAGAATACCATGAAGGAGTAGGAATTTTTATAAATTTTGTACGTGAACATGGTGGAGGAAAGAAAACACACAGGTGTCCCTGCTTAAGTTGTATGAATACTAAGCGCAAGACGATCGGCCGAATCTACGATCACCTGTGTAACAGAGGTATTATGCAGAATTATACAACATGGACTAAACACGGGGAAGCAGATTATGAACCTACGGTTGCCGAAATCCAGGCTGGATACCATGACCGAACAACTGCTGGTGGTTTCGAGCCTTATACTGACCCGGCGATGAACATTCTACATGACATTTTTCCTACTTTTGCTCCAGTACGCGAGGAAGAGGAATTCCAAGAGGCAGTTTTTGAGGATGGCACAACTCCTCTTGTTGACAGTGCTGATTATGATAAGTATACCAGACTACTTGCTCAAGTGCAGATCCCATTATTCGAGGGTAGTCCTCACACTGTTTTAGAGACCATCATCTCACAGACGCAGTTGAAAGTCAAGAGTAGGTGGACAAATGACTCTTTTGATAGTCTTTTAAAACAGTTTAAGGAACACCTTCCACAACCTAACTATCTACCTGATAGTTATTACACGCTACATAAGATATTGGGCGATCTCGGTCTCAGTTATAACAAAATCCACGCCTGCAAGAACAATTGTGTTTTGTTTTACAAAGAGAAAGCCGAGCTTGATGAATGTCCCATATGCCACGCGTGGAGGTGGGAGCAAGGCACAGTTAAGGAAAACAGTGTTCCTGTGAAGGTACTTCGTCATTTCCCTTTAATTCCTAGATTGAAGCGTCTTTACATGTCTTTACACACAGCAAAAGAAATGAGATGGCATGGAGAGAGAAGGACAGATGATGATACTCTCAGACACCCTGCAGATGGCGAGGCGTGGAAGTCCTTTGACAGATTATTCCCTGATTTTGCAAGAGATGTTAGAAATGTCAGACTCGGCCTTGCCTCAGATGGATTCAATCCCCATGGAAATATGAGTTTGAGTCATAGTACATGGCCTGTTATTCTTGTGCCGTACAACCTGCCTCCTTGGATGTGTATGAAGAAGGAATTTAGTATGATGTCTCTGTTAATTCCCGGCCCAAGGTCTCCAGGAAAGTGTTTGGATGTGTATCTGCAACCTTTGATCGACGAGCTGTTAGACTTATGGGAAAATGGAGTTCTTACTTTTGACAGGCACAGTGGAAGATCATTTATGATGAGAGCAATACTGCTGTTTACCATAAGTGATTTTCCTGGTTATGGGATGTTGTCGTCTCAGGCGACTAAAGGTTATAAAGCTTGTCCTGTTTGCTTGAACGAAGTCCATTCTGTTTGGTGCGCTGGGAAGGTGTGTTACTTGGGTCACCGTAGATGGCTTCCAGCTGACCACCAGTGGCGATTTCATGATCTAGCATTTGATAAAACAGTAGAGCTTCGTCCTAAACCCCGTCCCTGGAGCGGTGATGAAATTTTGGAGAAGCTGAACTCTTTCGATTTCGGGGTGTTGAGCGGTGATTTATCTATACCAGTTCCGGAACGCCCTGACGAGTACAAGTGTTTTACACACAAGAGTAGATTCTATGATTTGCCTTACTGGTCGAAATCCATTCTTAGACACACCCTAGATGTCATGCACATAGAGAAGGGAGTAAGTGACAGCATTGTGGGAACAATTGTTGATATCAAAGGAAAGAGTAAGGACACTTTGAAAGCACGTCAGTATTTGAAGGAGAATGGATTACGAGAACACTTGTGGCCAGTGAAGACGGCGTCAGGGACTTTCATACCTGTTGCACCTTACACAGTTAAACCGGCTTTCAAGAAGCAGATTTTCGTATGGTTTAAAGGAGTACAGTATCCTCATGGGTATGCAGGAAATATATCTCGGTGTATTAACTTGGGGCTTAATACGTTTAACGGATTGAAGAGCCACGACTGTCATGTATTGCTACAACGTCTTATTCCAGTGGTTATCCGACCCTATTTGCATCCAGATGTGGTCGAACCTATATAGCCTGTGTAGGTTCTTTCAGAAGTTATGCGCTAAAGAGCTGAAGAAGTCAGATGTTCTCATTCTCAAAGAAGACATCATCTACATTTTGTGCAAATTGGAAAGGATTTTCCCCCTGCTTTCTTCGACAGTATGATTCATCTGATGATCCATCTTCCAGATCAAGCACTGCTTACTGGTCCTGTTCATTGCACCTGGATGTATCCGCAAGAAAGGTACTATTTATTATTCGTATTTCCCCATTCATTATAATATTCTCTTGTATATATACTTCACTAAAAAAGTTATGTAAAAGCAAGAGTCACCCTGAAGGATCGATAGCGGAGTCGTACATTACACATGAATGTGTAACATACTGCAACTTATATCTCCGTAACAGTGACGAAAACATTGCAGAGTCTTCTACAGCAGCCTCTACAGTACCAGTTCCGAAACTTTCCGTCCTTTCAAGTGTTGTACGTCCGTTTGGTAATTTACCAACTTCAGAAAGACTGACAGATGCTGAGCTAATTGAAGCTCATTGGTGCGTACTACAACACTGTGACGAAGCACAATATTTCATGGGTGAGCATTTGAAGCTGATTGAAGCAAATCGTCGAGACCGAAGGCCGAAAGAGACGCACAAAAGAACATTTCCTGTTTACTTTCGCAAATGGGTACGTCACAATATTTTGTATGTTACAATATCTCCATTTCAATATTAGTATTCTAGCTAGTCAGTTCAATTTAAATAATAAGTTATCACAATGTGACAGGTGGAAAATCTCCAAATACAGAACAGTGATTGGTACTCGTCCGAATTGCACCATTTGGCTAGAATGCCAATTTCCCACAGGGTGCGCGCGATGTGTTTTGTCAATGGCGTCAAGTTCGTGACACTTCAACGAGATGTGAACCGCAGAACGCAAAATTGCGGGGTCATGGTAGATGGTGACGACTTCACCTACTATGGAGTGCTACTGGCCGTTGTCGAACTAGTATATGGAAATATGCTCGTTGTCTTGTTCAAGTGTAGATGGTTTAACACTAATCAAAGTGTTCCTGGGAGTACAAAGATGGATTACGGCATGTTATCGGTGAATACAAACACAAGTTGGTATGAAAATGAGCCCTTCATTCTTGCTAGCATGGCAAAACAAGTATTTTATCTCGATGATCCTAAGGCAGGTGGATTTTGGAAAGTGGTTAACCCGATGTCACATAGGAATATATGGAGTGCGTCTACAGTTGAAGGGGGTGAAGAACATGATGATGAAGATGACGGCGACACTGATGAACCATATCAAGAACATTCGGCTTCTCAAATCCCTAATGCAGAGGCTATTCGCGACAACAACCGCTTACATTTCGTTACTTCTGATGAATTCATTGCAGTCCCAAATGCATCTACATCTCAAAACATAGCCAATCAAAACTTCATTAATGACGAAGATGATGAGGAATCAGACGATGATGAGGAAACATACGACGATGACGATTCCAATGATGGCTTAACTGATACGATTGAAGATGCAGACGATACAGACGATGACGATTATGATGGAGAACCATGATCAGATTTAAATTATGTTTTTAAATTCAATAAATTTGTTTTTGATGTATAATTAAAAATACATGAATGGTGTGTACGTACGTACAGAACCTTCAACTGTGTTCTGTGTTAATTATTATGTTGGATTACAATTTCGTCAAGAAAATTAAAATGGGCACAATTGCGATATTTGGGGTCTTTCGTCGACCAAATGCACCTATATGAACATGGCCGAAAATGCCATCATTAAAAAGTCAATTTTTATAAAAAAAATTGTCACTTAGTCGACGAAATTATAAGTTTCGTCGTCTAAGTATTTACGTAGTCGACGAAAACCTTATTTTCGTCGTCTAAGTATTTTCTTAGACGACGAAACTTATAATTTCGTCGACTAAGTGTCTATTTTTTTTTTAAAATTGACTTTTTAATGTTCCACACAATAAATTTTGGGAAAATTTTAACTAAGCTTAGTCGACGAAACAGTCTTTTTCGTCGTCTAAGTAAACACTTAGACGACGAAAAAGTGTGTTTCGTCGACTAAGTGTTAATTATTTTTTAAAATTTGGCTTTATTTTCCGCCAATAAATTTGGCAAAAATTTGAACTGGTCTTAATCGACGAAAACTTAAGTTTCGTCGTCTTAGTTATTACTTAGGCGACGAAAATATCATTTTCGTCGTTTAAGACTTTACTTAGCCGACGAAACATACTTTTTCGTCGACTAAGTGTAAATTGTTTTTAATATTTTGGCGGACTGATTTGAATTAATTGAAAATTTGGGAATACACTTAGACGACGAAACTTATTTTTCGTCGTCTAAGTTTTTACTTAGCCGACGAAAATATCATTTTCGTCGTTTAAGACTTTACTTAGTCGACGAAAATTAAGTTTTCGTCGCCTAAGTGAAGTAAATATACCCGAGAATCCCTAATTCACAGATCTGTTTCGTTCCATCCCCTCTCCGATCCTCTCCCCACCTCCCCACCTCCACCGGCCTCCCTCTCCTCTCCCCTGCTCGGCCCTCCCCCTGCTCGGCCTCCCTCTCCTCTCCCCACCTCCCCCCCTCACCGGCCTCCCTCTCCGATCCTCTCCCCACCTCCCCACCTCCACCGGCCTCCCTCTCCTCTCCCCACCTCCACCGGCCTCCCCACCTCCACCGGCCTCCCTCTCCTCTCCCCACCTCCCCCCCTCACCGGCCTCCCTCTCCGATCCTCTCCCCACCTCCCCACCTCCACCGGCCTCCCTCTCCTCTCCCCACCTCCACCGGCCTCCATCTCCTCTCCCCACCTCCCCACCTCCACCGGCCTCCCTCTCCTCTCCCCACCTCCACCGGCCTCCCTCTCCTCTCCCCACCTCCACCGGCCTCCCCACCTCCACCGGCCTCCATCTCCTCTCCCCACCTCCCCACCTCCACCGGCCTCCCTCTCCTCTCCCCTGCTCGGCCTCCTCCCCCTGCTCGGCCTCCTCCCCCTGCTCGGCCTCCTCCCCCTGCTCGGCCTCCTCCCCCTGCTCGGCCTCCTCCCCCTGCTCGGCCCTCCCCCTGCTCGGCCAGCCTCCAATCGGGTATGTTAAACCCATCACTAATTATGTTTGTCTTAATTCATATTGGTATAGGAAAATTTAGATTTGATTTATTTTGATATAAGAATTGGTATATGTGGATAATATGGATGGATTGATTGATTGATTTTGTGCTTGGTATAAGAATTGGAATTGGAATTGGAATTGGAATTGGAATTGTTGTTGTTTGTTGGTGAGATGGGTTAATCTGTGTGTATTGTAGCTATTGTTGTATTTTTGGCTTGGAGAAGGTTGTGATGGCTGAGGAGGTGGTTTTCTTTTTGTGTAGTTTGTGTGATGAGATTTTAGGAGGGTTTGGTATTCGAATCTGTGATGAGCTTTCGGTGTAACTTGTGATGAGCTTTTATTGGTTTTACTTGGATGAATTAGTGTAGTGCATGCGATTGTTTTTAGGTTTGGGAGTTCGTTTCTGATGTGTGTTTACATTTCATGGTGTAGTGTTATACTTTGTTAGTACCTGGAAAGTTAACCAAGGTTTTTGGTGGTATGGTTTGCTTGTTAGTTGCTATTCTCATTAGATTGGGATCAATAAGGCTGTCTGTATGTGAGTGAAATACATTTCCTCTATATTGGTTTCAAATACCTTAATCAACCTTCAATTGTTTAACCATGTTCAAAGCATGGTGTTAGGAAGTGATTAAAATGGTTTATTTAGTTTCAAAAGCAAAATCTTTCTCATTGGTTCATCATCAGAATTTTGAAAGGTGACATCTGATTATACATGCATAGTTTTGTAAAATGATTTTTCCTGTACAATGGGGTCATAATTTCTTAATCATTTCAACTTTGTGTTTCTTTACAGGAAAAATATGCCGCCGACTCAGGGATTTCTGAAGAAGAAGAGGCAGGAGTTATTTGACCGCTTCTACAAGTCAAATAACTCTGAAGGGAGTGGTTCGCGGCCACCTACGGAATCGTCTGCGAACGTATCATCACCTCCCCCTCCGCCCCCGTTGGAGGATACTGCATCCCCTTTAGTAGCAGACACCGCACCTGACGTCGACGACAGCGATGGTGATTGTGAGATCAGCTGTCGGCGCACATTTCGTCCTCGGCCTGATGGAGGTAAACATAATCCAACACTTTCAATTAAGTCATTTAGTTATAAATGAGTGTTATTACTTTCTAATTAAATTGTTATTGTTTTGGCAGCACCTCCTCCCAAACACAAACGAGGGTTGGTAAAAGGCTTGAAGGCCTACACGTCTTGGGTGCAGCACGGAGAGAAGGTGAAGATCGTCATGGATGATGAGTTCTTGCACGGACCGCAGACCAGTGCACTGAACAGTTGGCTGACTCATGATATCGGGCATATCATTCGGGACAGCATTCCCATGACTGCTGCAAGTTGGTGGGATCTGGAGGAGGATGATCAGCTGAAGCTCAAAAATGAACTCGACGTAAGTTAACTACAATTTTGATATTTTAATTATCTATAAGCTTCCATATTAATTCTAATTTTTTTGTAATAGCTTGTTTATGACATCCCTTGGGATGATAAGAAGATGGTCAAGTGGGTTTACAAGCATGCCGCCAAGACCTTCACAGCCTTCAAGAGCAAGCTCAACAGGCTTAGGATTGCCAATCCTGGGAAAATTCCGAAAGAGTTCAAAGATAGGCAGGAGGAGTGGTCTTGGCTGCTTCACCACTTCGAGAGCGATGAGTTTCAGGTATATAATTTTGTAATAGTAGTATGTGCTTTCAAATGTTAACATTTTTCATTTTAGTTTTATTTCAATGCTAACTATTTGTCTCATATTTAATCATATTTCTACAGAGACGATCGACCGCCAACGCCCTCAACCGGGGGAAGAAGACGTTACACCATCGGTCCGGTTCAAAGCCGTTCATCTACGGGGCGCACGAATTGAAGCAAAAAGGTGAACTATTCCCCTTGGTGAAGAATTATGAGATGGTGTACCCTCCTGAGCACCCAGAGGCGGCAGAAAATATAGTAAGTTTCTCTTATCCTATAACTAGACATGGCATTATGTTTGGATTATGTTTAACCGTTGTGGTTTGATGAATAATATCTGCCGATTATGTTTGGATTATTTACAATGCATTATTCATATGCATGTTACTTGCTTGGTCTTTGCAGCGCCGTATCAATGCCGAGCTCGAGAGGGTGATGACCACTGTGAGGCAGGAGCACCCCGACGTTCCGGAGGATCTGATCTACAACTATTTTGACGAGCCGACTCAAGCCCGAGTGCTTGTCAGCGCACTGGGACCGCGAAACAGCGGTGAGATCCGGGGGTTAGGAGGAGTCACTTTCGGTGTCGGCTCCCAATCATCGCAAGGGGAAAATTCCACCGGACGCAGTCGGTCGTCAAATGGGGAGCGTGTGAGACGACTGGAGGAGGAGACCCGACAGCGTATAGCTCTTGCAGAGGAGGAGGCCCGAGAGCGTATCAGACTTGCAGAGGAGGAGGCCCGAGAGCGTATCAGACTTGCAGAGGAGCAGACACGATTGGTAACTGAGCGTCTTAGCTGGTTGGAGCAAGAGTTCCAGTCGTTTAGGAACCGACCACAGTAGCTTGCAGGCTCCTCACTCTCCCTATCTACGTACGATATTGTTTGATGTGTAATATTTTTATTGAACAAATGTATGAATTTATATTATTGTACGATGTTATTCGGTATTGTACGATATTATTCGGTATTTAATTTTTATCGATACTTTTTTTAATATATTTGAATATTCAGTATCCGAAATTTTTTTTTTTAAATTTAATACATGCTTAGTCGACGAAACTAAATTTTTTCGTCGCCTAAGATGTATACTAAGTCGACGAAATTATTTTTTCGTGGACTAAGATATTTACTTAAGCCACGAAAAATAATAATTTCGTCGCCTAAGATAAACTCTTAGGCCACGAAAAAATATTATTTCGCGGCTTAAGTAAAAATCTAAGACCACGAAATAAAATATTCCGTCGACTTAGTATGAAGCTTAGGAGACGAAAAAATATAGTTTCGTCGACTAAGTTTCCATCTTAGGCCACGAAATACTTTATCTTTCGTCGCCTAAACTAAAAACTTAGACCACGAAAATGTTGAGTTTCGTGGTCTAAGTCATTATCTTAGGCCACGAAATTTCTTTTTCGTCGTCTAAGCCATAGTTTAGCCGACGAAAAAATTCGTCGTCTCAGAATTTTTTTCGTCACCATTTTTCTTAGACGACGAAATTTTTTCGTCTTCTAAGAATTATCTTAGTCGACGAAATTGTGTTATTTTCGTCGTCTAAGTATTTAGCCCACAAACTTTAGACGACAAAATTTTCGTCACCAAAAAACTTAGTCGACGAAAATCCATCTTAGGTGACGAAAAATTTTCGTCGCCTAAGATATTCAGTGTTGTAGTGTGTGTAAAGTAATGCAACAACCCTAAACCAAAGGGCAATGACAATGTAAGGTATGAGAAAAAGAAATTTCCTGGAACACATTTTGCAAAGTAATGCAACAACCCTAAATCAAAAGGCAATGACGATGTAAGGTCTTAGAAAAATATATATATATATTCTTGAACAAATTGGGCAAAGTAATGCAACGACCCTAAAACAAGGGGTAATTACCATGGACGTAAAATTCATATAATCATCCAAAAGTAAGTGGAAACAATGTAACATTTAAAAGATGACATAGGGGACATGTCATGTGCAGTGAAGCACTCTGCCATTGTTGTAATTCAATGAACTATTGATACGTACATTATAAGCTACCAAAGAATTAGTACGACTTTCAATAAATATGAAGAATCATATGAGTACGCGGATTTTGGAAAAGTATCTTCAATATCCAACAATAACATTGAAAAAGAGTTTACAACTAAAAACATAATATCTGGGAAGAATATGTTAAATGACAAATCTCATCATTGCAGCTATTAAAAGAGCAAAAAGGATCTGGCTCAATCCAAGATAGACTTTGATTAGTCTACTTTAAAAAATTTTAAGATATCCTTATAAAGGCTATTACGCCTAAATACGACTTTTGGTCCTAAATTAGACTTTTGGTCTTAAAGTTTCTCTCTCTAAATTGGACAAGACTAAATGTAATCGTTGGCATGATAATTTTTTGAATTTTCTCTAAAGGAATTGAGATTATTCAAATTTTATTCATAATACACATGATTCAATTTTCTACATCTAACTTTGCAAAGTATTGCATAAAGTAAAGCAACATATCATAATATAGTCATGAAACAAAGAACCGTGTGTAAAGAAACGCACAATGTAATCCCTAAAATAATAGTACTGAAGAACAGAGTACTATATCAGTAGTATATGATAATGATTAGTATATCAAAGAAAGTAATAAGGATCAGTATATATTTTCCTTTGGGATTCATAATACACCTGCCTAATTGGGATTAAATTTTTTTTTATTACAATTCCCATTTCCCAATCGAGTTACTCTAAAGAACTTGAGTTACGTTTCGATATATATTGAACATATGTCAAATTGACAAATAATGCCAAGAGAAAATTGAATTTTGTTTTCCACATTATAAAGAAATTTACGCCACGATTTTCATGTGAAAAAAACACAAGTGAGAATTTATTTGAGCTCCTTTGCATTACCTCTAAATGACTGCGAATGTAAACGAGTATTAGAGAAGATTATATGTCAACTTAGTAGGTTCTAAGTAACCGCTAATTAAATCCAACGTCATAAGAAAATGATCTTTTGGAATTCTGACATAGATTGGCTTTGATATGGTGATCCATACATTAAAGAAACTACTATGGACACTCATATTTTTGGATAAATAGAAGCAAACACCAGAAGAATATGGTTCACACACGAATCTGAGGACGATCAATGAACATTTTATCCTCAAATATTGTCATATAGGGTTGAAGACGTATGTTCAATTCCTAAATTCCGCCGCTCCCCCAATGTGGCATTATAATATATTTGATGCACAAGCATATGCATTTATACCTTATTATGCTTCTCCTATCCGTCATGATTTTATGGATAAAAGTACATCATTCAAAGCCTATTCGTTAAAGCAATTATGATTGAGATCATCATATGCAAAGGACACATGAGTTTCTCATTATGTTGTTATATTGAATCAAAAGAGGATTCAGTGGATCGATTCAACCAACTTGCGGACACCATAGATATTTTATGGTGTTGGTTGTTGTGTCGACACACTGGTCACGTGTCATGACACCATCCACAATTAAAATTTATGCTGCTTATGCTAGAAAGTCAAAGCACCTAGGCAGAGTTAATTTCCGTAGGTGTGATGATTTTATGGCTTATTATAGGGGATTTGTAATGGACATCATATTCCTATATAAAAATCCAATTGGTCTCACGGAAAACGACTACAGTAATAGTCTTAATATTGGTAAAGCACACCAATACTTCCGTTTTGGGTTATGCAATTTTTGCAGGCAGCGTTACTTTTTCATCTATGGCCATCATCATTGAATCAATTTACACCATAGCTAGTGACTATGTGTGAGGATTTTAAAGGATTTCAAACGAACTTGTAATCCTTGAGCTTTTTTGGATTGACACGGATCTACAATCCTTGAGCTCCATTAAATGTTTTTTATGTGCCAAAATTGCGCCGCCACAGCGCACAATGATGGGTCCATTGAGATGAATAAATATTTATGCTAGATATGAACTTCCAGCTATAGTCCGCTATGTCGAAACCTTGACCGGCGATCTCCTCACCGCTAGATTTGCGGTGTGTCACTTGGATGAGACAGTCTTCCCGTCGTTAGGGGGAGATAAGAACAAGCATGTTCAAGTGGAACGACAGGAATTGTCGTGGTTTGTCCCCACTGTGTCTCATCTCGATCCCCAAAAATCACACAAAGTAAGGTGTGTAGATATCTTATACATTAAAGTGACGAGATCATATAAACCTGCTGCAAATATACCTGCAAGGATTGTGTTTTATCAAAAGGACATGGTACCACCCAAGAGGAATTGGGTATTGCACTGCCACCATGGATGGTGGCATGGTGACGCCATAAGTGGCATAAATGGTGTCACAGGCCGTGGCTCTCCAAGGAAGAGGGGGAGGCCACCTTAGGTTCGATACATACTTGTGTAAAGGAAGAAAACAAGTTTGGCACAACCTGATCTATTGATCAGTGATACTCAAATCCGTCTCATGAGAATATTTATGGATTGTGGTTATCATTGGGGGACGCCTCAAATGTTAGAACCAATCCTTAAAGTATAGAGATCTCTACAAACACATTACACTAGTGTACATGAGGACGTGGAATAATGAGTCTACTATCGAACCATACTTCGTTGAAAAATGTCAACTTAGTAAACTGGCCTAATGGAAAGAAGCGATCCAGTATAAACAAAGAGATAGGTCTTTTGGGCAGGTGACGCCGACACCGCAAATATAAACCCTATCAAATATATCTTTGTTAGAATGCGTAATGAGAATAAGAGTATGCAAACTCACCTTATGGCGCAAGGTCTCTCAAAAACGCACTGGAATCGACTACGAGGAGATATTCTCTCGTAATGGACTACGATGAGACAAACTCTCGTAATGGATGTCATTGCACTCCACTACCTTGTCAGTTTGGTAGTTTTCCGAAAAACTGAACATGCAGCTTACGAAAAGTGATCAAAACATATATCTCTATGGGGATCTAAATTAAGAGATATACATGAGGATCCTAAACGGACTTGATCCACCCAAATCAAGTGACTCTAGATCACATGAGTACGTTTGCAAAAGAAATTGAAACGTTCACTAAAGTGACTACTTGATTGGAAAGGGATTGATAAATTATGCCCTTGCGTTTTCATTATGGATATATATGAACTCTAAATGAAATAAGAGAAACTCAGTGTATTGTAAATCCTAAGTTGAGAAAGAAAAAGATTTTGGGAATACACAATCTTGAAATGGAACTCAAGGACTGTAATGATGGTGATCATCCATCAATCGGCTTAGGCACTCTAAAGAATAAAGTGGGGCCTACAGATATTCTCATGATCAGTCGAAGTCTTTACTCTAACAATAGATCTGTTTTTCATCTAAAGGAAGATGACGAAGAAGTATTGGGAAATGAAATTCCTATACAAGTGCAATGACGCATGATTGTACTTAAACATAATATGTAAGACTCGACCTCTCATTCGATGTAAATTTGTAAAGCTATGTCTAGCTATGCGCCTACGCAACGCAAATCGTTCTTTCATTAAAGATATGAAAGATTTGGGCTTATTCAATCTCTACATAGAATGTGACATGATAAAGAAATTATCCATGTCATAGCTAACTATGCGTAAAGAAAAACGCATTAAAGGTGAGATAAGAAAATCTGTTATTACAGATCAATTTCAAATCTCTTAATGGTTCACTCATACTCTAGACGAAGTTATGACCATTTTGTTATATGAAGGTCATACCACGAGTGAACCTGATGTTCAATATGAACCTATGTATTCAGTTCATGAACAACCTTATCCTCAAGATCAAAGTAAATCAAGTTGGATCTGAGGACGATGTGGCAAGATTTAGTTACTAAATCATTGCTCAAAGTCATATTTGGAAAAACATGTGAAAACACATAACTGTGCTGGTGTTACTAAAGCTCCCTTGATCAAATGAAAGAATCAGGGAGAATCCCATGATTAATGTAAAAATCAGGGGGAGTTGCAGACATTAGGGGGAGTCTAGCACATACATGTTGTTTTCAAATGTAATAGGTGCGTTGTGCTCTTTTTGTCCTTCGACCAAAGTTTTATTTTCTCCCATTGGGTTTTTGTTACTTGGCAAGGTTTTTAATGAGGCAACACCACATGCACCATTTTACCTCTGACTCGGCACAAGGGGGAGTGTTAAAGGAAAAACACATTATGTGCCTTCGTCAATGTAACTGACGAGAGGTAATTAGGTAGTCATTATTGTCATTAATGTATTTACTATTACCGTTGTAATACTCACCCTATATAAAGGGGATTATCAATGAAATGAGTAGACCAATTCCCATTTTCCTACAACAGTTAATTAATAGTTGTTGATATATAGTGTAATTAATAGTTGTTGATATATAGTGTAATTAATTAACTTAAATAATGGTTGATATATAGTGTAACTTAAATAATGGTTGTTAATTAATGGTATATATATATATGAGTTGATGTTGATAATAATATATATTGTAATGTAATTAATTATTAAGGATTTATATATATATATATATATATATGTATGTGTTAATTAATTTCTTATTAATTAAAGTTATAGATATATATTATTATCAGGCTATATATGGATCTGGATAAGAGTTGGATTTCGCTTCCAAGGCATGACCGACGATACACTACAGGAGTTGTGAATTTTTTGCAGTTCGTCGAGGAAAATGCAAACGGGAATGATTACCATTATTGCCCGTGCAAGAAATGTAAGTGTCGCAGTGATATGTGTCGATTTCCGATTATGACAGTATGGGAGCACGTAAAGAGTAATGGGTTTTGGCCGAAGTACAAACGTTGGATATATCACGGTGAGCCATCATTAGATGGATCGCATGATCATGGGCAGTAGTAGTACATCCAACGATCCAACAATGGCATTCGTCAACAACGTGTTTCCTTTTGAAAGTGGTGTACGTGGGGAACAATATATGCATGACCTGGTGCTGCCCTTCCCACAAGTTGTCAACACTGCTGCCTTTGACAAGTATAACAAACTGATTGCATTGCAACAGACCCCTGTGTCTTCAAGTTCTGAGAAGACAGTTCTTCAAAGTGTGATGGAGGTAATGAGGATTAAAGTCGAGACAAAATCGACTATCAGGCAAGTGGATGAATATCTACAGTACACTTCTTCGTTGTTGGAGGAGGGTCATCGTAATCCTACCAATCACCGTAAGGTCCGAAGTATCCTCAAAGATCTACGGCTTTCCTACATTAAGATCCATGCATGCGCATTTGACTGCGTTCTCTTCTGGGGTAAAGATGCATAAAGGAATGACCTTGCTAGCCTTGACGCATGTCCGCTATGTCAGTCTGACCGATATAAGTTGACGAGAGCAGGCAATAGGAAACCTGTGAAAGTGCTTCGGTATTTTCCGTTGAGAGATAGGCTTGAGCGGTTGTACATGTCAGAAACCACCGCAAAAGCTATGAGATGGCACGGTGAGCGGGACGCGGGAGACGCAGATATCATGACACACATCTCTGACGGAGCGGCTTGGAAGCATATAAACAATGAGTTTCCTCATTTTGCGTCAGATGTCAGAAACGTCAGGCTCGGGCTCTCAACCGACGGGTTCAACCCTTTCGGCACCATGAGTCTTTCATACAGTATATGGCCGGTGGTTTTGGTACCTTACAACCTTCTTCCGTGGATGTGCATGAAGAAGGAATATAATATGTTGACGTTGTTAATTCTGGGGCCTGGTTACCCAGAAAAATGTCTCGATGTGTATATGAGACCATTGATTGAAGAGCTTAAGGTATTGTGGGACGTTGGTCATCCCACTTTTGACAAGTACAAGGAGGAGACGTTCCAGATGCATGCCATGGTTATTGGTACCATCAGTGATTTTCCTGCTTATGGGATGTTGTCGGGCAGCGTTGTTAGGGGATACAAGGCTTGTCCAGAGTGCCTCAGCGATTATGGGAGCACCCCTCATTGCAACAAGATATGCATAATGGGTCATCGTGTGTTCCTTCCGGCCGATCACCACTGGCGTTACGAGTCCGCCGCATTTGATGGAACCGAAGAACACGGTGGTCTCCCCAGAAGATGGACGGGAAGAGAAATTTTAGCAGTGCTTAATGAGTACGATTTTGGGCCCCTCAGCAATCATCCCGACATTGTAGCGGAAATACCTGAAAGGTCTGAGGAGTACAAATTCTGGACACATAAGAGCATATTGTGGGAACTCCCGTACTGGGGTGAGTTGCTGATCCGTCACTTCCTAGATGTTATGCACATAGAAAAAAATGTTTCTGAAAGTGTGGTGGCCACAACGCTGAACTTGGAGGGGAAGACGAAAGACGGTCCTAAGGCTCGCACTGATCTGCAAAACATGAATATCAGAAAACAACTATGGTTGAAACTAGGGAAGAGAAAAATGCCTCAAGCTCCTTACATCGTGAAGCCTGAGCATAAATCAGAAATTTTCCATTGGATAAGTCGGGCCAAGTATCCTTCAGGCTTTGCTGGAAATATAGCCAAGTGTGTGAACAGACAATTCAACAATCTTTACGGGTTGAAAAGTCATGACAATTATATCCTGCTACAACGTCTCTTCCCTGTTTTCATTCGACCGTTCCTTCCCCGTCACGTTGTGGAGCCGTTAGTAGCGTTGGCAAGATTTTTCCAGAAGGTATGCACACGAGAAGTGAGAAAATCTGACCTCCGGGAAATGCAACAAGACATCGTTCATATCATGTGTAAATTTGAGATGATATTTCCTCCAAATTTTTTCGACATCATGCCTCACCTCATGATCCATCTTCCTCGGCAGTTGTTGCTTACCGGTCCTGTGCACTTCACTTGGATGTATCCGATGGAAAGGTACGTATTTTACACCTTATGTTAATTTCCTCATCAATATATGTGATATAGTATTAACTTATTATCATAACACTTTAAAAACTTCATTTATAGGCAACTTGGACAATACGGTGATTTTGTCCAAAACAGATCTGCACCTGAAGGATGTATAGCCGACGAAAAATGCGTGATTTCGTCGGCCAAAACTATATTGAAAAATACATTTTTTTTTTAGACAGAAAACGACAAAAGAATAGCCGACGAGTACTATGTTTGATTTCGTCAGCTATGATTTAAAAAAAAAAAAAACAAAAAAAGACCACCTTCCATTTTCTATCACTATCGACAAACCATTGCTTCATCCTTCAAATGCAAATATGTCGTCAAATAAGATATGACCGAAATAATGAAATACGTCTACGGTTGAAAAATGACAAAATTCCGACAATATCTGTGTGCCGAATGTTGCGGTTAACTGTGTTTTACTTCCGTTTTCCTATGGGTAGCCTGACGTTCGGTAAATATTTTGAGGAATATTTTTATACGATTAGTTGCGTCTCATCAATTTGAAACTATTATCTGTTGAAGGTCAGGCAAAAAAACGTCATTTAGACAGGCCAATTACCATTTGTAAGCGTTTAAAGGGTTGACTCACCCGGTTGACCGTCCCGATCGAGTCTTTAACGTTGTCAGATGTAGTTGGATTTTTTTTCATACATGTATTTAATCTTAACGGTGATATCTGACGGTTGGAATAGATTTTCCAAACTTTTACATTCAAAATCGGAACATATGCACTAATGTTCCTTAACTTGTTTACTAAGTGTTTAAGTGAATGTATAGTTTCAAATAGTTACTATACGTACACTCTTCAAATGCAAATATGTAGTCAAATAAGATATAACCGAAATAATGAAATACGTCTACGGTTGAAAACTGACAAGATTCCGACAAAATCTGTGTGCCGAATGTTGCGGTTAACTGTTTTTACTTCCGTTTTCCTATGGGGAGCCTGACGTTCGGTAAATATTTTGAGAAAAATTTTTATACGATTAGTTGCGTCTCATCGATTTGAAACTATTATCTGTTGAAGGTCAGGCAAAAAAACGTCATTTAGACAGGCCAATTACCATTTGTAAGCGTTTAAAGGGTTGACTCACCCGGTTGACCATCCCGATCGAGCCTTTAACGTTGTCAGATGTAGTTGGATTTTTTTTCATACATGTATTTAATCTTAACAGTGATATCTGACGGTTGGAATAGATTTTCCAAACTTTTACATTCAAAATCGGAACATATGCACTAATGTTCCTTAACTTGTTTACTAAGTGTTTAAGTGAATGTATAGTTTCAAATAGTTACTATACGTACACTCTTCAAATGCAAATATGTCATCAAATAAGATATGA
Source organism: Potentilla sterilis (assembly GCA_963682095.1). Taxonomy (NCBI): domain Eukaryota; kingdom Viridiplantae; phylum Streptophyta; class Magnoliopsida; order Rosales; family Rosaceae; genus Potentilla; species Potentilla sterilis. The sequence continues at coordinate 30,409,758 of OY821755.1, read as the reverse complement.
CCGAAATAATGAAATACGTCTACGGTTGAAAAATGACAAGATTCCGACAAAATCTGTGTGCCGAATGTTGCGGTTAACTGTTTTTTACTTCCGTTTTCCTATGGGTAGCCTGACGTTCGGTAAATATTTTGAGGAAAATTTTTATACGATTAGTTGCATCTCATCGATTTGAAACTATTATCTGTTGAAGGTCAGGCAAAAAACCGTCGTCTAACTAGACTAATTTCCGTTTTAAAGCGTTTAGAGGTTTGACTTAGTGGTTTGACCAACAGTTTAGCCGACGAAAATTATATGTCGTCGGCTAAACTCTTGCGATCCGCTTATTGTCCGCCGTTGGATGGCTCAGATCCAACGGCTGTGATTTTCCAAAGTATAGCCGACGAAATATTTAAATTCGTCGGCTAAACTCTTGCGATCCGCGCCTTTTCATTGTCCGCCGTTGGATGGCTCAGATCAGACGGCTGCTGATCTCCTAAAGTATAGCCGACGACATTCAAAGTATAGCCGACGATGTTAAAGTTTTCGTCGGCTATAGTTAAGAATAGCCGACGAAATCTTTTTTAATCGTCGGCTATTCTTTCGGGTATAAAGCAGAAACTGCCGAACCCTAGCTGACTTTTTCCTCTCTTCCTCCTCCTCCTGCTGCTGCTGCTCCAATCTGCCGCAAAGAGTTCGTTTCCGCCGCGCTGCTCCTCCTCCTCCTCAAATCGGCGCCTAATCTCTCCTCCAATTCCGGCCTCCTCCGATCCACCTCCGATTCTCCTCCTTCCTCAAGCAATTCCGGTCGGCTCCTCCTCCTCCGCCTTCCCCTCCTCGTCCGACCTCCTTCCCCTCCTCCTCCGATCCGGTTAAATTTTTTTTTTTCAATTTACTTTAATTTTATAAATTGTTATATATTTAATTTTAATTATATAAATTGTTATAAATTTAATTGTTATATATTTGTTATAATTTAGGAATAAAAATTGTTATATATTTAATTTTAATTATATAAATTGTTATATAATAAATTGTTATATATTTGTTATATATTTAATTTTAATTATATAAATTGTTATATATTTGTTATAATTTAGGTATAGAAATTGTTATATATTTAATTTTATTATGTAAATTGTTATATAATAAATTGTTATATATTTGTTATATATTTAATTTTAATTATATAAATTGTTATATATTTTTGTTAATATATAAATGGTTATTTGTATTTATATACATGTTAATAATGAAATTTAGTTATATTTGTATATAAATAGTTATATTTAGGTTAATGGTTAGTATTATTTGAAATTAGTACAAATTTAAATATTAATTTGTTAGTATGTTTTGAAATATGTTAGTATTAGTGGTTATTATATTAATTAGAATTTGTTATTTAATGTAATATAATTTAATATTAATTAATGTATTAATGCCTCAAGCTGCAGATGGCCGATGCATTCGGACAGTTCTTCGGAGGCCGTCGTTCCAGATCTAGGGGTTCTGGAAGTTCCGCCGGTTCCGCAGAGTCCGACAGGACCCTTAGCCAGCCTGAGAGGACCACCACCCAGCCGCGGAGTCCTGTGGATTCATCCAGGCCGCGGAGGAGTGTGAGTTCTCGGCACCAGACCCTTCTCCAGGCGGGGCGGCCGTCGAGCAGTTCACGTCCCCCTGTCGGGCCAGATGCTCTGAGGTTCAGTAGGCAGCTATTTCAGGACGAGATAGCTGCAGACGTTCCTGAGGTCCGTATGCCTGAGGTTCATCGGGAGCCGATGACGAGTCCGACGACGACAGCTGCTGACTCGACTGAGGGGCCTACTCTCCCAAATCAGCTCTACCTCCCGTACAACATTCCTGCGATACCCGATGTCAACTTTCGAGGTGTGCCCATATGGCCTGATATGCCTCAGTACGTGAGTGCTGCGGAGGCATACCAGCAGCAGCCATTTGAGAACCCTGACCTCCTGATTTCGGCGAGGAGAAAAGAAAAGTCGACAGACGAGTCATCCAGTTCAGGTAACATTTGATTTTATTAATTAAATATTTTATTAAAATTAAAACACAAATATTTAATTTTATTAACCAATCGTCGTTTATGTGATAGGGACAGCCGCTAGCAGTTCAACGAGGAATACGAGAGGTGTCATATGTTTTGACACGCTCAGGAGAACTGTTGAGAGCAGCGGGAGGATCCGGATCAACGAACCTCCTAATCAGGAGGTCCAGGGGAAAAAACGCCGCGACTACACAGGTTGCGTGGGGGCAATAATTAGGGACAGAGTCCCTATGTTGTGGACGCGGTGGGCTGATGTGCCCGAAAAGATCAAGAGGGAGGTGAACAACGCTGCGTCGGTGAGTAATTTAAAAAAATTAATTTATTTTATGTAATATTTAATAATTTTCGGTATTGTTATAATTGTAAAACTAATAAAATATTATCTTTCAGACATACTTCGAGATTGCAGAACATAAGCAGCATTAGGCGGACGCGATGCAGTCGTTGAGGTACATTGAGAATTCCTTATCTTATAATTCGAAATATTTTATGATATTAATAATATTTCTAATGCACTTTTATTTTTTCCGTAGGTTCAAAGAGTGGAAGAACGAGCTCCGTTCCCACTTTAACCAATACGACAACCGTGGTCGTATGGGTACTCCCAGAGAGTTCATGTTCAGGGAGTACGAGTGGCGTTGGTTGAAGACAGTAGACTTCAACAACCCACTTATGCAGGTAAATACTAAACTTAACTATAAATGTTTATTTTGTTAAAATTTTAATTATTAGTTTAATTATTTTATAATTATTACACTAAAATTTGTTGATGCATTTTTCTAATATTTTATTATTTATTTGAAGCAACAGTCTCGGGTAAACTCTGCGAACCGCCGCCGTAACACAACCCCCCATCATGGTGGTTCTAGGCCGTTTGCACAATATCAGGAGGAGGCGCTTAGAGATCATCCTGATAGCAACCCGTACGTGGAGACGTTCAAGATCGCTTATCCACAAGCGACAGAACAGCTCATAAGTCGTTGATTACGATTTTAAAATTTTAATTATTAATTTTACTTAATTATATATTTGTTAGAATATTAATTATTTTTTTTCCCGTTCAATTAGGTGAGGGTGAACCGGGCCGAAGAAGAGGTGTTCTAGCAAGTAGTTCGGGAGACACAACCGAACATCTCAGAGGCAGATCTGGAAGAAGCCCTGCGGCAGGTCGACCGATCGAATGTCCAAACGGCAGTGAGGATGTTCGACGCAGCCTTCCCACACCGGTCAAACCAATACTACTGCCGGGGTTTGGGAAGTTCTGGAATAGGGCTCCTGAAGACCACTAAGGGAGGTCAAAAGAAGGGAGGCGGGGACACCCAACAGATGAGGGGGGGAAGTGCAGAGATTGACCGCAAGATTGGAGGCCCAGTCCCAGAGATCACAGGAGCTACGCCGCAGAACACAGCAGTATCATTTGGATCTGGCCAGTTGACATGCTGAATGCGACAGAGTTCAGCAACACAACTACGCCGCCCAACAAAACTGGTGGTGTGATATGTTCGCGGCACAACAACACGCCCTTGAACCCCCGCCCCCGTTTCAGCCGTTAGTTGAACCTCCAATGCCTCAACCTCCCGATGATGACGAGCAGGATGCTGAGGATGACGTGGTGGACTTTAGTGCTTTAGGTGATGATTAGGGTTATATTTTATGTATATTGGAACAAATTAAATAATAAATCATTTAGACGTGTTTCTTGTTGGTGCAAATGCATGGATTGTCTTTGTGATTTGCAGGTTGCTTGGAATGGTAATTTAGAAATTAATTTAATTTTTTTCCCCCAAATGTAAGAATAGCCGACGATATTGGCATTATTTCATCGGCTATAAGTACTATAGCCGACGATTTTTACCAAATTTCGCCGGCTATAACTTTTATAGCCGACGAAAATGATATTATTTCGTCGGCTATAACTAATAAATGCCTATTAAAATATTAATATATTCCGACAAAATAACTGACGAAATAGATGAAATCGTCGGCTATATTTCAGAACAAATAGCCGACGAAATTCGTCGGCTATAGTTTACTATATCGTCGGCCATACTCGAAAATATCCGACGAATTTCGTCAGATATTTTGCCCAGATTTGGTCGACGAAATTAATTTTCGTCGGTAAAGTTGTCGACCATACTCGAATATAGCCGACGATTTCGTTATTTTCGTCGGTCATTGGTATTACCGATGCCGTTTTTCCGACGACGCATAGCCGACGAAAATTTCGTCGGCAGAAGGAATAGCCGACGAAAAATGGGCATAGTCGACGAAATTTTTTTCGTCAGCTATTCCCTCGGATCTGGTAGTGCTACTTCAAAAAAAAAAAAGTGAAATCTTCAAGTGGGACATCTACATATCTTTCCCCATCTTTTGCTACTCCAAAATTTAATGATCATAGTCACTCTACATCATCTAAGCCTCAAATTGAAAGTAGAGATGAAGGATAGATAGGGGCAACTTGGTTTAATTACATAGGCCTCCCGTTTTCAAAAATATATATATGCTTAGTCTAGAAGTCAACCATCTCTCTTATACTAGCCCAATCTATAATATCATATTGGAAAAGAGAAGTCAAACAAATTAATTACTTTTTTTTTTTTTAATCAGTTGACAAAAATATATTGCTCAGTAAATAGTACAAGGAATAAAACCCCAATAAGGCGACAATAAGAATTACTCCCTATGACAATTAAGAACCTAGCTGCACCTAGGAATTCAACCATCAAAAGCACATCCACCAATTATGAAGATCGTTTATAGCACCTTTAATTTATTTTCACAGACTCTAATCACTTATGAAGAAGCTGTAATAAAGGGTAACAACTCATGAGTTGAGTCTGCCCTTGATTCAAAATTAGATATGAATATGGGCCATAAAAACTCAATCCAACCAAGGCCATCCCGAAAGAAGCCCACATTCACCAACTAACACATTTGGAACTAACATAGTTGGACTTAGGAAAAGCCGAAGTCCTCATCAGCCCAGCTATAACAAACCCTAGGGGGAAGGACGTCAACCACCACGCCTTCACCATCGCCGTCGCTGAGCCTTCGACGCAGCTCTCGACCCACAAACCAGGTCGCCAACCCACCACCCCTCCAGGGCAACTCTGCACCATCTCCACCATCGGCGGTACAACCACACCATCGACGACATCAATTCCCAAGCCCGAATCAAGAAAATATGTGTCATTTGTGCCGACACCTTCACCACCGTCACGGGAATTGCACGACCTATCAAGAATCCGTCTAGAACGCCAATATGCCACAACAGCACTGACTGTGCCACCAGAACTACTCACAACCATCGTCATTGAAGAGATCAACACACATTTCCACCGAAGAGTCGCATAAAGGATTTTACCTCTACCAATAGAAGCATATTGTAAGAGACGACTCCACCACCAAAAATCAATGGCCCTGTCTCTAATAGTTTGAATCACGAGTAGAGATAATCCCGGATCGAGAAAGTTGCCACCGTCAAACCCAACAACATCGCAATGGCAAACAACAACAACGAATTGAAGATCTAAAGCTTTCTTACCTAGATCGACATCCGGCGTAATCGTAGCAAAAAACAAAAACAAGAAAAGCAAGACCATAGAGACAGGTCGAGAAGAGAAGAGGGAAGAGAGACCCCTCCTCCAAGAAGGAAATTCGCCGTCACCGGCCATTTGAGAATTTTAGTCGAGAATTTTAGTCGAGGCTGCTGCTTGAGAGAAGCCCTAGCAGAGCAACGATAGGTTTTTTAAAATAGAGAAAGTTAACGGAAACTCTCGTTTAACAAATCAATTACTTGATTGAGTTTGTAAGTTAGCAACCCTTTTCAAACACGGCAACTAAAGGACACGCGAGCGAGGGAGCTGAGAGTCTCGAAAACCCTAGAGCATCAACACTCACCTTCGAGTACCAAATCATGTATGACGGTACGTTGTCGTAGCGGGTCAGATTTGCATTATTTTCCGGCAATGATTTGTCATGAAATAAGTCGAATCAATGTGGAGGCTAGGTTGTGGTTGAGCTGTGGAAAACATGAGTTAGGTAATTTAAAAAGTCAATCCTTTGCTTTGTCTACCTGTGAAAATAGAAAAGTCTTCTTCAGATGCTTGTTTGGATCCTCTACGCGGGCGTGTGCAGCCTGTAAGAAGGCGTTGCGGCACGCGCACACGAGCATATTCTAAACACTTGGCAGTGTCCCATAACAGTGACATGGTTAAAACATAACTTCGATATGTAACCTCTATAAAATTTCTTTATTTTTTTAATGCATTTTTTGGTCGCCTCACACTAGAGCGCGTAAGAGAGAACAATCCATGGCTCTTATAAACAAAAGCTTATTCAATTTCTTTAACATCGAAATTAAGAATTGCGCTTCATGCTACTAAAGTAGCAAAATGCTCATGATCGTTCAAAAGTTTGCCATGAATAATCATGGTTCTTGTGGGAAGCTGAAAAACATGGTTGTGACGAGTGCTATAACCGGGGTAACAACACGCGCAATTTAACCCTGTAAAATTTCATCGTTAGTATAGAAGAAGTAGGGATCGTTCAGTCCGGAGATTAAAGGGTACACAATCAAATAAAGCATTAATACATATATATATATATATATATATATATATACATATTAACAAAGCATGAACACGAAATCATGGGGGTTTTGAAAATTAGATATTACTTTTAAAAATTACAGAAATTAAACTTATGTTAATATTTATATGTGATCATCACCTTTCATACAAGACACTTAGACAAAAGACTCTTTAACAAGTAACACACGTATGTAAGAAAGTAAGGAACAAGTATTGATACATCTTCAGACTTAATTCAATTTCGACATGACTAGAGCCTACGAGGTCATTTAATCATTAGACTTCTTATGTTCTTAGAATTAACTACGAGTATAATCTCAAGGTTATGCTAATCCGATTTTTAAACATTTTAACATTTAAGCACAAGAGTCTAAATCGAAGACATGCAAACAAGTAAGGGCGTCACTCTTCTTATTAAACATGCAAGTTCTTAGGTCATTAGCCCTAAGCAAGTAACACGATTTAAATCAACTACGAGTATGACTCAACCATATTACTGTAGCACATGAAACCTAGCACTTAGATTACATTCTTTGACATAACTAGTATTCGGTTTTTCTGCTCCAACCTTAGATCTAACCGATTTGAAGTCATAAACATGCATTAAATACCTATTGTCCTAATTATCAAAGCATACAAAAATTACAAGTTAAATTGCAAATCGTTACATAGAAAACAAGTTAAATCGAAATCTATGTTTAACATACAAAACCAAAAGCGACAAAAAAAAAAATTCATACAATCTTCATAGACAAAGTATTGTAAATACACAGAAAAATAAAGAGCCATGAGGTGGATGTAGGTGGAGTTCGGCTAGCTAAGTTTATATCTAAGATTTTTTGTGAGACTTTGGTAGAGCTTTAGCTTGTGTTTGTGTGAAGGATGAGATGTTTTTTTCTGTCTACAAGTCGTGCTTTATATAGAGGAAGTCTTGGAAGAGAATCAACATCAATTGAATCCAATTAGGTTAAGGAATCCTGATTCGGCAGATATGACCTTCGTGTGAAGAATACGAAATATTTCTCTCTAAAAATATCTATTGAAGTTATTTCAATTGATTTGTAGACTAGACTCTCGTAGCTTTCTATCCATATATGGCTCGCAATCTGGTTCAATGTGAGCTGTCTTGGAGAGTCCGTGAAAGTTGGATGACGTGCACAAGAATTTACCCGAGTTTAATCAGGATTCTTCTTATGATTCTCTCCCTTTCTCTTTTAATTTCTTTTCTGATTTTCTTCATAGATCACATTTGCAATTTCTTCATAGACTTCTTGATGGACTTGGCAACATTTCTTAATGGATAAATAATCCACAATGCAGCCGTGAGCTTCCCTAGTTGGGCTGGGAATTTCTTCTCCTTGTTGCTCCCGGTTTTCCTCTTCCATGATGGGTTTGGCAAACTGTCTTCCTTTGGTCCAATTGCTCTTATTCTTTCTATTGTTGAATCTTCAACATGTCTACTGAAAATAAGAGAAAAGAAATTTATAAACGACAAGGTAGAAGCCTTACAGAATCATCGATATATTTTAAGACTCCTATTTGACTAGGTTTCTTATTCTCATTTAAACTCTCGACGAATTTATGTATTTATCATCTATACTTAGCATGATTTCATATTAACTCTACCATTTACTCGAGACTCTACTAAATAACTCTATTTTACAATAATAAAGGCTAAGTAAAGTATAAATATAGGCATAAACATTTTAAGAACGTCGCACTATGTGCTCCTATCAGTTGTGACCTAAAGTTCCAAGGAAATTAAAGAAAGCTAGGACAGGTTGATTCAAGAAGCCAGGTCTTTATTCTCACAAAGTAGGACTTGAATGCAGTTCCTTGGTGTGCCAAATAAGGTACTTTTTGCAACCGAGAGTGAATAAATAAATAAAAAACAAATGTATGTTGTCAAAAAAAACATAACTATTATTCCATATATTGAATATGGAATAACATATAACAAAAAAAGAACCAAACAAATCTAGGGTCGGAAAAGGCTAAGAAGAACAAATCTACTCACAACTATCTCAAAACCCAGCAGTGGCAACGGCTCTCTACTCTGATTCGATGGCAGCATTAATTTGGCTAGCCTTTTGGCCTAGCCGAAGGCGAATTTGCTATGCCGTCAGCTTGTTAAGGGTGGTTTAGCTCAGGCGTGGACGGAAGGATCCGAGTATTGGCTTGTGTAGATTGGGAAGGTTTTTGTGTGGAGTCGGATCTACGGTGATGGGGGTTACCGTCTTGGTTTCCGTGATCTTTGTCGACGGTGTGGCTTGCATAGTCCTGAGCAGTTTGGTGTGGCAGTGTAGCTCTTCGATTTCCTGGTTCGTTGGGTTGCGTTGTTATGGCAAGGCTAATCAAAGTGTGGTGACGGCGTAGTTGGAAGGTCGTGGAGATAATGGTAGCTATAGTAGCAGATCGACGGGCTGATTGGCTATTGGGCTAGCTTGCTAAGTGTGGGCGTTATTTCTACCTCTTTAGGATTCTAGGGATTTTCACCCAATTTAGTGTTCTAGTCTTGTTACACCGTCCAAACTTTTGATTGATTTCCATTTTGCATTTTATTTTTTGTGACCAATTGAGATCCTTTGGCGACGGGTATTACCTCCCATGTATTGGTTTGATGTCATTAGTTTTAGGTACTTTCTGTGTGTATTCTTAATAATTAAGCGTTTCTGGTCATATAATTTTGAGTGTTTATGTTTTACAAGTGTGGTATTAAACCCGCATATGATGTAAAATTCTCTCCTGGCTTTGATCTAGTCAATAAAATTCCATCTCTGTTCAAAAGAATATATATATATATATATATATAATATACAGTTTTTATATATATATGAAAAAAGAAGATGCATACAGATTGAATTATACTACACCACCTTATTTGTTTTGCAGGCTAATTTTCCTTGGATCCCAATAGCTTGCGTAGGTGGGGAATGGTGGATCTAGCTAGCTTCCACCTTCCTTAGAATATTTGAAAATCTTCATGATGCATATGTGCATGAAAATGAGAACGAAGTCGGGCAAGGCATCAAAAGACTAGCAGCTAGCGTTGGGACATTAGCTATCAAATTAATCACTCGACCGAGATATGCGAGCTCTGACTTCACAAAATCATGAATTTCAGTCGGCTATATTGCCCTAGGCTCCAGGATACGATGATACATCCATTTCACCTCATAGAGAAATTGTACTAGCTGTGACTGTACTTCGCTGCTAACTGATATGGTTGCATGCTAGAACAAAGCCCCCTTCACGAGTATACTTGAAGTAAAAACGCAGCAAAAGCATACAATGATAGAAAGTTGCACAAAACTGGAGCATGCAAGTCCTGTAATAATTGGGCCGCGCGCATCATGCTATCATATCAGTATTCAACCAGCAATATTGTTCATGTAGTTCATTCTCATCCCACTGTACGCAGGGACAAAACATGACTTGATGTTCTGGCTCCAGGTTACAGACTTATATATAAGGCCATAATTAAGAGAACTTATATATTAATTTGGGTATAGCCGTATATAAGTAACCTCACCATGATTTAAAAAACTCGAGGATACATATATCTCAAATGTGTTGGTCGCTTCGGAAGGTTGGATATTTTGTAATTTTAGCGCCCCTATAAGTTGGATAGTTCTTCAGGATTGATCGTTGATAAACAATTTTGTATTAATATGGGGAATATGGTTTTGATATGGAAAAATCTTCCATAAGCTCCATCAAGAAGCTAGTTGTTACCAAATTCAAGAGCAGACCATATCAAAACAAAGGCGGGTCGGGCACCGGAAGAGTGTGGGCTAGGCCTGACTTTGGTCACTGTGGGAGTCTCATGCAGTATGATGCAAGTGTTGTTGGTAAAAGTTTTTTGTCGCTGTTTTTTTTTTTATTAATTTTTTTTTTGTAAAGACTTCTTATTTTGTTTAATATTTATTTCTTATAAGATAATTATTTTATGTAATTATGTTTTAAGAAAAAGAATAATATGGACGAAACATAATTTAATGAAGTCTTTAAGTGTCTGACTTTCTAATAGTAGAGATTAGCAGTATATATAAACTAATAATTTAGTCTCAAGGTGGTGAAACTTTTTTTATATTATCGGGCGATCTGGGATATATATAACGAAGTTGTTTTGCTATGTTCTCTAAATATATATAGTAAAAGAAAGAAAAGTTGATTCCGGAGATCATATTATATAAGCATTCCCACCCCAGAACAAGAAGTCAAAACCTAAAAGAGTAAGATATATACGTAGGAAGGAGGAAATGTATGATAATTGATAAGAAGAGTGGTAGTGTACGTTCTAAAAGGTGATAGATGCTCCCGCAGATCCCATATCAGTCACTCCACTATTAGCTATAGTAAGAAACAAAATCAATATATAAGCAGCACTTTTGCTCGATCGACAGCATGCAGAAGAAGTAGAAGGGAAGCTGGTTAGGGTTCTAGTAGTGGAGACCAACTCAAATCCCACCTTTGCATTGCTTTTCTCTGTTCACCACTTACTCTTTTGTTCATTTTGTGTGGTAAGCGTGGACGCTGGGACTCTGCAGCCACTTAGAAATATTCAAAAAGAGAAACATCGATCTCGATTTCAAAGTAGGTATCCATCATCTACTCTTCATTTTTAGTTCTGCAGATCATTACTATAATGTTCCTCTCAATGTGATGTAGAAAGGGTGCATATACTTTAATACTTACTACAACTCAAACGAAGAAAAACTGGGAAAAGAAAGATTAAATGTTTCTTAATGTTTTAATCACATTGCAATATAGGTATCTTTCCTTAAGTGACGTCCAAAAACGACCATGCTGTCAATTAAGCTACAATGTCGGGTTGATGTTGGAGTTGATCGAAGGAATGACAAAACTCAACGTTTACGTATAATATGATAAAACTTGTAAGCAAATTTGCGAACTTCAAAACATAAATCCAAAAATCACGAAAGTACGTTCAACATATATATTGGACGACTTAATTTTGTCCACTCTGGTTTACCATCTAATTACAATGTATGTGAGGGCTAATTGAATAAGCAGACATTGCATGCATGCCTGCATGGTGCTTGAAAACATTAGTATCTATCACTAAGACATAGAAGACCTACCCGATTATTATCTTTTTTCTTTGTGTTGAAAGCTTTCAAGATTATAGAGGACAAATTGCCCCCACACTCATTACCTTCCTAATTAGTGCAGTGAGGAATAATTAAGCAGGGAATATCTTGTCTATTTAGGGTCAATAATGTGAGTGCTATATGAAATATATATCTTGGTTTAAAACTTTAAAGTAATGAGTTTGTGTGGGCGGGATTACTATTCTAAAAGTTGTCGCAACTCGATCATCATGGCCAAGTTTGGTCGACGGCTACAAGTCTTTGACAGCTTAATAATAATTCGTTATTATGTTGTCTAAGTTCATAGGATTGTTCATTAATTACTAGCTTAATTAACTATTACCTTTTCTGTCTCTTATACTTTTTCATGCTTTAAATCTTAGCAAGTAAGACAAGTGCGCGCTAATATTAAATAATTACTTCTATGGATTAAATACATGAACCAAACACATATTCAGAAAATTATAAAGTGATAAGAACCCATTACGAAAATTATGAATTAGACAAGATTTGTGCTCTAGTCCATAAATTAATTGTCGACTCGTATATATATATATGCATGTGTTTATAATTTTTATTTGCAGCAAAAATAATTCCAATTTGCACACAGCAAAGAAAATTAATATAGCGCGATTGAAGAAATAAAAAGATATGACGGAAAAACCCTAGTGGTGCCATGCAACGGGAACCAGTCAACAGAGGCTATTAGCGTTTGCCGTCAGTGATCGTGTAAGGTTCATTCTGGTGTTAATAGTTTGTTACGTTCCGGCCACATAGTTAATCTTAGTAATTTTTGCTAAATTATGAAATAATATTCCTATATTTTTCAAACCAATCTCGTGTAGGTATTTTCAATTAACTCTTTACTTGGTTATGCTCAGCTATATATCATTTGGATCGAATATGTGGTGGTCGATAGTAATGAGAGTTGATCGAGCACAATTGAGAATCAAGACTTGATTTAATTAATTTACTTTCAGTATATTGTATCTTACTGTATAAATTAAAGGAAATAGCTAGCTAGGTATTTGAGGTTGTCGGCTTCTCTTGCTTTCCCATGCATTCACTACTGGAGGCAAAGACTGAAGTGACGAAAAATCAAAAGGAAAAAAAAATTCCGTCGCTTCAACACATCCAACCGACGAATATTGGACTCGTCGCTTGGAATTTCAAGAGCGACATATTTTTCTTAATATTCGTCGCTCACAAATTATTGAAGCGACGAATATTAGTAGTTTGTCACCTCCGTTTATCAAAGAACCAGGTTTTAGAAAATTTACCGACGAACATTCAATCTTCGTCGCTCGCTAATTATTGAAGTGACAAAGTACATAAATTTCGTCGCTGTAGTATAAACGAAACGACGAGATTTGGCCAATTTTCGTCGCTTCGTTTTTTTTTATTCTGCCTTTGTACTTCGTCTTACGTGGACACTCTATATATAGGTAAAAAAATTGGTACTGTTTCAAATCGGGTTTTTGGATCTGTTCTTTGGAGGAGACGAGGGAGAAGAGGGAGAAATTAGAAGAAAGTGAGCTTGGAAGGCTTTTGTTGTCAATTCTTTGATTCTTAAGTACGGTTAATTAGTGCAATTTCATTCTATTTATCCCTCTTTATGAGCATATTATGTATTAATTCAAGAGAAATGGTTGTTTATGTTGGTTAATGGAAGTTGGATTTAGGGTGTGAATTTTGTGTTTTGTTGTTGTTTTAGTGTTAGAATATGGAAATTGTGATAAACCATGGAATGGGTTCATTGAAAATGTAATAATTTTGGCGAAATTTAGTGAAATTGAGATTATGTTAGTTTGTGAAATTGTGAAATTTAATAAAATTGAGAAATTTAGTGAAATTGAATTTTAGTGTAATTTAGTGAAATTGTGAAATTTAGTTAAATCCAAATTTAGTGAAAATGAAATTTTGTGAAATAGGTGAAATTTAGTGAAATTAGAATTTTATGGTAGATTAGGTTGAAATTATTAATTAATGATGTAATTGGTTGGTGTTGTGTGTAGATTGTGGTAGTAAGGGTTTCTGAAACATGCGAGTGGCTTAGTGAGAGAGTGTGGTGTCGTGTGTAAATTTATGGTTTCATATTATATATAATTGTTGTGTTTATCAGCTTAGAACTCCCGTTTGAGAATCAACAACTCATTGAGATGAGTTGTTGATTCTCGAATTGTCCCATTTTTGGATACTTTAGGCGAACATGACTTTGTTGATCCTTTTGCTATTCACGTGGTTTCAGTTTCAGTTTTGGAATATAGTTTCGACATTGTCTCTCTACAATGTTCCTCGAGTGCAAATTAGGTTGTTTAGATTTGTGTGCACTTGAGGAACTATAGGTTGATGCTGCCGAAATTTCCCAAAACTGTAGCAGAAATCACATGGGTGCAAGAGGGTTAACAAAAGTCGTGTTCTCCTGAAGGGGATAGGACCCAACCTGGCGGAATAAGGAGAAGAAGTATTGGGACAGGTTTTGACTGTATCATAAATGTTGTGTGCTAACCTTATGCATATTGTCTGTTTGTGTTATGACAGGAAACATGGATGATGTCCCCGAAAAATCTTTTATGAATCATCATTATACACACCCTGACTACAGAACAGGCGTAGTTAACTTCATCAATTTTGTGAAGACTCATACTATTGGAACCAAGTATCTCTCTTGCCCGTGCGCAATTTGTAAAAATGATCCTTATTATAAGGAAATCGTAGAGATTTATCATCACTGCATGCATTGTGGTTTGGATCCAACTTACACAGTTTGGCACCTACACGGGGAAGTTTCTGATCAACCCGCAATGATCAGTCGACGGAGACAGTGGCTTCAAGACAGAGTCGAGGATTCCAGTGTTGCCGGTCCTTTAATGATCCCGCCTGTGGAGATGTACAAGATGTCTTTCCATACTATCCTGGATACCATGGAAATGCACCGCATAATGTTGTTGAAGAAAATGCTGAAGTTCACTTCAATGACATGGTAGATGATGATTATGCTAAGTATGAAAGGCTTTTAAGGGAGTCGCAAACCCCATTGTATGAAGGGAGTGAAGAAACTGTATTAAGTGTCATATTACATGCAATGGAAATTAAAGTTGAAAATGGATGGTCGGATACGAGTGTTGATAAATTATGTAAATGGTTGCATAAGTTTTTTAAAGGGCATAATTTCCCTGTGAGTTATTTGAGAATTAAAAAAAATCCTCAAGGATATTTCCCTTGCATATGAAAAAATTGATGTTTGTGAGTTCAACTGTTACTTATTCAGGGGGGCTGTAAATAAAACCCGTAGGACTTGTCCAGTATGTGGTGCTGAAAGATATAAGCCAGATACAGATGACATTCTAAAAAAGGTAATCTGGTATTTCCCTCTCACTTCAAGGTTGAAACGCCTATTTATGTCCCCACACACAGCAAAGCATATGCGATAGCATAAGGAAAGGCGACCAGATGAAAGTACCCTTCGGCACCCATCTGATGGAGAAGCATGGCAGCATTTTAACAAGACATTTCCAGGTTTCAACGACATTAAGGGAAGAAATGTGCGACTTGGAGTGGCAACTGATGGTTTCAGTCCATTTGGAACAATGACAACCTAACATAGGGATAAGAGCATAAAATGTGACGTTCTTAATATGTTTTACCTTCGTTTATACTTTTCTTTAACACTTTATGTTGTAGAATCGAGTCACACAATAGAGTTATGAGTCTTTGGTAGAGTTACATCAAAATCGTACTAAGTATAGATAAAAATGTGGAAAAATGTTAAAAGCCGATTTAAAGAGTTGTAGAGATGTTTCGATGGATCTGTAAAGCCTCGACTATTCTTTTGATGAATTTTTCTTCTCTTATATGCAGGAAATATGTTTTGTAATATAATTTTTGTGTTTTTAACTTGTGATTTTCGTGTGTTTGATAATTAGGACAGTAGGTATTTGATGCATGTTTAGGATTTAAAATCGGTTAGTAATCTAAGATGAGGGCATGAAAATCAGTACTTAGTGTTGTCTTGAATGTAATCTAGGTACTAGGTTTAATCGGCTAGAGTATTAATAAACTAAGTGGAACGTATGTTGCTTTGATTTGTGTTGCTCACTTAGGGCCATTAATCTTAGAACTTGCATGTTAAATAAGAAGATTGACAACCTTACTTGCTTACTTGTTTTTGATTATAGACTCTTGTACTTCAATGTTACGAGTTGTATAATGGTAGCATAAATTTTAGGATCACTTTGCGAATAGCTAGATCTTAAGACGTTAAAATTCTTTCAACTAGGTAAAATTAGAAACGTTCTAGTTGTGGTCAAAACTGATTTAAGTCTAAATTGTGTCGATACTTGTTCCTTACTTTCAAGCATGCGTGTCTTACTTGTTAAAGAGTCTTTTGTGTTAAATGCTTTGTGTGAAAGATGATGATCACTTGTACATAGTAGTTTTAGGATTTATTTCGTGTCTTTAGTGTTTAGAGGCAGCTTGCTGCCGAACCTCATATCAATCCCCCAATATGTTTCGTTTCATGTTAAATATGTATATGTGTAAATATATTTGTCTAACCTTTTTCATGTCAGGTACCCTTAATCCCCGGCTAGAACGATCCCTACTTATCATATACTACTAACGGTTTACAGGGTTTATCATTGAAGTGCCGCTTCGGCGACTCGTCACATAGTACATGGCCCGTGGTTGTGATGCCATATAATCTACCCTCTAATATGTGTATGTGGAAGAAATATAATATGCTAGCCGTGTTGATTCCTGCCCCTAAATCTCCAGGAAAGTGCCTTAGTGTACTCATTCGTCCATTGATCGACGAACTCAAAGATTTGTGGGAAAATGGAGTCTCTACTTTTGACAAAGTCAAAAATGATGTATTCACGATGAAGGCAGCGGTGATGTGTACTATAAGTGACTTTTCTGGTTTAGAGATGCTTGCAGGCTAAACGGTGAAAGGGTACAAGGCATGTCCAATTTGTCTAGATGAGCTAACGGCGGAGCATATTTGTGGGAGAATTGTTTATGAAGGGCATCAGAAATGGCTCGACGAGAATTCACCAATGCAATCTAGTTTGACATTTAACGGGAAGCCAGAGTGGGGAAAAAGACCAGCACATAAGAACGGAGATGAAATTTTGGAGGATATTAGGTCACACAGTTACGCCACTCTTAGCCAGCATCCGAATTTTCATGTCCCTTATTCAGCACACAACAGACAATGTTGGACCCACGAGAGCGTATTTTGGATGCTTCCCTATTGGTCATCGTTGTTACACATGTACTGTTTAGATGTCATGCACATTGAAAAGAACATGGGTGACAATATCCTGACCACCATTCTTGCAATTGAAGGGAAGACCAAGGATGTTCCAAGGGCTCGCGAAGCTTTGGAGAAGAGGGGAATACGCAAAAGTCAACATCAATCGGAAGCTGAAAACAAGACTGGAAAGGTTCCTCATGCACCTTTTTAGTTAAAGAGGATCGTCGTGAAGAAGTATTCGAATGGTTTCGCGGTGTTAGGTATTCACTTGGCTATGCGGGAAGTTTAAGAAATAAGGTGAAACTAAGCGAGAAAAAGTTATATGGATTGAAGACGCATGATTTTCATGTCCTGCTTCAACGTCTTATTCCAGTGGTTATCTGAGAATTTTTGCCAAATAACGTCGTGAAGCCATTGATAGCATTGTCAAATTGGTTTCAGAACTTATGTGCTAGGAAGTTGAAGAAGGCAGATGTCCAACTGATAAAATATGAGATAGTGATGATTCTCTGCAATTTGGAGTTGATTTTTCCTCCACATTTCTTCCTCTCTATGGTTCACCTTCCCGAACAAGTTTTGCTTACAGACCCAGTACATTTTATGTGGATGTATCTGACGGAAAGGTATATACACTAACCAAATATATTTCTTTTTGTTAAAACTAAATTTACACTAACTTTATATATGCACTAATCATATTCATCTTTTTATAGGCAATTAGGTGATTATAAAAAGTCAGTGAGTAATACACGTTACCCGGAGGGGGGTATTGTAAAAAAGTACATATCATGGGAGTCGGTGACGTACTGTAAGTCGTATCTGCAATTGGAAGAACATGAAGAGCCCAATCCCCCAATATGGAATATTATGGAACATGCAGAAAAGGGGTATGCAATCAACCATCATTCTAGCACCACTCCCTACAGCTACCGGGTCGCTGCAAATGAGGAGAAAGGGCATCTGGCGCCTATACTCCAGACAGTCTGCGATGTTTATCAACCATTCCAAAATGCGAAGGAGAAAGTGGTGAGTAACATTAATTTAGATGCGAATTGGTTTTTAGCTTGTGATTTCGGTTTTTTAGAATTAAAAAGTATAATAACACAAATCTATTGGAATTGTTTTTTTTTCACAGGCAGCGGTGAAGAGGAAGATTGATGAGATGTGCTCTAGTCGAGTGAGTGACGAAGCGGGCGACAGTCAGGTGACGGGCCCCGTTACCGTCGAGGAGTAGATTGATGTAGTCGAGAAGGAGTTGGGTGGGAAGCTGGGGACGAGGGTCCGAGGTATATTTTTTTTATGGTTTATCTTTTATATTTTGTGTTGTGTTGTGTTTTAGTTTTTAGATACGAAATTGTACTATAATTTGACTGTTCAGCCGTGTTTTACCATTTTTGCAGGGTTAGGGGGTGCATTAAGACGCCCGCCAAAACCAAGAGGTGGCACACGCGTGCCCCGCAACGATCCGGTGGTTGAGGATTTGAGGACCCAACTAGTAGCCGTCACCGAGCGGTGCAAAGCTTCGGAAGTCGAGAAAGAAGAGATGAAGCAGTGTATGACAAGGATGGAGGTTACCCTCAATGCTTTCATCTCGGCCCAAGGCAATCCGGGTGACAATGCCGCCGCAAATACTCCTCCGTATGTCGCAGATTAATCCTCCTGTGCATCATTAGATCTTCCCGAGGATGACCTTGATTAGGACAATAGGACCGTTTTTTTTTCCTTTTAATTTGATTATCGTACATTGTTGTTCTTAAATATATTGTAGCTTTGGATGAAATTTACGTATTTCTAAAATGTAGTGTGTTTGTGTTATGTTGGATATGTGTTATATGTGATTTGAATGCAGGTTTTGTGGTATTTGGATGCTCTTGAAATTGGTTCAAACCAGACCAGAAATCTGTTTTTCTTCTCTGTAACATAGCATGAAGCAACGAATATTGATCAATATTCGCCGCTTGAAAATCTAAGCGACGATCAAAGTTTGTCGCTTCAATTTTATCATCCCATGTTTTCTTCTCTGTAACACTGCATAAAGCGACGAATACTGATCAATATTGGTCGCTTGAAAATCTAAGGGACGATCAAACTTCGTCGCTTCAGTTTTATCTAAGGGACGAATGTTGAACCAAAGTTTGTCGCTAGAAATCCTAAGCGACGACCTAAACTTCGTCGCATAAAATTCCAAAGGACGACTCAAAATTCGTCGCTCGCTGTTAAGCGACGAATTTTTGCTTCGTCGCTTAAAATATTGATGTGACGATGTTGGCGTCATTGTTCGTCACTTGGAATCGAAGCGACGAGACTGAAGTGACGACATCCAAGCAACGACTTGTTGACGCTTCAGTATTGAAGCGACGCGTTCGGTGCTGAAGCGACGACACAAAATGTCGTCACTTCGGTTCTTTGCTGGACTAGTGATTGTCTGAGAGATAGAGTCCTCCCTAGGGTTTAGCCTACACCCACTGGTCTTAGGTACCTTAGATCCTCCACCCTAGAGTTTTATAGCCCCGTCATGATCGAAAGAGAGTGATCATAGGTATTGGGAGGTTGCAATATATATGGTGTTTACGTTTATGGTGCGAACTTGGTGTCAAGAGGTGTGCATCCTAGCATGTCTTCAATTTTAAGGTCATTTCTAGGTTGGAGGCAGTACGTGCTCAATTGAAGGCCTTTGGTTAAGGTTGGAGCTGTTTTGCCCTGATCACTTCATGGGCACAAATCCAAGGAAGACTTCAATGGCGGTATATTCGGTTGCGAATCTTTAAGTTATGGTTGGCGAGGTTGTTAAAAACACCTACATGCAGTTCCTTGTAGGGGAAAGAGTGTTCTGCTGTTCTGCATTGCTTTAATTTGTTTAGTTGGTATGTGATGTTATTTTCCTAACAAACATCATGCTCAAACTGAATTAATAAGCTTAAACATAAAACTAATTATTATAAACCAAGCACAACAATAGCACAAGTGCAGCAACATGAACAACATCATACCATCAGCTCCTCTAATCGAATCCATCTTGAGTTTGAAACCTGAAACCAATAAACAACTAGGCTTTGTCTTCTGTTAGTTCACCACCAATAGCTTCTGATATGGACAAAACAAAAGTGCTAGAATGCGATGGGAACAACAGGGACAGAACCACCTATTTATATAGGATCAAAGACTTAAGAGTTCATCCATAAAAGACTACTTGAAACCTAAGAATCCTAATTAGATACTGTATGAATTACTGGAGTATTTTTCTCATAGAATCCGAATAGGTTTCTGTTCAAAAGAGATCAATACACAGATTCCTAAAGCAACTAGGAGAGAGTACAAATCATTGTCCATGTTGAACTAGTTCTCATGCTTATCATACAATTCATGTAATCTGAATATTATTGTAACAAGTCCAAATATTTTCTAACATGTGATTGCTCCACATTTCACGAATTTTCATTTTTCAAAACCCTTCCAAATAAGGAATCGGATAAGCGCGCTGCAGGTTGATGTTGGCGACGGACAGTGGCGGACGCAGAATATTATATGAGTGGGGACAAAAAAAATATAGAGTTTTATTTGCGCGAAGCGCAATTTTTTTTGAATTTCAATATAAGTCTCTACTTTCCTTAAAATATGTGTACGTATTGAGATTTGTCATCAAAAGTAGTGTAAATGAATGCGATGCCAAGTTTTTGAGATTCTTAGAGAGTCGGAAAACTGGAGGTTGATTGAAGGACTCACAACAGCAAGAGTGGTAGTATGATTAGCCGATTTGAGTATGAGATTAATATAAAGACAACAATTCAAGGAGACTACTGAACAAAGACTTGTATAATTTTGTATATATTATCAATTAGTCTAATACGTTAATAGGTTTCTATGTAAATTTCTTTGGGCTATAGCTGTAGTAGTGGCTACATCTAGAGCTATTTCTCCCTTTTGTTTTCATTATCTATTCAATTATATCATGAACAATCAAGGGATTAAAAAAAAAAAAAAAAACCAAATGTGAAAAATTGTCCTTAGGCTATAGCTTTAGTAGTGGCTACATCTAGAGCTATTTCTCCATTTTCCTTTCATTCTTTATTCAATTATATCATGAACAATCAAGGGATTAAAAGGAAAAAAACAAACCAAATGTCAAAAATTGAGTGGGGACACTGGCCCCATGGTGTGTCCGCCACTGGCGACGGACCGTTCACGGTCGTGCCCTGTGGTGTTCTCAATGGTCCATTAGGGTTAGGTTTTTGGTTCTCCCCCTGCTAGAATATGTGGATCGACTTAGTTATTGGAATGAAGAACGGATTAAGGTTAGGCGTTGTTCGGTTGGGTTTCGCTACCCTTTCAGCAGCTCATATAATGTGATCGAGTTGTGACATGATGAACGGTGTTGTACGTGCATATATATATATATGCTTAATTCACTACTAGAAACCAGGTCTGAAGCGACCAATATTGAAATGGGAAAATCAAAATTTGTCGCCTCAACACATTAAAGCGACCAATATTGGATTTGTCGCTTCAGAAAATGAGAGCGACCACTTTTGATCAATAGTCGTCGCTCACAAATTACTGAAGCGACGAATATTGGTTTGTTGTCGCCTCCGAACAATGTTTTGTAAACTGTAGCGACGAAAATTCAATATTCGTCGCCGTGTTAAAATTCAAGCGACGAATTTAATAACCTTCGTCAATATTCGTCGCTGAAATATGAAACGAAGCGACGAGTTTAATAACCTTCGTCAATATTCGTCGCTTCATGTTTTAAAATCTGAAACGGTCAACCATATTTTCATAAAACTTATCACACGAAAACGCTATTACGTACCTTTAGATGACCTTGTTTTGTCGACTCTTCCAAACATTAAACTCTCAAATAGATGAGACGTAATCAGCCATGTAAAAATTTGGTAACTTTTACCTCCCAATACTATGGCTCCCCATAGAGAGAGGTACGTTTAAATAAGGTTGACCGCATCGATCGGAGCTCTAATTTTGTCGGATTTAAGTGATTTTTTTACCATAACCGTATTTCATCATAACGATCAAATGTTATTTCACAGTGTTTTTCAAAATTTGACTTATTTTATATAGTTGCTTCGAAAAGTTATACATTTGAGTATAATCTTATTATCAAGTTATATCGTATTAGTAAGCATGTTGTCATTATAATGGCTAAATTCACAAAATGAAAATTTTGACCGTCTGATGTGATCGTTATAGTTAAATATGAGTAGAGTAGAAAAATCAAATCATTTCGTGAACGCTCGATGCTCAATCGAAACGGTCAACCATATTTTCATAAAACTTATCACACGAAAACTCTATTACGTACCTTTAGATGACCTTGTTTCGTCGACTCTTCCAAACATTAAACTCTCAAATAGATGAGACGTAATCAGCCATGTAAAAATTTGGTAACTTTTACCTCCCGATACTATGGTTCCCCATAGAGAGAGATACGTTTAAATAAGGTTAACCCCATCGGTCGGGGCTCTAACTTTGTCAGATTTAAGTGATTTTTTTACCATAACCGTATTTCATCATAACGATCAAATGTTATTTCACAGTGTTTTTCAAAATTTGACTTATTTTATATAGTTGCTTCGAAAAGTTGTACACTTGAGTATAATCTTATAATCAAGTTATACCGTATTAGTAAGCATGTTGTCATTATAATGGCTAAATTCACAAAATGAAAATTTTGACCGTCTGATGTGATCGTTATAGTTAAATATGAGTAGAGTAGAAAAATCAACTCATTTCGTGAACGCTCGATGCTCGATCGAAACAGTCAACCATATTTTCATAAAACTTATCACACGAAAACGCTATTACGTACCTTTAGATGACCTTGTATCGTCGACTCTTCCAAACATTAAACTCTCAAATAGATGAGACGTAATCAGCCATGTAAAAATTTGGTAACTTTTACCTCCCAATACTATGGTTCCCCATAGAGAGAGGTACGTTTAAATAAGGTTGACCGCATCGATCGGAGCTCTAATTTTGTCGGATTTAAGTGATTTTTTTTACCATAACCGTATTTAATCATAACGATCAAATGTTATTTCACAGTGTTTTTCAAAATTTGACTTCTTTTATATAGTTGCTTCGAAAAGTTATACATTTGAGTATAATCTTATTATCAAGTTATACCGTATTAGTAAGCATGTTGTCATTATAATGGCTAAATTCACAAAATGAAAATTTTGACCGTCTGATGTGATCATTATAGTTAAATATGAGTAGAGTAGAAAAATCAAATCATTTCGTGAACGCTCGATGCTCGATCGAAACGGTCAACCATATTTTCATAAAACTTATCACACGAAAACTCTATTACGTACCTTTAGATGACCTTGTTTCGTCGACTCTTCCAAACATTAAACTTTCAAATAGATGAGACGTAATCAGCCATGTAAAAATTTGGTAACTTTTACCTCCCGATACTATGGTTCCCCATAGAGAGAGATACGTTTAAATAAGGTTAACCGCATCGATCAGGGCTCTAATTTTGTTGGATTTAAGTGATTTTTTTACCATAACCGTATTTCATCATAACGATCAAATGTTATTTCACAGTGTTTTTCAAAATTTGACTTCTTTTATATAGTTGCTTCGAAAAGTTGTATACTTGAGTATAATCTTATAAAAATCTTGTAATCTTTTAAATATTATTGAAGCGACGGATTTTGTAATACTTCGTCGCTTCAGTGTTTAAAAAAGTAGAATCCGCGCCACATGATGAGAACCAATTAAAAGACATTGCGCGGATCGACTCTATGAACCGTTGATTACACCCAGATCTAACGACCATAATTCACTCCCCAATTTATATAAAAACCCACCCTCCCCAATTTCATCTCAATTCTCTCATCCGATCTCCCACTCTCTCCTCCTCTGCCGCCGCCACCTCCACCGGCTCCCTCCCCTCCTTCGACCACTCAAGCTGATCACGCGCCTTCTCCGCCAAACACAGCCGTCGCCTTCTTCGACGCCGACCTGGCCTTCTCCACCAACGTCTCCCCGATCCTCCTCGACGGCCGCGTCATCGTCTCCGAGGTCCACCTCTACGGCGACGCCGTTCTCCTCACCAACTCCTCCTCAACTTCTGGATCCGCTACTTTAGTCCTCACCGGAGAAGAAGACGACAACTTTTCCAATTTCTGGGTTTTAATCTTCTGTGTAAATGAAACATTGATGTTGTATTCATGTCAGATTTTGGTTAATGTTAATGAATCATTGATGTTCTTGTTTGTTAATGTGATCCAACACCATGATGTTTTCGTCTCTGTAAGGAAAATTTTGGATGCGAATGAGTTGGTTCAAACTACAAGGAAATTTTTTTTCATGTCTGTGATCAATATTCGTCGCATGAAATTTTATCATCCCATATTTTTGTCTCTGTAACATGCACTCTAGTGACGAATTTTGAACCAAACTTCGTCCCCTCGAATTGGAAGCGACCACCCAAAATTCGTCCCCTCGAATTGGAAGTGACAACCCAAAATTCGTCTCCTCGAATTGGAGGAGACGACCCAAACTTTGTCGCACAGTATATGGCGACAAACTTTAAAGTCGTCGCTTGGATATTGGAAGCGACGACTTTTGTATCAAAAGTGGTCGCCTCGAATCGAAGCGACGAGAATAAAGCGATGACTTTTTGTCTCTTAGATACTGAAGCGACGACTTTTTTGCTGAAACGACGAAAAAAAGTCGTCGCTTCATTTGGCATATGCAGTAGTGTTGCATGCATGGTTATTTGCATCCCCTGGTCTATTTTAGACATCTTTAGGTCTCATTTTATTTGTAACTTCTGCTAAAAGAAAAATAATCAATAAATTATTGAACAAAAATCAGAGCTCTTGATATGTCGAATTGTCGATCCGAAGTAGAAGAGAGTGGATCAACCCACCACTTATTTAATTAGAATAAATTAACCATTAAATTTCAAACTAAGTCTGGCTTCAGGCTTCATAGATACCCAAACTTACCACCATATCAGTTTTGGGTATTATGTCACTGCCGTCAATCCATTATACAACTTATATGTACGTAGTAACATCTATTTACACTTCAAGTACTTGCTGGGGGTGACTCTGAAATTGTGATAACAACAT
Organism: Potentilla sterilis; assembly: GCA_963682095.1. Lineage (NCBI taxonomy): Eukaryota > Viridiplantae > Streptophyta > Magnoliopsida > Rosales > Rosaceae > Potentilla > Potentilla sterilis. The sequence continues at coordinate 30,384,652 of OY821755.1, read as the reverse complement.
GGGGGCAGGGCAACTTCGGATTTTGTTTATCACTGCAAATTTTAATCAACTCGAGTGATTTTTCCGGTGACACAGCTTCAACGGTCGCAAAATTTGCAAGAGACCCAAGTTCATAAATCGACTCGACAATTTTCTCAGTGCAGTTGACAACATCGAGTAGTAGTGAGCATACTGTTGCTGCAGGTACCACTTCCAAAAGATCAATGTCTTCCCACAGGCCCGATATAAGTAAGGACTTGAGGGACTTTGCTGCAGCCTTTGCATTAGCAATATGGGAATCAGCAGAGGGTGATTTGGTCATTGTCCTGAAATCCGATGCTAGTGCCTTGAGTGCTTTGCCAGATTCCAAGCTCAGTTTTGTGCATGATTCTTCAATTCTATTACGAACTTCTGGCGGTATCTGCAACACAATGTTGAACACAATCGTCAGTTAAGATAAATGTAATCATTTCTTTACTTCTTTCTTTTATATTTTGCCCATACTCTTTAGGATCCCAACATGTATAAGCACCCTTTTTTATAAATAGACTTATTTTTCTATTATTTTCCTTTCATATAAGTTGATATGTGCAGGAGGTGTTAAATTAGCTCTTTTAGACAAGATATACATATGACTACTGTGGAGTTTTTTCAAGTATTTACTTGAGTGTCAGCTGTTATTAGGCGGCCATGAAGCGCTTCAATCCGGTAGGCGCATTGCCGAACTAAAGCTCCGAGTTTAAGGTATTGCGTCCATGGATGACGAAAACTGAACCTGCCATGACCTGGCTCCCATCTTGCAAAGTTAGCCTGCAGATTGAGCACGAAAGCTAGAATCACTCACTTTCATTTATTAGTAAACATCGTTGAGTAGCTAGAGAGAGCTAGAGAGAAAGCAGTACGTAAACCTACCAGAGATTCTTCGCTGCTTTTAGAACTGAGAACACTTTTGTATCCTAGCAGAAATGCCTCGTCATCTTTAGACTCTGCAATATCCTCCGATGTTTTGAAGTATTCACTTCCAAATCCTACAAGGTTTGATAAAAAAAAACTATCAATGTTTTAGTTACAGATATACTCAACAAATTGAAATCAAATGACAATATGACTTGAAATAGTTAGGGTACGTAGCTTAATTAGCTTACATATTTCCACAATTTTGATTGGTTTATCTTGTGAGTTCTTACGTACGTTATAGTTCTACTCCTACTTATGAGAACGATAGGTACTCCTAATAGAATAATTAATCTTTCTAAACTCTAAAGTGCGAAGTGACTGGGAAAGAACATTTGGTACGTATGGCCTTGGTGCGGTATTGTACCATATATTTTCGATGGACATCTTTATATACGAGAAATAAATACCTTCCAAGAAATTTCCTAGCTTTTCAATGTTGGAAGCTATGAGGTCATGAAGATCTTGACCAGCCCAGACAGGAAAAACCAGAATGGTTACAATAATACATGCAGAGCCACCAATGAAGATGGTGGATAGCCTCTTACGAGCCAACTCCAACACCTCATCATCCCGGAAACCCGATACCGATATCAAAGAGAACGTCAATATGAAAATCAACAATCCGTAGTCATATCGAGCCTTAATATTTGGGAAGAACCGTATGAATGTTGATGTAGCAGCTGAAACACATTCAGAGTATTGAATTTAAATTAATTAAGTAATTAAAAGATTTAGAAACTTGCTGAACGAGGACGTTAGAAGGTCATATTTTTACCCTGTAGGAAGACAAAGACGCCTAGTAGTATGGGTTCACCAATGTGTCCTGATAAGCTTGCCAGGTGATGAGCTCCAATACCTAGAGCACCAGCAATTAGGGTTGCTAATCCTCTATTTAAACCTTTTCCAAGTGTAGCTCCTGAAATTAAGTTTGCATGCATATGGTTTAACGTTAATAGCTAGATATACCAAATGACCAACGAGTTAATTTAGATATTATAAGATAGAGATCATGAACATATATATATAGATACGTACCAACTGAGAATTCGAAGACGACGATGACAGTTATAATAGCCCACATTGCAGAGGCACCAAAACTGTTGTATAGTGGTTGATAGTAGTAGAATAACGAAACCAAGGTGATTGCAAATCCAACTTTAAGAGAATGAGTAATTCTTCTAGGGTCATCTTGCCCAATCTTCTTGGTTCTATTTGCAATCTCACAGACCTTGCCAGTAAACCTTGCAGGCAAACCAGCTAATAGTGACCCTATTTTCTCATTACTTGCAGAAGCCATCATGATCGATATGATAAGAGAAAGAGAGACAACTAATGGCTGCAGCGAGAGCCTGGAGAGGATATAAATTGATGCTTTAGGAAGCGTACCAGGTGCTTGATATTTATAGGGAAAAGGAGGATGGAAATGAGGAATTGAAAATAATATATATTGGAGGTAGGCCGGCTATGAACACGTTTTGGTGTCTATTTGTTTGTTTTTGTACGGGGAAAGTACGAGAAGCTGTTTATTATGTGAAACCAAGGGTTGAAAGTTATGCACAGCGAAAAGGATTTGAGTGCGTTGCAGCTCTGGGTGGATGGTGTTACCCATCAACACACAGAGAGAGAGAGAGAGAGATAGAGAGATCCTCAGTGCCCAAAGTTGAACCAAAGAGGAGTCCCATCAATGGATCAACTGGCTTTCTTTCTTTCTTTCTTTCTTTCTACCTGGCAATGACCGGTATATCCATTTGCTTCTTCGACTACTACTACTGATGTGTATCCACCTTATCTTTATGAGCCCTGCTTCATTTTTACCAAAAGTAATTTGCAACCAATTAGTCAGTAACTGGATTCACCCTAATCGATCAAAAAACTAGTATATTGTACATTATGACAGTATTTCATGCTTCGGGTGAAAGATTTCAGTGACGTCTCTTAATTATCACCCAAAACTTGAAATTTGAGCGAAATAGTCCATTCCCAGTTTCAATTCCTACCAATATCGATCATTATATCTGCGGCATGTTTTAACTTTCCTATAAGATTACCACATTCATCAATAAAGTTATCAATTCTATTTAAAAACCAGTTTGGGGATCAAAATCTCTCTAGCGAAAAAGAAAATCATCCACTTTATCGATTAGACTTGTTTGAAATCCATTCTAGCTTTACCTTTTAATTGAAGGTATGTTCTGTTGCCTTTACTCTACATCATAGAATACTAGCCAGAGTCGGGTCACATATTGTACTCGAATATCACATCACCACAATAAAATCTGATCGAATGTGGAAAAAAAAACTCACTATTTGTAATGGACATGGACTGCAAGCCACTGAAAGTTTGGAGGTACAATAAGAATATATTACATCTTCTTCTTTTTTTGGGGATTGAATATGTTCGCGAAATCCGATCGGAGTTTGGATTTAGCCTTCAACCTCTAATCACGTTTGGCCCAATCCACAACTTTTTCCCTCTACTCGTAGCCAGTAGCTCATTTAGAACGTACCATGCCACCTCTTGTAACTTGTAAGGTATAGGATTCTATGAACTAGTTGTATTTATATGTTTATCTTAAAAATTAAATTTTGAAGATTTTTATGGTATATTATACATTAGGTAGATTATATTTGATACACATGTCAGACTAACTCTGCATAAATAAAGTACTTTGGTTTTTATCTCAAATTAGGTCGGAAGCCCTTCTAAGGAGGATCACTAAGTTGTGAACTAGTTGCTTTTCTATCACTTATCAACATCTCAACTGTTTGATTATATATATATATATATATATATATATATATATATATATATATATATATAGTCCCTATTCAGAACAGGGCTCCACTCTGAAATTAAAGAACGGGGCTCTTTATTTGACCCAATTTTAAGTCAAATTTCTACATCTCCACTGTTCAGTATTTAGGTATATGCGTGTAGATCATCTCTACAGATTTTCAGTTCATTTGGTGATCGTTAAGGTATCAAAATGATAAAAAATCAATGAACAAACTGAATATGTTCAGTATGAACCATTTTTGTTAATCACGACTAGGAATGTGCAAACGATTATCAAACTTAACGAAACTTTGCAGAAGTGATCTACACACATATACTTAAATACTGAATGGTGGAGATGTAGAAATTTGACCAGAAAGTGGGTCAAATAAGAAGCCCCGCTCTTTAATTTCAGAGTGGAGCCCCGCTCTGGATAGGGACTGATATATATATATATATATATATATATATATATATATATATATAAATAAGTAGATCAACTCTGCAAATTATCATCTAAATTGAAAATCGTTTAGGCATTTAAAAAAGTGATTTACCAATTATGAACTTGAACAAACTGAATATGTTCAGTATGAACCATTCTTGTTAATCACGACTAGGAATGTGCAAACGATTATCAAACTTGACGAAACTTTGCAGAAGTGATCTACACACATATACTTAAATACTGAATGGTGGAGATGTAGAAATTTGACCAGAAAGTGGGTCAAATAAGAAGCCCCGCTCTTTAATTTCAGAGTGGAGCCCCGCTCTGGATAGGGACTGATATATATATATATATATATATATATATATATATATATATAAATAAGTAGATCAACTCTGCAAATTATCATCTAAATTGAAAATCGTTTAGGCATTTAAAAAAGTGATTTACCAATTATGAACTTGAACTGTTCATATTTGACAGATTTTATCTAGTCTGATACCTTAATGATCACTAATTTTGTTGAAAATTTATATAAGAAATTTACTTAATTTAGACATTTAGACATAAAATTTGAACGGTTGAGAAATGTAATCGAAAAGTAGGTCTCATAAACGATTAAATAGAAAGTCCTCAACTAGCGGTTCTGAGTAGCCCAATGGCTCCCAAATTAGACTACCTCTATATCAATCATTAATTTCTACATCTGTATAGAACTAGTGTACTGAATATATCGGTACCTTCATGTACCATAGAAGAATCCATGATGTACTGCAATGGGTAATTTCAACAAACGTTCATGATCATCTTCTAATGGTAACCTAATCCGCATAAAGAAGTCGAAAGAGTTTAGACGCTGATAATGCATTTCCTCTAGGCACAAGGCCAGCCACTAACTTGATTGTTCTATTGATTTTCAGGCAACCAGAACCGTCCAAATAGGACTTCTAATTAAAATCAACTTAGCCTCAAAAGAATGGTCACAAGGGGAATAGGGAGCAGCATCTTCTTTTGACAAGATTAGGAAACTTTTGGGATAGAGTGATGATTAATATGTCTACCGTTTGGCCAGATCAAATTATGTCATTCACTTGTAGCAAAGGCTGTAGCGAAACCATCAAATGTTTGTATTTGTTAGAAAGACAGCTATTTTTATTTGGTTCCTAAGAACTGAATAAGACCTTTGTCAAAAAAAGGACTGAATAAGACTTCCCCTTATACAAATCTATATGCTTTGATTTCGTAAGGTACGTAGCAGTCTCTTTATTGAAATTGGAAAACAATGTAAAGAAATTAAAGTTATCAAATCAACAGAGTTGTTAAATGTAATGAACAAATCAGCTAGTAATTAAAAATGAACCGATCTGAGACGTGTGACACTGGTTCTCAATTAACTTTAAGATAATAAGGAGGAGCGGATTCAGCGCACTAAGATACATTTGCACCAAGATGCATTTACACCAATAGTGTATAAGTCATTTACGCTATCTTTTATTCAACTCCTGTTAGTGTCCCTTAATGCCTCAATGACTGGATATTGTGGACGCCACTTTTCATGACATTTTCTCTTGTAACTTCTATTATTGCAAATCATGCTTGTGGCTCCTCTCCAATTTTTTTTTTTAATTATACTATTTTACAGCTTCGTCTTTACTCACCCCTCAAATATTAGGGATATGTGAATAGTTGGTGATTAAACGAATGGTTGAAATTGCATATTTGAGTGTTGGTTTACTTGCACCTCGGTGTGTTAAAAAATTTACCTTGACATTGTTTTGATCAATGCGGGACGTCAAGTCCATTAATAAATAGAACATGACTAAAATACACAATAACTCACCTAATTAAAGAGAAAAATTCACCAATGTGCAAATGAACTGACACTCAAATATGCAATTTCAACTATTCATTTAATCACTAAGTATTCACATGGCCCTAATATTCGAGGGGTGGGTGAAGATGAAGTTGTAGAGTACTATAATTAAGACAAATTGGAGAGAAGCCACAATGTCAGCACAATTAGCAACATTAGAAATCACAATAAAAAAATGTCATAAAAAGTGGCGTCTACAATACCCAGCCATTGAGGCGTTAAGAGACTCTAATGGAGTTGAAAAGATACCAACGTAAATGACTAGCACAGTGCAAATTCATCGTGGTACGTAGAATCCGCTTAAAAGACACAACATAAAGAAACTATTGCTATTTGCTAGAGCCCTATGTTAGAAACCTACGTAAATTGTCTTTTCTACAATCATATCAAGTAACAAAACCACGACGCTATGAGAGAGGAACCTAAACTAGTCAAGCTTCCTCCTTTATTTATGCAATATCTTCTAGGACTACTCTGAGCAAAAAAGGCCTCTCTAGATTAACTTGCCTCCTCTAAAAGGAAGACTAAAACCAGGATTAAGCCCAAAAGACCGAGCACAACCCCAGCTCTCAGCCACTCTCTTGGGCCCTGCAACCGAGACCACAATCGAGTGGCCTACACTGACCCTCAACCAACGCATCGCCTCCTACCGGAGGAGTTACGTCCCTCCTTCGTCCTTACAACCGCCAGCCAAAGGACGATCCTAACCAGATCATATCGGCCAACGTCGAAGCAGGACCTCAACCTTAGCTGTCATCGATCGAGATTAGAGCAACCTTAACAACTCAAAGTCGGATTCAATCACTCGATTGATCAAATCAGACCTCGCACAACACAACAAAGAAAACCTCTGCCTCCCCACTGTCGCCGTCTGATACTCTTACCGCCTCCCAAATTATAGAGACATAGAGTCACCACCACAATCGTCATGCATGTAGGAATAACTCAACTACCACATCTTTTGCCCTACACCGTCACCGCACCGTCATCGGGAGAACGCGCTGCAACAAAGCATGGTCTGCGCAACGAAGCTACGCCACTGCCAGCATTCCAGCAACATGAACCCCATCTTTCTAAGGTCTCTCTAAAAAAACTCGGAAGCCTCCCTGACCTAGAAACTTAAGATAATTGACATAAACAAACTTAATTTTCCATATTTTTATGTTATTTAATCTTGAATTTTTTTTAGGGAATCATTTAATCTTCATAATTATGTTTAATTCTTCTTCTTCTTCTTTTTAAGTAAATCATATCGAGTTCATTAATAAGAGAAATGCAAGAATATCCAAAACATACCCTGCCACTGTCATCTTCAGACGATTAAGATTGAGAGACTCTACGATGGGACATAACATATGTCTATTCATTTATCGTATTATGCTCAGTAATAACCTGGAATAAAGAAAGTAGACAAAAGTTTTAATATAGTGGTGAACTTGAGATAACCCCCAGCCCACGGTAGTGCTCAAAGGAAACCAACCACCAAGAGAGTCCACTTCAGGCCCAATTGCTAGATCCGTCTAATCCACCATCTTCCCACTCCTTTCGCTCTACACTTCCAGCAATGCTCCGTTCGCCGCATACTGCCCTGACCGGCCCTGCAAGATCTACACCGCCACACCCCAGCGACCCAAACCACTACAAACCACGCCGCCACAACTCGCACCATGATAGGCCTAAAATGAGCTTATAATTTTATTTTATTTTTTTGAAATAGAACGATAAATTTATATTAGATGAGAATTAAAAATACATGAGACGATGTAGATACATCGAAATAAAAAAAAAAACATAGTAAGATACACCAACGTATTTGAAAAACGAGAATAACAAGATGCACAAACGCATCGAAGATATCAAAGAGTAACCATGTGATTAGATGGCGCAAGCCATCGCTTTTGCATTTCATAGATCACCAAAGCAGCGAAAATGTAAAAGACATTGTAACCGTAACCGTAGCCGTAGCCAATAAAAAGACCACCAATGAGGGTGTACAAAAAAAATTGAACCGTGCGAAATTGTCCCAGGAGAACCTAAACAATTCTAATGTTGTAAACCCTAGAGTTAAGCACCACTAGGAACCAAGTAACCAGAACCGTAGATTTGAGCTTCCAATCCAACAAAGAAAAAAAAAAAAACAAATAAGCAAAAGCCAACCCTGTAGTAACCTAGGTTGTATGGAATCGGGTGCGGGTACGTGAAAGCGAAGCGTTTGGAAATGCAGAAGCTTTTTTTAAAAAAAAAAAATATTTGAAAGCGGGTACGTTTCAGATGCGTCGAATAAAATAATATATATTAAATAGAAGGGTTGACGCAGGGGGTTGACAAATCTCTCTTAGCATGGCCAGTTATTCTGAAATCAAAGAGGATAAGATAATACCCACTCACAATATGCAACTCCTCTTCCTCTTCCCCATTTAAATTTCTTCTTCCTCCCTCTCAACCAATATGGGTGTCACTTCCGTCATCCACAACGGCGCTCACATCCCCCTAAAATTCAATTCTGACCTTCCTAGAGTTTCTTCACGATCCCCAGCCCCAAAGTCTACACAAGTTTGGCTCCCCAAAGACATGTCTTCCACCACCACTGAAACCACCCCAACAGAATCCGTGGCGGAGCTAATCCCGTACCTCCCATACGACATCGCATCCAACTGCCTAGCCTGACTCCCCCGCCATTACCACCCCACCCTCTCAGTCCTCTCCAAGCCCATCCGCTCCCTCCTCTCCTCCGCCCAGCCCCTCCTCTACCTCTCCCTCCGCCTCCGCCTCCGCCTCTGCCTCCGAGTCGGCTCCTATGCCGCACCAAACACAGCAGAAAAGGCTCCTATGCCCACGTTTCGGCGTTTCCGGCGCGCTCCCAAAAGCCTCTTTACCCGGAATCGCGTTTCCGAGAGATTCCGTCAGCTTCCATCATGCTTCCGCTTCGGAAGCGCGAAACGTGAGCTTCTTGGCGCTTCCGTGCTACGTAGGTAGTAACCCCGATTTTATAATTCAATTTCGTGTAAATTTCTCGAAATTAATTTCGTATTTCATACCCTTTTTAATTAGTTGTTGCTCGAGGTCGGAAGTGATTCCGAGAGTTAAAATCCGAAAAACGTTTAAGTTTCGATGGGTCAAAAGTTGATATTTTTATTCGTTGTAAATTTCAAAAAGTTTCCTTCATGAAAGTCGTATAGCTCGACGATATGAGTTCGTAGACACGTGGCACATATGAAACGAACGTCGTATGAAGAAGTTACGACATGTTGAAGTTATTTCCAAAATCAGAAATTTCTATAAAATGAAAGTTTCCGAAAAATATCTGAAATTTCCAAAAATATCTCAGCCCCGCTGTTCACTTTCCTTTTTCGGCAGCGGAGCTTCTCCTCCTCTATTCTCCACCGCCACCCATCAATCTCTTCGTCTCGACCTCCTCTTTCATTTGAGCCACGCCACGCGGGGAACCACTGCCTGTGCACGACGCAGCCTAACCCGAAAGGTTCCGCCGCCAAGGGTAGCGGAGCAGCTGCTGCGCGCTCCAGGCGAAGCCAAGGCTCGAGGCCCACTTTTTCTGGCTCCTCTCCTTCCTCTGAGCATGTCTGTGCCAGCCTTGAGGTCCATATCGAAGGGGAGAAGCGGCTGAGCTCGGGAGGTCCGATCCTCCTTGTTGCGGCGTATCCGGCCACTTCCTGGGCGTATCCTCGGGTATCCCAGGTAGATTTCGAATCCTTGAACCTTGAACTACATGTTGGTGGTGTTGGTTGCAGGTTTGGGAGAGGTTTTGATAGCTGTGCGTGGGGCCCACGTGTAGCTACTTTGGGCTGCTTGTGGCGGCGCATCTGAAGGTTTTTGGGGTTGTAGGGTGTTCTGCTGTATCGTGCTCGTCGATACGAGCGCAAAGATATATTATTTGAGTGATTTAGTCTCCGTATGACCGAGTTATATATTTTCGAATCCGTTAATTATGCGATTATTAATTTACGTGCATGTCGACCTAGAATTTGGGCTTGATGTTCGATCCTAGGTTTAACTAGGCTGTCTAGGAGCTTTGAGAGGCTCCGAACGAGGTTGTCACGTGTTGGCAAGCCTCGGGGTTAAGGGTTATGTGATCGGAGCGAATTATAATATGTTTTATTCGATTTGAATGCTAAGTCTCGATGATGTAAGTTAGGTGATTGACCGTGCGTGATTATCTCACCTTGGTGAGATTGAAGACCCAGCGGGAGTTGAGGTGAGTAAACCTCACAGTGTTCGTATTTTATAAGAGTTAAATTATAGTAAGTGGATCATTAAATGTGAAATTGTTTTATGAAAATAAATATTTATTTTAAATTGAATGAACTTGATTGACCACGGTTCATTGGTAAGTAAAATGAGTTTAATATAAAAGTAATTTTTTAAGTGTTTTACGGTCAATGACTATAGTTGGTATTAGTGGACTATTCCTGAGCGAATGTGTAGGATTCGTACATTCCTGAACTATTCTTCTATGCAGGAAAGTCTGAATCTTACCTTGTATTTTTGTGTGCGTGTGGTATTATGATTTAAGTGTTGTTGCGTTTATTTGGGAAATTATAGTATGTGTCGATTGAGTAATTGCTAATATGTTTACTCATACGAGCTTTAAAAAGCTTACCGGGTTTGTTGTTTACAATCTGGTGCACCAATCCATGGTGTAGGGGTTAATTGTGCAGGTAAGGATTACCAGAGTTGAGCCGGCGATTGTTTGTGCGGTGAGTAGAAGCGATTCTACTTATTAGTCTTGTTTTCTTTAAGTATAGTGAGGCATGAGTGAATAATTACATTGTCCGAAATCTCACAACTTGTGTAAGATTGGAAATGTAATATTTGTATTCATCAAAGTCGCATTTGTATGGACTCTTTAATGCATAATAATTTTTAATTTATTTTTAGTTCGTTGTGATTATTGAATTATCACGTTTTTGAATTTGAATTTTATCTTTTCAAATTCGGGGCGTGACAAACCCCCTGGGTGTGATGACCTTGACTTGACCTGGCTAGGGAAGCTAGCAAGTAGACAGGTCATGCATCCCACATTGTCCGGGGGAAAGTGGATGCTGTGCTTATATATACAGGGTTAGCTCCATACATTGAGACGCGTCTGCGTTGGGGAACCCAAGAAAAAAACCGTGAGGGTGTGACCCAAAGCAGAAAATATCTCAAGTGTATGGGCTGACTCTGACTATACATTGAGACGCGTTTTGGGTTGGGAACCCAAGAACAAATCTGTGAGGGCGGGGCCCAAAGCGGACAATATCTCAAGTGTATGAGCTAGGTTGTTACACTGGATCCCATATTCGAGCTCAGTAGTGAGCAAGCCAGAAATTTGAAGCCTAGCACACCCCAATCAGGCCCACGTTAGCCCTGGCTTGAACTTGGCCACCCAAATCTACTCTGGGCACCCAACACAAGCATGTCAACACCCACCATCGTTGTCCACCATCATTGGCTCCCATCACCGCCATCTTCCGCCGGAAAGAGTCCAGCCTAGCCTCTTTCGAGACGTCCCCTCCGAACACTGATGCGCCGCCGATGTGAATTATCAGACACCGAGAAGTCAATCTGGTTAAGAACCTTCTTGCAGAGCAACCCAATCTTTGTGCCGGAGAAGAAACGGTTCCAGGATCCCAAATTCGGATCCTTTGATTCATACCCAAATTGGAATGTGAAGACGCTCGTCACTCACAAATATTTTTCAACCATAGACCAAGTATTCCACCAATAGATCTGGTAACATAACCCTTAGAAAGGATAAAGGGGGTGCACGACCTAGATAGGAGCATAAAATACTACGTTCTTAATATGTTTTACCTTCGTTTATACTTTGGTTTAACCCTTAATGTTGTAGAATCGAGTCATATAATAGAGTTATGAATCTTTGGTAGAGTAACATCATAATCGTGCTAAGTATAGATAAAAATGTAGAAAAATGTTAAAAACCAATTTAAAGAGATGTTTCATTAGATCTATAAAGCTTCGGCTATACTTTTGATTGATTTTTCTTCTCTTATATGCAGGATACATGTTGATGATTGAGCAATGGAAGGAGTTATACCAATCGGAGCAAAAGAAGATGCCAGGAATTACAAGTAAAAACTTATCGCAATAATCCAGTAACTTCAATAATTTCCTGGGCACATCAACTAACTTCCAGAAATTCTCTAGGACGATTCACAAGGAACCAGAGTACAAGCTATATATGTATGAAAAGCTCTATGAGTCTAGCTAGTTTCTACAAAATTTTTAATCGCACCAAAAGCTTTCCTGATGAGAGAGTTATGCCCGTCACAAGACAACATAGAAACTTACTGCCCCTTTTCACCGATTTCTGTATTTGGGCACCAAAATGATTTCTAAATTCACCAAATGAAAGTTTCTGAGCTACATGGACCATATGGGAAACCGGCCTTACCAAAGAGAAGTGCAAAACGAGAAAAGAAGAGCCTACCTAGTTCGTTTAGGAAAAAGGATGAATTCTGCCGATCCAAAGAGAATTTTCCTGGCTCAATTAGGGAGACTTGCAGCTGAACCTTGAGCCATGTATCTATTAAGAAATGTTGCTAATCCATTAAGGAGTCCAAGAAGTCAGTGATCCATGAAGAAATCGGAAAACAAGTCTAGAAGATTCAAGACTTGGCCGGCAAGAAACCTAAACCAACTTGGATTAGGTTTTGCAAGTCCTAGTTGATGCCGACTTTGGCACAGCTTTCCCCTATATAAAGAGACTGATTCTCTTCAGAAAAACTTGTCACATCCTACACACAAGCAAAGTATCAAAGCTCTACCAAAGTTTAGCCAAAAATCCTACATACACTACTACAAAAAACTCAATACACAACACAGATCAGACAACACTTTGGAAGTTACATGTTGTATGAATGACTGAACTGTTTCACACAACCTAAAGTGAATGATTTGTGTTGTATGAGGGTACACGTTTTCTATATTCTGAAAAATGTTTTTCCAGATTTTGTCATACAATTTTGACACACATTTTCTGTTGTATGATTAATGAAAATCTTGGCGGCAGAACTCCCTCTGACATTGAAACTCAAATTTAGGCAAGGTCTAGATGGACAGACAACAAAGTTCTTATTTTGTGTTGTATGATAATGTCACATCCTGCATTAGGTGTCACCAAGTGCAAGGTGACAAATACTTGTACAACATAATTTTGTAATTTTATTGTATGAGTTGGTTTGCTTGTCATTCCCCCACATTCATTTTGGCTCCAATGGCATGGGGGTAGCATTTCTCAAAGCGAGAAAATTGCCTCCATAGTTTTTTGGTTTTGAAAACATACATGTGTTACAATTCTTACAACAATGTTTTTTTATTCTGTTGTGCAATTGTTTTGATGCTTCTACAAGAACACACCTATGGAATACCTAGTGTAAAGATAAGGAAATTGGTACAATAGTGTAAAAGTTCGTAGTTGTATGAAGGTTAAACCTAATGTCATGCCAAACTTGCCAAATTTTAGACTATCGGAAAATTTCCCTCTTTAGTCAAAACATTTGAGCCAAATGACCAATGGATTTTTTTTTTCTGTTGTGTCAGAATGTTGGGCAAATTTTCAAGTAGTCTCGGGGTTTCTCTCGTCACAAAAACCCACAGCTAGCTATACAACTCTCTACTCACTTCTCACAAACTATCCTCTCTTAAACGAAACCGTGGCCTCACTCACCTTCTTTTCTCCCTCACGAACCCACCAAGCTCCACCTCCTCCACCTCTGCTCCACCCTCCTCGCCTCTTAAGCCCTGTACCACCTCTCTCTCCCAAACCTATCTCGACCTAGAATTTCACTCAAATCCCTCCAGATCTGACTGAACTCTCAGCGCCTTAGATTTCTACTCCACCTCCTCCTCCCTCCAACCCGTCTCTCTCCCCATACCCACCTCCCTTCAATTTAGACTCGGTGTCGTCTTTGAGCTCCAGCTCCGGAAGCAGGCAGTCTCATCGAAGCCGCCACCGTCACCGTCACCGGTGGCGCTCAGGACGACCTCACTCCTCCCCCTCAGGCCACCCTGAACCCGAAGGCCGTCGAGAAGGCCCCGAACTTGTTCTCGGAAAGGTATGTGCTCTCTAGCACCGCCACAGATTCTAGCACCGCCGACACCGCCAATTCTAGGAACCCTAGCTCTCCGACGAAGTCCCCTTCGCCTCTCGCTCTCAAAGCCGCCATCTCCTCTTCTCTCTTTGGTGGTCAACGAAGAGCGGCTCGAAGTAGAGAGCGCCGTTCAGTTTGACTTGGAGCTCGACGACCTCGGTGACTGCAATTTGAGCTCTCACTCTGTCCGTTGTCCGGTGAGCCGTCGTAACATTGTTAAAAATAGTAAGCTTGAATTGGGTTACGGTGTACACTTCGATATAGCACTAACCAATTTGATTATCTTCTCAAAATTTTCTCGTCTTCCTCTCATTGGCTGCAGTTAGCGTTGAGACCAAACTCAGGAAAGCTCGCGGCATCCAAACTGGGTGAGGTTGTGAATTTGGACTTTCTGTGCCTTTTTTGTTTCAAATGATTTTCTGGGTTCAAAACATGAAAGATCTTCTGGAGGTGGAGGTGAGAATTTCATGACCTTTTTGATTCTTCAGTAGAATAACTAATCACATGGTTTTGAGATTTAGGCTTTTTTTGTGCTTCTTGAAAGGTTGCTTGGTGGGCTGATCTTGCAAGACTATTGGTAGGATGTGGAATGGGAATTGAGATTAGAAATTAGGAATTTGAAGTGGCGACTCTAAAATTTTGGAACTGGTGTTTGTGTTGTTCCAGATGCTAGTTTTGTGCTTTGTATATATGTGTTATGCATTCCTTACATTCACTGATGTTCTATTTGATCAAAGCCTGATAGATCTCCTATGAGAGAGAACTTTTATGGTATGGACAGAAGGTAGCTGAAATTGTTTTTCATTGATCTTCACAGATTGATAAAGTGGCTGAGAAGTTTGATGAGCAGGCTCCTCCAATGGCTAAGCAGGCAGTGAATGAGGCTCAAACTAGGGGTCAACACAATTTTGGGATCCTTTTCAAATAGGGTGCGTTTTGTGTAGGTTGTTGGGTGGAGATTGATATTTAGAGAAGATGGGCTGAACTACAGTGCCTGTGGAAGTTGAGAGATTACCAATGTGGGGTGGAGCTCATCAATAGGATTTATAAGGTTGTAGAAGCTGCCGGGCATTTCCCAAATCTTCACTTGGCATGGAGCAACCCAATCAAGTTAGAGCTGAGCTATGGACATCTTCCATGGGTAAATTCTTTTACAACTTTTTATTGAGGAACTTGCAATAAGCTATGTGCCAATGACAATACCAATTTCATTGTTGCAGGTCTCTCCTATTTTTGCGCTTGTTGGCGTACTGGTAATGCAAATAGCCTGATATATATACCTATAAAAAATAGTTCAGGTTCCATTGATCAGGGGTTTAGGTGTTTAGCTATAAAATTGAAGTAAGTTTTTTATTTTTGTTTACTTGTGGAGTTAGTGTGTGTAAATGTTTCTTTTTTGATAAAAGCATGGTCTTCTCATTAATAATTTCGCTGAAACTGACTAATGCTACTTCACCCACCTCATAAACAACTTAATCCGTTGATTTTTTTTTTCTGAACTCTTTTCATGAATTGGATTTGGACAGGTTATTGTTTGAAAAGTGGCTCCTCAGTCTGAAGCATCATGTTTGACAAGCCATGTAGAACATTGCATTGATCAAAGCAATTCACTCTCAAACTGTGTTCGACTTCATATTTGCCAGTATGAAGCTATTCATATCAGCAAACTTTCTGGACATGAAGGTTCAATTTTTCGCCTATCATGGTCCTCTAATGGATCAAAACTGGTTTCTGTATCTGACGATCGTAGATGAATTAGCTGCTTTAAGTTAATGATCTTTATGATAATTTTCATTAATGAGTCCAGCCAATTGTTGATCCGTTCTCTTTGTTGGCACAGTGCTCGTGTCTGGGCAGTTTGTACTGAAACAAAGCATTCTAAGAGGACAGCAGACTCCATTGAGCTCATGTTATTTGGTAACAGTGCCCGAGTTTGGGACTGCTGCATTTTGGGATCGATAAGCTTTACTAAATGTTCAAATATTGCCTCTTTTGTCCTAACAAAGAGACTCTGTTAGTGAAATTTGAACGCCCAGTGAGAGCTGATGTCAAATTTGTCCTGAAGAAGAGTTGTCATTTATTGAATTTCACTCCATCTATCATCATTGTGTGTTCTGTGCCATATGAATTAATTTGCCTAAATATTATCTGCTAGTGAACTAAACTGTACTGTTTTGGATCATGTTGCGTGCATGTTCGATAAAGATTACTATTATGGGGAAAATTGGTGGCAGTGCAAAAGATGCAAGTGTTATTTCAGTATAGAAAAGTAAGCAAGTGTATGGTTGTTGCTTGTATTATGGGAGTTAACTTACTATGTAAGACCATGTCTGTTGAAGTTACTATATGCACATGGCTTCTGCATGTAGTTGATTACCTTATTTTGCAATATTGTCATGTATCTGATTTTGGGTTGTGCTCTTTGATGTACATAAGCAAGTTTGTGTGAATGGGGCTGGAAGTTTACTAAAGCTTGTTGATTGTTAGAGGTTTATGTGCAAGCAAGGGTGCATCAAGAAGCTATTACAGAACTTGATACTAATGAAGTTTGATTCATGGCATGGATCTAGATAGCAGCTAGGATTGTTTTTCATTAATGTGTATGTAGCTGTTATGAATGCTAATGTACTTGAATGATATAGATTCAAGTGTGGTTTTATGGTGATATGAAGCATTATTTTTAGAAAAATATTCCAGGTTTGCATTACATAATGAACAGACAACAGGTGACTACCAATTAAAGTTCAGACAACCTAAAAATGGTTGATAAAAAGAATCTGTTGCATGAAATCATATTGTTTTCTGAATCAGAAAATTCAATGGATAGGAAATAAACTTTGTTGTCTAAATCAAACAACTCAATAAATAGGAAGTTAAATCTGTTGTGTGAATCAGACAACTAAATAAAATGACAATAATTCTGTTGTATGTTTAAAAATCACACAACAGAAAAATATATCTCTTTTGTTGTATAACAAGACATGTCAGTGCTGCGCATGCCAAGTTAGCCATGACATGGCATATAAGTCGTACAACAGAAACTTTAACTGACTTGTCTAACGTTTCATCACACAACATCGAGATATACAATGGAAAATCCAAACTCACACAACGGTGATTCACCGTTGTGTATTGAGTTTTTTGTAGTAGTGATAGAATAGCAACCCGAAAACACTCCACCACCACCTCTAAATCTGTCCAGTAACCGAACTGAGTTCCTGCCTCCATTCCGATCATCCAAGTCACGATTTGCAGCCTCTCTCAAGGTGACTACAAAGTGTGATCCACGCCTCTCCTTTACCTTTCTCTAGGCTTGTTTATTTTATGTAGTTATGCTCGGTTTTGTCTATGAAACTAGTATGAATTCTTGGTTTCGGATTGCATGTCTATGTGTAAACACTACCAGTTTTGACAGAATAGCCGACGAAAAAAATTTCGTCGGCTATTCAAAATTTTTGTCGGCTATTCCTTCTACCGACGAAAATTTCGTCGGCTATAAGTCGTCGGTAAAAGCCCGTCGGTAAAACTAATGGCCGACGAAAATAACGAAATCGTCGGCCATTCCAAAATTATCGCCGACGAAAATGAATTTTCGTCGGCCAAACCTTGGCAAAATATCCGACGAAATTCGTCGAATATTTTCGAGTATGGCTGACGATTTTGGCAACTATAGCCGAGGAAGAAAATCTATTTCGTCGGCTATTTGTTCTTAAATATAGCCGACGATTTTGTCTATTTCGTTGGTTATTTTGTCAGAATATATTAATATTTTAAGAGGCATAGCCGACGAAATAATGTGATTTTCGTCGGTAATAAAAGTTATAGCCGACGAAATTTGGTAAAAATCGTCGGCTATAAAGTTATAGCCGATGAAATAAGGTCAATATCGTCGGCTATTCTTAAATTTTGGGGAAAAAAAATTAAATTATGTTTTGGTTCAACTGAATATGCCGGAGGAGGAGGATGAGGCCGGTGGAGGAGGATGCCATAGTCATAGTCAACTAAATTAAATTAAGTTATGTTATGCCATGGAAAAGGAGGAGGAGGAGGCCGGAGGAGAAGGGGAAGGAGGAGGAAGAGAAGGAGGAGGAGGACGCCGGCGCCGATTTGAGGAGGAGGAGGAGAGCGGCGGATTGGAGACGCAGAGCGGCGGAGGAGAGCGGAGGAGGAGGAGAAGGAGGAGGAGGACGCCGGCGCCGATTTGAGGAGGAGGAGGATGAGAGCGGCGGATTGGAGACGCAGATCGGCGGAGGAGAGCGGAGGAGGAGTTTTTCCGGAGGAGGAGAGAAAAAAGGCAGGCTGAAAGATTTAAAACAGAGAGAATAGCCGACGATTTAAAAGATTTCGTCGGCTATACTTTTGAAGATCAACAGCCGTCGGATCTGAGCCATCCAACGGCGGACAATAAAAAGGCGCGGATCGCAAGAGTTTAGCCGACGAAATATAATTTTCGTCTGCTAAACTTAGAGAATAGCCGACGATTTACAATATTTCGTCGGCTATTCTATGAACATCGTCGGCTATACTTTGGAAGATCAACAGCCGTCGGATCTGAGCCATCCAACGGCGAACAATGAAAAGGCGCGGATCGCAAGAGTTTAGCCTACGAAATATAATTTTCGTCAGCTAAACTATAGGTCAAACCACTAAGTCAAACCTCTAAACGCTTAAAAACGGAAATTAGTCTAGTTAAACGACGGTTTCTGACGCATTAGAAGTGTGGAAGGATTGATCAACGTCGAACCCTCAATGAATGGAGAGTACAATCAACGTTGTACTCTAAAGAACAGGTCTGGAATCCACCAGGAATCAAGAGAAAACTCTTAGGGTTTTGATAAAATATGATTAAATACTGAAAAGAAACCCTAGGGCAACTAACAAGGAAACCTAAAAGCCCAAGGAATTAAAACAAAACGAATCCAAAACAAATTAGAAAACTTAAATCTTGAAAACATATTAAATTGCCGTTTTGAGGCCCTAAACGAGCTCGAAAGCCCGAAAAGGCCCACACGTCGTAGCAAGGTAATGAGTTTGATTCCTGGCGTCGTTCCCTTTCCAGAATGGTATCACAATCGTCATTCGGACGCCAGACGCCAAATCTGCAGTAAACCGGGTTTTGACTTGCAACGGTCAATCTGCTCTTCAATGTTTGCTGCTATCCTTCCTACATCAGTTGCTGGCCTCACTTTCAACAAATAATAGTTTCAAATCAATGAGACGCAACTAATCATATAAAAATTTTACAAAATTGATTTAACGAACCTCAGGCTACCCATAGGAAAACGAAAGTAAAAAACAGTTAACTGCAACATTCGGCACTCAGATTTTATCAGAATCTTGTCATTTTTCAACCGTAGACGTATTTCATTATTTCGGTCATATCTTATTTCACAATATTTTTGCATTTGAAGAGTCTACGTATAGTAACTATTTGAAACTATACATTCACTTAAACACTTAGTAAACAAGTTAAGGAACATTAGTGCATATGTTCTGATTTTGAATCTAAAAGTTTAGAAAATCTATTCCAACCGTCAGATATCACCGTTTAGATTAAATACATGTATGGGAAAAAAATCCAACTACATCTGACAACGTTAAAGGCTCGATCGGAACGGTCAACCGGGTCAGTCAAACCTCTAAACGCTTAGAAATGGTAATTGGACTGTCTAAATGACGTTTTTTTGCCTGACCTTCAACAGATAATAGTTTCAAATCGATGAGACGCAACTAATCGTATAAAATACCCACAGATTTTTCACTCTTTCTCCCGTTTTTTTTCGTTTTTTTTTAAATAAGCAGCTGCTGTTTAGATCTGAAAATATATAGACTTATAGCCGACGAAAATGCCAATTTCGTCGGCCAAACTTTCAAAAGTTTTCGTCGGCTAAAGTTTCAGAGAAAGGCCGACGAAAATTCAAATCGTCGCTAAAATATGAATATAGCCGACGATTTTTTTTTTTTAGCGACGGAAATTTTATGTCTTCAGCCGTTTTTTTTTATTTCGTCGGGAAAAGCCTTTTTTCTGGTAGTGAAAACGATTTGAGTTTTGGTTTTACAATTTATATTTTCAATTCGTTTGTATGTTGATTACTTGGTTTTCAAACATAGAATACAGATTGCATGTTAAAGAGTAAAGAAAGTATGTAATAACTTAGTAACTAGGTAATCGACAAAGCATGTAACTTAGTTTAAAACTTGTATTTGGTTTATTCTTTTAACTCGTGTGCCTTAAAGATCGATGGTCTATGCAATTGCAATGTGTAGGGTATTAATCTCATCTGTCGAAATTAACATAGGTTGAGACGAACGTTTAGTTGTTTTAAGTTGTATTGTTTCACAAGGGATAGAGTAGTTTAAAGAATTTACATGTCGATGCGAGAAGAGTGGCGCCTTACTTGTTAACATGTTTCCAACTAAAAAGACTTTGTGCTTAATTACTTTTCATATTTGTTTTCTACGTTTAGTGTTCTCAAATATGACTAGTATAACTTTAAGGTTAGTCGTTTAGATAATTTTAAAGTACTTGTAAAGTCTTAATCGATTAGTAAACATAGAAGGAGCTAATTAGGTTGGAACTAAGTCAAGTCTAGAACATGTTATATTGCTGTCGTGTCTCCTATGTGCTATGTGGTTATGTGTTTTGATTGTTTTTGATTGTTTTGTGTGCTAAGCTTTGTGTGAAAGATGTCGATCAACTTGTATATAGTAGCCTAAGATTTAATTTTCGTATCTTTAGGTCTATAGGGCAGCTTACGGCTGATTCACTTTCAACCCCCCTTTCGTGTGTAATATATGTATATATTTGTGAATATGTGTGTTTCTAACCTTTTACATGTCAGGTACCCATAATCCCCGGATAAAACGATCCCTACTTATGTTATACTACTAATGTTTCTTGTAGGGTTATTATTGAAGATGCGCTTCGGCGACTCGTCAATTTTGAGGTGTTCGACGCATATGCAAGACAAAAGTGATCGGCGGCCTGAGATTGCAACGAGCAAAACCCTAAGAGTAGGGTTTGGTGCCACCATGAGAGAGAGAACAGAGCTCTCGTCATTGTTTCTTTTGGCTTATCAATTAAAGGGAAAATATTATAAATGGTCTTTGTGGTTTGGGATCATGTCTATGTTTGCCCTCGTGGTTTAAAAATGTCTAAGATATCAAACTCTACATAATGGCAGGATGGCCAAGCTCATAGCAAAAGACATTTCTTGTTGTCTTCACGGCAACTATGTGTGTATATTCGGTGAACACTTTGTTTAAAATAGGGTACTGAAACTCTCTTACACAAAAACCAAACAAAGGATTTCAATCACCAAAGACACAATAACAAAGCAAACGACTGAAATAGCGAACTACCAAAACAGAATCAGAAAACTAGCAAACCAAACACAAAAAATCATAGTGCTGACAGACTCACATACTTATACTGAAATGAGATAACAGTGAGCAAAGCTCTACTACTCCTAGTAAAGCCATAAATTCCCAACTTCATTTATTTACAATCAAATGCAAAATTCGTAATCATACATAAATTAAACAAGCACAAACCATCACTGTTCTTGTGGAAGTTTAACGGAATGATGTCCTCCTGCTTCAACAGAGCTCCGGTCACCGGATGCTTCCCGAACTTCCGGATATAGGAACTATACTCCTTCACAAAAACCAAATCTCAACACATAAATCTCAATTTCAACCCCACAAAATCAAATGTGCTTCCAAAATCTCACACACTGAAACCAAATAACTCACAAAATCTCAAAAACGATGTCGTCCGCTGTGCAAACCGGGTCTTCAAACGGCACTAACGTCAGCCTGCATAAGAAAACAAGCACGGAAATTCAATTAGGGTTTCAAAATCGAAGCTGAAATTTTGAGAGAGAGAGAGAGAGAGAGAGAGAGATAACGTACGAGCAGCAATAGAAGGGGAGGCTTTTGAAGGGGGTGGTGGACTTGGATTTGGCGCTGCCCCATTCGGTGGCCCACTCCGTTTTGGTCAGGTATATTCGGTCCTTGTTGTGCTTCTTCTTCCCTATTTTTTCCCGCGGGTTAGGGTTTAGTGTGCTCTTGTTTCGCCGATTGAGTTGACTATGTATTAATCGGAAGCGGCAGCGACTTGAGAGATTTGGAGACGGTAGAGGATGAATGTGAAGTGGATCTTGGAGGGCGGAGGATGAATAGAACTCTGTTTGCGTGAACACTGGGTTTAAGGCTTTGAGTTGTGGGTAGTGAGATTAAGTATTAATGAGCTGCACACAAAAAAAAATCGTAACCATGAGCTAGGGTTTTTGTTTTTTTTTTTTTTTTTTTGAAAGGGTTTCTGTTAAGGACCTCCCAACTTGACACTTGGATCTCTTTACTCAATAGACCTCCAGTTTACTTTTATAAAATAGTAAAATGCTATTTAGACCTCCTTAATTTTTTCAAAATGTCCATAGTCCAATAGAATTAATAAAAAACAAATTTGTAGAAATTCTATTCACACCTCCAAAATCTATATTTAGACCTCTTTCAATTTTTAAACATTTGACAATGATAATTTTCATCCAATTGGCTCAAATCTATTATTAGCTTTGTCTAGACTTTGAAGCTTGTTTGTTCATAATCACAGTCCAATTAGTAAATTTATCTCCAAGTTCTTTAAGTTCATCGTTGATTATTAATGATTTCAAACAGGAACAAACCAAAAATAATTTGACAGAAAAAGAAAAGCTAAAAACCATAAAAATAAATGTCTTCAAAGTGCATTATCTTTAGAATTACATCAGATAGCAATAGCAGTCTGCATTTCTGTCCCGACTTATGAATTACACCTCCAGACGTTCCTAACACAATACCCCTGGTACTCTGGTAGTTACAATACATGCATAATAATCCTCAAAGTTCAATGGTAATGTTCCAAAGGTACAATTCTTTCTCTGGAACTCTTAAATCAATGGTGAGTAAACCCGATTCAACTTCATATTCGAACTCAGTTTCCTCAGAATCAACTGTTATCATCTGTGGTCTAGCTGATGAATAGGCTCCAAATAGGCCAGATCCATGAACTTTCATGTCAACTGTATTATTGCTCTTAGATTCATATTCTTTTATGGCTCCTCCAGAGTTGAACATCTTGATTAGGCCAATAGGAGCAAATGTTACACCATCAGACAATTTCTTAGAAGGAACCACTGTAAAAACTTCGTACTCTCAGGATTTCAGGGTGATTGGCCGAGATGCATCGTTGGAAAGATATATCAACTCTCCACCAAGATGGGAATATATGACAGCATCCCCAGTCCATTCCTCATGTGCAACCTTGGGCAGATAATTGACATCTTTAGCCCTAATAACCCCTGTAACTGTACCTGGCTCTATGTCATGGATGAGGTTCATCTTTCCAACCTTACACCACCCAGCTCCCTGGCGGTTAAAGACTCCCACAACTCTAGTAAAATCATTGAGGATTCCATATCTTTAGAAGACTGTTCCCATCTCAAGCAGGGTAAAATAAGCAATCCCTTGTTGGTCTTCCTGGTAGTTTAGCCCTCAAGATAGAGCCATCAGTGAGTACAAGCTTCCTTAGAAGATCGAAGTCATGCTGCCCAGGCTTGTCACTGACATAGATTGCACATCCTCATACAGCGCGAGCTGCTCCGTGATACTCATCCATCGAGTGTAAGCTATGAAACATATCCCAATCTGGCTGCATGAATTCCAATTACACCAAAGCTAGAACTCTACATGAATTCAATACTGGTCACATAACCTGTTGACAGTAGCCACAGAAGGGCTACATAAGCCCACAGACCCGCAGTCAGTCCATCCGGGGCCGGCCTGAGACCCTGAGCAGGATCACCAGCACCCGGATCCGAGGTCCAGCAGCCTACCTTGTGACCAGGGGCCCGGGGACCGGGGGCGTCAGCCTGCCAAAGAGGTCACCAGAACTGCCCTTTTGTGTGCGAACAGAAGGAAGCCAGTCCCACATCGAAGAGTGAGACCAGACCTCACGCCCGGCCACCTATATAAGGGCCTCAACTACCCTCTTTAATAGGTAACTGATCTCTCCAACTGCTTATCATACGTGCTTTAAGTTATCTATTCATCCCAACTATACTAACTTAGGCATCGGAGAGGAGAAGACCGGCCCGCCCGGTATTCCCCTTAGTGAGCAGGTTAAGCAGGAGGAGATCACATCTAGATTCTACCAGGCCTACAGGTTTGTGCAGAAACAATTGGCGCCGTCTGTGGGAAGGTCTTACATAAAAACCACGTAAGCATCAGCAAAATGGCAGAAAGCTCAGAAGCGGGCCAGGAAAGAAATGCAACGGAGGGTCAGCGGGTTGCACCAGAGCAAGCGCTCATCTCCACCCCGGTCACTGTACGGGAGCAGCGCAGCGACCAGGGCAACCAGGAAGACGGCAGCTGTGGGAGGCCAACCGGCACGCCGGGGTCATACCATGATAGCATGCGCAGGAAAGGCCCGGTGGAGGGAGACCAACCAACCGACCGGGGCTTCTCGCTGACATTCTCGGACGATCCGAGCTACAAAGAGGAGAGTCTGCTTGGTGACAGTGACCGAGACACCACGTACAGCCCCGACCGGCATGATATGGCGGGGGAGATACGGGCGATGAGGGCAGAAGTCGGTCGTCTGCGTGCGGAGGGCGACTGGGATAGAGAAAAATCCAATGCCTGGTATGAGGAAATGGAGACGGTAAACGCTGCCCTGGTGGCTGCCCTGGAAAGAGGCCAGCAGCACAGCGCCACCATGACAAGGGCAACTACTCCCGCACCTGGCCGACCTCAGCGCCTTGAGACAGGGCAATCTTCGGGAGGAAGGTCCAGCGACCGCAGAAGGGCGGAGTCCCCGAGCGGCCCGGTTTTGCCAATGAGCACGCCGGCACCCCCGCAGTCGCGTGTTTCATTCGAGGATGAAGTTCTGGAGTCGGGGAGGTCTGGTAACCAGAAGTTCCTAAAGCTCACATATTCGGGATCCGGCTGTCCATACCAGCATTTGGACAGTTTCCGGTCCCAAACGTGCACCAAGGGCTATTCCGACGCAGTATGCTGCAACATTTTCCAAGAAACCCTATCCGGAGAGGAGCTCAGCTGGTTTTACGAGCTTCCGGCAAACTCCATCGAGGCGTTCGAGCAGCTGGCCGACCGGTTCGTAGGCCGCTTCATCCTCCGGGTCGAGGGAGCCCGGATATCAACCATCCTCTTCAACTGCATGCAGGCACCTGGCGAGGAGCTAAGGACGTTTGTCAACCGCTGGCAAATGGCAACGGCCGGGGTTCGGAACCTCGACAAGGGTATCGCCGAGATGGCGTTCAAACAAGGGCTCTGGCAGGGAAAATTTTCATACACCGTACGGGTGGAACTCCCGCAGGGGTATGACGAGCTAATGGCAATGCCCAGGCCGATCATGAGACGTATGGGCAGCACCTGCTGAAGAGAAAGCGGGACGAGCAGCGGGAAGAGCACCCCCGGGAGGAGCACCCCCCTACCACCCGAGAAAACAAGGCCGGCCAGCGAAGCGAGAATCGGGGCGCCCGACCGGGCAGACCCAGCAGAAATTGGGGGAGTCAACAGCAGCAGAAGCCCTATCATGACCAACCCACAAACCGGTGCAGTACCGGCAAGAACGCCCCTGGCAATCATGCCAGTAGCAGAACGTCAAGAGGTCTTCACCACCCTAACCTCTTCATACGAGGACATCTTGCACGAGAATGGGAACATCATTCCCCCACCGCCGAGGAGCAAGTACCCGAAGGGGAAACTTACCCAGGCGCGAACGGGCAAGTACTGCTCCTATCACGATGAAGCTACCCACCGGACGAACAGTTGCTTCGCCCTCAAGACTGCGGTGAAGGGTTTGATTAATAGCGGTCAGCTCCAGCGGTATATAGGGGACAGAAGAGCAGATCCCGACCGGGAGCAGGGCCAGGGCTGGCAGGCACGCCCGGACCAGCAAAGGGTTTAGTGTCCGAACCTCCAAGCAGTTAGTTTGGCATATCAACGGTTCAACCAACGTAACATCATATGTATGCCAACTATTTTGAGAGAAATTTCACCGGTTCCATCGGTGCAAAAATATGTATATATCCAAAGAGTAATACAAGCAAAAACCGTTCCGGCGGATTTACAAAAAAAGAGAGCAAAACAAAAATCTTCAAGGAGCCGCGCCTCCCCCCTCATCGGGCATCCCACCAGCTTCTCCAGATAGAGCCGCCGCATCCTCTCCAGCAGGTTGAGCGCCTTCCCCTTCCGGTTGCTCCTCTTCTACCGACTGCTCATGGGTATCTTCACCGGCCCCCGCCTTCGGCATTTGAGAAGTATTCAGGTACCCTTTCTCTTCCTACTCTGCATAGGCATCGGCAATACCCGACTCCCTAGCCTTTTCCAGGAGCTTAAGGAACTGATCACTTTCGTGATATTTGAGGACAACCCGCTGGTAAAGCTCCGGGTCCACTTCTCCACGGACAGCAGCAGCTCCCACCTGGAGCTCATCCACTCTCTCCTCCAGCTCGGCTCTCCTCCTCCTCAGCCCGCTCCTTCTCCTCCTCGAGGCTCCGGACCTGCTCTTCTAGCTTGGCCACCTGCTTCTTGGCCCTCTCCTCCAGTCTGACCTTCTCCCGCTCCAGCCTGGACTTCTCCACTTCCAAGCGCTCAACGGCTTTTGTCAGAGCGGCCACCCTGCCTCTTCAGCTCCGGCAGCTCCTCACTCGGGTCCGGCTGGTACAGATTGTACAATAGCTACACACAACAGGGAGCCAATTAAGCAAACAGCAAGAGTAACAAGTTATGAACAGTGCCACAGAACCAAGCAGTTCTTACCCGGAAAACCGACTCCTTGCTCTTCTGGTGGTTCTCCCCCGCCAGGGCTCCAGGCCCATCCAGACCAAGGTCGGCCACGTCCGCCACAGGCTCCGGACGAAGGGACTCTCCAGACCTCCCCTCTGTTCCTCCACAGGAGCGGGGCTACTCTGCTGGACCGGCAGAGTTTGAGGCAGCAGCAGTTTTGTCCCCAGCGGAACTCGCCGCACCGCTAACCACCTTGAGCCGTTTCGCCAAGTTTTCACCTAACGACCGGCCGGTCAGCCGTCACCAGTGCGGAGGGAGGGACGTCCATAATCCTCCGCCTCTTCTCACCCTGGCCCTCCGGTGAAGAAGATTGTGCGCCTGACTGGGTGACCCTGGTGACTAGCGGAACCGATCCCGGCCGGTGCGGAATCCTCAACACCCCACCAGGAACTTTTGGTGGCTCTCCGGTGGACTTGCCCTTTCCGGGTCCCGCCTTGGGCGCAGCGGGGTGACTCTTCACACGCCTCAGAATATAGGCGTCCTCCTCAACGTCCATGGCCCTCGGTTCGGCCTGAACGGTAAGCCAACCGGACTCCTCGTCCACCGAGGTCCGTGAAACGGCCTCTCCTTTTTCCTTCAACCTTGAGAGAAGGTCTTCACCATCCATGGATAGCGTGTTGCCGGGCTTGATGACCGTCCGGGAATATGCACTTGCAGGACAAACAAATGGTTAGTATCAACTCGGTCAGCAGAAATGCCACCGCTTAAACCTTGGTACGCACCGGGATCTCGCCCGAGACCGCAGTACTCCAACATCTCCCGCCGAATGAAGTTGTAGGAGCTTCGCTCGAGATCGTCCCAGCATCCGAGTATAGTCATAATCATTTCCCCGCTCCAACCCAGACAGTTCGAACGATTGGTCGCCAAGGGGCTGGAAGGCACCAAGAACCCGGTACATTTTACTCCTCTTCTACCACTCCCCCCCCCCCCCCCCCCCCCCCCTTTTTCCTCCAGCTATTGTCCACCCAGGAAGGCAGGTGGGTGATGATAGGCTGGAAATGTCGGGCGCTAAAGGTCAGACAACCTCGGGACGCCCTCTTCTTCGAGAAGGATATTCTGTACAGTGCCCGGAACTCGTTCACCGTTGGCATGCTCATCCCGGACAACTCGTACAAGCAACCGAGGCTCAACAGCCGCCTCCACTGGTTCCCGGGAAGCTGCGCGGGGGACACTTGCAGAGCGCTAAGCGTATACTGCACGAAGTCCGGCAGCGGGAGGGAGAACCCGTGGCGAAATTGGTCTCCGTGAACAGCTACCCAACCCGCCTCCGGGTTACAGGCCGATACTCCAGGATTCAGCGGCCGTAACGCCACCTCATCGGGGATACTCCACGTCTCCCGGAAGGCGGCAATCTCTTCGGGGTTCATAGTACCCTCCGGCTCATCGCACTCCACGGCCTCTTCCCCACTCCCGATAGTGTAGCTCACGGGCGGAGTGCCAGGAAATCGCACCCCATGCGGGATGCCCTTAGATCTCGAGGACCCGGAAGACGAGACCCCGCCCCGGGAGCGGTCAGCGGCTTCGGACTCCGAGGACTCCGAACCGAGCCACTCCTCTAATCTCTCCTCATCGTCCACCACGGGACGCCTGTCGGCCGATTCGGAAGCCCCAGCAGAGCTTGCAGAAGCCATTTAAACCTAAGGGGAAGAAAACAAAACCCCACCGCTGGTCAGCAACAGGCTAGAACAGCGCCCTCTGCGGCTCCTCCCCAAGATTACCGCAGACACACCACTCAAAACAACTCACAGTCGGCGACAGAGCACCCCCCCCCCCCCCCCCCCCCCCCCCCCCCCCCCCCCCCCGCCGCAAAACGCCAAAAAGAAAAACACGAGGAAAGGCGAGCAAGACTTACCAATTACTATGCACAACTGAGGAAAGTTCGTCCTACGAAAGCACCGAGCAATGGTAGGAAAAGACTCAGAACGCTTGGGGCACGGATATCGCGAGGCACCTCCACAGAGCTTTCGCCGGATTTCCTCTCCAACCTTCTCTTCTTCTCTCTGGGCGAAAGAGCAAAACAGAAGTTATGAAGACAAATGAGGCCTTTTTATAGACGGGTCCGATGCCCTAGGCACCCCTGTAATCCCCCCAAAACACGCAATCAGGACAACTCAAACGCCTGCGAATCCAGGCCCTCCATCTCAGATCGCTCCCTGCTGACAACGTGTCCCAGCATCGGTAACCTTCCCACGCCATCATAACTGATGGGACTGATAGGCTTCCTCCTTAAATGCATGTCAGCCACTTGTCCCGCCTATAAGCGACAGTTAAGGGAGATAGGAGCGGGAACCGAGGTGTCAAGCCCCCCCCCCCCCCCCCCCCCCCCCACTTCCCCAAGAGCCAAGGCTCACCACCGGTAAGGCATCATTCAACCGGCTCCATGGCAGTTCACCGGTTATGATCATTCAACCGGCTGCATGGCATCTCACCGGTAAGGCATCATTCAACCGGCTCCAAGGCTCATCACTGGTTAGGCATCATTCAACCGGCTCCATGGCAGTTCACCAGTTATGATCATTCAACCGGCTGCATGGCATCTCACCGGTTAGGCATCATTCAACCGGCTCCATGGCAGTTCACCGGTTATGATCATTCAACCGGCTGCATAGCATTTCACCGGTTATGTAACATTCAACCGGCTCCATGGCATCTCACCAGTTAGGTAACATTCAACCGGCTCCATGGCATGACTCCGGTTATGAGAATATTCAACCGGCATGGGCTTTATACACCCGGGAGAGTTTACATCTAACACATGTACTCTTTTCCAGCAGGATAAAAACCCTGCATCGCACTGAACTGCGATCAAAATGGGGATTCAAGGCGAGACTTGTCATCTCAACGCCTCCCCACCGGGCAGATTGTTTCTCTAACACAGAACTCTCCCCGCAAGCACGTTTCCCCACGCTTATTCCAACACAAGCTGGACCGAGCCACCGGGCTACTCCCGGCCTGCCGTTGGCAGCAATCTCGCCTTGGGAACTTGGCGGACTCGTTCCGGTATGGCAGTCCACCGGTCGAGTCCTCACCCACAACATCATCCCATGCACTCGTCCAGGTTTCACCCCGTTGCACATCTATTGCATGGCGGATTTCAACGCCACATCATCCCATGCACTCGTCCGGGTTTCACCCCGTTGCATATCTATTGCATGGCGGATCTCAACTCTACATTGTCCTCCCATGCACTTGTCCGGGATTCACCCCGTTCCATACTCATGGCACGACAACACTTGAGCACAATATCATCAGTATCGCAGGCATACTCATAAACTGTCACACCTCATCATTATAGGTACTCACATCACCACGCCTTCTCTACCCGAAAGCCCGGTCACGCCCAATCTTCAACGCGGATTTGGGGGACTGAGCACCATGGGGTTGGTAACCCTGCGGGTCTGCGGGACAGGAGCAAGACATATTAAGTCCCCATTCAAGATTGCACTTGACCGGGAACTTGGGGGACTTGTTGACAGTAGCCACAAAAGGGCTACATAAGCCCACAGACCTGCAGCCAGTCCATCCCGGGCCGGCCCGAGACCCGGAGCAGGATCACCAGCACCCAGACCCGAGGTCCAGCAGTCTACCTTGTGACCAGGGGCCCGGGGACCGGGGGCGTCAGCCTGCCAAAGAGGTCACCAGAACTGCCCTTTTGTGTGCGAACAGAAGGAAGCCAGTCCTACATCGAAGAGTGAGACCAGACTTCACGCCCGGCCACCTATATAAGGGCCTCAACTACCCTCTTTAATAGGTAATTGATCTCTCCAACTGCTTATCATACGTGCTTTAAGTTATCTATTCATCCCAACTATACTAACTTAGGCATCGGAGAGGAGAAGACCGGCCCGCCCGGTATTCCCCTTAGTGAGCAGGTTAAGCAGAAGGAGATCACATCTAGATTCTACCAGGCCTACGGGTTTGTGCAAAAATATAACCTAATCTCATTCACATTAACTATTCTAACAATACAATTTCCACACCAATCTAACTTTCCATGCGCGTCTCTATTCCTTTGAACCAATGAATGGTTCAAACCGAAGCAAATTATAGCCTCTGCTTCAATGTTCACACGATGTAATTCTTCTCCCCATATTTGATCGAAATTAAGAGATTATAATTACATATAGCTAATTAGATCATTTTCGAGTACTCATCTTCTATCTGCTGTAAGAAGGACTGCGAACCCTAGAAACAGAGTACTCTATACGTATAAAGAACAAGAAGTTAAAAGAACAAATTTTTTTTACCTTGTACAGAGACTCTAAAGGGGTGCTTTGCTCAATTCCGGAATCTCCATTTTCCTCCATAGTATTGCACGTATGTAGGGTTTACGTTGGAGGAGAAGAAAACTTTTCATGTTGAAGACTTATGTCGTGTAGGTAAAGGCCGGAGGTAAATTGAGATTTTTTTCCCTTCTACTCTTATGTCTTTTTGGTAATTTCACATGTGTTGACTTTGTCAACGATAATATGAAGAAAGGAGAAGGTCCAAGTGCCAATTTTGGATGTATGAATAGAAGCTCCCTTTCTGTTATCCAAAAGAGGAAAAAAAAAAATCTAGTTTTTAAAACCATGGTTAGTTATATATTAGGACAACATAAATTGAAGGCATAAATCAATCATTGGGAAATAGATAGTCTTGAATAATGTGAGACAATGCTTCATAAATACATAGAACCATTGTCAAAAAATTTCCTTTAGACAATATGCAGTTTCGAAACCATTGTCTAAAATTGCCAACCTGAACAATGGTATTGATATAACAGCAAAACCATTGTCTGAAATACAATGGTACAATAGACAGAAAAAAAATATTGTCAAGTGAAAAAGTTCGGACCATGCTTATTTGAATACCATTGTCTAATATATTCAGACAATGGTTTTTTTAAAGTCTATTGTCTATCAACTATTGTCTAATTGAGTTTTTGGCCTAGTGACATTTGTAGTCGACGTTTAAGGCTTCCATGATTAACATATTATAAGGGGACGAATGCTCAATCATTTTGTAATTAGGAGATTTATTTCCCGTGTTAATATTGACTTGTGGTTTTATCGAAGATGGTTGCTCCACTTGAGATAAAATGAAGGGTCATCCCTATTGGGTATAAATTTGGACAAAAATGCATGCAAGTACGCCATCCCCAATAATGGCGCGTTTACTAACTTGGAATGAAATTGAGAGTGGTGGAATCGGTTTCAGGATCAAAGAATTCCGACGTTTACTAACACATCAAAGAATTGGAATAGTGTGGGTCCCACCTCCGCTTCAAGAATCGATTCCTGACAAACCCCCTAACTTGATACCTAAGGGAGGAAGTGGGTATCAGAATCGAGATTAGGTATCAATTTTTGTTACCAAAAGTACCCTCACGTAATTTCAGTGTTCCTTAATTAGTTATTGTAATTAATAGGAGTATTATAATAGAGGTATTTTGGTAATCTAACTAATTGTAATTATTATTCCTACCATATGGAAAACAATATCAATTCATTCTTCGTCTAATTTATGTTGTAAGTAAACAACTCAATGAAATTGAAATCTCCACATATAATTCCACTCCGTCTCTCATTCATTTCATCTCATATTCCTCATAAATTTCATTTCAAGTAAGTAAACGTGCCCTGAATTTGCTGCATTTCCCCAAATAACTAGTGGTGTCTCACCAAAAAACTGAAAGAATTTTGTTCTTTTAAGGTACTGAATCGATTATGCGTATTACTCTATATCAACTCAAATGAATTTTGTTTTTTCTTTGAATTTTTTTTTTGTTTTGTTTTTAGCAGAAAAATTATTTTATTAGTATTATGTAAAAATCATTTATAATAAAGTATGTAGATTTTAATAAATCGGTATGTAGTCTGTGTAAAAGTGTGGATGGTTTAAAAAATGATAGCATAAGTAGATAGCTCAAGTGGTAAGAGTATCATTACCTAAGAAGTAGCTAGATTACTAGGTCTGAGTCAGGACAATAGGATATGTGTGAAACTCTTAAATCCTCTCTTTTAAAAAAAAAAAAAAAAAAATATCCAAATACAAATCCATACAAATGCATTCAAATCCAAATACAATACAACCCCCTCGATTTTTCTTGCCACAAAATTTGCAAACCCAGTCACACCCACTGCTAGCAATTGCATCCCCAGGAGAAAATCCATGTACGGGCATGAAGATGTAGTGTGATCAACCACCAAGGAGCAAACCAAACACTTGCCAGCAGTGGCGGACGCAGGATTATTTGCGAGAAGGGGCCAAAAAAATTTCGACAGCCAACACCAGTAAAACAATCACCTCCTCCTTGCTCACCAACATTTGGTTTGAACAAATAACAACATAAGCAAAATGCAACATCTTTGGATATGCTATATTCTAACCAATTTGAAAAATCATCATACCAGTTCTCGCAGAACCTTCGCTTCTGCGTTCCACGTTGTGTTTGAACAAACTGGTGTCTAAGCGGACAAGGGTCTCTTAACAAGTACTCTCTTCGAATTGTATCCCTAAGTTCAGGATGATAATCTAAAATTTTGGTCCTTAATCCAGGATTAGAAGGAAGCTTACTTAAATTAATCTCTACCCGGCTCTGTTTTTATCTTTCATTCTGTACAACAGAAGATGTCTCGCCCGATGTTCGTTTAAAGTATCTCTCCATGTTTCACAGACTCACAACTGCGATTTTAAATTTTTAAATAAAACAGTAAATTTATCTAAATAACAAGTCATAAATCCAAAAAAGTATAGTACTAAATTGAGAAAAAGAATCATGACAAACTTGCAATGCGCATATAACAAAGGTTTAATTGCAAAATAATGGAGGTTGAGGGCTGAATAATCGGAGAGACTCCAAGACAATTAGAGAAAGAGAATAATTGAAAGACGAAAGACCAGAAGATTTCTCGTACAAAACGAGAAGAAGGGAGAATATAAAAGTAGTTTGAACTGTTGGGATCCTGAATCCTATTAGGTTTATATAATATAAATAGACAAATATATATATATATATATATATATATATATATATATATAATATATGTTGAGATGGTGGGTTAAACCCTACTTTCCGAATCCATGCCTTTTTTTAGGTTTTCCTTAGGGGAGTTAAAAAAAAGGACAAACTACTGGTCACTCCTCCAACTTTCACTGACTCGGCAGTTTAGTCCTTAAGGTTTCAATTTCAACAGATCACTCTCCAACTTTCACTAACTCGACAATTTAGTCATTCAGGTTTCAATTTCAACAGATCACTTCTCCAACTTTCACTAACTCGACAGTTTAGTCCTTAAGGTTTCAATTTCAAAATATGTAGTTGGAGGAGTGATCTGTTGAAATTGAAGTTGTAGGAGGAGTGATCTGTTGAAATTGAAACCTTAAGGACTAAACTGTCGAGTTAGTGAAAGTTGGAGGAGTGACCTGTTGAAATTGAAACCTTAAGGACTAAACTGTCGAGTCAGTGAAAATTGAAGGAGTGACCAGTATTTTATTCTAAAAAAAATATAAAAAAAATATATAAAAAAGTTGAAAACTCAGTGGGGGCACTGGCCCCGCTGGCCTCTTCTTCTGTTCGCCCCTGCTTGCTAGTAGAACTAGGGAACTTGCGGAGAGGCGTGCCAATATTGGGTTCTTCCGCCTTCGTGCCCGAAGAACTGGGGCCTTCGTAAGTCTTACACAGTACAACCTCCTCTATATCAATGAGCACTGGCAGACCTAGGCATAGGGCAAGTGGGGGCTGATGCACCCACTCAAAAACTATACACGTTCTTTTCCTAAGTAGCACAGACATGTCTGGTGGGTGGCGTGTCGCGTGTCGGACGTGGACACGGACACGCCTGGACACGACAAATTACGCTCAGACACGCGAATTTTTTTTGGAAACGGATTGGACACGTCCGTGTCCTGCACAGACCTGCTGGGATTGGACACGTTCGCTGCAGAGGCCGTCGAGCGGGGCGGCGCTAGGCATTGTCGGCGATGGACAGTGGCGGCACCGTCGCCTTTTGGTCGTCGTCAAGCTTAGCAGACAATCATGTTCTCGTCGTCAAGCTCGTCGGCGATGGACAATAGAACTATTCAACTCGGAGATGTGCTGGGGCGGCGCCGATCACACTCTCAATGTCGATATGCGCAATCATCGTCGGAAAGACGAGGAGGGCCGCCAGATTTGGAGCGGCACGGGGCTAGAGGCTCGAAGCTTTGGCTGCACTAGACTTGGCAGGCTTCGTCGATCTTGTTTTCGCTTGTTTTCTATTCGAGTTGAATCCCAGCAAGTCTAACAGACTGGGTAGTCCATGGTATATATAAACCTCTTTGATTTGGGATACATGATCGAGTCGAATAGAAAACAAGGCGTCGTCGATCCTACACAGACCTGCTAGGATTGGACACCGATTGGCGTCGTCGATCTTTGTTGCACGATGGCGGAAGAGATTGGAGAAGGAGATGGGTGCTCATATCAAATCTTTTACAATTATATATATATTTATATATAATATTATTTAATTAACGTGTCCTCCGCGTGTCCGTGTCCGACAAAAAATTGATTTTGACGTGTCCACGTATCGAATCGTATCCGTATTGGAGCTAGTATTTGAAGTTTTGGTTGCTAATGTGAATTTAAAGGTAATCACTAGAAGCTAGTATTTGAGACTTGTACATATTTTTTTCTTATAACTATTATAGATTTTAGAAGTAATGTCTCATGAAGATTATTTCTTATGGTAAAACTTTATCATTAGGTTGTATTTTACAATTTTCGCTTATAAACTTCGTTATTATAGTCTAAATTCGTCCCCATTGAAGTAAATTTCTCAGTCCGCCACTGTCAATGAGTGACCATGCTCACTTGGCTCTTTTGGCCTCGCCTTTCTTTCTACCGGGACTACTGAGGAGCTTGACAATCTTTGGTTCTTCTGCCTCGGTGCCAGGACTACTGGGGGCATGATAATCTTTGGTTCTTCAGCCCCGGTGCCGTATAACAAGGTATTGGGCTGTCTTTCTCTGTGAAAGACATGCGTACCATACATGCTTGTGAGTCTCCACATGCGTGTTTGTTACCGGATAACCTAGGACGTTGTCTTTCTGGGATAGGGATTATTCATAGGCATTTTTTTGGCCCTTCCAAGGTTGCTACCATGAGAATTGTTGGGGTCGATTCTATCGACCATGGCTTTCCCCGTCTGTGATTCTGTTCTCAGAAACTGATCTGTTATAGTTGCTTGCTATCAAGATCGTTTGTTGAAGACTAACTTTGATTTAAATTTTAGGAGCCAAGGCATTTGGAGAAAATTATGGTGTAGTTAGTATATTTGGTATATTAAAAAGTCAG
This sequence comes from Potentilla sterilis, assembly GCA_963682095.1. Classification (NCBI taxonomy): domain Eukaryota; kingdom Viridiplantae; phylum Streptophyta; class Magnoliopsida; order Rosales; family Rosaceae; genus Potentilla; species Potentilla sterilis. The sequence goes on along the minus strand of OY821755.1, from coordinate 30,348,334 downwards.
TTTAACGTATGAATAGAAACACTCTTACCCAAAAAAAAACCACTTGTTCTTTCCAGGGATCAAGTCCGCTGCCCTAATCTGGATTGGAAGTGAAATCCAGGTTGCCACCCTTTGGATTTAGAACCAGATTTAGAACCAGATTTTCTTCGAAAAAAGCTCTTACCAGCACGGTGATCTTTCCCTATATGAAGTAAAGCTCTTACCAGCGCCGTGATCTTTCCCTATATGCAGTAATTAGTACAGCTAGTCAGCTACACTGGTAAATTTACATATTCAATTCACCACTTAGCTACCGCCGAATTTGGATAGTTGTCAACTGCACATATAGTCGAATTCTTCTCCGATGATTTTCACTCTTAATTAGCATGCAAGAATCAAATATATTATTTATCAAGGACATCAGTGGTTGGAAATCCTTCAACCTCTATCCTCTAGGGGAAAAATTTCCCCAGCTGACCTTGGGGGAAAAAAATATATACCTTGTATGGATATGTGGACAATGCATGTGAAAGAGAGTGCAAGTTTTTCTGGACGTCTAATATATGTGTAATTGTGAATTAAGCTGAAACTAAAACAGCAGATTTGGCAAGGATGCAATACAGATGAACCCCAAATGATCAACACACCAACTTTAGGAAAGAAACCCTTCAGCCTCTATACATTTGTAGAAATCTATATCCCTAAATGAAATTAAAACACTAGCCTCAACATAAACAGCCAAGTGGCAATCATGTGGCTAAGATTTTAGTAGTTCAGTAGTGCTGAAATTCAAACACTTGATCTAGGTAAAGAAAACACACATGAAAAATGCTTGAGGAGCATCAATAATTTGACAAATCTCCCCTCGGTAAAAGTGAGAGTCAGGAATCGTGGTCTGTGCTAGATGACTGGTGAAGGTAAGAACCCCCAGAGTGCTCCAGTCTAGAATTCATGTTTGTCATGGCAAGCAAAAACTTGGCTCGCTCTGAACATGTCCAGACCAGCAAACTTGAACTACCAGTGCATCTCAAACTACCGGTCCTATGCGTTGCAGGTTTAGATCAACATGTCCAGATAAACAGACTGTATTTCACAAAACTTTCATTGAAAACCACTAGGTCTACCAGTTGCAGGTATCGGGGCTGTTTGGGTGAAAGAATGGCGGACCATGCTGTTGCTCTTGATGGCATTGACTGATGGCACAGTGCCTTTTACAGTTTGCTCCAAAAGGTGAACAAGTGACATAAATATCTCCATCCTTGTTACATCCCTATTTGCCTGCAGATAGAAATAGTACATTAAGAAAAGTTGGCAAATGAAAATAAGTAACATAAAATATACAATGAGGTCACAAAGAAGATTTGACATGGAAAATGAAATCACAAAAATGAAGAGATACACGCAATGAAGCAAAACCCTGGCGTAAAAAGTGGACTGATTAAAGGATAGACTTGGGTTAAAGCTCAGTTCAAAAAAGAGGTAATTACCCAAAACTACAATTTTGTATTGATATTTACCAGTAGTAAAATTGCTTTTTAAAATTACCACTAGCAAGTTTCCATCCAAAACTAACATAATCCGTTAACTCATAAATTACAAAAAAACCCTCAGAAATCAATACCACTGAGGCAAAAAAAAAATATCCAAACTATGTATCTCTAATGCTACTGAACCTCAAATCTCAACCTAATACCACCGAGCCTCAGAAGTTCCGCCGTCCTCCGCCGCGCTTCAATACCACTGAGCCTTAGAACTCCGCCGTCCTCCGCCGCGCTTCCAATACCACTAAGCCTCAGAAATTCAACCTTCGCCGCGCTTCTAATGCCACTGAGGCTCAGAAAAATCCACCTTCGCCGTCTTCCGCCCGCTTCTAATACTACTGAGCCTCAGAAAATCCACCTCCGCCGCGCTTCCAATACCACTGAACCTCAGTATTCACGATCTGAGCCAAATCTGATCAGATCTCAGCCATAACCAACACACAAAGCAAAAATCCCAACACACGAAATCAAATCAACACACAAACTCAGAGAGAGAGAGAGAGGCGGAGAAGAGGCAGCGCCATCATCCTCCAGCAGGCCGCTTGGGGCCGTCGCCATTGTCCCTGCCACCTGGGGCCGCCGCCATCGTCCTCCAGCAGGCCGCCTCGCACCATCATCAAAGACCTCATTAATCTTTGGACATCGAAGATCATCTGGACGGCGGTGGAGGTCACCGGAGCCAAATCGAAAGGGCAGAGCAGAGGAGATCTGGTCTGGTCCTTCACGGCGCTGATGGCCTTGATGATGAGTACTTCCAGGTCTGGCGCGATGGTGCCGGCGACCTTCGCGAGGCTGATGCTGGTCTGGTCCTTCACAGCACCGATGGCCTTGCTAATCGTGCTGGTCCGGCGCGGATGTACTTCTCGACGGCCGTCTTGGAGGGTGGAGGCGGCGGTGGAGCCGCAATCGAGGAGGTGGTTGTCGTCTGGGGAGAAGGCGGAGAGGGAGAGGGAGAGGGAGGAGGGAGAGAGGGAGAGGAGGATGAGGTTAGGGTTACAAAATGAGTGAAAATGATGGTATATATAGGATGGCATTATTGTGATTTTTGACGTTTTTGGGGGTAGTTATGTTTTATGTTTGGATGGACCGACTTCTGTTACTGTTAATTTTTAGAGTGCATGGTATAAAAAAAATTAGGGTTTGCTACTGGTAGATATTAACACCAAATTGTAGTTATTGGTAATTATGTATTCAAAAAATCACACTTAATATGATGTCATGAACAAGGCATATATACACAAATTCCAGGTCACATCAAAGTCGATATTATTGCATGCATTTTGATTTATAAGAACATTTCTCGACCATCACTCTTAATCAAGAAAGTAATGGTATAAGAACTTGGGGATGGTCTAGAACAAACTTCAGACACTAAAGCTGGCACGCTTCTTTGTCACTGATATGTAAGGGTTCTCATATTCATGTCATTCCATGAATCCTACAGGTTTTTGGGGTCAACGAGGCATATAAGTATATAAGAAAAGAAAAAAGTTATTGTTTGCAGGACCTTGAACACTACACTGATACAACATACGCAAGTCGAGTGGAATATTTCATGCTCTGTTTGATGCTGTGCCATATTAGGCATAGTATTGAAAGGAATTTAAGAGTCTTGAACCAGATTTGACCGTGGCCATAAATAAAGAGCAAGAACTACAGATGAATTCACCAACAAAAGTTCCATTTGGATCACAAAGTTCCAGAATTCATTGGTTAACTTGATCATGAAGGAAGCACATCACCAACATACGAATGGAAAACAACAGGAATTAATGACTAGGAGAAGGACAAACTTCTAAAGTAAAATAAATAAATAGATAAATAAATAAACCTACCGCTAGATAGGAGTAAATAAAAGGGATATCAAGAGTTCCAATTAAAAATCGGAAGTCTGTCTCTATTTATATTACCTCTACAGCAAAGCGTGCCCATATCTTATCATTCCGAGTTTCCATCATGCCCTTCAAGATGGTCAAACCCAAACCTCTAATTAAATCAGCAATTTCTAAGAAGAAACCCTGTTCTTCACAAAGCATCTGCCCAGATAATAACGAAAAAGAAAGTAAATACACTTCTTTGAGCGATATTCCAAGTTTTAGATAATTAAATGATATCTCACTACCTCCACAAGCATCTGGCGAGGTGCATCCAGATCCTCGACTATGATAGGGCAGACCATAGATTGTGACCCAACATCAAAAGCCCATGTTGCCCTTCCATCAAAGTTATCTTTCAGATGCAATCCAGCTTCTTTCCCAATGATCTGCATAGGCCGGAAAAGCACATGCACCATCTCAAGATTGTTATGTAAGAACGAAAACAACAATGTACACCATTCAAATCTTGATAGCACGTAATCAGTTGTTTCTTCCCAGTTTTATAATTTTCTACATCTAATTTATGGCATCAAGATTATTAAATGTAATAATGTATAATATATATAGTTTGTGGATATAAACAATTTGTATGTATCTTAAAACGCTCATTACATCAAAAGTTTCAAATATCTCATCTCATCCATGAGAGCTAAATTGTTTTTTAAAGGTATGAAGCTAGCAGAAAGTGTTTGTACCTTGGCTTTTCCTGTTTGTTTTAGCTTATCAGCATGCTTGGTGACACTTTGCAAGAAAAGCATATGCTTGATGGTCCGTTCAAGTAGCATATCTATGCTACACTGTGAACCATATAACGGGATCAAAGAATGGTATCAGCATCTGAATATCATAAATTTCAAAGATGAAATGTGAAGCAAAGAAGAGAATCATTACTTTTGCTCCATTTGGCACAATTTCTCGCAATTCTTTCACACGATCTTGGATCATCTGGCGATCTTTTGGTCTTGGTCTAGGATTCTCACCAGGTTTCGGCCTTTTGCGATTTGATTTCCCCAATAGATCAGGCTTCTTAGAATATGCAGTTGAAACACTACTCTCATGCTTTGATTTATTACCCTGATCAACCCAAGAACTAACTTGGGATCCATATATGGAGGTAGTCTGGGAACAGCTTCCTGCATCATCCCTGCAACTCCCAGATAGGAAAGAACTAATTTCTACCAAGCCTGCTCTTCCAAGATCCTTAGGGAGGTCTAATGTTTCCCCCAGCACATGAGTAGACACACTAATCTGTCCATAACTGGGAGAACCACTAGGTACGGAAGAGGTACTGATTTTTGTCAATGTTGTTTTGCAAGACAAATTATCATCAGAGCTTTGCTTGATAGTAGAGTGACCCTTCGAGACCACAGCATCTAAAAGATGGTCAGTGCCTGCCCCAGAGAAGATACTACTGTTTGATATCCCTTCACTTGCTGAATAATAATCAGAAACCAGATCCTTCACATGTGTAATCACTCCAGTACTCTCAGCAAGATCTCTTTTGTTTGAACCTGGTTCATCAGCCAGCAAACTAGTCCAATGGCCATTAAGCAACTTATTTTTGAAATCCACACCCAAAACATCAAACAAGTCATCCCCTGATGAAATTTGAGTACGCACATCATCATTTGTAGTATTTACAGATCCGGGGTTACACCTTTTATTATCAAAACCATCATGAAAACTCTGAGGTATGTGATCACTCAAAGACATCCGTTCACATGGATGAGTCAATGGGATGTCAATGGCTTGAAACAACTTATTTTCTATCCTCTGCACCACTGGAGGCAAATCACTCTGAGTAAGCTTCACTTCCGTGGAAAACTGTCTCTGGTCAGAGCCTTTTGAAAGTATGTCCTGAGAAGCTGATTGATCTGCCAAACTAGACAAAGATACCCCGTCCGTTTGGACTGAATCAGCCTTTTGAAATTTAACCCCAGACAGATATGTTCCAGAGAGATTCATATTAGCTGCTCCATGTGACTCTGAATGAGAACTCGTAATTAAAATTGGCCTCGAATGAGTACTCGACCCTCCCTGTGCTTGACTTCCTCCGAGCAATGGAGTGGTTATCAAACTTTTTCTCTGATCAAGGTTTAGAGTCCCATTTGTTCTTGGCATGAAACCATTTGATGCACTAAATTTGCTATTAAAATTAGGCCTCATGCTACCACCAGACACGATCTGATGCTCCATCAACTCTAAGCTGCCCTGACTTGCAGCCGATTGAACAGAACCACATGGGTATTTGAATCCACACCTTAATTTAGAAGGACCAAGGTGGTTCAACCGGGCATCAGAATTAGAGGTGATCACTTCAGCTGCCCCAACTCCATCCCTTAGTTGACCTCCAACAGGAAATTTTGGCTTCATCAACGTTTGTTGAAGGTCGTCAGGAATTTTAGGCACATTTTGGGTAAGGTTATGGGTTTGAAAGGTTGAAATGGGAGCTTGGGAAATATTCTGAATTGCTTCCAAAAGAGAATGAGAAGGTTGACCGACAAGCCTGGGAGCCTGAGATGACTGAATTTTATGATTGTAACTACTGATCATATGAGCAGAACTTGTTGCATGTCTAGCTGGATGATCGGTTGTCAGCATTGCGATACTATAGGGTACCCCAGCTTTCTCAAATGAATTTTTTGTCTCATAGTTTTCAGATAAAAGAGCACCAGGAACACATCCAAGTTGCAGGATCAAACTCCTGACATCATTAATGAATCCTATATTCTCCATAATCTGAAACAGGAAACATTTATCAATTTGGGGAACTCAAACAAATTAAGAAATATATTCAAGACAAAAAAAATAATAATAACTTTGGTCATATAAGGTGAACTGAAATAAAGCGACATTGCTAGAAGCTTCTCAAATATATAACAGCCTTTGCGGTTGCAAGAGAAAGGAGCAAATGGCGGCCCTTTACGTAAAATGAAATTTTCCAGTCAAAAAAATTATTTATTTGTCCCCAGTCCCATGACTATCTTTTACCCCATGCAAAGTAACCACTTCTCAAGAGGTTATAATAAACTATCAGGAGGTTTTGCCTTAATCATATAGATTAACCTAGAGTTCTTGCCATAACATAGAGCCAAAAGGCCCAAAACCTGAGTTCACAGGTGGAAAATGAACCAGGATGACCAACCAAAGGTTTTCCTATTGGTTGGACATACCTGGGACTCAGATATGGGCGAAAATCAGATAAACCAATTAAAGAAAATAATATCAAAGGAATCACACATCATACAGGGTCATCAGAAAATTCATTAACATACTAAAAAGGACTAAAACAAGAATTTCTAAATTTTTCTTCTGAACCAGAAGAGCTAAATAGAAGACTTACAGCCAAACTAGAACCAAGCTGAACAACACCGTGAGGGAGAACAGGAATAACTGCAACAGTCTGCAAACAAATTGAACACAAGTACAGCAATGAACAAAATATAGAATCTGCAAAACAGTGGAATATATTAAAAATAACCTAGCATACCTGCATTCCTGCTGAAAACTGGTGGTGCATCTCATTTAGGACCTGAAACAGCAACAAAGTCTATGTAACATAGAATAGCATTGCAAACTTCCAAACTTGAATGGCAACTTAAATAATAGTTTGTCAATGAAATCATGTGTAGACAGTTTGTAAAGAGGTCTGATAGTGAACTTCCATGGCAGAAGGTTAAGTCATACCAACATACAAATCCCAAATGATCTTCCACATTTAAATCTGTTTGTTCTGACCATCAGGAAGATTCTGTGATTTAGCTTCCACTTGAATTTAATATTTACCCGTCCAAGCATAAGCTAACTACACTATCAAAACACAACCCAAAAACACACATAGATATAATATAATATTATATATATATATATATATATATATAGAGAGAGAGAGAGAGAGGAGGGGGGGGGGAGGAGGGAGAGAGAGAGAGACACATTATTGTTTTGCTCTTCTACCCACTAGAAAGTTTATAATCACCAAAATTGACAAAATGTAGAGATTAATCCAATCCCAATAGGATACCTCTTCTGTTATATTAATATTAGTGATTTAATTTGATTCAGCAGTTAGGAGCTTGAACTTTGTATGGTGGAGATTTATCATACCATCTTGACCAGCAAAAGAATCTTTTATTAGCGAAATGAGGCAGCTAAGTAATATACCTCTGGTGGATGGGCATATTTAGAGTACTTGCTTGAAATAATCCATTGATGCTTTCCAGTAAATGCAGCTCGTCCAACTATTCTGAAAATTCCCAAATATTAGTTTTTAAAAGGATGTTTCAGCTAACAAAGAAAAACACATTCATAACATGTATCTTGTAAAGGTAGAAAATATGTAAAACTGAAGAGGCATACCCTTCACCCACTATAGTAAATGGTTTATCCATCAACATTTTGTTAAGAAGTGCAGAGACTCTTTCCTCTGGCTGAATGTCATGAGAAAAGGAACACACATTAGAGGAAGCCCAGCATCCTTCCCACTCTCCAAATGTTGATTCACCACTTTCAGTTCCAGCAATGTGTGTACGTCGAGAAGATTGTGATGGTTCATAATGAGATTCTTCCCAAATTATTAAACTGCAAAAACGTTGAATTTTTTCTATTATACAATCAAATTAAAGAGGCTCATCAGTATATCACTAGAGAGATACATACAATTCCAACACCCATAGCCTTTGAAAGCAGGTAAAACAAAATGCACATGCAGACATCAAAACATGACATGACACATGCATCTTCCTGGGGAAAAGTATATAATAGAAAGCTTCAAAGAATAACTTCTGATAAGAAAAAAAAACACATAACAATCAAAGTAAAGAAGTAAAAATATAAAGTCTAAATAAAAGATGCCTCAATTAAGTAGCTTCAATGGAAAAACAAAAGCCATAACAGAAGAAAAGAGAGCAATGGAGTAGGAATTATCTTATCACAACTGATGGAAAAGAGTTACAATCCAAAAACATATAAAAATAAGAGAGGAGATATAGACAAATAAGGAAGACAGATACAAAATGAACACATTTTCATAATCACTAAATGCCTTAAAAAACGCAGCAGGTTTGTGAAACTAGCTTTTTAGCTTGGATTCTTTCAGACAAAGCAAAAGCACCAAAACATAAACTTCCAAAAAAACAGAGACGAGAGACATCAGATAGCGAATCCAATACAAGAGAACAAATAAACAATGAGACTTCAACATCCCGGAATATCTCTAACCTCGCATATACTACTACTAGTCCTATGACCCAAAAAAAAGAGTATTTTATTTCAGATCCACTCTGTTTTTTTTTTTTTTTTTTTTTTTTTGAGAAAACAGATTCACTCTGTTTCAATCTAACTCAAAATAGCAATAAAACTCCAAAAGAACAGGAAAAACCTTCACTATATCTGCACTAAAAACAGCAAAAATTAACTCAACTTTTGTTAAGCTTTTGAGAGCAACTAAATAAATAAAGCTCCCTAATTAGTACAGAAATAAACATATACTAGATTTCGATACGGAGATAGACTAGTCCTAACTAGTCAACCAATGCATGGAGGTGAGTAAAACTAAGCCAACTTACTTAGGGTTTTGGCAGCCGATCTTCCAGAAGACGGCATAAGCCCACTGATTTGCAGAGCACAGCCTCTTAAGCGTTTCTTTGAGCAAAACGCCCATGGCTTCCTTTGATCTCAGTAATCAAAAAGCTTCAAAAATTACAATCCAATACAAAAACAAGTGAGGTAGAAATTTCAGTTATATGCCGGAGACCACCGACTTCCGGCGACTCAGAATCCGGTTCAAGCCTAACTTCCGCGGCACGATCCTCTCCCCGCCTGCTTCGTCCTCAGTCCGCCGCTGCTCTTCCTCTCCGGATCCAAGCTCCACGCCGCCGATCTCAGTCTCCGGCAAGCCATGAAAATGTCTAAGTGCGAGATTGGGAGAAAGAGAGAGAGTGAGAACGCGACGAAGTGAGAAAAATCTGGAATAAGCCTACACTATTCCACAAGCTTCGAGCCTGTACAGAGCCTCCATTTCTCTCTCTTCTTTTCTAATCAAAAAGAGCTTGAGGTTTTGAGGAGCGTTGGGGTTTATCAGTGTGAGAGCGGCGAAACGGCGTCGTTTTGATCTAGGGGGGGTGAGGTCGGCTTCAGGGTTCTTCAGCTGTGCTGATTCTGCTACGCACTGCGAAATTCTCTGGGACTGTTGGAATGCTAAAGTGCGCCACAATAAAGATAGAGGTGTAATGAGGGTAAGGTGAGGACTGGGTGACAGCCCTGTGATTTTAGTGGCTCACTCTGCTTTTTTTTTTTTTACTGTTTTTGTTTTTTGTTTTATGTTTTATTTTGTCGTGTTTGAGTCAGATTGAGACGTAATGTTGTTCCGTCTCAACAAATAGCTAGTGCGGGTTGCGGTCGTCATGACGCTACATAATAATCTGCCCTTTCTTTTGGGATATATTACGGGAGTGCCACAGGGTGGGTCGTTGCTAACGGCGGCGATTATTTCCCGGATTTATTTATTTTTTTCTGGTAATATTTTTGTGTCGTATGAATATCCAGAAAATCATGATTAATGATTAAAGTTGAGGAAAACGCCATCATGAAGGACATTTGACTCTTCTTCCTGCTATTGTGCTCTCTTTTTCTCATCTTCGTCTCGTTTTCATTTGCAGTTCACATGTGATCTAGTGGAATTATGATACTAATTAAATTGGTTTTTACATGTATGTATCGATGTTGAGTAGTGCTACGTCCATCCAACATTTATACAGAAAATTAATATTAAATTATGTAGCGTCTTATGTGGTTTTTACACGTCATCACTTTTAATTTATTAATTTTAATTTATAATTTATTAATGGATAAAATACTTGTTACTCCCTAAATTCTTTACCTAAAAACAATTTTGTCTTTCTGCTTTCAAATTAAACTAATAGATCTTCAATCTCTAATATTTTAACAATTTAATCTATTTCGTCAAATAAATTCATGATTGGCAAACTTTATGTGTTAAAATGACCAAAATACCCCTGCTGAAAATTTTTTTATTTTTTTCATTCTCTTTTAAATTTTTTTGGGGTCAAATTAAGTACCTCTCTCTATATATAATTATATACTAGTCACTCATACATGCTCTGCATATAATATTTTAATCTGAAAAAATAAAAATAAAAAAATAAATTAAACGGTTATTGTAGAGAGATAGTGGGAGAGAAAAAATGGATGTGAGATAATTGTTTTAATTTTTTTTTTGAAAATCTATTTTGATATTGTCATATTTAACCTTGTGATTAAATTGTTTTGTAAAGTATTTTAATATTTGAGGGTTACAACTGTAAAAAAAAAAATTCAGTTATGGTGAGCAAGACCTCTTCTCTTAATAATAGTATAGATATAAACCAAAAGTATAACAATAATATCAAACAAAAAAGAGTTGATGAACAAAAACAAAAGAGAAAGAAAAAAATATATTTTGAACGGGGGTATTTTCGTCATTTTTGAATTTTAACGGAATATTTTAACGGTCATGTAACGGAATGGACCAAATTGTTGAAATATGGGAGATTAAGGATCTACTAGTTTAATTTGACAGTAGAGGGATAAAACTGTTTTTAGGTAAAGAGTTTATGGGGTAACAAGTATTTACTCATTTATTAATATTAGGCATAATAGCCCAAATGCACCCTGAACTTGGCTCAAATTGTCAATTTGCACCATATCCGTTAAATCTAACGGTTTACATCTAATTAAGAGTCACATGCCTTACACATGAGAGGTATTTTCATTATTTTATATTTATTTTATTTTATTAATAAAATACACAAGAAAATTATTTTTGTACAATATAATCTACAATTATAATCTACTAAAATTGAATTGTCGAACCACTATTTTAATTAATAAGAAACATGATATAATTTATCTAAGACTAAAGAACTCAAATATCTCAACAAAAGTAGTCTTTAGGTCACAAATACAATGATATAATTGTAGACATAATTGTACAAAAAATAAATTCTTTGTGTAATTTATTTAAAAAAAGAAATAAATATAAAATAACGAAAATACCCCTCATGTGCTAGGCATGTGACTCTTAATTGGATGGAAACCGTTACATTTGACGGATGGGGTGCAAATTGGCAGTTTTTGACAATTTGAGGAGGTAAAATTTCGCAATTACAAGTTCGAGGTGTAAATTGACAATTTGAGCCAAGTTCAGAGTGCATTTTGGCTATTTTGCCTTAATATTATTACTTTAAGTATAATTATTATAACAATAAGTAGTTTCCTTAAATGAGTAAAACACTTGATGAGATTAATCTTGCGTAACCAGAAAAATTGTTATAAATCCAAAACCAAACATATTCTAAATTGTAGAACAACTATTTTTCTCATCAAGCTAGGTTAATCATCTAGTCATTGAGAATGTTCGTTGCTAGTTGTTGTTAGTTGCTGGTTGCTTTTCTCATATGACCTTTTTTATTTCTCTTAGGGGAGGCGTTTGGTACATGAGACTATGCCCCAGCTTATTCTATATTACTCATGTCTCACGTTTGGTGCGAATAAGGACTGAAGAAGAAAGGACGAAGACCTGCGCGCAGAACAATAATAGGTGAAAATTTTTGAACATTACTATCGAGATGAGGAGGAAGAAGCATGGATAGAGTATATATTTCACAACCCAATAACAGATGCTTTATGTTTCAATATACAGTAAAGCCATCAACCGTAACATACATATCCAAAACAATCATCATCTTCAAGTCTTTGAATCTGGAAACTGAAAAACAACAGAAGGTCCAACTCTAGAATAGCTCGTCTTTGATTTCTGAATTAATGAAAGGTGTTCAGTAGAAGGTGGTGTTCGGATAGTGGTAAATGAAAAATTCTAGAAATATTTAGGAGAACCACTCCACAAACCCAGAAACCCTTGTTCACTACCCTCCTCATCTCTTCTTTTGCATCAATTTCACTTGGTTTCGACCTACAACCAATTTTCCCAAACTATTCTACCCGATTTTTGCCCGAAAATCGACCCCTTGTGATGGGGGAGGAGGAGCCTGACGGCGGGGGCGTGGCAGGAGAAGACAGCGATGGGGAGGGAGGGGAGGGCAGTGACGATCACAGGTCATGAAAAGGAGGTCATGGTGTTTAAGTGAGACTATGGCTTGGAGAATCCCATCAATTTTGGTGGGTTTATGTAAGAAGGTGTTGGAGGGGTTTTTGGGACTCTATAACCTTGTCTAAGAGAGTCCTACTTGCTGCCAAACATGGGTTTGGTCTTGTAACAGTAAATAGTCCAGTCACATCCCATCTATTCCCAAGAAACAAACCCCCTTTATGGAGCTTTTATTCATACCTCCCAAATTGGCACTTAGACCTCTCTTCTATTTCAACTTTCAGTTGACTTTGTCAACTCATGTGCAACTACTAATAAAACTACATAAAGTTAAATAAATTATTTTGAAATGCATAAAAACTTAAATATGCTCTAGCACAATTTATTTTCTAAAAATTGAGGTACATGCTATAATGTTTAACTTATTTCATACTGGTTTGTTTGTTCAAAAATATATCTTCTATGTACAGTAGCCAATTATTATCAAAGAATAAGTGTATCAATTATATGTTTTGCAACAATTTACATTAGACATGTCAAGAGGCTGTTCATAATAAACTGAGGGTTTGGTAATTATTAATTTTTTTTATCAAATTAAATTGAGTATTTCTTTTTTTTATTCTTCAGAAATTGGGAGTGAAATAATCTTGGAGGTATTAGTATAATCTTCTTCTTTTTAAAAAAAAGTTTTTCTTGATTTAATTGTCCAATGAGTATTTTGGGAAGATTAAGGAGGTGTAAGTAGTATTTTAGCTTTTTATAAAAATAAATTGGAGGCTATTGAGTAAGTATGTCTAAGTGCCAATTTGGGATGTATGAATAGAACCTCGTTTTCTCTTATTCATTGCTCAAACCTCATATAATATATGAAACTAGCCAAAAAAGAAGATCTGGAGTTTCCAAAAAAATATTTTTTATATCTAATTTGTACATGCATCTTTGTAATTCAAACACAACCATCATCCACGAGCAAGCATTAATGCCTAGATTCTAATATTATTCGTCACATTTAATTTCCTAATAAATTATATTTAAAATTTTGTGATTTTATTTTTTATTTCCATTTTAAATCAAAACCGTTTAATATATAAGAATATATGTTGGAAAATATTAGGTTTAAGATGATGATGTGTCATATGCCACATCATTTGGTATAGGTTTTTTTGTATAACTTTTTGGTGTTTTTAGCATTTTCCATCGAAGTTATAAGAACCGGTCGTGTTCGTTTTTTAATGGAACAATGCTAGGTATCCCACATTTTGGGAACTCATATAGAACTCACCTTATGTGTTAGCCTAAGTGGTATATCCACGTCATTTAATGAAATACACTGATTGAGTTGTGTATATGCCACATAGACTGACACATAAGGTGAGTTCTATATAGGTTCCCAAAATGTGGGCTATCTAGCATTATTCTTTTTAATGTGAAAATTGGATAGTTGTGTCATGTGATTGATGCGGTTGCTTAAAAATGAACTTTCATTTCTCCTTACCTAACCCCTTTCTATAATTTAATCACACAGTTTCCTCACGCGATTTCTTGACCCAGAGACTAAATCGAGTTAAGGATCTTATAATAATGTTTCCTCTCCATGGCCACCAAAAATATATTAGAATTTAACACTAATCAACGTTTGTGAATTTTGAACTTGGGTATGGGGTTCCTCACCAAAGCACATATAAACTCGAAAATTGTGGTGGTTTTTTAATCATCTCTTTTCTTTTCTTAAAAAATTATTTTCGAATTTGATCACAGTTTTCAAATTAAGAAGACATCATCCTATTTAATTGTGAATGAAAGAGTATAGAAAGAATACGACGTACAAATGTTGGATTTGTAGGAAAAAACTATAAGGACTCTAAACTTTTCAACATTTATAATACTGTAGAAATAAAAAGTTTGTTAAAAAACTGGTATTCTCTTCGAAAAATACGGAACCCTAAAGTTTTAACGTCTCCAGTATCGATGGAGATCTTGGCGTGGAACTGCTGCGGACTGAACAATTCGTCGGCGTCTCAGGCTCTCAGAATGCTGATCTCTCGGCATAAACCTACGGTCGTCTTCATGTCAGAGACAAAGATAGACGACCGGGAGTATATGAACTCCTTGCTTCTGGAGTTAGGGTTTCGGAACTGCGAGTTTGTTTGGAGCGCAGGGCACGGCGGTGGACTGGCTTTGCTTTGGAAGGACGGGCTCGATGTAAGGTTTCGGTCTAAAAGCCTGAACCATGTGGATGTGGAGATATGGGAGCCTGATGGATTGTGTGTGGTGTGGAGGCTAACTGGTTGGTATGGTAATCCGGCTATGGCAGATCGCCATATCTTGCGTTCTCTGCTAGAGGCGTTGTACGAGGAATCAGCGCTGCCTTGGGTTGTCATTGGAGACATGAATGAGCTGCTGGATGCTCATGAGAAAGAAGGAAGGGTAACTCGTCGGGAATATCAGATGCAGCCATTCCGGAACTGCCTGCTAGAATGTGAACTAGTTCATCTAGGTTTTGAAGGTCCCATGTTCACCTGGAAAGGGTCGGGGATGCGCAGTCGCCTAAACCGGGCGGTGGCGTCGTCTTCTTGGTCCGATGTGTTCTCTGCCTCCAAAATGTTTCACTTACCTCCAATATAAGGGGATAATATCCCTCTTTTGCTTAGTGCCAGGATGAGGACGCCTCTGGTGATAGCCCGAGCGAAGCCTCGGTTTCATTTTGAAAGCTTCTGGACTAACCATGAGAGTAGCCTCGGGGCTGTTAAGGAAGGCTGGGGGAAGCCGGCATTAGGGGCTCCTCTGATGAAGGTTAAGCGGCGAATTGAGATGTCGAGATATTATCTAAATAGTTGGAGACGATCAGAGTTTGGTAACCGAGTTCGTGAGATTGGTGTTATTCGAGATCGTCTCCAAGTTTTATCCTCTCTACCCTTCAATGCTGCTGAGCAAGAGGAGTTTGGTCGTTTGTCTGGTAAGCTGGACTTATTGCTTTATGACGAGGCTGCATATTGGAAGCAAAGATCGAAGGTGACTTAGCTTTTGAAAGGTGATCGGAACACTAAATACTTCCATCGCAAGGCTTCGAATAGGAAGGAAAATAATAAACTTATGGGTTTATATGATCATAATGGTTGTTGGCAAGAGACGTCGAAAGGAATGGAGTCTGTAATCTTGCGATATTTCTCCAACATGTTTAAAGCAGATGACTTAAACTATAATCACATGAGGTCCACAGTGAACTTGCTTCAGCCGAAGGTTACTAGTGATATGAATGCTGACCTTATGGCTCCATACGCGGCAGCTGAAATTCGAGTTGCTCTGTTTCAGATGTATCCGTCTAAAGCCCCGGGTCCGGATGGTATGCCTCCATTGTTCTTTCAGAAGTATTGGGATGTGGTAGGTGGTGATGTGGTAGAGGTTGTTCAGCATTTTCTGCACACAGGGAATTTTCTGGGTGAGTTAAATTTTACCCATGTTTGCTTGATACCTAAGATGAATAATCCTTAGTCTGTAGCTGATTTACGGCCCATAGCTCTGTGTAATGTTATCTACAAGATTTGCTCTAATGTAATTGCTAACAGGTTGAAGCGGATTTTGTCTGAAATTATCTCGCCTTTCCAAAGTGTTTTTGTACCAGGGAGATTGATCACTGATAATACTCTTGTAGCGAACGAGATTTCTCATTTTATCCATAATTGCCAGTCTAAAGTGGAAGGAGTGTTTTCTCTGAAACTTGATATGCGTAAAGCGTATGACCGTATGGAGTGGAGTTTTCTTGAGGCTATTCTCATGAGGCTGGGATTTCATGAATTATGGGTTGGTATTATTATGAAGTGTGTGACGACTGTTCGGTACTCTTTCCTGATTAATGGTAGCCCTAAAGGCTATTTGACTCCTACCAGGGGACTGAGACAAGGGGATCCTTTATCACCGTACCTATTTTTATTATGTACTGAGGGTTTCTCTACTCTGTTGGAGAGGAAGGTGAGATCGGGTGATCTGCAAGGAATTCAAATTTGTGACAGTGCCCCTTCAGTACATCATCTTCTTTTTGTGAATGATAGTATGTTATTTGGCAAGGCTTCTTTATCTGAATGTGCTCATATCAAGTCTGTTCTGAGGGACTATGAATTAGCAATATTGTCTTTAGTAAGAAAGTGCATTTAGATTTATAGCAGTTCCTTGCCGCTTTTATGTGAGTGGGAATTGGAGCTAAACATGATAAGTATCTGGGCCTCCCCACATATTTGGGTAGACAGCGGACATAGGCATTTGCATACATTCGGGACAGACTGAATTAGAAACTTGCAGGTTGGCAGGGTAAGCTTCTTAGCAGTGCGGGTAAAGATCTGTTAATTCGGGTAGTGGCACAAGCTCTTCCTACTTATGCTATGAGTTGTTATCTTCTTCTGAAAGACTTCTGTAATGAGTTGCATCAGATGTGTGCTAAGTTTTGGTGGGGTTGTAAATTGAATGAGAGGAAAATTCATTGGAAGTCGTGGGAGAAGTTATGTCGGCCGAAGGATGAGGGTGGTATGGGTTTTAGAGATCTGTATGCTCACAATTTAGCGTTACTTGCTAAACAAGGTTGGAGGTTTCTTAAATACCCTAATTCGCTGGTCAGTTGTTTATTTAAAGTGCGGTACTTCCCTGATACCACTTTCTTGGAGGCAGAAGCTGGAACCCAGGTTTCAGCTTGCTGGAAGGGTATTTTTGCTTCTAAAGATACCCTGAAAGGTGGGGTCCGCTGGCAGGTAGGTTCCGGAACAAATGTCTGAATCAGGGAAGACTCGTGGATTCCAAGACCGGTCAGGTATGGTCCATCCCCCTTGAACTTTGTGTGTGATCTGATGCTATATGATAACTGGAATACAGAACTTGTTTATGCAACTTTTCCAGTTGATGAAGCTGTTTTTATATGTGCTATCCCGCTGAGTAATAGGGCTGTCCAGGATCGTTTTGTTTGGCACTTTGACAGGAAAGGTTTTTTCTCTGCTAAAAGTGCATATAAAGTAGCATTTGTTGCTCTTCACCCTAATCTGTCCACGACATCTAGTTCAGGTTTAAGGACTGTTACTAACTCATGTAATTGGAGTAAGGTGTGGAATGCTACAATTCCAGGTAAAGTAAAAGTTCATGTCTGGAAGGTGTGCTATTCTATTCTTCAACTACATCTCAACTTCGGAGCAAAAAAGTTTCTATTGTGAATGATTGTTTCTTCTGTGCATCGAAGGAGACTCCGGGTCATATTTCCAGGGATTGCTATTTGATAGGAGCGCAAAGTGTGACGATATTAATGAGTATATATCTCATTTTAGTCTTGTTTTTCCCTTTGTTTTGTGTTTTTGAGTCATTGAGTCATTTTGAGAGTCTTGTAGAGTGTTTGGTGTGAAATAGAAAGAAAATGCAGAATTCATGAAGAATCCTAATTGGATAAGGTATGTTGAGATGGATTTGGGTCTAGACCCATGGGCTTGAGCTTAAAGAGAAAGTGCATTAATCTGAAAATATTTTTTTAATTCTCTTTATATTCTCTAAAATAATTCTAATTTTCTCCTTCTTGTTTGTAGGGAAATATGAAGACTTGATGTGCATAATGAATTTTGACTAAGCAATGAAGGCTGAAATAAAAGAGAGACATAAAAGAATTGAAGGAGCCTCATAAGTGTTACATTTCAGTTTTGAAATTTAAATGAGCAGCCCATTATGTGAAATGAAGGCCATAAGTGACACAATTATGGGAAAATTAAAAGCCATGCAATCTCATCCGTCCAAATAGTGAAGGGCATGATAGACAAAAGCCAACATTTGTTCATCTATAAATAGAAAATGTCCACAACAGAATTTATCATCACTTCCTTACCAAAAACCATACCAAAATTCTGCCAAAATTCCTCCAAGTTCATACAGAAAAATACAAGCCAAAAATATCATCACCACCTCCAAAATATCGCACCATACCAAAGCCTCCATCCGATTTCACCACCCTTTGCCGAAGTCTTCAAATGTTTTCTTCAAAGAGTGATTCATCCTCTCATAGCTTTGTATTATTTTTGTAAATTTACAATTTTTGTAATGAATATTGTTTCGATTTTGTTTTGTTTATCAAGCATGGATTTCGGTTTCATTGGATTTCTATGTAATGGTTGTACAAACTTGAACATGTAGTGATTCGTGTACTTTGAATAGGGCAAAATATTTTCGTGTGAATTTTTTATTTATTTGATTAATTTTCATGAGTTCGAGCATCACAAATCGTGTGCTTGAGGGCTGCCTTAGCCATGACAGTACCTTACGTGCCGATTTCATACACTAAAATAATCTAGATTGTATCATACGCGAAGTTGTTGTGGTCTAGGTTATTTAATTAGGGCTGTAATAATTCTAAAAATTTACATGTTAATAAGGTGAGGTAACGCCATACTTGTTGCATTTCTCCAATTCGGCTTATTGTGTTTATGTGCTCTTTGTGTTTAATTTCTACACAAAGTGTCTTTAAACCGATTAGCACCATGTTTAGGATTATACGCGAAGTTAATTCTAAATACTTTTGAAGTCTTAACGATTAGATGAACCGCGAAGGGCTCTAATTAGAATTGGAATTGAATAAACCTTGGATGAATCAGATTTGTTGCTTTGTTCTTGTGCATGCGTTTGTATGTGTTCTTGAGCGAATTTGTGTTTTGTTTTGTGTGGAGAAGTTGATCATTTGTATATATATAATTTAGATTTAAATTAGGGCAGTAGGAATATTAGGTAAAAACTTTCAAAACCCCCCATTTTATTACCTTAATAGTTTAGGGTACCCTACAATCCTCGGACTGAACAATCCTTGCTTACCTATACTAACGATGACATTTTTGCAGGGTTAATTGTGAGGCTAATTTCAGCCGTATCAATTTTGGCGCTGTTGCCGGGGATTGTTACTAACTCATGTAACAGGAGTAAGGACCGTTACTAACTCATGTAATTGGAGTAAGGTGTGGAATGCTACAGTTCCAGGTAAAGTAAAAGTTCATGTCTGGAATGTGTGCTCTTCTATTCTTTAACTACATCTCAACTTCGGAGCAAAAAAGTTTCTATTGTGAATGATTGTTTCTTCTGTGCATCGGAGGAGACTCCGGGTCATATTTCCAGGGATTGCTATTTTCTGAGGGATATTATTCGTATGATGCCGTCCCTACATTCCATTCTCACTTTGCCATCTAGTTCTGTTCTGGAATGGATCTCAGCTGCTCACTCGCTACTATCCTCTCAAGACTTTGCTCTCTTTTTGTTGATAATATTGAGTGTCTGGAAAGAAAGAAACCAACGTCTGTGAAAGGAGAAGTCGAGTTCAGTTATGCAGGTTTTTTGTCAGACGAAGGCCCTTCTCCATTCTTTTATGGCAGTTCAGCAACTTGTTAAGTCAAAGCGTCGTCGTGGGGCCATCTCCTGGGTACTGCCTTCTCCAAGCTAACTCAAGGTTAATATTGATGGTGCCTTTGATACTAACAGGAGCCTAGGTGGGGTGGGGATTATTGTCAGGGATTCTGATGGCCAAGTTGTGGCTGGATTGTCCAAGGTTATCAGAGATGTTTCGCTCCCTATTGTGGTTGAGGCAGAGGCAACTAGATTGGCTTGTGAGCTGGTTGGTGAGCTTTCCTTGTCCCCTCTGACTTTTGAGTCTGATTGTCTTCAGTTAGTTCAGGCTATCTCCAGTGGAGGGGAAGATCATTCAATATTGGGTAGTATTGTTGATGGTATTTCATATTCATTATCCTTATTTCAGGGGTGTAGTTTTCATCACATCTTTCGGGAAGCCAATGTTTTGGCTCATAAGTTAGCAAAATTTATTTTATCCTCAGGTTTTCAAAGGGGGGGGTCATGTCCCGCAAGAACTGGAAGCCTTGCTGTGTAATGTCTAATTTGGAGATTAATGCATTATGTCGTCTTTTTCTGTTAAAAAAAATATACCGTAGAAATTATATGAAAACAATGTTGAAGATGTTAGAAGTTAGAACACTATACACTTATATGGACCTGGATTATTCATTCTAACAGTTTTTAGTTGACTTAAAAAAAACCGGAGACATGTAACTCTTGAACCCTTAAAACCATAAATGCCTAATAATGATGATGTATGAAGGTAGGAAGACACCTATCAATAACACAAGCTAACATCAAGTGGGCGAGGCTAGCTAAAAACACCTCAAGCTCAATCACGTCACATTTTATTGTCACTCGTAAGTAACTTATCCGTGACTATCAGATATACTAGTATTACTAATTGTGATTCAGATTCTGTCTAAACTCTTACAACTCTCCGACTTCCGCTTATATTCAATTAATTTAGCAGACCAGCAAAAAACAAACAAATGTGGATGATCTCATTAATTCATTCCTGGATACCATTTCATTTTCCTAATTCCGAATGTAAAAACCATTACCGAAATAGATTAGGTTAGTCTAAATTGGTTGCCTCCGCTAATCTTGAAACCCTAAGAGTAGCCACATGTTTTATTTTATTAAACGTGCATATGCCTCGGGTATGGTTTGACTCTAGTCGACTGACAAGCCAGTCAGTGTACCATAAAAAGCTTGAGAAGCCAGAACATTTTTATTTAATGTTTGCATTGTAAATTAAGGAAACGTCTAGAATGAGCCTAAATTGTATTATAAATCAAACGTCTGGAAACGTTGCATGATAAATGAAATAATCCAAACATTGTTAATTTTATCCAACTATAATCCAATACCAAAAATGTATGCTACAGATTTTTTTATTTTATTTTAGTTTGGTTAATTTAATCAAATTAGTGTCTGCTTTTCCGGTAGCTTTTTGCTATTCATTTAATTTTCAACAAATTATAGAAAAAAATGGTGAGGGCATGAAAAGATGGGGAAGCACTAGTTGCAGACACATGAGAGTGTGTTACTTTTCTGTACTTTGCTATGCTTTACGTTAGAATTATCTATAATAAATTGTTATGGGGAAATGGGTAAAAGAGATTCTCACTCATATCACTCATATGTTACTGTGTCCTTGAGTTATACAGTAGTACAGTACCCACTTTTTGACTGAAATTTCTAGTCTTTTAGGCCATCAGATGTAGCCATTATTCCATCTTCATATGCAGGAGTAGGATTTACTCCGATTTACTCCATCACCCCGTTAAATATTGATTCACTTACTTTGAATTATTTACCAAATTTAAATAACATTGAGAAAGAACGGGAAAGAGAGACGACGGAAAGGATAATGAATAATTAAAAAAAAAAAGTTTTTCTTTAGTTTATTTGTGAGTCGTGATTTAGTTAGTTACAGTAATTATGAAAAGTAACGAGTCCAAAATTTACTGACATATACCACAACAATCCAAGTTTTTCAACAACAAAAAAGAAAATAACAATCCAAATTTAAAATGTTAGGATAAATTTGAATAAGAGAAAAGTGAAGTTCAAATGTAAACCTTTTGTATTTTGAGAATAAAGTTTATGTTAGTATATGCCTTGAACTAGTCGTCTGGTGGCGTTGACAGAGGCGGGGATCCTCAATATAAATAAACTGCTCTTCTTTGCCCGTGGACGTAGCCAACACATCGTTGGTGAACCACGTAATTCTGTGTTTTTCTTACATTCGTTATAACAAATTGGTATCGGAGCTTCAGGCTAGGTCTGAATTCTGGTAAGAAAAAAATGTCTGGTTTAAACGTGAAGATTGATAAATTCACGGGGAGAAACAGTTTCAGTTTATGGCAGATCAAGATGCGAGCCTTGTTAAAACAACAAGGGATGTGGGCGTCGCTTGTGAAGAAGTCGGTGGATCCAGAAGACGTTGAGATGGCCATTCTGGAGGAGAAGGCACACTCGTCAATCTTGTTGTGTCTTGCAGATGATATCATCACCGAGGTCGCAGAGGAGGAAACTGCGGCTGGTCTGTGGTTGAAGCTTGAGAGTCTATACATGACGAAGTCTTTAACCAATAAGTTGCTTCTAAAGCGACATCTGTTCAGTCTGCGAATGGAAGAAGGTACGACTCTAAGAGATCATTTAGATCAGTTAAACACAATTCTATTAGAGTTGCGTAACATTGATGTTAAACTTGATGATGAGGATGCTGCCTTAATTCTGTTGGTATCTCTACCTTTGTCGTATGAGAATTTTGTGGATTCTCTTATTGGTGGGAGAGATACTCTGACCCTGGAAGAGGTTAGATCATCTCTTCATACTAGAGAGATGCGTCATAAGGCAACCGGTACAAGTTCAGACAGTCAGGCTGTTGGTTTGGTAGCCAGTGGAAGTATGGGACAGGGAAACTCGGGGAGGAAGAAGACATTCAAGAAACCAGTTTCAAAGGGTCCCAAATCTAATGACGTCTGTAACTATTGTAAAGAGAAGAGACATTGGAAAAACGAATGTCCAAAGAAGAAGAAAAAGCAGCATGAAAAAGCTTCTGGTACTGCTGCTGTAGCAGATGATGACACCGATTCTGAAGAGGGATATGCCCTAGCTGTAGATGCAGACACATATCACAGGGATGTATGGATTTTAGATACTGGGGCGTCTCATCACATATGTCCACCCAGGGAGTGGTTTTCAACCTATGAGCAGATAGATGGAGGCAATATCTCTATGGCTGACAGTTCTCCACGCAAGGCGGTTGGAATAGGCTCAATCAAAATAAGAACACATGACGGTAAATTTTGTACACTGAATGATGTTAGGAATGCTCCACACATGACGAAGAATCTGATCTCTTTGGGTCTACTAGACAGTAAAAGGTTCAGGTACAATGGTGAAGGTGGAGTTCTGAAAGTCTACAAGGGTTCTAATGTGGTCCTAAAAGGTTTCTAATGGGGTACTTTGTATATTTTACAAGGTTCTATACTGTCAGGTTCTGCTGCTGTTGCATCATCAGATGTTCACAAGGATGATATGACCAAGCTATGGCACATGAGGCTCGGTCATATGAGTGAAAGAGGGATGCAAACACTGTCAAAACAAGATCTTCTTGGTGGCTACAAGGTAAAGGATCTTGGTTTCTGTGAACACTGTATTTTCGGGAAGCTACATCGCAGTAAGTTTCCTAAAGCAATTCATAGAACTAAAGGCACACTTGATTATATTCATTCTGATTGTTGGGTCCTTCTCGTGTTGATTATTTGGGAGGTCACAGATACTTTGTGTCTATGATTGATGACTACTCAAGAATGACTTGGGTGTTCGTGATGAAGCATAAAAGTGACGCTTTCAAGAACTTTAAGCAGTGGAAGGCATTAGTGGAAAATCAAACAGGGAAGAAGATCAAGCGGCTGCGAACTGATAATGGTCTGGAATTTTGTTCTGCTGAATTTGATGAGTTCTGCAAGTCTGAAGGTATTGCGAGGCATCACACAGTCTGGAATACACCACAGCAAAATGGTGTAGCAGAACGTATGAATCAGACACTTCTGGAGAGAGCTAGGTGCATGCTCTCTAATGCTGGATTAGAAAGAAAGTTCTGGGCAGAAGCGGTGACTATTGCATGTTATCTGATAAATCGTGGACCTCACACAGGTATACATCTCAAAACACCTTATGAGATGTGATCTGGTAAGTCTGCTGATTACTCCAATCTGAGGGTTTTTGGGTGTACTGCTTATTATCATGTAAGTGAGGGTAAGTTAGAACCAAGAGCTAAAAAAGGAGTGTTTGTAGGCTATGGGGATGGGGTTAAAGGTTTTAGAATCTGGTCTCCATCTGAAAAGAGGGTTATACTTAGTAGAAACGTAGTGTTTAATGAAAATTCTATGTTTAACCCTACTGTGAAGTCTACTATTGTATCAGAAAAGTGTAGTGTTGAGAGACAGGTGGAGCAACAAGTCACTCAAGATGAGAGTGAACCACAAGAAGAAGATCAACACTTACATTCAGAAACAGAACCAATGGCAGTTAATCAGCATAGTTTGGCTCATGAGCGACCTAGGAGAGCAAATTTTGGGCAGCCCCCCACAAGGTATGGCTTTGAGGACATGGTGGCTTATGCACTTCAGGTTGCTGAAGAGGTGGATCCCTATGAGCCATCCACCTACAAGGAAGTAGTTACATGTACAGAGTCTACCCAATGGCTTGCTGCAATGGGAGATGAGATGGAGTCACTTCACAAGAATCAGACTTGGGAACTGGCTAAACGACCTCAGGGGAGAAAGATCATCACTTGTAAATGGGTTTTCAAGAAGAAAGAAGGGTTGTCACCTGCTGAGGGCCTTAAGTATAAAGCTCGGGTAGTTGCAAGAGGGTTCCATCAGAAAGAGGGAGTAGACTACAATGAGATTTTCTCACCTGTGGTCAGACATACTTCTATCAGGGTGCTACTAGCCATAGTTGCACATCAGAATCTGGAGCTTGAACAACTAGATGTGAAGACAGCTTTTCTACATGGAGAGTTGGAAGAGGAGATATACATGACTCAGCCAGATGGTTTCCAAGTTCCTGGAAAAGAAGACTATGTTTGCAAGTTGAAGAAGTCCTTGTATGGACTAAAGCAGTCTCCTAGACAGTGGTACAAGAGGTTTGATAGCTATATGATAGAGATAGGCTACATCAGGAGTCTGTATGATTGTTCACTACCAGAAAAGGGGTTATAGCCGACGATATGGGAAAACACGGCCGACGAAATAGTACTTCGTCGGCTATAAGGGGTCATAGCCGACGAATTACTATTTCGTCGGCCACATCGTCGGCTATAATATTATAGCCGACGACTGCCGACAACTCGTCGGCTATAACTATAGCCGACGAAACGTTTTTGGTTATAGCCGACGAGGATGGTATTCGTCGGCTATAAGAGTTATAGCCGACGAAAAGTTTTTGGTTATAGCCGACGAGGAGGGTATTCGTCGGCTATAACTCTTATATCAGATCGACCTTCTGCATCAGGGAGCTCATTCGTCGATGAAATCGTCCAAAACGCTCTGAAATCGTCCAAAACCTCGGCCATAAGCTTGAAAGGTACGTATATTGCTGTGTGTGTTGATTTAGTTGGTTATATGCAGAGGTGTGTTAATTTAGAGTTTAATTAGAATAAATGTGTGATTAATTTGATATATATATATATATGTGTTGAGATGAGATTATTAATGGGTTGATATATATGTTGTATTGGTTAGATAGAATTGAAGTTTTGTTGAAGATTAGTGATTGATTGTTGATTTATAGGTGATTTTAGATGAATTTGATGAAAAAATGTATATATATATTAATTAATTTAATTGTAATTAAAAATATATTGTTGGTATATATAAAAAATACATTGTGTTTAATTAATTAGGGAGATTGACGATGTTTTAATTAATTTAGGGATGCATGTGTATATATATATATATGTGTGTGTGTTTTAATTAATCCAACTCTTGTCCATCCTTTAATTAATTAGTACGTGCGTACGTACGTAGTACGTGCATATATACATATCTATATATAGCTATATTTATTTCTTGAATTTACAGGATGGACAAGAGTTGGATTACCCTTGGAAGATGGGATCAGGCGTATCATGATGGAGTTAGGAGTTTCCTGGATTTTGTGATGGCTAACTGTGGAGACACTACACTTCATTATTGTCCGTGTAAAAAGTGCAAGTGTGCCACCCCACGACACCGGTTTTCCATAGAGACAGTGGAGCAACACCTGGCTAGATATGGATTTTGGGTCCTATACACTAATTGGATTTATCACGGTGAACCAGAGTTTGCGGGTCGTCATGATCATGGACAATTTGCCGAGAGAGGGAGTTCCTCCAATGATCCGACAACGAACTGGATCAACGATATGTTTCCTCGTGAGAGCGGTGTCTTTGAGGAAGCACCAGATGTGCAACTCCTACCTCCGGAGATGGAGTGTTTCCCTGATATTGAGCCACTCGAGCCATTACCCCGATCTCCGGTCAACACAAGTGGTATGGAAAAGTACAACAACCTGATCGCATTGCAACAGACTCCGTTGTACCCCGGATGCAGTAAGACTGTCCTTGAATCTGTCATGGGAGTGATGAAGATCAAAACGGAGAACAAAGGCACTGTCAAATCGGTTGATGATTGGCTTCGGCTATGGGGTGGGGCGATGCCCCCCGGACATCGGCTTCCTACCAGTCATCATAAGGTGCGACATATCCTTAAAGATCTCGGCCTTTCCTACATCAAGATTCATGCATGCAGATACGATTGCGTTCTGTTTTACGGGGAAGGACTTGCAGATCTTGAATACTGCCCATTATGCAATACAGAGCGGTATAAGTTCACTCCTAAAGGGAACAAGAAAGCTGTGAAGATACTTCGGTACTTCCCGCTGATTGATAGGCTTGAGCGGTTGTTCATGTGTGCTTTCACGGCCGAAGCTATGAGATGGTGGGCTGAGAGGAATGTGCCTGACGATGACACCCTTAGACATCCCGCCGACGGAGAGGCTTGGAAGAAGAACGTGTTGGAGTTTCCTGAATTTGCATCAGAGGTTCGAAATGTTTGGCTAGGGCTATCATCCGACGGTTTCAACCCTTTTGGCAAGAAAGAGCTTCAGTACAGTGTGTGGCCAGTTATTTTGATTCCGTACAACTTTCCACCGTGGATGTGCATGAAGAAGGAATATAACATGCTCACATTGTTGATTCCAGGCCCAGGTTATCCGGGAAAGTGTCTCGATGTGTATTTGAGACCCGTAATTGAGGAGCTTCGGTACTTGAGTCTGAACGGCCACCTGGTCTACGACCGGTTCAAAAATGAGATGTTCCGGATGCATGCCATGCTTGTTGGCACGATCAGTGACTTTCCTGGGAGGGGTATGTTGTCGGGCAGCGTCACCAGGGGTTACAGGGCTTGTTCAGAGTGCATGACTGTTGATTGCTCCAGTCTTCATTGTAGCAAGATTGTCCAGATGCGTCACCGTCGTTGGCTTCCGCATGACCATCCATTTAGGGACGATGCACAGGCTTTTGATGGGACTGAAGAAAGGGGCTGGGCACCCGAACAATGGACAGGGGAGGAAATATTGGCAGTGTTGAATGAGTATGACTTTGGTCCGCTTAGCAATCATCCCGATGTGTTGCGCACGATTCCAGAGAGGCCGGATCGGTATAGGTTCTGGTCACACAAGAGCATCTTATGGGAACTTCCTTATTGGGCCAGGTTGGCTACCAGATACTACCTGGATGTCATGCATATAGAGAAGAACGTGGGTGAAGCCGTGGTTGGCACAGTTTTGAATTGGGAGAAGAAAACAAAAGACACCCCCAAGGCACGCGTTGATCTGAGAAATATGGGACTGCGGGACCATTTGTGGTTGAGAGAGGGCAGGAGCAAAATGCCCCAAGCTCCTTACACCGTCACCAGGGACCAGAAACATGAAATCTTTGGATGGCTGAGTAATGTCAGGTAACTTTTTATTAGGCATGTATTCCCTAAAGAATCCGCCATCTGTTGTTGGACGACTATATATGCATGAAATCTAATTGTTGTTAATGGCTATGCAGGTATCCTTATGGCTATGCGGGTAACATAAGCAAGTGTGTTAACTACCGAGACAACAAGATGTACGGATTGAAGAGTCACGACTGCCATGTACTGCTTCAACGCCTCTTCCCTATTTTCATTCGAGCGTACTTGGAGGATGAAGTGGTTGAGCCGTTGGTGGCGTTGTCAAGATTCTTCCAGAAGTTATGCGCTAGAGAAGTTAGAAAATCAGACCTCATGAGAATGCATGAGGAAATCGTTTTTATCTTGTGCAAGTTCGAGAGGATATTTCCCCCAAACTTCTTTGACATCATGCCTCACCTGATGATCCATCTTCCCCAACAATTGTTGCTTACCGGTCCCGTACACTACACTTGGATGTATCCCATCGAAAGGTACATGTTATTCATAAATTTGATTTATACATGTTTTTAAATAAAAGTTGCATGCTCTTAACATGCACTTGTTAACCTTGCAGACAACTTGGAGACTACAAGAAATATGTGCACAATAAATCTGCGCCTGAGGGGTGTATTGCTGAAGCTTACATTGCGCATGAGTGTGTAACGTACGCCAAGTTGTACTTGGGACCGATGGAGGACCCCCCACAACATCCAAGTCGAGATGACCCCGAGTTCAACCTATCTATCGTCGCCAACTCTGTTGTACCATACGGAAGCTTCAAGAAAAAGGGTGTGGACAAGTTGCCTGACCATGAGGTAGGGATTGCCCACTGGTGGGTTCTAATAAACTGTCCGGAGGTACAATATTGGAAACGTCACCATCTTCACTGCAAGGAAGTTCGCGGTGATGTCGACTACCACAACACGACGTTTGCAGACTATTTTCCACAATGGGTAAGTGTATAAATATATATATTAGATGGCTTTCTTTTACAGTTCCCTATTCTTTAATCATAAACACACCGAGTGATTTGAGTTATATTTTTCAGCTGATGCAAGTGGCTGCGAGTGGTGGTCATACAAATTACTCAGAGGAATTGAGGCTGTTGTCGATGAAGCCGATATCTTCCACAGTCCGCCCAATGTGTGATGTCAACGGCGTTAAGTATATATGTGAAGCTAGAGACGGGGAACGCAAAACACAGAATTGTGGGGTGATGGTGGATGGTGCAGAGGGGGGCGTGGATTTTTACGGTGTCCTACAGTCAGTTGTTGAACTCATTTATGGGAACCGCATGAAAGTCCACTTGTTCAAGTGTCGATGGTTTGATACTAGGCCGCACCGCATACGGATCGATCAGTATGGCATACTTTCGGTGAATACCGCCACTAGTGTGTATGAAGACGACCCCTTTGTTTTCGCCACAGCGGCCAAAAAGGTCTTTTATCTTGACGATCCTTTGAACAAAGGCACGTGGAAGGTAGTTAACCATGTGTCTCAGCGAGATATATACAGTGCTACCACACTTGGTGTGAGCACAGAGTGTCAAGAAGCGACCGCATACCAAGAGCCGGACGCCGGCGACATTCCAGAATCCTCCACCATCCGCGATAATAATGTGACGCCGGGCAGAGTGGTTCGACTTCCTAGGGGTCAGGTGCCCATGTATGATGTTAATCCGAATCGTCTATATCAGGCAGACGATGACTCAGACGACGAGTACGAGCACCGGTTGCCAGATATTAACTACTATACTACGTCTGACTCAAGTGATGAGGATGATTCTGATTATCATCCTTAGTATACTATTTATGTATGTATTTGTGTACAAAGGTGCATGCATGTATGAAAAAAAATTTTGTCCTTAATTACCGTTTTCCGAATTTTTGGGAAATTGTATTGAATTGTTTGTGCGATATTCAGGAATTTATCAGGTGAAATAGGCAATTTTCAGGCCCTAAATGACAAATTTTCAGAAACATCAGCATTATAGCCGACGAAATGGACCATAATTCGTCGGCTATAATGCCCATACTGTAGCCGACGACTTACAATTCGTCGGCTATACTGTAGCCGACGACTTGCAAGTCGTCGGCTAAAGTATATTGACCGAAACCATACGTAGACCGTTCAAATGCAAAAGTGTCGTGAAATAAGATACGACCGAAATATTGAAATACGACTACGGTTAAAAAATGGGAAGATTCCGACAAAATCTGTGTGCCGAATGTTGCGGTTAGGTGTTTTTTACTTCCGTTTTCCTACGGGTAGCCTGACGGTCGGTAAATATTTGGAGGAAAATTTTTATACGGTTAGTTGCGTCGCATCGATTTGAAACTATTCTCTGTTGAAGGTCAGGCCAAAACACGTCATTTAGACGGGCCAATTTCCGTTTTAAAGCGTTTAGAGGTTTGACTTTGCGGTTTGACCGTCCCGATCGAGCCTTCAACGTTGTCAGATGTAGTTGGATTTTTTTTCATACATGTATTTAATCTTAACGGTGATATCTGACGGTTGGAATAGATTTTCCAAACTTTTAGATTCGAAATCGGAACATATGCACTAATGTTCCTTAACTTGTTTACTAAGTGTTTAAGTGAATGTATAGTTTCAAATAGTTACCATACGTAGACCGTTCAAATGCAAAAGTGTCGTGAAATAAGATACGACCGAAATATTGAAATACGACTACGGTTGAAAAATGGGAAGATTCTGACAAAATCTGTGTGCCGAATGTTGCGGGTTGCTGTTTTTTACTCCCGTTTTCCTATGGGTAGCCTGACGGTCGGTAAATATTTTGGGGGAATTTTTTATACGATTAGATGCGTCGCATCGATCTGAAACTATTCTCTGTTGAAGGTCAGGCCAAAAAACGTCATTTAGACGGGCCAATTTCCGTTTTAAAGCGTTTAGAGGTTTGACTTTGCGGTTTGACCGTCCCGATCGAGCCTTCAACGTTGTCAGATGTAGTTGGATTTTTTTTCATACATGTATTTAATCTTAACGGTGATATCTGACGGTTGGAATAGATTTTCCAAACTTTTAGATTCGAAATCGGAACATATGCACTAATGTTCCTTAACTTGTTTACTAAGTGTTTAAGTGAATGTATAGTTTCAAATAGTTACTATACGTAGACCCTTCAAATGCAAAAGTGTCGTGAAATAAGATACGACAGAAATATTGAAATACGTTTACGGTTGAAAAATGGGAAGATTCCGACAAAATCTGTGTGCCGAATGTTGCTGTTAGGTGTTTTTTACTTCCGATTTCCTATGGGTAGCCTGACGGTCGGTAAATATTTTGAGGAAAATTTTTATACGATTAGTTGCGTCTCATCGATCTGAAACTATTCTCTGTTGAAGGTGAGGCCAAAAAACGTCATTTAGACGGGGCAATTGCCGTTTTAAAGCGTTTAGAGGTTTGATCAAAAGTTGACCAAGGAATAGCCGACGAAATACTTAACTTCGTCGGCTAAACTCTAGCGATCCGCGCCGTTTCATTGTCCGCCGTTGGATGGGCGAGATCTGACGGCTGCTGAGAGCGTGAAGTATAGCTGACGAGATTCATATTATAGCCGACGACATTCATATTATAGCCGACGATGTACTTAAATTCGTCGGCTATAATCGGCCCGCAAAGCCCAACTTCGGCCCGGCCCGGCCCGGATTTCGGCCCGGCCCGTCAGAGTTTAGCCGACGAATTTCGTCGGCTATGACTATAGCCGACGAATTAAAATTACATCGTCGGCTATAGTCCTTCGATTTAAACCGAAACAGAGGGCGCCTCCCTCATTTTCCAGAAACCCTATAATCCCTAAATCCCCACCTGCCGCAGCCGCCCGTCCCTCCCCGACGCCGACCGACCACCACCGACGCCGACCGACCCTCCCCCTCCCTACCCTCCCCCTCCCCCGCCCCCTCCCCGTCCTGCCCGAGCCCTCCCCGACCCGAAACCCCCTGCCGCCGCCGCCCCGAGCCGCCGTAGCCGCCCCTGCCGCAGCCGCCTCTTCCGCCCCTGCTGCAGCCGCCCCTAGCCGCAGCCGCCCCTAGCCGACCCGAAACTCCCTGCCGCCGCCGCCCCTGCCGCCGTGCGCCGCCGTCGGCGCCGCACCGCACCACCGGTCCTCGTTCAGACTGCACCACCATGTCAGGTAGTCCCGATCGAGCCTCATTTAGGGTTTTTATTAATTTTGTCGAATTTTGTGAATTTTAGGGTTTTTCTGAATTTTTTGGGGAATTTAGGGTTTTTGTGAAATTTATGGAATTGTGTGGATTTTTTGTTAAATTTGTTAATTTTGTGGAATTTATATACTAATTTTGTGGATTTTTTGCTAAATTTACGGTTTTTATATACTAATTGTGGAATTTTGTTGAATTTATATATTAGTATACTAATTTATATACTAATTTATATATAATTAGGTATAAATATTTTGTGTAATTTTTAGGACGATATATATATATATATATATATATATTTTTTTTTTTCGGAATATATATATATATATATATATAATTAGGTATAAATATAGTTATGTATATATATAATTAGGTGTATATATATAATTAGGTATAAATATATTTAGGTACGTATATATATAATTAGGTATATATACATTGAATGAAGTTTTTAATTTTTTTGTGGAATTTTTGTGCAATTTATGGAATTTATATACTAATTGTGCAGGAAACCGGCGCTTTGTAGACCGATGGCTTGGCAGACGGACCGAGAGCGACCCCGACGCTCAGGCAGGATCCAGCCGTGGGGGAAGCGGATCCAGCGGTCGTCGGGGCCTAGGCCGGCCTATGAGTCGACGAGAGGAGACGTTGATGGGATTGACTCCGAGCGATCCACGTGGGGGCTCCTCGTATGAGTCGACGGGAGCGGGCCCTGACTCGAGTGTCGGAGGAGGACGCAGAGCCACCAGACCCCAGTGCACTTCAGCACTGTTCCAGGATCGGCAGCCGACCCCACCGCGCGCCGATCTGGACCCTCCAGAGATGCTCCCTGTCCCCCCACAGCGACAGCGTCCACAGCTACGGGGCCCACCGTCAGGGGGAGCAGGCCCCTCAGGGTCCACGCCCCGTATGTCTCCGCCATCGGGGATGTACATGGTCCAGTTCCTCCCTGCCATCCCTGAGTACGACGCCAGGGGGAGGCAGATTTGGAGGCACGACCGGCCCCACGAGATTCCCTGGGAGGAGGCCTACTTCTACAGTCCTTTCGACTCAGAGGACTGCCGCGGCCTGTGGGCCGTTCGTGAGAAGGACAAGCAGTACAACGACGCAGGTAATTGGTTAGTTTAATTAATTATTTAGATTGTTTAATTAATTATTTAATTAGTTAGTTTAAATAATTATTTAACTATGTATTCATTTTAATTATGAAACAGGCGTCCTCGTCAATAAACCCGCGGGGACGAGACGGACTAGAGGGCCAGCGAACATGTCGACCCTGGAGAGGGAGCTGGCCGGTGGGATCAGAGAGATCCTGCCCGGTCCCGGTGAGGATGGACGCCCGATTGAGCGGAGAGACACCACCACCAAGTACATCAACGCGACGGGCATGCTCGTGCGGGACAGGGTCCCACTGTTGTGGCCCGACTGGGGCTCTGTGCCCGATGAGATCAAGGCGCGAGTGTACAATGCACTGTCGGTGAGTTCAATATAATTTTTATTATAGAAAATAAATATTTATGAATTCAGTCCTTATAACTATATAAAAATATTTTCTAATTAATTTATAATATTGCAGCAATGGTTTAGAGTCCATCCTACCTTGGACTGGTGGAGAGACGAGCAGCTGAAGAACAGGTTATGTGTTTTGCTTTTTTTTGTATAAATATATGTATTGGCAGTGTACGAATATATCTAACAGTTGTGTTTTGTTAATATAGGTACTCTGAGTGGAAGAACGAGCTGTCCACGCACTACAGGACGTACCATGTGGAGCAGCGCTTGGGGCGAGGTGCAACCCCCCACGAGTTCCGGTACAGGGAGTACGAGTGGCTATGGCTGGTAGCCTACTTCGGGAGCGACAGGGTCTCGGTAAGAAAATTTAGCCTGCTAGTATATAACTTTTTAATGTTATTTAATAATTAAATTACGTAGTTACTTAATTAAATTAATTAATTAGTTAGTTAGTTATTAGTTATTAAATTAAGTTAGTTGGTTAGTTACGTAGTTAGTTAGTTCGTTACTAAATTAAATTAAATTAAATTAAATTAGGTAGTTAGTAAGTTAGTTAGTTACTAAATTAAATTAGTTAGTTAAGTAGTTACTAATTAAATTAAATTAGTTAGTAACTAAATTAGTTAATAATTTTATTTTGGTTAGTTCGTAATATTTTAATTTAGTTACTAATTTATATTTGCGTTTATATGTTCGTTCTTATAATACAGAAAATCTCGCGGACGAACAGCGACAACCGCAGGAGGAACGAGCACCCCCACCACGGCGGCGCCCGCTCCTGGAGGCAGTGGGCAGAGATGGCGAGGAGGGACCGACCGCTGAGGCCGTTGTCGTGGATTCATGCGCAGATGTATCCGGGGCGTCCCGACCAAGTGGTAAGTATTCGCCCATCTTCAATAAAAGTGTTTCATTAAATTAATTTATATATATATTTTTTAATTCGTTTATTATATTTTCTTGTCAATTAGGCGGAAATCGATGCGGAGACCGACGCGATCACCTTCGGGATCGCGCGAGACACCCTGGGAGACGGGGCGTCCGACGAGGCGATCGCGGAGTTTGCCTCCACGATCGACACCCTTGAGCCGCGCTTGGCCTCTCAGATCATGCACGCGGCGGTAGGGACGGGGAACAACTACTTCTACCAGAGAGGCCTAGGCGCGGCGGGAGATGGGGTTCTCAAGTACACGCCGGCCAATCCCAGCACGCAGCGTGCGGCTTCGACGAGAGGAGACTTGCAGACGCAGCTGCAGAGGACTCAGGCAGAGTTGGCGAGGGCGGTGGAGGCGCTCCAGCAGGCGGAGTTGGCGAGGGCCGTGGAGGCTTCGGCGCAGCAGGCCAGAGACGCATCTGTGGCGGAGATGTACCGATGGATGCAGCAGTCTTGGGAGGCCCAGCAGGCTGGACTCCAGCCCCCGCCTCCGCCACAGATGCCCCAGTTCGTCGTCCCCACTCCCCCCCCGCATCGGAGTACGCCAGCCGATCAGGACAGCCATAGCCACCGGAACTCGAACGATCCGGTCGACGACGCTACGCGTTTAGGGGGTGATGATGAGTAGATAGTGGGTTAATTTGTACAGTATGTAGGATATTAGGGATGGATTGATGTGGATATTTGTTGGATATTTGGATGTTTGTTTGTGCATTTTCTGCAGCCAAACCGAAGACGAAGTGAAATTGGGCCCGAGTTAAATTTTTAATTTTTTTTAAATATTTAGGGGTTATAGCCGACGATATTGTCATTATTTCGTCGGCTATAATGGCTATAGCCGACGATGTTGTCATTATTTCGTCGGCTATAATGGCTATAGCCGACGATGTTTACCATATGTCGTCGGCTATACCCTCCCGGCTTCAGGCAAAAAAAAAGCCGTTCCTGGTACCGGCGATTGTTATGGCCGACGATAGTGTCGTCGGCTATATTGGACGTATAGCCGACGATAGTGTCGTCGGCTATACTTCGGTTTAGGGGCAATTACGTAATTGTTGAAGCCGACGATCTTGTCGTCGGCAATGTTCGAAGTATAGCCGACGACGCTTTATTCGTCGGCTATACCCCGCGGTTTATAAGCCGACGACTTACGCCTCGTGTCGTCGGCTATAGTATAGCCGACGGAGCAGTCCCGACGAGACTATAGCCGACGATACTTCGTCGGCTATGACTATAGCCGACGAATTAATGGTAACGGCCGACGAGATGGCCTCGTCGGCTATAAGGCCTTTTCTGGTAGTGGTTGTGTCTATTACAACAAGGTAACAAATGATTCCCTCATTTATCTAGTCCTGTATGTAGATGACATGTTGATAGCTGCAGATAACAAGCCTGATATCCAGAAGTTGAAGGGTCTTCTCAGTGCAGAGTTTGAGATGAAGGATTTGGGAGCAGCCAGAAAAATTCTGGGAATGGAGATTTACAGAGATAGAAGTCAGAAGAAGCTTTTCTTATCACAGAAAGGTCACATCCAGAAGATATTGTCCAGGTTTGGTATGTCTACTTCACGGTCTATAGATACTCCCAGTGCTGCAAATATTCATTTGTCTACTGCGTTTGCACCTAAATCTGCTGAGGAGAAGGAGTACATGTCTCGAGTTCCTTATGCTAGTGCAGTAGGAAGCTTGATGTATGCTATGGTTTGCACTAGGCCTGATCTTGCACATGCTGTTAGTGTTGTCAGTAGGTTTATGGGTGAACCTGGAAAGGAGCATTGGCAAGCTGTGAAGAGAATTTTCCGGTACCTCAAAGGTACGTCTGATGTTGGTCTCATTTATGGAGGTGATACAACGTGTTTAGTAACAGGCTATTCAGATAGCGATTATGCTGGAGATGTTGATACCAGGAGATCTATGACTGGTTATGTTTTCACTCTTGGTTGCTCTGTTGTTAGTTGGAAAGCTACTTTGCAGCCTACAGTGACTTTGTCTACAACTGAAGCAGAGTACATGGCTTTAACAGCAGCTGCAAAGGAGGGAATATGGTTGAAGGGACTAGTCAGTAGTCTTGGTCTACATCATGATCAGGCTATTGTATATTGTGATAGTTTGAGTGCAATATGTTTAGCAAAGGATCAGGTTCATCATGAGAGGACTAAACACATTGATGTCAGGTATCATTTTCTGAGAAGTGAGAGCAGAATTAAGGTGAAGAAAGTGGGTACTGCTGATAACCCCGCTGATATGTTCACCAAGCCGGTTCCGCACAGCAAGTTCCAACATTGTTTGGACTTGCTAAATGTTACAAGCTGTTAGTTGTCCTTTGGGGGCAACATCTGAGGCAGAGGAGTTATTTGTACATCTGGCATTATTATGATGCATCTGGTATATCTGTTTTTGTGAGAGGATTCAAGTCAAGGTGGAGATTTGTTAGTATATGCCTTGAACTAGTCGTCTGGTCAGCGAGTCGGAGTCCAGGGGCGACGCGCCCTGGTTTTGGGGGTTCGGGGGCAACGCCCCCGAGGCCCACGATATCTGTCATGTTGGGCTAGGTTTTCTTTTTGGGTTTAGTATATAAACATCCTAAACCTAATTGTATTATGTATTCTGTTTTCCTCAAGATAAATAAACTGCTCTCCTTTGCCCGTGGACGTAGCCAACACATCGTTGGTGAACCACGTAATTCTGTGTTTTTCTTACATTCGTTATAACAGTTTACTAATTGTAATACTCAAACTTAAGCACTTGATTTGTCATATACTTTGGTACCTGATCATTCAAATTGATATATGCGTCTAGTAATATTTTCTAGAACCATCTATTCTGATAAAGATTGATTTATTTGGCGACAAAAAAAAAAAAGAAAAAAAAAAGGATTTGGTTTAAAATGTAGATGGCAAGGCTACCGTATGGTTTACCATCTAAATTATCAAGGACAAATCAAAATTACAAACTAGATTTTAAAATAAAAGTAATTCAAAATCTCTTCTCTTCCTCGCCAAGAGGATTTCTATTGATCAAAGAATCCAAGGAGGCAGAAGAAGGCAGGCATAATTGTGGTTTGTGAACAGGGCTACCAACCTTTGAGAGGGCTGCAACCACATAGAAAGATGACATTTACTCATGAGTTTAGAGTTTACAAAATAAGCCTAATCGAAATAAGAAAAAATAGAAAAGCATAATTTATCGTAAACTCTAAAAAATAAGAAAAAATAGAAAAGTGTTCAAGGAAGGTTAATTCCGTAACTTCCGTTGTGTGTCTTGACCTAATTAGACTAGAATAGTAGTTACCTTAGTAGATAGGGAATCCCTGATTACTTGGGATACTTGATGTAATACCTTTATAAAGACCTCCTTATCTATCAATAAAGTAACGCTTTGCATCTATATTGTTTCTCCTGCAACACGTTATCAGCACGTAGTTTCTAACCCTGTGCTTGATAGCAAAAACCCTAGCTTTTTGCCGAAAAAAAAATTCAGCAACCCTAGCTTTTCTGCCGGCAACTGCTTGTCTGCAAAGCAGGCCCTCCCCAGAAATCCCCTTCTGCCGGCAACTGCGTCGTCGGAAGAAAGAAAACAATCCCAGGGCACCAGGTTCTACCGACAACTCTTTGTCGGAAAAGCTAAAAGATATACTGTCGAACTCTGCCGACGACAACTTTGTCGGCAGAGACTGAAGAAATCGTGGGCACCCAGAAATCTACTCTGGGCACCCTTCGATGTTCGACGCCATCCTCCCTCGTCGCCTCCTCGCCGCGACCCAATCCAGAGCCAACGCCTGCCCGGTCGACGCCTCCACCCGATGCCGCTTCTATCCGGCGGACCTCCTCGCCCTAGCTCGCCCCAACCTCTGACGTCGTAGCCTTTTGAGGACGAAATCAGGCCATGGCTCTCGAAACCCACGTTTGGCGCCGCCGCCTGGCAGCCTTGGACTCCGCCAATCCGAGCCTCATCGAACCAGCCCCGACGTTGCAGCATAAGGCTTGCTCGACCCGATTCCTGCGATGCAACCCGACCCGTCTGCACATGATGCCGACCCGGTTCGACCCAGATCTTCTGATTCGACCCAGGGATAAAACAGTAAATATTTTTTTACCCCAGTAAATTTTTGTTTTACCCTACGGGTTAAAACAGTTACAGCAGTAATTATATTCTTACTGCTCCATATATGGTGAATATGACTAACCATATGTTTTTCTTTTCCATGAAACTTATTGCACGACGCATCGCGATGTAATTGCGAGGATTATTTCGTTGCACGTACATGGAAGAGCATCTTAATTTGCACAAGGATCAGAACCGAGTCCTTAAGCGCAATTTTTAAACGCAGTTCATTTGGCAAACTAGCATGTATGATTTAATAAAAGTTCCCGTTTTTTCGCAATTTCAATTATTTGAACTTGTGTATATGTGTTGGAACTTGTGTGTTTTTCAGGACGATACAAAGGGGCTCCACCCACCCCTGCGTATCATAGTATTTATGGGGTAACTGTGATGTTACCGTCCAAAGTTGTGCTTGTGGCTGTGATGTCACTGTGAACCACAACTCTTTGTGAATATTTAATCACAATTCCGACATAATATTGTCGATGCTTGTGACGATCCTAAGGGAGTCACAAAGGGGACAAACTCATGATGTGTGACGGAAATTGTCACTGTAACATCGATATGTGACGGTAATTGTCACAACAAATTGAATTGAGTAACCAGAATCTTGGTCTCGACCATTCAATTCCTTCCCTCTTGTTCTTTTGATACAAAGAAACAATTGACCATAAAATGCGCCTAGAAAATGGCCATTGAAAAAAGAGAGAATCATGTCATTGATATGGTTCTATCGATTCAATAATTACAAATAATGCAATCATATGGTCAATGTATACAAGAGATACATGGAAGAAGATGAGAGTATATCCTCATGATTACGGATTACAAAAGCAAAAGATAATTTGCGATAAATATGAAGCATATGACTTCAATTTCATAGTCAAAGTGACTACAAATCCGTTGATTTTGTGCAGGCATAGACCTCACATGTGTGACTAATGCTACTTAGTCGATACACTCTTTATGGTCAAGATCTCGATATAACCGTTGGCATTTTGATGCATATATGGTTCGATTCACTGAAAAGCTATATGTGAATGCAATGAATCGCATTACACATTTACATGGCCTGTTGATTTGAGTTCACCAATCTAATTGAGGATGTTAACTCGAAAAATCATAACAGACAAAATGAGTGACTCGCGAGAAACTGCGATCCGCCAACTTGGCCGCGATCCGGCAACTTCGCGATCCGCCAACTTCGCGATCCGCCAACTTAGTCGCGATCCGCCAACTTGGCCGCGATCCGCCAACTTCGCGATCCGCCAACTTAGCCGTGATCCGCCAACTTGGCCGCGATCTGCCAGGCCTCGCTCGCCATGGCCACTCGCCAGCTTGGCCGCGATCCGCCAGGCCTCGCTCGCCATGGCCACTCGCCAGCTTGGCCGCGATCCGCCAGGCCTCGCTCGCCATGGCCACTCGCCAGCTTGGCTGCGATTCGCCAGGGCTCGCTCGCCATAGCCACTCGCCAGCTTGGCTGCGATTCGCCAGGCCTCGCTCGCCATGGCCACTCGCCAGCTTGGCTGCGATTCGCCAGACCTCGCTCGCCATGGCCACTCGCCAGCTTGGCTGCGATTCGCCAGGCCTCGCTCGTCAAGAAACAAATAGACATCCTTGCGTACATAAGCGGATGCATGCGCATTGCCTGGCCTCAGCCTCGGCACTATTGCGCCCACCAAAGCCCGCCTTGCCTAGCCTCGGTTTCGGCCTTGGCTTGGCCTGCGCGCTGCTTGGACTACAGCTCCGCCACAACTTGGCACGCACACGGCCCGGCCTGCAGCCATCTCGGCCTTATAAGCCCATGCACTCACCCCGGCACGTCTTGGCTTCGGCCTCGGCGTGACTTTGGCTCTTTAGCATGGCATCGGCCTCGTCAGGTCCTTGTTTTATGCCTCGGTAAGCCTTAGCTTCGGCCTCGGCTATCCATCGGCAACTCGCATGACCTCGACTCCAACATCAAGCCTCGGCCCCATACGCCTTTGCTTTTGCCTCGACACGCCTTGGTTTCGGCCTTGGCATGCCTTGACATTTGCTCGGCCTCGGCCCGCCCGTGCACCACCTCGGCTTCGGCCTTGGCTAGCCTAGCACGCGCCTATGCTTGACCCTGGCCCTTCCTTGCCTTGTTTCTGCTTGGCTCCCATTCTAGCTTGGCTTCGGCCTCGGATAGCTAGCTCATGGCCTCGGTCTTGGATACTTGGTTTAGACATTTATGTCTCTATAGTATCGATGTTGGCTCATTCTGGTTGTTTTCCGGCTCTATTTTTGAGCGTTAACGGATGCGTCTAGTACGCCTTTAAGCATGCCTATGTTTTATCTTGTGATACTACACGCCATGTTGCACACTCTATAGGAATTGAGTGTATATTCCGGTTTATATGTCTTGGCATAAAACCCTTGTCTCTACACTCTTATGAATATATCATAGAGACATTGAGTGTGTAGCTAATCTTCATCGAACCTTGATCATCACTTAAAGCTATTGGTGCCAACGTTTATCACCTTGAAACTCATTGTGAAAATTGAATTGATTTCTTATGTATCGCTTCTAATGAATGCGCACAACTTATGAGTCAATATTGTGAATGTATTTCACGTATACTATGATTTGGATTCTTTGAATCGGCGACTCATGTAGACTCTTCCATACATAGTTCGGAATTTTGGACATGTTTTGATGATCCATTTATGCAAGAAAGCTATGGACATCGTTTCTTTTGAGCAAAGAAGCTAATGGGATCAAAGATTACCAAAAGAATTTGGTAGCGTCATGAGCAATGCTCAAGGCTCAAGGATGACATTAACGTCACCCAAGTCTTCCTCCAAGTCAATGGAAGCACCATCTATGCATTTAAACGTGCATATGATCCCCCTTATGATCCTTCATTAGCTATGCTCAACATATGGAAGCTTAATCTTTAGCAAAGTTTTGGAGTAACGCCCTCCTACGTTAAAGGCAATGATGCATAAGATGATGGCTTTGATGCCTTCTCATAGTCCAACTTGAGACACAATGATACTATGGTGATATACCTCATGGTTAAACTCAAGCCATAACACTTAGATGTTATGAAGCACCTTCACAATGATTGAAAAGTAGCAAAAACCTAAAATTTCTGGTTTGTCAGCTCGCGGACTCGTCATTGTGAGGACCGGTTCACCTACTTTTAGGCCGGTTCTTGAGGTGAAATTTGGTCCACCGATTCCTAACATCCATGGCTACATGCTCATAAAATTTCAGAGCCATTGGACTCGACACAAACGTTCACTGACCTCCGGCGACTATTCCGACCGGTTCGGTATGTTTCCGACCGGTTCCGGCAATGAGGTCGGCGGCGTTGGAATCCTAACACACGTGCCTGCCTACCTACTATTAAAATTTGGTGGCATTTGGTGTTCCGGAACATAGTGAAACGTTTCAGGAAGCATACATGCATGTTACATTTTGTAACGGAATGCATCTTGTTAACGTATAAGTGTTAACGATCAATACCCTTTACCGTCCACATACTTTATGTGCCATATTGCACTACCACAAGCGCTTAATGATGGGTTATTTGATTATGAATAACGTCTTTGAATAAGACGTCAGCTTCCCCCTATAGTCCGCTATATAAAAACCTTAACAGGCGATCTCGTCTATGTCACTTTTTGATGAGCCAGTCTCCCCGTCGTTAGGGGGAGAGAAGAACAAGTTTGTTCAAGTAGAACGACTTGGCATTGTCGTGGTTTGTCCCCACTGTGCCTCATCATGTTCCCAAAGTCCCATAAATCAAAGTGACGAGATTTGATATACATGCTGCAAAGAGCAAACTATTGGTCTTTCAAGGAAAAGATCGGAATAGTACTCTTGTATCAACATGCCTGTAAGGATTGATGTCCAAATCAATGGACATATTGTCATTCATAAATAGTGACTCCACAAAAGTGGTAGATGGTGTCACTAGGCCGTGACTCTCACAAAAAGTGTAGAGAGGACACTTAGTTCGATATACACTCGCCGAATGCGAGTATGGCACAACTTGATCCTTGGATCAATGACAACTCATTTGTCTCATGGATTTTCTGGATTAAGGTCATCATTGGGGGACGCCTCAATGAGAAGCCAATCCATATAGAGATCTCCACAAATGCGAATTACACTAGTGTACATGAGTACGTAGTCTATGAGTTAGATATCGAATACACTCACTTCGTTGAAGCAAATACCAACGTTGTGAATTTGCCTACACGGAAAGATATGCGATCCAGTTTATACAAAGAGATAGGTCATTGGTCAGGTGATGCCGACACCGTAAGTGTAAACCCTATCGATAATCTTTGATTGAAAGCGTAGTGAGAAAAAGAGCATAGACTCACCTTGTGGCGCAAGGTCTTTCACAAACGCCCTGGAATCGACTACGATGACATATGCTCTCGTAATGGAGTCATATCACACTCCACTACCTTGTCAGTTAGGTAGTTCCGAAAAACTGAACATGCAGCTTGTATCATCTCTATTGGGACTAAGTGAAGAGATATACATAAACATCCTAAACGGATTAGTTTTCACCCAAGTCAAGTAAGCAAAAATCACGATTGAGTGACTACTTGATTGGAGATGGGATGAAAGAAATCATGCCTATTTGCGTGTAAACTTTGGATGAATTGTGATTGAAGTATCACTAATCCAACGTTAAGAATGAAAAGATCTTGGGAATACTTGGTCTCGAATGTGAGAACCGTTAGTGATGAACTTATTCATCTATCGGCTTATGGAAACCTAATGGACGTTAAACCAAAGCCTATATGTATCCCATGATTAGTCGATGTCTTGAGAAGACTCGTTTCGTCTATGTGACGAGAAGTCTTGGGAGATGAAACTCTCCATCTAAGTACCATGTGCGCAATCATGTACTTGTTATAATATGATAGACTCGACATCTCATTCGCTATAAACTTATAAAGCCAAGATAATGGCTAGACGCGCCCACGCAATGCCATGGTATATGGCGGTACTTTCTTTTAAGAGAGAAAGGTTTAGGCTCATTCGATCCCATCATGAAAGACACATCAATAGGCAATTCCAGATTCTGCCTAGTTCTGTACGTCAACTTCCCCGTGACCTACATGACAGCTCACTCATCGGAAAATGGTAAACTTAGTACCGTTGGAAAGCTCTATGTGTCTACTTTCTAGGGACACTAACCATTTGATCATAGCTATCATATTGAGTGAGTTATCTCTGTTTTAGCAAAGTAGGACGAATCTGTCCGGTAATTTGCAGATCAGTCACATTCGACAGAGCTTTGTGATC
This sequence comes from Potentilla sterilis, assembly GCA_963682095.1. Lineage (NCBI taxonomy): Eukaryota > Viridiplantae > Streptophyta > Magnoliopsida > Rosales > Rosaceae > Potentilla > Potentilla sterilis. Next base: position 30,304,458 of record OY821755.1, on the reverse strand, counting down.
AGCTCAGAACGAACCACGTTGTGTACTTTATATCACTGGAAAGATATGGGTGTCTAGTTTCCAGAACATTTTACGGTTCGTTCATACTTACTGTATCGAAATAGTTATAATTGTTTAAGTACACGAAGGTCATGCTGCGCGTGAATCTGATTTTCAACGCGAACTCTAGTTTTGAGTTGCTAAACTACCTTCTTCCTTAAGACCAAGTAAAACTAAGTGTAGCTGGTCTAATATAAGGATAATGTGGCCGTATTCAATGACTCGATCATTGGCCACACCTACTTTTGAAGCTTGTGAGGAGCGTTTGTATACGCCATTAATTTAAACTCCAAGATTGAGTTACCAATCAGGGGGAGTTGTCTTGTAGACATCAGGGGGAGTCTACCTCACATGTAATCTTCAATTGTAGTTGGTGCGTTGTGCTCTTTTCCCTTCGACCAAGCTTTTTATTTTTACCCAAGAGGTTTTGTTTTGCTTGGCAAGGTTTTAGCGAGGCAACATGTTATGCACCGTGTCACATTAGGTACGCGACACAAGGAGGAGTGTTCAAGGAAGGTTAATTCCGTAACTTCCGTTGTGTGTCTTGACCTAATTAGACTAGAATAGTAGTTACCTTAGTAGATAGGGAATCCCTGATTACTTGGGATTCTTGATGTAATGCCTATATAAAGGTCTCCTTATCTATCAATAAAGTAACGCTTTGCATCTATATTGTTTCTCCTGCAACAAAAAGCATAATTTATAAGTAAAATTCTGGTCCTCCATCCATGAATTAGCAGCCGGAAAAGACATAATTTAAGATATGCAGATCTTCCACATCGAAATACTTCCTAGTCCTACATAGGATTTAGTTGTCTTCCTCCCCATTTTATATGTGTGATAATGAACCAAACAATGATTCTAAGAAACGTAAGCCGATCTGCTTGACGAAGAAGAATTAGAAAGAAATTAAAAAAGGGATGCAAAAGGTTTCTAAGAGAGTGAGTGGCATTGTCCCAACAAAGATCACAAAGTCAAAATTTAATTCATCAAATACAAAGAACAAGAAGAAAGAAAAAAACTCCTTGGATCATAGATGAGGTCCTGTGGGTGGGGATTGAAGTGATATCATATATCAGGAAAACCCCACATCTGGGGATCCATCAGTTATTGAGTTTGACAAGACCGAAGGCTTAAAATCCCCCATAATATATAACAATGTGATGTGTGCGGGAAAGGAGGTTAAGCACGACGAGACGAACAAAGCATGAGAATATTGACCATCGAGCATTGCCAATTAGTATGGTGTCATCTCCAGAATCCATTTCGGATTTGCCCAATCTTCAAAGTTGTCTACACTGTAATTGATTGGTATGAGGTTTGCGACAAGGAAAGGTGTCATATATTTCTCCATGATTTTATCTTTTGTGGAAGTTGATATGTATGTCACATGCAGGAGATATGCTCGAGCAGTTGGGGCTCCTCGATCAGTGACCTGCTGCTGGGGAGGTTTACGACGAATGTTTCAAGCCGACTAGAAAGAGGAGCACACCCACTGAAGAGCCACAACCAACAATACATTCTTATATTAACAACTAAAAATTAATAATCCAAACTAAGAATTTGACAAGTCGATAGTTCTCAAAATGGATGGGCAACTAATTGAGAAAAACGATCGTAGTTTATAAAGAGTGTACGACCAGGTCAAAACATATATATGATTTAAATTGGGTCATGAACATACACGGCCGTGCATATAAAATTTTCTGCACATTTTATTACAATTTTGATGCACATTCCGCTTCCACAACTATTACATTTTTCTGAGTCCTGCTTCATTCTATAATCTCTATTAAGGCTTTTCTACAGTCTCCTTATCACATCTATGAAAGTCATAATGAAGTACGTGACTTTAAGAGCATTTCCAAAACACTTTTTGCTCCAACTCCAACATATTCCACATTTATAGATTTTATCATATTCCAATAATTCCAACATACTGGCTTGGTCTGGGTGATCGTTGCCACGATACAAAAACACTAGTTTTCGGTTTCTTGATTGCTCCAAAGTAGCCGAAGGCTAAAACATCTCGCCTTGTGATCAATCCGAACATAGGTGGCAGTGGAACTCCATACTTAATTTCGTCGGAGTACTTTTGAAATGCCTGTGTCTGTTTTTTTTTTTTTTTGGGTCAAGAAGTATTTCTTTTGGAAATTTCTATTTCGTTAACTCATATCAAATTTACCAATTAGAACATTCTCGACTCAAAAAAACTCTTTCTCATCTTTGTACGTTGTTTGTCATACAGTGCTTAACCTACTTGAATCACTCTTTGAATCTTTGATGGAATTTTTCTGCACACGGAGCTCACTCGTGAAGATCCCTCCACGATTGAATCACTATGGAGGAGATTCTTCTCACAATATCTCTTACTAAAATTTTCGTAATGTCATTTTTGTGTTTGTACTTGTTTACCAGTCCTGTACCATGGTATACTTTGAGAATGTGCCTCTCCTAATAAAGTACCGTATGTGGTTTTCTGTACCAGAAATTCACAATTTTTCCTTAATTTATGATTTTTTGTTGTTGAAATTCTTAATTAATGATTTGGTCTTTAATCTTTGGGTACTGCTACGTGCACCAAAATAATTTACAAAAAACTGATACCGAATGATGTAGCATCATACGTGGCATCTACCACCTCATCACCCTCTATATCATAATTTCCAACATAACATTCTTTTTCTTTTCTAAAAAAGACCTTAAAAGTAATATTAACAATAAATAAATTAAATCCCTAACCTGAGTAAAAGACCTTAACCTTTGTAATCAGATCGTCAAGGTTTTACCAAAATCAAGCGTATGTTACATGTTATCCTTGTAGGGTTGGGATTTTGTGCTATATATATTTGGTTGGGAGCATATCTATATCTCTGGTAGTTTGGGTGTCGGAAGCACGGAACCACTTTCCTAGGTAAGCACTTATGATATATGTCTTGATATATATATATATATATATATATATATATATATATATATATATATATATATATATAGTCTAGTGTATGCTTAACTATCTTAACAGTTAAATTAAATATTTACTTGTTGTGTACTAACTGATTTAGCATTTTATTCCAGTAGTTCCACTTCTTGTCTTTTTCTGAGATTTTTTTTATATGATTTCAAGTAAGAGTAATGTTATACTAGCATATGCCCACACTCTACGTGTGTGGGTTAGTGGGTAGTTTCTAATATGATGAAGCCGTTTCTCAAAAATATCTCTATTAATTATATTTTTAATTTTCTGAAAAATTTCTTGTGCTGTCATGTAAGTAAATTTATCAATTGTATATATCTACATTATCTTTATTAAAAAAAATTAAAAATTTGAATGTGAGATTTGAACGTGAGAAAAGTAGGGTGTGGAGAAGAAAAAAGTGGAGATAAAGTTGTGAAGAGGAAGTTGTTGCATAGTGAATTTTTTTTTCTATTTTTTTTAATTTTTTTCTTGTAATTTGACGATTGTGTCCTGAGACATAAAAAGTTACTGAATATTTTTTAATATTTTGAGGGTAAAAAAGTAAAAAAAATCAGTTATGGTTGACAAAGTCTGTTTCTTTAATAATAGTATTTGACGATTGTGTCCTGAGACATAAAAAGTTACTGAATGTTTTTTAATATTTTGAGGGTAAAAAAGTAAAAAAAATCAGTTATGGTTGACAAAGTCTGTTTCTTTAATAATAATATTTGACGATTGTGTCCTGAGACATAAAAAGTTACTGAATGTTTTTTAATATTTTGAGGGTAAAAAAGTAAAAAAAATCAGTTATGGTTGACAAAGTCTGTTTCTTTAATAATAGTATTTGACGATTGTGTCCTGAGTGTTTTTTAATATTTTGAGGGTAAAAAAGTAAAAAAAATCAGTTATGGTTGACAAAATCTGTTTCTTTAATAATAGTATAGATTAGTAATATGAAACTTATGAAACCAATGTATTCTTCACAGTAATGCATCATTGTTTTGTCCATTCATTAGTCTGAATCAATTTTCCCATATCAGGGGAAAAGACAGTCTGTTGTATCAAGTTCAGTGGAAGAAGCATAAGGAATGGATATTTCAGTTGAAGAACATGTGGAGAATGAAATGATACGACATTTGAAGAAGGAAACATGGACAATTGGAATGATGTGGAAATTGAGAGCATTTTTGTAGAAGAAAATATTGAAACATTTAAGCATGAAAATGTGAAAGAAAGGGTAAAAGAACCTGAGATTGGACTAGTGTTTAATACAATTGATGAGTTAGGGAAGTATTACAGGTCATATGAAAAAGGAATGGGGTTTGAAGTTTGTAGAAGGTCATCAAGCAAAGGAGATGATGAGGAATTGAAGTACATAACATTGACATGTTCACGTTTTGGCAAGCCTGGTAAAAAGTCAAGATATGCATTGCAACCAGTTACAAAATCAGACTGCAAGGCTAAACTCAATGCAAATTTACTCCCTGATGGAAAATGGGTAGTGTCAACCGTTGTGCTCAGACATAATCATAATCTTAGTACTCCAAGCAAAAGACGGTTTTACAAAAGCGAAAGAGATCTACCGTCACATGTTCAAAAGAGGTTAACCACAAATGATATAGCAGGAGTAAGACCGAAAATTAATTTCAATTCTTTTGTCGTTGAAGCAGGCGGACATGAGAATTTAACATTCCTAGAAAACGATGTGAGAAATTTTCTTAATAAGGTAAGGCTTCTACGACTAGGGGAGAGAGATGCTGCTGCTATTCAAAAGTATTTCTTGAAAATGCAGGGTGACAATTCCAGTTTCTTTTATATAATGGATATAAATGAAGAGGGTCGTCTAAGGAATGTGTTCTGGGCAGATGCAAGAAGTAGAGCTGCTTACGAGGAATTTGGTGATGTTGTGACATTTGACACCACATATTTAACGAATAAGTATGACATGCCATTTGCACCTTTTGTAGGTGTTAATCATCATGGACAGTCTATACTACTAGGTTGTGGATTGATTTCTCGCGAGGATACATATACATTTGCATGGTTATTTCAGTCATGGCTTACATGTATGTCTAAGCATGCTCGTAATGCAATCATTACAGATCAAGATAAAGCAATGCAAAGAGCAATTGAGATTGTCTTTCCTAATACGCGACATAGGTGGTGCTTGTGGCATATAATGAAGAAAATTCCAGATAAATTGAAAGGCTACAAAGAGAAATACAATCACCTTTGAATCCTAGATGACCTTTATAAATGAAATACTTTTGCATATCTAATTGAGCCATTCAATCGATCAGTCATATATAACACGTTCCATGGATATCTATCATGGAAATTCAATAATCAAATCGATCTGATAACCGTCAAAGATCATCTGTTATCAACGAGTCGGAATTGGTAATGATCATCGTCAACAGTCTAACCGCCACTGCCAATCACAAAAGGATCCAATGCAACTAGACCGTTCTGGTAAGCCATCTCATCATATGCCTCATATGCCCAGTACAAGATTCCATTGTGAGCAAGGCTATTACTTCTAGTAGCGTCTGCAAACCTGAGACTTCGTCGGGATGATACAACTGATTGTCTCCATTCGCCTATCTAAAAAGAGAATACCTAAACAATGAATTAGCAATATTGATCACCCCAAAGAGATTCTGTAGCAGAATTGTGAGGAAGAATTCTCACGACCGAAAGACTAAGTTCCTTGTTAATACTAAGGATACTATCTTCCTCCTCATAGTAGCGATCACATATGAAACCAACTGGTGAAATTTGATGTGATGATAAACTATGATGTTGAAATTGTGAATTATTGTGGCATGATATCTATAATCTTGTTCTACGAAACAATGGAAGTTGAGTGATAGCATGCCCAGAAAATCCAAAAGCAGAACAATTTCTACCTCTTAATTCAACGTCATCACTATCAGATTTTAACAAATTTAGTTTTCTTTATTTTCAATTTATATTTTTGTTTTGGATAAAAATTAATCTAATTTGAATACATGTTGGAAAATATTAGGTTTTAGAATGATGATGTGGCGCATGCCACATCATTTGGTATAGGTTTTTTGGTATAAGTTTTTGGTGTCTTTTAATATTTGGGATAATGACCATTTGCACAAAAAAGATGAAAAACTTGTCAATTCCAATGTTGTTGACAGTAGCCACAGAGGGGCTACAACAGGCCCACAGACCCACAACCAGTGCACCCGGGGCAGGCCTAGGGCCCGGAACCGGATCGCCAGCACCCGGAGCCGGGGTCCAGCAGTCTACCTTGCGACCAGAGACCCGGGGACCGGGGGCGCCAGCCTGCCAAGAGGTCACCAGAGCTGCCCTTTGGTGTACGAACAGAAGGAAGCCAGTCCCACATCGAAGAGTGAGGCCAGACCTCACGCCCGGCCACCTATATGAGGGCCTCAACTACCCTCATTAATAGGTAACTGATATTTCCTACTGCTTATCATACGTGCTTAAGTTATCTATTCATCCCAACTGTACTAACTTAGGCATCGGAGAGGAGAAGACTGGCCCGTCCGGTATTCCCCTTAGTAAGCAAGTTTACAAGGAGATCACACTTGGATTCATCTGTCTCTGCCAGGCCTACGGGTTTTAGGTACGAACAATTGGCGCCGTCTGTGGGAAGAGATACGATAAAACCACGTAAGCATTACCAATGGCAGAAAGCTCTAAGGCAGGCCAGGAAAGAAATACCACCAAGGAGCAGCGTGTTAGGCCAGAACAAGCGCTCATCTCCACCCCGGTCAACGCGCGAGAGCAGCGCAGCGACCAGGACAACCAAGAAGGTGGGAGCTGTGGGAGGCCGACTGGCACGCCGGGGCCATACCTTGATAGCTCGCGCGGGAAAGGCCCAGTGAAGGGCGACCGACCAGTGCACCGGGGCTTTTCGCTGACATTCTCGGACGATTCGAGCGACAGGGAGGAGAGCCCGCTCGGTGACAGTGACCGGGACACCACGTACAGCCCCGGCCGGCTCGATATAGCGGGGGAGATACGGGCAATAGCGGCGGAAGTCGGTCGCCTGCGCGAGGAGGGCGACCGGGATAGGGCAAGATCCAATGCCCGGTATGAGAAAATGGAGGCGGTGAATGCTGCCCTGGTAGCCTCCCTGGAGAGAGGACAGCAGCGCGACAACGCTATGACTAGGGCACATGCACCTACGCCGGGCCGATCTCAGCGGTTTGAAGACAGTCATCGGGCGAAAGGCCCCGCTCCTCCGAGCGAGCAGAGATCCCGGCCGGCACGGTCGCACCAAAGAGCGCGCCGACCTCCCGGCAACCACACGCTTCATTCGAGGACGAAGCCACGACCCCGACTGCACGGGCATTGCAGATACTCACCGACACTGTGTCGGATCTGAAGGCCCAAGTGGAGGCCAACGAGAGAAGGGCGGCGCGGCCGATGGAAGGCGCGCGATTCAACGAGCGCACGGGCCCTTTCTCTCACCGGGTTCTGGAATCGGGGAGATCTAGTAATCAGAAATCCCTAAAACTCACATACTCAGGGTCCAGCTGCCCGTACCAGCATTTGGACAGTTTCCCTGTCTGGAGAGGCACTCAGCTGGTTCTATGAGCTTCCGGCAAACTCCATCGAGGCGTTTGAGCAGCTGGCCGATCGGTTCGTAGGCCGCTTCATCCTCCGGGTAGAAGGAGCCCGGACATCGACCATCCTCTTCAACTGCATGCAGGCACCCGGCGAGGAGCTGAGGACATTCATCAACTGCTGGCAGACGACGACGGCCGGGGTTCGGAACCTCGACAAGGGTATCGCCGAGATGGCGTTCAAACAAGGGCTCCGGCCAGGAAAATTTTCCTACGCCGTACGGGTAGAACTCCCATAGGGGTATGACGAGCTGATGGCAATGGCCATCAGGCATGCTCAGGCCGACCATGAAACGTACGGGCAGCACCTGCTGAAAAGAAAACGGGACGAGCAGCAGGAGGAGCACCCCCGGGAAGATCACCCCCCTCCCGGCCAAGAAGACAAGGCCAGCCACCGGACCGAGAACCGAGGTGCTCGACCGAGCCGGCCCAGCAGATATTGGGGGCAACGGCAGCAGAGGCCCTATCATGACAAACCCAGAACGAGCACAAACCGGTACAGTACCGGCAAGAATGCCCCCTGGCAATCATGCCAGCAGAACGTCAAGAGGTCTTCACTACCCTAACCACCTCGTATGAAGACATCTTGCACGAGAACGGGAACATCATTCCCCCACCGCACAGGAGAAAGTACCCAAAGGGGAAGCTTACCCCGGCGCAAACGGACAAGTACTGCTCCTACCACGATGAAGCTACTCATCGGACAAACAAGTGCTTCGCTCTCAAGACAGCGGTGAAGGGTTTGATTAGCAACGGTCAGCTCCAGCTGTATATAGGAGAAAGGAGAGCAGATCCCGACCGGGAGCCCGGCCAGGCCTGGTAGGCACACCCAAACCTCCAAGCGGTTAGTTTGGCATATCATCGGTTGGGCTGCTATAACATCATGAGATATATGCCAACTATTTTAAGAAAAAATTCCACCGATTCCGCCAGTGCAAGTGTATTTATATCCAAGGAATAATACAAACAAAAACCGTTCTGCCGGGTTTACAAAAAAAGGGAGAGCAAAGCAAAAATCTCAAGGAGCCGCGCCCCCCCTTCAGCGGGCATTCCACCAGCTTCTCCAGGTGAAGCTGCCGCACCTTCTTCAGGCCTGCCTACCCCTTCCGGTTGCGCCTCGCCTACCGACTGCTCATGGATATCCGACTGCTCATGGATATTCTCATCAGCTCCGGCCTTCGGCATTCGAGAGGTATCCAGGTACCCCTTCTCTTCCCACTCCACGTAGGCGTCCGCGATACCCGATTTCCTGGCCTTCTCCAGGAACTCGAGGAACTGATCGCTCTCATGGTACTTGAGGACAACCCGCTGGTAAAGCTCCGGGTCTTCTTCTCCAGACGCAGCGGCAGCGGCGGCGCGCGCAGCGGCAGCTCCCACCTGGAGCTCATCCACCTTTGTCTACAGCTCGGCCCTCTCCTCTTCGGCCATCTCTTTCTCCTCCTCAAGGCTCCGGACCCGCTCTTCCTGTTTAGCCACCTGTTTCTTGGCCCTTTCCTCCAGTCTGACCTTCTCCCGCTCCAGTCTGGACTTCTCTACTTCCAGACGCTCTCAGGCTTCTGTAAGAGCGGCCACCTGCCTCTTCAACCCCGGCAGCTCCTCGCTCGGATCCGGCTGGTACAGATTGTACAATAACTACACAACAACAGGGAGCCAATTAGACAAGCAGCAAAGGTAACGAGTTACGAGCAGTGCCATGGCAACGAGCAATTCTTACCTGGAGGACCGACTCCTTGCACTTTTGACGGTTCTCCCCCGCCAAGGCTCCGGTGACCCCAGGCCTGTCCAGGCCAAGGTCAGCCACATCTGCCGCCACCTTCCGGATGAAGGGATTCTCCAGACTCCCCCTCTGTTCCTCCGCAGGAGCGGGGCTACTCTGCTGACAGGCAGAGTTTGGAGCAGCGGCAGCCTTGTCCCCAGCGGAACTCGACGCACCACTGGTCACCTTGAGCCGCTTCGCCAAGTTATCACCTGACGACCGGCCGGTCAGCGTCACCAGCGTGGAGGGAGAAATGTCCATGACCCTCCGCCTCTTCTCACCCTGGCCGTCCGGTGAAGAAGATTGTGCGCCTGACCGGGTGACCCTGGTGACTAGTGGGACCGATCCCGGCCGGTACGGAATCCGGTTCACCCCACCAGGAACCTTTGGTGCCCCCCCGGTGGTCTTGCCCTTTCTAGGTCCCGCCTTGGGCGCAGCAGGGTGACTCTTCACACGCCTCAGAATATAGGCGTCGCCCTCAACGTCCATGGCCCTCGGTTCGGCATGAACGGTAAGCCGACCGGACTCCTCGTCCACCGAGGTCCGTGAAACGGCCTCCCCTTTCTCCTTCAGACTTGAGAGAAGGTTTTCACCGTCCATGGATAAGGTATTGTCGGGTTTAATGACCGCCCGGGAAGATGCACCTGCAGGACAAGCAAAACGTTAATGTTTAAAAACTCGGCCAGAAGAAACGCCACCACTAAACCTTGCTACGCACCAGGATCTCGCCTGAGACCGCAGTACTCCAACACCTCCCGCCGAATGAAGTTGTAAGAGCTTCGCTCGAGATCGTCCCAGCATCCGAGTATAGTCGTAATCCTTTCCCGCTCCAGCTCGGATAGTTCGAACGATTGGTCGCCAAGGGGCTGGAAGGCACTAGGAACCTGGTACATTTTACTCCTCTTCTGCCACTTCCCCCCCGCCATCACCACCTTTTTCCTCCAGCTATTGTCTATCCAGGAGGGCATGTGGGTGATGATAGGCTGGAACTGTCGGGCGCTAAAGGTCAGACAACCCCGGGAGCCCCTCTTCTTCGAGAAGGATATTATGTACAATGCCCGGAACTAGTTCATTGTCGGCATACTCATCCCGGACAACTCGTACAGGCAACCGAGGCTCAGCAGCTTCCTCCACTGGTTCCCAGGAAGCTGCGCGGGAGACACTTGCAGGGCACTGAGCGTGTACTGCACGAAATCTGGCCGCGGGAGGGAAAACCGGTGGCGAAATTGGTCCAGGTGCACGGCAACCCAACCCGCCTCCGCGTTACAGCCCGATTCTCTGGGATTCAGCGACCGTAACGCCACCTCATCGGGGATACTCCACGTCTCCCGGAAGGCGGCAATCTCTTCGAGATTCATACTACCCTCCGGTTCATCACACACCACGGCCCCTTTCCCACTCCCGATGGTGTAGCTCACGAGCGGAGTGTTAGAAAAGCGCACCCCGTGCGGGATTTCCTCAGATCCCGAGGACCCGGAAGACGAAACCTCGCTCCGGGAGCGGTCAGCGGCTTCGGCATCCGGGGATTCCGAACCGAGCCAATCCTCCAGTCTCTTCTCATCGTCCACGACGGGACGCCTGTCGGCCGATTCGGAAGCCCCATCAGAACTTGCAGAAGCCATTTAACCTAAGGGGAAGAAAACAAAACCCCACCGCTGGTCAGCAACAGGCTAGAACAGCGCCCTCTGCGGCTCCTCCCCAAGATTACCGCAGCCGCCCCACTTAAAACAACTCACTGTCGGCAACAGAGCCCCCCCCCCCCCCCCCCCCCCTCTCTCGCCGCAAAACGCCAAAAAGAAAAAAAAAGAAAGAAAAAAAAACACCAGGCAAAGAAAGCAAGACTTACCGATTATTATGCACAACCGAGGAAAATCCGTCATACGAAAACACCGAGCAATGGCAGGCAAAGAACAAGAACGATTTAAGACAACGGATGCCGCGGGGCACCTCCACAAAGCTTTCGCCGGATTCCTCTCTAACCTTCTCTTCTTCTCTCTGAACCAAAGAACAAAACAGAACTTATGAAGGAAGAGGAGGCCTTTTTATAGAGGGGTCCGATGCCCTAGGCACTTGTAATCCCCCCAAAACACACAATCAGGGCAACTCAAACGCCTGCGAATCCAGACCCTCCATCTCAGATCGCTCCCTACTGACACGTGTCCCAGCATTGGTAAACTTCCCACGCCATCATAACTGACGGGACTGATGGGCTTCCTCCTTAAATGCATGTCAGCCACTTGTCCCGCCTACGAGCGACCTGGAGGAGAGATGGAGCAGGAACCGAGGCGTCAAGCCCCTCCTCACTTCCCCAAGGGCCACGACAGCTCTCCGGTTATGATTTTTCAACCGGCTTGAAGGCTTCTCTCCGGTTATGATCTTCCAACCGGAGCCATGGCAGTTCACCGGTTAGGTATCATTCAACCGGCTGCATGGCATCTCAACGACAGCTCTTCGGTTATGATTTTTCAACCGGCTCGAAGGCTTCTCACCGGCTACGAGACATCCAACCGGCTCCATGGCAGGTCACCAGTTAGGTATAATTCAACCGACTCCATGGCCTCTCACCGGTTAGGTAACATTCAACCGGCTTGAGAGCATTTCACCGGTTAGGAGACATCCAACCGGCTCCATGGCCCCTCACTGGTTAGGTATCATTCAACCAGCTCCATGGCATGACTCCGGTTATGAGAACATTCAACCGGCATGGGCTTTATACACCCGGGCGAGTTTACATCTAACACATGTACTCTTGTCTAGCAGGATAAAAACCCTGCATCGCACTGAACTGCGATCAAAATGGGGATTCAAGGCGAGACTTGTCATCTCAACGCCTCCCCACCGGGTAGATTGTTTCTCTGATCCAGAACTCTCCCCGCAGGCACGTCGCCCCACGCTTATTCCAACACAAGCTGGGCCGAGCCACCGGGCCCCTCCCGGCCTGCCGTTGGCAGCAATCTCGCCTTGGGAACTTGGGGGACTCGTTCCGATATGGTAGAACGCCCGGTCGAGATCCCACGCACTCTCCGACTCGATACGGTATGGGGGTCCACCGGTTGGTTCGGCAATTTCGCCTTGGGGGACTCGTTCTGATATGGCAGAACGCCCGGTCGAGATCCCATGCAGTCTCCGGGTTTCACCCCGCTCCATATCATTGCATGGCGGATTTCAACGCCCCATTATCATCCCATGCACTCTCCGGGTTTCACCCCGCTCCATGCTCATGGCACGACAGCACTTGAGCACAATACCATTTGTATTGCAAGCATACTCATAACTGTCGCACATCATCATCATTAACAGGTACTCACCACGCCTACTCTGACCGAACGCCCGGTCACGCCCAATCTTCAATACGGACTTGGGGGACTGGGCACCATTGGCTTGGTAACCCTGCGGGTCTGCGGGACAGAAGCAAGACATATTAAGTCCCCATTCAAGATTGCACTTGACCGGAAACTTGGGGGACTTGTTGACAGTAGCCACAGAGGGGCTACAACAGGCCCACAGACCCGCAACCAGTGCACCCGGGGCCGGCCTAGGGCCCGGAACAGGATCGCCAGCACCCGGAGCCGGGGTCCAGCAGTCTACCTTGCGACCAGGGACCCGGGGACCGGGGGTGCCAGCCTGCCAAAGAGGTCACTAGAGCTGCCCTTTGGTGTACGAACAGAAGGAAGCCAGTCCCACATCGAAGAGTGAGGCCATACCTCACGCCCGACCACCTATATAAGGGCCTCAACTACCCTTATTAATAGGTAACTGATCTTTCCTACTGCTTATCATACGTGCTTAAGTTATCTATTCATCCCAACTGTACTAACTTAGGCATCGGAGATGAGAAGACCGGCCCGCCCGGTATTCCTCTTAGTAAGCAGGTTTACAGGAGATCACACTTGGATTCATCTGTCTCTGCCAGGCCTACGGGTTTTAGGTACGAACAAATGTTACCTACCAATTCCAATGAATATTGGCAAAAATACATAATTACCCTATACTAAAACCATATATATATATATATATATATATATATATATATATATATATCACAAGCTAGGGTTTCACTTTTCTAATCACTCTCTGATCCTCACTACCCTCACCCTCCTCCGCTCCTCCACTGCCACCACACCGCCGGAAACCAACTCGGCCTCCACCTCCGCCACCTACCCGAAATCAACCTCTTCCACTCCTCCTCCCCCGCCCACTCCTCCTCCTCAAACGACGAAGTTTCCACCAACTCCTAACCCTACCTCATCCTCCTCTGCCGCCGCCTTGAAATCCACATTGCGACAGGGACAACTGGGTGGAGTTGTCGCGAGACGAGCAGTGGGTGGTCCAATTCCGGGTCGAGGTGACGATCCGGGTTGGGTTCGAGTACAGGGCGTATGTCTGGAGGCTGGGAACGGAGGAGCAGAGGTGATCGGTCTAGGTGGTACGATCTGTTGTTTTGGGTGCCCAGATCAATCTTGATATGAGGTCAGTGGTGCCGATCCGGTTCGATCTGGGTGGTCGTGTTGTCGGCCAAGGCTGCTGGGTCGACGTTGGTCTTGAAGAAACGGCGGAGCAATCTTCCTCTTGGATCTCTGTTGAAGCACCAAAAAAGTTTTTGTGCACAAAAAAACGGCAGAGCAGTCTTCATAATAATATACAGGAAGCAGTCTTCTTTATTTGTTAGCATGTTATTATGATCTCCTTCTTTATTTGATTGTCAAACATTTGATTGTCAACTATGAACTTTCTTCTAATGTATGTATTCGATTGTCAAATATCCCGATCTGCTGTTTTGGGTGCCCAGATATGCTGTTATTGTCAAGTTATCAATGAAATCTTAGTACCAGTATAGTGTGGATGTTTTGTGATTAAAGTTTTGCAACTTCATGAACTCTGGTTCTGGATTACTGGGGGTCAGTAATCGATTACTGGAAAATATGAAATCTATAATCTGATTACTGGGGGTCAGTAATTTAATATTGAAAAAATAATATTCTGGTAAAAAAAAAAAAATTCCGGCGAAAAAAAAATTCCGGCAAAAAAATTGGGTGACTGGAATCCGGCGACTCCGGCGATTGGCCATGGGAGGCCGGCGGAGTTGGGTGACCTTTCGGCAAAATTTCTTTATCTTCATGAACTCTGGTTCTGGATTACTGGGGGTCAGTAATCGATTACTGGAAAATACGAAATCTGTAATCTGATTATTGGGGGTCAGTAATTTAATATTGAAAAAATAATATTCTGGTAAAAAAAAAAAATTCCAGCGAAAAAAAAAATCCGGCAAAAAAATTGGGTGACTGGAATCCGACGACTCCGGTGATCGGCCATGAGAGGCCGGCGGAGTTGGGTGACCTTTCGGCAAAATTTCTTTATCTTCCATTTTCGCAGCACATTATAATTCTAAAATATGTTAAGATAGAAGGACAAAAAAGAAAGAAACAAAATTAAAATTGTACTAGGGTTGAAAAAGATTTGTTCAAATGGGCAATAGAGTTGTTACCTTATGTTTAATAGGGAAAAAAAATAAGATGGTCATTGGAATGGGTAATGAGGAGGTCAAATTAGTACTAAATGGGCAATTTCTATTAATATGTTCCTTAATCTTTATTGTAAAAATTAAAAAGCTCTGAAAATTCGTTGTAAAATTAGTAAATTACACAGTAGCACCCGAACAAATTTACAAACACAAATAACTCACTTCCAATAATTTTTAAACAAAAAATGACATAAGTCTGGCCCAAAATCGAGTTGACCCAAAACTAATTGAATGATAGAGGTTGAAATGCCTAAAATGTCACTGATTTCACCAAAATTACCATGCTGTCACTCCGCTAACTGACGAGTTTCTCTCTCTTCCTTTTTGAGTTATTTCCGACAATTTCAAGTTTTCTGGCCAAACCGTTAACAATTTGGAGAAGATTCAAACTACAAAATTGTTCTTTATATCATGGGCTTTCATTTGAGTACAGTGTTGCATATATTTTGAGAAACTTTGAAATTTTGAATTTCAACCACCACGAGCCACAATAGCAGGTTAGTAGAGTTGATAGTAGCAGCTTGCCTCAGGATTGACAGTAACAGCAATTTTTAAGATCGGCAACGACATCTAACTTCACGGTCGACAATAGCATCTAGGTTCTCTATCGACAGTAACATTTAGTTTCTCTATCGACAGTAGCGACTAGTTTCTCTATCCACAGTAGCAGTTAATTTCTCTACCCACAGTAGTAACGTTATGATTGGTAAAGTTGTAAGGAGGTGACAAAACACATATATAAATAGTAGCAGTAGCAGGGATGGAAACAATAGTATCAACAACTTCTCAGTCGTAGTCGCTAGTAACAGCCATGCCATTTCCCAAACGACAGTAACAGTAACTTCCTAGTCAATAGTAGCAACGTCTTCCCAATCAGCAGTAGCAGAAGCTTCACAGTCAACAATAGTAACGATTTCCCAATCGACAGTAGCAGCTATATAGTCAGCAGTAGCATAAGCTTCCCAGTCAACATTAACAACGACTTCCCAATCGATAGTAGCAGCTATATAGTCGCAGTAGTAGCTATATTCACGATCAACAGTAGCAGTTAGCTTTGGAATAGACAGTAGCAGCTAGTTTTGCACTAGACAGTAGCAGCAAATGAGACTAAATGCATGCTTGTAAATATTAAGGTCAAAATAGTAAATTGGTTGATAACATGTGGCAGCTTGTCATGCACATGATACTAATTTGTAAATTTTTATCCTAATTTGTTCAATTCAATATGTATATGATCTATTGTTAAACAAATTATTGTGATGCACTTTTTTGTAGTTTGTTATTGTAAAATCTCTTTAGTTACTACGTTGTAAAAGTAGCAGCAAATGAGACTACATGCATGCTTGTGTATATTAAGGACAGAAGAGTAAATTGGTTGATAATATGTGACAGCTTGTCATGCACATGATATTGATTTGTAAATTTTTATTCTAATTTGTTCAATTCAATATGTATGTGATCTATTTGTTAAACAAATTATTGTTATGCATTTTTTTGTAGTTTGTTGTTGTAAAATCTCTTTGGTTACTCCGTTGTAGAAGTAGAAATTTTGCTTGCTGCTCGATCAAAATAAAGCTCTATGTCCCGATAATCGACTTATTAGAACTGCCTAGTTTTGTGGAGCAAACAGAAGAGAGAGAGAGCAATGGCGAGAGCAGAAGAAAACAACTGGACCGAAGCAGTGGAAGATCTCGTAACAGCAGGAGACACTGACGCAGCCATATCTCTCTTGGAATCCGTAATCTCCAATCTCGAAACCAAAGACTCCCCTGATTCATGTCCTGCTGAGTTGGGCTCTGCTCTCTCCGACTTGGCCCAGCTCTACTCCTCCAAAGGGTTCTCTCTCAAAGCTGACGACCTTCAGTCTCGCGCTTCCCTCATCAAGCTCCGTCACTCTTCCTCCTCTTCTGGGTAGTACTCATCTCCTTTTGTTTTGTTTGATTTTAGTTTCCAGTGATTAGAGGACAAGAAAAATTCGCGGGCTAATTTTAATTTGGTTTCAGTGTTGCTACAGAGAAGCAGAGCTCGATACCCGGACAGCATTCAAGTGATGGTAGTATTCTTTTTCGTTTTTGTCATCTGTTTAGTTTAAGCTGATGATATGTGAATTATCAAGGACATTTACTCATATTGTGTCTGTGTCGGAATACTTAATTAGCTGTTGTTCTATTTGTCAAGGACATCTTGCAAACTCAACGAAATCGCAGGAGTCTTCTACTTGCAATGGGTCTTCGGATGATGGTACCTCTCTTTTTCGTTTTATGTTTCACTTTGTATGAGGGTCAATTGTAGTTTTTTTTTCTTCCCGTGGTGAATAGCGTGTTTGATCGTTCTGCCTTTGTAGGATGGGCATTGTAGAATCGTTTAATCAATTGCATACAGATGAATCTAGTGTACAATAGAATAATTTAAGCTCTTAGGGTTTGTTTCAAACTATATTCCCTCATTTCTACTAAGCCCCTTAGGTTGCAGAAAACACATCCTGGTTTGAGAAATGCATAGTTTCTTTGCATACTGATGACATGGTCTTTTAAAATTTGTGTACCGTGTTGTATCTTTAAAGCTTTTGTATAATTATACAGGGGTTTATATCAAATTTTCTGTCTAGAAACTGGTTGGTATGCAAATTTTAATTCTGACATGAAGATTCCTTTTAATTTTCCCAACTATGAGACCCTTGATTACAATCTGTTAATGGATGGGTAAAGCATGAGTGTCGTAAAGCATATTAAAAGAAAACGGTGAACCCATGTTTGCTTAGTTGTCTGAGGAATACTATCCTGAAGAGATGGTAAACGTAGGTGCTGGCTATATTCACCTTGAGAACAAAAGGAGATAAAGCAGTATAGTAGGTACTGAGAATTATACAAGGATACAAAATGTAATCCGGTATAATATACCATTGCTTTATCAAATAAGTAATCCTACCTCTCTATGAGATTCCCTTCAATATTCCTCAAGATTTTATTGTAACCGCCATTTTTAGTGCCAGTGTTGATTTTTGGGAACTTATTATGCTTTCTTTTATTCAGTATGATATTGATTTCTCCTAATTTCAAGTGATTAGAGTATAGTTATGATCAACTTGGTATTATTATTTTTTAATAAGATCAACTTATTATATTTGGCAACTACAGATTGGGAAGCTATTGCAGACCGCACACCTGACGAATTAATGTCGTCACAAACTTTGCCCGGAGTATCAAAACTTTCTTTGGAAGATACCAAAGTTCAAACCCCTAAGCGGCGTGGAAGAGGAACATTTGCATACAAGAAACATGAACTCTACCATGACCAAATATCTAATAAAATAGTAGTTGATAATGATATCTTGGAGGAAGAAAATGGGTGCGATAATTTTGATGGTAGTGAAGAAACAAGAAACTGTAAGTTAACCTTTCGACTCTTCAAGTCTCTGCATTATGAGTTTGGAGGGTCATAATTCTGTTCACTTCACGTGGTAAAAGGAAAAACAATAGTTAATGCCATATATACGTCTGCATGTTGATTGCACACGGAACATATTTGAGCTAGTTAATTTTATGATAGAATTGAGCTGTTTTTTATTGGTGAGCTGTATTTAAGAGCAATCTAGATGTTTTAGGTCATTGGGTAATTTTATCTCATATAGCATGCAGCAACTAAAGATTGATCTTCTGACTTCAGCGAAATATGGTACACACCACATTCTTGTTTTAGCTGACTTTCCACCAAGTACTAGAACAATAGAATTGGAGAATCTTTTTGAGGACTTCAGAGATCGTGGAGTTGTTATTCGCTGGGTCAATGACACAGTTGCGCTTGCAGTTTTCCGAACACCAGCTATTGGTAAGTACAATTCTATTGTTAGTTTTCAAGTTATTACTTTGGGCCTTTGTCATAATACAAAAAGGGTTAAACAACTTTTGGTCTCATGTGTTTAAGTTAAATTTCAGTTTGGTCCTTGTGCACCAATTGAGCATTTTGGTCAGTGCTTTCAACGATTTTCAATCTTGGCCAGTAGTGTCAAATTCTCAGTAAAATGGCCAATAAAGATCACATATGAGCGGCACGGTTCCTCAGCCTTTATTCTTTTGCCGAATGACTGACCTGATTTGAGTAGTGACACAGCTGTTTCATGTGCTTTTTAAACTGCAATTTGATGAGTTTGGCATTAGTGCCCAAGATTAGAACATTTGGAAACACCAAAATGCTAAATGTAGCGCAGGGATCAACATTTAATGTGGTCAAAATATTCTGGATGGAAGAGATTAGATGAGTGATGTAGGAGAGGAGAGGTCAGGAGAACTTGCCTGTTTATATACGTGTGATGGGTTGGGTTGATTCGAAAGGATTTGTTTAATTGGAATTTCTCCATGTTGGAACGGCTATTGGGAGAAGTTACAACCAATGGGAGGATTACTTTTCATGTGTGAGGCAGTGAGATTAACCCTTACTAGAGTTACATCAGATCATTGCCCAGTTTAACTGGATATTGGTCCACATGTGATTGAAGCACCCTCCTTTAAAGAAAACTTCCAAGTGGTGGGCTGAACAAGTTTCCAAGGCCAGAAATTGGTGAGGAAATAAGGAGTTCAATAGAAAAATTTAAAAGATTTGGTGCCACCCCTCGGCGGGCAACAGGGTGGTGCATTCTGTCTAGGCTACCAATCTAGTATTACCTCATGCATGGAAAGGACACTGTCGTTTCTTGTATCCTTCCTCCCCTTGCTGCACAAGCTTTCATAAATTAAGAATCCAAGCACAGATTTTGGAACCGGCACCGCCGCATTACCCGCTTGCTTGTTTGTTTCTCACTGCCCACCTTGTGCCAGGTGATGTGTAGAGAGAAAAGAAGCAGACGGAGGCTGTACTTGAAGAGTTGGACAGAAGAGATTGAAAGAGGTTCGACTGCTGATAAGAGGTGTAGAAAATTTCGGTTCATGGGATGACCTGGGCTTTAGAGAATAATATTTTGGGGTTTTTACCAATAGGTACACTTTTGAGCTCATAATTACCAAGAGAAAGATTGTTTTTTAAATTTACCACTAGTAAGTTTCCATCCAAAACTAACAGAATCTATTAAACCATAAATTACGAAATTACCCTCATTGAGGCAAAAAAAGAAAATCCAAACTATGTACCTCTAATGCTACTGAACCTTAAATCTCAACCTAATACCACTGAGCCTCAGAAACTCCGTCATCCTCCGCCTCGCTACCAATACTACTGAGCTTCAGAAACTCCGCCGTCCTCCGCCGCGCTTCCAATACCATTGAGCCTCAGAATCTCCGCCGTCCTCCGCCGCGCTTCCAATACCATTGAGCCTCAGAATCTTCGTCGTCCTTCGCCGCGCTTCTAATGCCACTGAGCCTCAGAAACTCCGCCGTCCTCCGCCGTTCTCCGCCGCGCTTCTAATGCAACTGAACCTCAGAAATCAACCTCCATATACTCCATATGATTTCAGCGGCCAGATCTGATCAGATCTCGAAACAAAACCCCAACACACAAACTCAAACCAACCATAACCAGTCAATCCACTGACTCCATTAGCAAGGTGCGTCAGTGGCGAGTCATCCTCAGACGGCGCGTCAGCATCGTTGTACGACGACGGAGCAGCCTTAGCCTTTTTCTCTGTTTGTCGAGAGAGAGAGAGAGGGTTACTGTTTTATGAAGAAGAAGAGACTATAGGGGGTTACTGGTTCTTCATAGAGAGAGAGAGGGGCATGGCAGGGGTTGTAATTTATGGATTTCCAGGGTTAATTATGTCATTAAACAATGGACGGGTTAACAGCCCATTACTGTTAATTCCCTGCTGATGGGAGAGGGTTACTGTTTTATGAAGAAGAAGAGACTAGAGGGGTTTACTGGTTCTTCATAGAGAGAGAGAGGGGCATGACATGGGTTGTAATTTATGGATTTCCAGGGTTAATTATGTCATTAAACAATAGACGGGTTAACAGCCCATTACTGTTAATTCTCTGCTGATGGTATAAAAAAATTAGATTTTACTATTGGTAAATATTAACACAAAATTGTAGTTATTGGTATTTTTCTATAATATTTTTTTGGACGCCAACACTTCAAACAGTTTTGGATAAAAAAGGTGGTAGCAACTAGCAATACAAGGTATCGTTATAGGATATTTAATGGCAGAAAAAAAAGGAACATCACAGATTGACTAGAAGTGGGCGGTGGCTGGGGTGAATTAGGAGACCCAAGCAGAGGATTTTTTTTCCTCGTCATAAGCATGTTGCTTTTGGTTTTGGCAAAGTGATGAAAACCAAAGTTCCTTGGGGTTGGATTGTGTTGGCTGAATTCTAGTGCTCCTGAAAGAAAGCCATAGAACAACTTTTTTTGAAGAGGAACTTTGGTTCCTGAAGTCTTTTCTTTTGCTACTGGACCTAGATTCTCATGGGATCATGGCTCCGTCTTTATCACACTCCTTGGGTCAAGTGGTTTTTAAAATGGATGATGTTTGCGGAACAATACCGATTTGGAAACTAGATGTTTCTGTCTCTAGTTTGCTGCCATTTTCTCTGTTTTTCATGCTTCGTTATGAGTTTCTGTTTGGCTGTTGGGCCACCTTGAAGCACTATTTGCAAACTTATTCAAGAACTACTGTGATTTGTTGTTGCTCGAGTTTTGCTTCACAATGATCTGAATTACCTGGTGAATGTTATTGATGCAGCACTTGAGGCTCATAATCATGTTCAGTGTTCAATGACAGTTCGAGTGCTTGATGAGAATGATACCCTTCTGAGCTCAATTTCACCAAAAGGTAATTTGACAAAGTAACTTTTAAGTTTTACCATTTATCCACATTCTCTTGCTTATACACACATTACACAGGAATTTTACCTGGGATTCACTATTTGGTTTCCATGTAAATGATTTTTTTTCAACCCACCCGAGAAGTTGAAAGACCTCCTTCTGTAGGCTTTATGATTATTTTCTCTTGCAAAGACCTTAAGGATAGGGGAAGATTAAATACCTGTGTTCGGTGGCTATCGGTATTGAGTGGATGTTTGGTGGCTTTTGCTTTTCATGTTGATAAATTTTGTTTAAAACGATGCTGTTTGGGGTTTAGGTTATATAACGAATGGTTGATATTGGAATCATAATTAATTGAATGCCTGAAACGGCTTAGTTTTGGATACAAAACCACAATATCAACATAAAAGAACATTAACAATGTTTCCGAGCTTGTCCATGTACTGCTTATCTGGTGTATTTATCCATTTGATACTCAGGCATTGCATTATTCATTTTAGATCTGGAGCCTCCTCGGCAAAGGCCAAAAACATCAGCAAGAACTGCCCAGAGGCTCATTGCACATGGAATGGGACTGAAATTACCTTCAACTGCCTTCGGGTCTCGAGACTTGAAGAAACAGGAAAATGATAGAAGGAGCCGCATAGTCACGAGACAAATGTTGAAAGATGATGCTTGGGGTGGGGATGAATAGTGACCTTTTTTGCTTGTATTGTAATTCCTTACTCGATATTCTTTTTATTCACCTTGCCCTTTGTGTGTAATTTCGGATCGTAAAGTCCGTCATTCAACCCTCTGTGCATTTAGCTAAACTATACCTTCCCTACAAGTATTAATGAAAGGCCCAAGAGTTACTTGTTTTTGTTGTCGTAATAATCATTTTCTGTCTGTTATAACTTATAAATATGGCTGTATCTTTCGATGTTATTTTCCATAAATCACAAGTTTACATTACATGTATCTGCATCTTTTGATGTTATTTTCCATAAATAGATCCATTCTATAATTCACTCTTTTTCTTTTCCCACACTTAGCTTTTGCAAAACAAAATATAAGACTCTACTAAAACGACTACTGTCCCTAAATAATTGTCTCAGGATCTTCAAAACACACAGTTTTCAAATTTACACATTCTAATGTAAGCACATAAATCCCAAGTGTCATAGATAGTAATCATGATATGAATTAGTCAGAAGTGAGAAAAAAAAAGCATGTAAACATGTTAAGTTGATCCAATCCTCCTCACTAGGCATACTCTCTTATTTTCACACATGATATGGCAATATTCACTCAAAGTATATGCAAGAGAACAGATTGTAAGGCAACAAATAGCTTGCATATTTCATCAAATAAAAGCACTTTGTGAATAGTATTTTCTGGAAAATCTCATGTAACAATTATGTGCACGAATGGACTAAAACCATATGCTTATTCTTGAGAAAATCTCCACAATCAAAGTTTACCAATCTTAAGAATCATGAAAAGATCAAAATAAAGGGGATAATGGGGTTAGGCATAAGGAATTCGAATTTAGAATAGTGGTGATAAAATGTCACCAAGACTTAGCAAAGCTCAATACACCTTATGACTTCAATTCGAGGGCCAAATTTTATCATGTTGGACCCAAACTTCATTCTTTTCTTCCCCAAAACATAGTGAACAAGGACAAAGGTCAAATATATCAATAATAGACCTTCAATTATCAAACAACTCCAAATTCAAAATCACAATCTCGTCCAAAACATTTCTTTTCTTTTCTTTTGCCGAAACCTTTGCATTTTTCTCGGATCAATTTTTCTTTTCATTTTTTTGTCTAATTTTTCTTTTGTTTTCTTTTCTTCGGCAACACATATATTTTTCATATAATTGGACAAGTTCACCCCACACTTACTTCATATCATCACATCAACATACAATTCCGCAACAAAATTCAGTTTTACCAAGTCTTGATAACAAGGGAAAGGGTTAAACTATTCTGAGTTCAAGGAATGTGTTTCATGGTGATGAAAGAAAATGGCTAAATATAGGCTCAATGGGGGTAAAACTAAGGAGTCCCACAACGGGCACAAATTAGGCACATGCTTTGTTTGGCTTTTGTGGTAATCCTAACAAGATCTTTTCAATCATATTCAAAATCATAGCATAGTCATGAATAATAGTCTCAAAATTCAACAAGAGCAAGTTCTAGCATTCTAGAGTCCATCAAAAAGCTATAGCACATAGTCATTGATTATGCAAAGAACAATGAGATTCGAAAAATTTCTGCTCAATTTTAACAACTCATGAAGAAAGCATATAGGCTCTAAAGCTCACATAGGATGTTATGGAATAAAATCAACTCAAACAAGCATACTTCTCATATATCAATCAAAATCTCACAAATTCATACCAATCATAATATCCATGAAACTCACAATTTAATCTTAAGATCATGCAAAACCATCATCTATGCATTCAAAGATATAATCATCATAGACTTATTAGGGGCACCTATGACTCGAACAAAATAAAAATCAAATAAAAGCAACAAATTTTTTAAATTTTGCTGAATTTTACGATTTTGTATTTTCTTTTCTTTTTATGACTCAAAACAAAAGACTCAAAACAAAAACAAACATGTGAAACATGTACCACTACCCCATACTTAGAAAATTACATTGTCCTCAATGTAAACCAGAAATAATGTTGTAATTCTAAGCATATGATAAACTTCACAAGTTCCACATTTATACAATTCAACAAAAAAGAGTTTTGGGATTTAGAAAATTCGAACTCTCGTTGATGGCTCCTTCACAATTTTGGTTGAAATGGGTTGCCTCCCATGTAGCGCTTAATTGTTTATAGTCTACTCAATCTAGGCTCTTCACTTCTTAATCAAGTTGTGGGCGACGCCTTTTGGAGTGTACACCTCAAATTCGTGCCTCCTTACAATGGTTATCATAACTCGATGCATGATTACTCCACTCTTCAACTGCATCGCATCAAGATAAAGAAATTTAGAAGAGTGGAGATGAGAATTCAAAGAATAAGTTAGTAGTGAGTTAGTGAATTAGCTAAAGTTAAAAGTTAGTGTATAAATATACAACAATTAGCTAAGTAGAATTTAATTGTAAATCATGAACAAAAGTTTGGAGTGGTGGAGCTCGTTTCTTGCAACACTTGTCGTCCTTCCCAAGTCAATGAGAGCTTCAATCAACTGTTTACAATATAATTCTTCACCTCTTCCTTATGATCTGCAACTAATAACTCTACAAGAATCAACATGTATAGGTTAGAAAAAATGAGTTAGAATAAGTTAGAGTATAGGTTATAAATAAGTTAGAAGTAATATGTATAAGTTAAAAAAAAATATATATAAAAAAAAAAAAATACTGTTCACGACACTATTACGATTTCACTGTTCACGACACTATTACGATTTCACTGTTCACCGTCACTATTCACGATCACTGTTCACAGATTTTTTTTTTTTTTTTTTCAAGAGATCATACAATGACACACGGAATTTACAAAGTTACAAAGTAACACTTCATGAATCAAAACATTATAATTTCCCCGGCAACGGCGCCAAAAATTGATGGAGCTATCATCCAAGCACATTGTACCTGCAAAACAACTTTATACAAATATTACCCTCTTGTGTCATCGTTAGTATATGACAAGTAGGGATCGTTCAGTCCGGAGAAATCAAGGGCGTTCAATTACATAAAACATTACAAAATCATGTTGGGGGTTTGATATTTGATTCTAAAACCTACCGAAAATTACTGAATTTAAATCCTAAATTACTATATACATTTGATCATTATCTCCACACACAAAACTTGGCACAAGAAACAACTCAGCAATTTCGAAAACACACAATCATGACATACGGCAGCAAGTTCTTCATACAAACACTTAGACAGATTCAATTCCAATTCTAATTAGAGCCATTCGTGGTTCATCTAATCGTTAAGACTTCACAAGTATTTAGAATTAACTTCGTGTATAATCCTAAACATGGTACTAATCGGTTTAAAGACACTTCGTGTAGAAATTAAACACAAGAAGCACATAAGTACAGTAAGCCGAATCGGAGACATGCAAACATGTAATGGCGTCACTCATCATATTTGAACATGCAAATTTTCAAGGTTATATCCGCCCTATTTAAACAACCTAAATCACAACAACTTCGTGTATGATGCAATCTAAATTATTTTGGTATATAAAATCGGTACCTAAGGAGAAGCCACAAAGTCAGCCCTCAAGCACACAATTTGTGATGCACGAACTCATGAAAATTAATCAAATCTATACAAGTATTCATACGAAATTACTGCCCTAAATCACAATTCCATAAAATCAAAATTACTGTTCACGAAATAAAATATGAAGAAAACCAAAACATATAACAAAGTTTTGAAAATCCAATATTAAATACATAAAACCAAAACAAAATACAACCATTCATTCAATCTTCATAGACAAAGTATTGAATTTATACATAAAATTACAAGCCATGAGAGATGAGTAAATCACACTTTAAACAAAACCTTGAGAGGAATCGGCAAAGGATGACTTGATGATGAAGAACACTTGCAATCGGCAAGCTTGGTGAAGGTGAGATAGAATCGGCTAGGTAATTTACTGTATATGATTTTTGTGGAATTATTTTGGTAGAGTTTCGGCTTGGCTTAAGCATAAGAAGAGAGATATTTTTTTTCTGTGTAAAAATCGTCCAATATATAGAGGCAAAAGGGTGGCAGCAACTAGGGTTCACAAAACCTAGTTTTTCTCAAACTTATCATGCTGACAGATTTGACCTTCGAGTGAAGATTATGGAATATCTTTCTCTAAAAAATACATATTAATATGATTCCAGTTGGGTTGGAAACTAGACTCCCGTAGCTTTCTATCCATATAAGGCTCAAACTCTGATTCATTGTGAGCTGTCCGGGAGAGTTCGTGGAAGTTGGATGACGTGTACAGGAATTCTGCCGAATTTTATCAGGATTTGTTGCGATTTTCTTCCTCTATTTTCTGCCGAAAATTCCCAAGATAATGACTGAATAATTGAGCAATATCTCTTTAGGTTTTCCATGAATTAATTCAGCCAAAAATCTTGCACAAAGGATGGAATTCAGTCCACATTCATAAGCCAAATCCATGTAGAACTCGGTTTAGGTTTTCTTCTTTCGGCAGATTTGACCTTCGTGCATTCAAACCGGAATAACTTTTTTCTCAGGAAAGATTTTGCTGCGATTCTAAGTCCCAGAGAAACTAGACTTGTAGAGCTTTCCAACGGCGTATGGCTTGTTCTCTGGTTCCAAGCGATGTGTCCCACAGAAATTCCGGAAATCAGGACACAGTCCCAGGAAAATCCTGGTAGTCCCTGGATTGGTTTGCTCAAACTGCCAAGTTGCAGCCTTCATTTGGGTGACTTCCCGAACTCCGATTGATCTGAAATTTTGACACAAAATACTTTAGCTTGCCAATTATATGCATACCAAATTTCATCAAATTTGGAAAAGGATAGATCAGTTTAGCACAGGCCTCAATATCACGAAAACAACATATTTTGCACTTTTTCCTCAGATTTATTTACTTAATCGTTTTTTTTGACAATTAAATACACTTTCTCCAAAACTCTACCAAAGGGACACTAAACTAAAATATGACTCTATCTTACAATAATAAGGGTTAAGCATTGGATAAATGGGGGTAAAAACATATTAAGAACGTCGCGTTTTATGCTCATATCAACTTCGTAACTTCAACTTTGTCTTCAAAATGTTTTTTTTTTTGCTTTTATAAAATATGGAGTCACTGGTACCTTTTTTTCATTTCACAAAAATGATTTCTCTATAGGAACAAGCTTTATTTGGGATCATTGCTTGGTTAATCTTGGAATATCCGAATGCCGGTAGATTTTTGGGAAATACCACAAACCTTGTGACCAGCTTTCTCTAGAAGCACAAGGATGGTATGGCAGCTTCTTTAAATCTAACATGAGGTCTATATACCTTCTTCTCCTAATGCATCATCATCGTCGATCCTTTTCTTTTGTGATGCGTAGTTCGATGGACCGCTGGTCTCCACCAAGAGCGCCTCCCTTAAGCTTAATGTTGCTGCCCTTGAACATAAAGAAGGCAAAATGGAGTTACTGTAAGGAATGACGAGGGAAGCATGAAGGGTGCGCAGATGCATAACATCTGAGGGTTTTGGATATCCAAAGAAATTTTCAAAATTTTGAAACAAAGCATCATTGGCCAATGGTCACCTCTATAAGTTTATACAAGAGTGCTTCTATTCACGTCTCCATGTTTAGTGTTTGAACCTCCCTAATTGAATTGAGCTTCCAATTCTACCCCCTTGGTTTTGGGTTTTAAATTTTCATCTCCAGCGTCTCTATGGTTGCTTGTGCTACCTCAAACTTAGACTCCGGTGCCCATGGTTGTCCAATTCAACGGGAAAAATTAGAAACAAAGAAATTTGATATGAATTCATCAAATTGTATTGTATCGATATATTCATATTACCGAGAAGCGAAAAGTATCCATAAAAGCATTAAAAAAAAATAAAAAATTTAAGAATCGTACGTGAACTATTCTCCATTGATATTTAAGGTTACTTAACTTCTAAAACTATCATATAAGTATATGAACTATTATCTAATTTACTCTTCTTCTAAAAATAGAATGAAAACCTAGCTCTGCTAGGTCTAGGAGTGTGCCGCCATTGGCGTCTCTGCACAGTTCTCCTTCACCGGTGGAACAATGTTTCCGTACCGTCTTCGGCGCGGATTGAATCCAGCCTTTCCTCGGCTGCCCCCAAAACTAGGAAGTGGTTTAGTCCTCAAACATTCCTTTCTTCTCAGATCTTGGGAGGAGAGGGAGATGTGTGCGGTGGCTTGCGTTTCAGGCTTTGGTCGTCATGGCAGGCTACAACGATGAGGGTAGTTCCGACGAGACAAAGCGGGGTCGTCTTAAGGTTGTGGATCGGGTGGACCTTGGTTGTCACTTTAACCGACGCCAACTGGAGGTTAGATGGTTGAATTTCAGTTTTTTGGGGTGCGGCGCTGGTGTCTCTTCGATCATTGGCGACCCGAGGCACCGACAGGTTCTTTCCGACATGCACTAGTGGCGATGCGGTGGCAGACTGGTCGTGGACAGATCGATGCTCTGATCGTTGCGCTGGGTCAGATCTGGATCTGGGCCTAGAGTCGGGTCTGGGTCTGGGACCCTGGTGGGCCTGGGTTTTGGATATGGGACCCAGGTGGATCTTGGGCCTAAGATCAAGCCCAAAATATTTGCTGGATCTTATGCCAATTTAGGTGGTATTAGCCACCATTTTGGCTCGTATATTGGTTGATGAATCCACAATTATGGTACCTGTTCGTTAAGGATCGTATGCCATTATGGCCATGTTTGGCATCACCCTTGGTCGGCTTCAATCCTTTAGGTGCAAGATTACCCTCAATCCTACGTATGAATGTCTCTTGTCAGTTTGTACGTATGATTCGTATGGGTAGTCATACCACTGACTACTCATTTCACTATACGTATGCAGTCAGTAGTGTACACCCAGACCGACGTTGGCGTCTCGACGTAACAGTGACTGCACCATTTAATTTTTTTCAAGATTTTAGGTGTCATTTTCTTATTTTTCCTTTTGGTATGAGTTTTTCTATTGATGCATATTTGCATCGTATCATTGTAACTCTATTTTCAATAAATTTGTCAATTGATTCAAGAAAAATATATAAAAAATTACTAATAGGTACAGTTTTGAGCCCAAAATTCCCATCAGCAGGCCAGCTATCAATTTTTCCCATGGGCAAGGCCCGTTAATTTTTTCTGTTAGTGCCTAGATTCTGTTAACTGCTATATTACTAAAATACCCCTTTTAAAAGACCCCAATATGAAAGCTGAGCTGATCAGCCAGTTACTGTTGATCACTTTTACTGTTCCTTTTTGCTGAAGCTTCGATTGCTCTCTCTCCATTGGAACCTCAGCTTGTTCTTATAGAGAATATGAACCCTAACACTAGCTCTGGTCAGTATTCTCTCTTCTTAGTATCGATTTAATTCAATTTTGATTCAATTTTCGTTTCGTTTTGGTTCAATTACGATACGGTTTGCTTCGATTTGGTTGAATTATGTTACGGTTTGCTTTGATTTGGTTCAGTTATGCTTCAATTCTCTTTTTTGGCTTCGATTACTGGTAGATATACCAAATCGTTGAGTTTACTTTGATTTCATCGATGAATTTGATGATGTGCTTTATGATGATTTCATGAAATTGCTAGTTGTTGCTCTCCGATGATTTTGATTAGGTTTTTTTTTTTTTCCGATTTATTGTATATATTTTTATGTACTAGAAGATGTTTGTTTATGACTTGTATCGATTTTTCGAAATAAAGGCTGTGTTATTGAGGTTCAATATCTTTATTTTTTGTCTCTTTTAGAATACAAGAATCATAAGTTCTTTTGGAGATTCTTATTGGTTAGACTGGATATGTGCCAGGTTCTATGTTTTCAGAGGTGATTGTGAGGTGTACTTATGGGTCCGAAACTGTGGTGTTTAGTATTGATAATACTACAAGATTCTTGGATTTTTCAAATGAGGTTGGCATGCGTTTCGATTTAAAGGCAGACATGTTTGAGCTCAAGTATTCCCTTCAAGATTATCCTTCATGTGCTCTTAGTTCTGAGGTTGACTTGAAGCTGATGCTTCGCTCTTTGACTGAGTATAATAAAAGTTCTGTTGATGTTTTGGTGAGGACTGTTACTGCTAAATATGTTGATGATGGGATGGACTTCAATGTTGATGATAGTTTTGGGTTTCGCTATTGTGACGGGGCATACTACTTAGGTGATTTTAGGTCGGAGGATCCTAAAGTTTTTATGTCTAGGCAGTGGAAAGATTTCATCAAAAATGTGGACCAGAAATTTATAAGTGGGGCTAAAGAATTTCGTGAAAAGCTATGTTTATTTGCAATTGAGCTTGGTTTTATGTTTACGTATAGCAGAAATGATAGATGGAGAGTTGTTGCACAGTGTTCCAACAAGGTTTCTGAGGGCTGTGAGTGACATGTTAATGCCACAAGTTGTCATGCGAATCAATTCTTTTATATTAGAAAGCTCAATAATGTGCATACATGTTCTAGTGTATTGGGGCAGCAAAAGCATAAGCTCATGAGTTCAAGTCTTGTCAAAATGTTGATTATTGACGAGTTTCGTTCAAATCGATCTCTTAAACCTTATGATATTATGGATAGGTTAAGGAACACATATGGTATTGACATTACATATTGTATTGCTTGGAACAATAAAGAAAAGGCATTGAAAGAGTTGCACGGTTCAGATGAGGAGTTGTATGGAATGTTAACTTGGTATTGTGATGCTATTTTGGAGACTAATCCAAGATCCCGTTTTGTGTTGGAGTGGGATGAATACACTAGTCATTTTCAGAGGCTTTTCATGTATTTTGGTGGTGTAATTGAAGGGTTCAAGTCCTGCATTCCTCTTTTGTTTGTGGATGGTGCACACGTGAAAAACAAGTATAAGGGCACTATGCTTTCTGCCACAAGAAAAGATGGTAATCAAGATATGATGCTAATTTTCCTATTTTTCATTTTTTTTGTGAAAATTATTGTAGATGAATTCTAATGTTTGGGTTGCTTAATGGGCAGCGGAACGCTGCTGCTGCAAAGTATTGAAAAATAATTTAAAAGGATCACCTAAGCTTTGTTATTGAGTTCCATTATTGTTGTCTTTTGTTTATGCATTCCTTTTCCTTTTTTTGAATTTTTTTGTTTTTGAATGTTTTATGTTCTTCTCCTTCGGTTTTTTTTTTTTCTTCCTTTTGCCGTTGCAATTGTGAATGGTGAAACTGATGCTAATTGGAACTGGTTTTTTGAGAACCTGAAATAAATTTTGGATCCGCACGGAAGAATGATTACGTTTGTCACTGATCGTGGGAGGGGGCTGATAAATTCCTTGGGCAGAGTTTTTCCATAGAATCCTCATTCATATTGCTTGTTTCACCTGAAGTTTAATCTCCAAGATATGTTAAAGGGTGATAACAACAAGGCACTCCGCAACACGCTTGTTGAAAAGTTTTATAGCGTTGCATACTCATGTGCTGAGCGTTATTATCACTATGCTCTGAGGGAGTTTCTTGATGAGGGTCAGGATGTTGCGCAAAATTTCCTTAGAGACCTGCCTGTTGAGAAATGGTGTAATGCCTTCTTTAATGGTTGTAGATTTTGGAAGATGGCAAACAACACTGCAAAAGCTTTTAATAGCTGGACTCTTGATGCTTGGGGTCTCCTAGTTTTTTCCTATGCTGGAATAGGTCCGAAAGAAGATGATGGGAATGATGGCTGAGAGAAAGGTGTTGGTTCAGAAGTGGACTCTTCCTCTGTGTTCGATGATGCAAAAAGAGCTCGTAAAAAATATGGATATAGGGAGAGATTGGACTGTTACCATGTCGGATATATATGTTTATGAGGTTCACTCACCCTACTCATCATCAGTTGACCTGTGGGCCAATACTTGCACATGTCGACATTGGCAGACTAAGTAATTTCCGTGCACACACGCTCTTGTCGCCATGCAGAAAAATGGATATGATGTATACTCGATCATTGCTCCATTCTATTTTAAATGTGAGTATTTCAAGAGCTATTCAGTTGGCATTAAGACCATCCCAGATATGGAGAGGAAGTATGTTGAATCTTCTAGTAGTGTGTCGGTTAAGCCTCCATTAACTAGACGAACCCCTGGAAGGCCGAAGTCTAAGCGGATAAAGTCAAAAGGTGAGGTGGCTGTGAGGGCGATGACATGCAACCGTTGCGGCAAAGTGGAGAGGTATAACAAGACGTCTTGCATTGTTCCAATATGATGAACATTTGTTGAGTAGCTACTGATGAATAGTTCCAATATTGAACTATTATAAAATAACTTTGGTTCTCATCTTTTTTCATTTTTACTTCTGATATACAGTAGGATTTCATTGGCTAGCTACTGATGCGCAGTAGCTTTGTGATTAAGGTTATAGATTCATTTTGAAAGGATGGTTGATATATGCAATTGTTGTTAAGTACTTTTTATCTCTGAAGTTTTATTTGTTATGTAAGCTATGTTATTGTGATTCAGTATGATTAGCTAACTTTTATTTGTTGGGCAGCGGCACGCTGCAAAGTTTTTTTGAGAAAGAAGTTTAATGCATGTCTAAATTGTTACTGTGGTTCAGTAGGTTTAGCTAACTTTTATTTGTTGGGTAGCGGTGCAGCGGCACACTGTAAAGTTTTTTGAGAAAGAAGTTTAATGCCCGTCTAAGCTATGTTACTGTGGTTCAGTAGGATCAGCTAAGCTTTATTTGTTAGGCAGCGGCACGCTGTAAAGTTTTGAGAGTTCAATGCCTATGTAAGCTATGTTACTGTGGTTTCGTAGTATTATCTAATCCTGGAGATTTTTTGAAAATGTATATCAACCGCAAAGTAAATCCCAAAGCAAAGAACTAAACTTAAACTTTGACACAAACAAGAGATCCTTTATCCCTTAACACAAACAAGAGATACATTCACATTTTCATCTAAACACCTAATAACCCATCAACATAAAAAACTCAACTAATGTTATTGGACATCAATATTATCTGAGGGGTACATTCTGTATCTAAATGTCAGCAACTTGTGAATACAAACTTTTTTCATGGTTCAGAAACCTTTCCTGCATTGTTCTTCTCATGTTCTTGAGGCTATTTTTGATGAACTTCTGCACTTTTGACACATCCTCAACCGAAACCAGTCCATCCGCCTTGTTAACTTGCAACTTGTTTTTTTTTGCAATATTCTCAATGTAGTTTGCAATGTATGGTTCACAATCCGATCTATAAGATGAGAAAATAAACTTTTAAAGAGGCATTTTTCTGATATAGTTAACAGTACTCATACTCATCACTGTTGTGATTTTCACTTATGTGTTAGAAGGTTGCTGGACACAATTTAGGTCTTCATTAAGCTCCAAACTTTCCACAATAGTTTCTTGAAGCCAACCCACCGTTTTTTTTTCATTTTCAGTGAGCTTTACTTCACGGAATATTCTCTTTTCTCCCTTGAGCTCAGTGTCGACCACTTTCATGTACCACCCTCCCACCTTTTTGTAAACACTTTTTTAACTCAAGCATATACGCATTCACTGCGTTTACCTGTGTACAATAAAAACTCATTAAAATGTTGAACCAGTAAAGCTACTAAGGCTCAATACACTCAACAATTCATAGATAATTTTTCCAACTTACCACTGCTTTTCCATTTTTGTAGCCTTTGCTTGTTTCAGGCCTTCTTTCCCGCATTGGGTTGTAATGAACCCATTGGGAAGCCTTCTTGTTAAACCGCAACATTGTGTAGTGATAGTCTTTAGTCACAATCAATGGGATGAATATGTTGTCACAACGTCCTAACATATCGAAAATTGGTTTGAATAGAAACCGGTCCCTTAACTCTGCCTTGACATTTTCACCTATCACTAATTTTTGAATCCAATAAAAAAAAAACAAACAGAATTTTATTAATATTTTTTTTCTTCTAGGCAATGTAAGTAACTCTATTGAGTGTCAGTAGTGATTGATAGCATTTTACTTACCAACACGAATGTCGTCAATATTCCCTGGTTATGAATGCTCCCTATACTCAAGTCGTCTTCAATGATCTTCAGGTATGCATCGACCACCTTCAGAAAAATATGTTTGCCACAGAGAGACATTAATGTATGTTTATCTTTTGTTCGATAGTATTAGCACTAATAATAAAATTGTCTTGGTAAAATTAAGAGGGTACATACATTGGATTTTAGTGCGTTTCCTTCAATCAGATCTCGAACATCTTGTTTAGATACACTTCCTATTTTTTCTCCATCCCAAAAGCTGGCACTGTAATTGGAAAAAGAAAAGAAAGCACGTGTCAGTTACGAGCTAATAATAACACTGATATACAATGCTATTGACCCTCAGTTAGGTTTAGTCTTAGGTGGTTACTCTTCTTCAGTTTTTTCCCAGTAAGTCTGCATCATTTCTTGCTCCTTCAGCGACAAGTTTTTCCAATGTCGCCGCCTGCAATTGACTCCCTTCAGTTTGTACGAAGCTTTCGGAGGAGGTTTATACTTGACATTTTTCCCTTTAATTTCTGGAGGTGTGTCGAAGTAGTAATTGATGTTGTCCTTTGTACCATTTCTTTGTTCTTCCCTCCTCAGATTCATTATTGTGCGATTTTCTGTTTTTTTTTTCTTTCTTTTTTTTCATTATTTTCTCCTTCCCCTTCTCCCTTCTTTATGTCATCAAGGCATTCCTGAATCCTGCACCAATTAAACATTAGTAACATTCATATACAACTCCAATAATAGAAATAAAATACTGAAATCAAAGAGTTTGGTAAGGGTCTTTTACCCGTCTGTGCTACAGCCTGTTTGTGTGGCTGCTTCTGCTCTTGGTAAATTACCAAAGCCAGCTCCTGCTCCCTTTCTTAGGAAGTTTCCGGTGGCAGCTTCTGCACCTCAGTGATATTATCTTCATTCGCAACTTGTACTTCCTCTTCATCATTCAGTCCCTGCCCCTGTTCCCTTTCCTCTTCATCATTCAACCCCTGCCCACCCTTTCATTCTCAATAGTATTTTCACTTGAATCCTCATATCGTTGGAATTTTTCTCTCTCTAATTCCTCAATCTTCTCACGAAGTGCCTTGATTCTTTTCTTTAATTTCTTTCTAATTCTTTTCAGCTGTTCCACCATTTCTTGAGCATCTTCGACACCATCCTTATCCATTTCCTTTGTCGCCGGTTCAATGTTGGTAAGTATGTTGTTCATTGCTTCTCCGGTTTTTTGTAGTTCATCTTTCATTTCCTATCTGCTAGGAAATGCCTAAAAATATTGAGCCACATAGAAATTTTCTGATGAGTCGCATCTCAAACAGAATTTTATAGAAGTATTGAACCACAATATGTTTGAACTTACCCATTCAGCAAATGATGGCGTAGGATTGATTTATTCAACTACCTCATCTTTTTTTTTTCCCACTGATAGGAGCATAAAATGCGACGTTCTTAATATGTTTTACCCTCGTTTATACTTTGCTTTAGCCCTTATTGTTGTAGAATCGAGTCATATAATAGAGTCATGAGATTTTGGTAGAGTTACAATAAAATCGTGCTAAGTAGAGTAAAAATGCATAAAATTGTCAAAAGCCGATTTATGGATTCTTAGAGATGTTTTATTGGATCTGTAAAGCCTCGACTTTGCTTTTGATGAATTTTTCCTCTCTTATATTCAGGAGACATGTTTATGATTGAGCAATGGAAGGAGTTTCAATAATTGGAGCAAAAGAAGCTGCCAGGAATTACAAGTGCAAATCGGATCCAGTAAGTTTCAGTAATTTCCTGGGCACATCATCCAACTTCCAGAATTTCTCCAGGACGATTCATAAGGAACAAATATGCACGAGCCATATATGCATGGAAAGCTATACGAGTCTAGCTTTTATAGAATTTAGAATCGCATCAAAAGCTGTTCTAAGGAGAAAGTTATGCCAGTCACAATGCAGCCGTGATTCAAGAAAGAAATCGAAAAGGAAGAATCTAGAGAACCTTGGCCGGCAAGAAATCTAAACCAACTCGGTTTAGGTTTTGAAGTCCTACTTGTTGCCGGTTTTGGTTCTCTTGTTTCCCTATATATAGAGGCCGACACCATGAAGCAAATCATCACAATTCTTGCACAAGCACTAGCCGAAACTCTACCAAAGTTCTTTCAAGTTCTAGATAGAAAATACCAAGCCGAAAACACCATCCCTTCCACCACCATAAATCATATATGATCCTACCTTCAACCATGCACTTCACCACACCAGCCGAAGCTCTTCAAGGTCTTTAAAGTGTGATCCATTCCTCATGGCTTGTATTAATTTATGTTTAGTCACATTAGTTGTTATAAAAATACTTGGTTTTATTTTGGTTCTGTATGATGAACATAATTTTGGTTTCTTATTGAAGTTTATGTAACGTTTTTACAAACAATAACATGTATGATTTTCGTATTCTTTGATTTAGAGCAGTAGGTGTGTTGTGTTTGTTTCTATGGTTTGCTTGATTGATTTTCATGAATTCTATGCATAAAAGTCGTGTACGTAAGAGCTTCCTTTGTCATGAAAGTTCCAAGGGTTTCGATTTCACTTGTCAAAGCATGCTTAGGTTGATTTTAGACGCGAAGTTGGTCGATCTAAGTTGCTTAATATGGTTACCATAATTCTAAAAATCTACATAGTAAATAAGATGTGTAACGACTTGCTTCTATATATGTTTCCAATTTGGCTTTTGTGCTTATATGCTTTTCATGCTTGATTTTTACGCGAAGTGTCTTTGAACCGATTAGCATACAACTTAGAGTGATACGTGAAGTTAGCTCTAAGTATTTTAGAAGTCTTAACGATTAGATGAACCGCGAAGGGCTCTAATTTAAATTGGAATCAAGTTAAGTCATAGGAAATACATGAATACCTTGTTGCCGTGTGAATCTTTGAGTCATGTCAAGCATGTTATTGAGTGTTCTTCGTGCTATCTTTTGTGTGGAATTGTCGATCACTTGTATATAATAGTTTTTAGGATTTACTTTCGTGTGTTAGATTATTAGGGCAGCCTTGCTGCCGAACCTCTCTAAATCCCCCAATTTGTTTCTTTGTTTGTTTATCTGTGTTCTAACCTTTTACATGTCAGGTACCCTTAATCCCCGGAATGAACGATCCCTACTTATTCTATGCTACTAACGTCTTTTGTAGGGTTTTGATTGCGCGTATTGTAACCCCAGTTATGGCACTCGTCATCCACTTGTTGCAAACCTTCTTCACGTTCTTTGAACAGACCCTGTTTACAACACGATAGTAACGTCAACACATTGTTCAATTGAAATTAAATCTATTTAAGCTCAAAGGTATTATGATACCTCAAAATACTCGTTGCTAATTTCCAACATCGAAGCATGTAACTTCGGAAGTCCCCATTTTACGAATGTTGGCTCATCATCCTCTCTACTCGGAATTGGTGTCATGACTCCAGTTTTTTCACACACCCAATACTGCATTAATTAAACAATACAAATTGATTACATAAAAGATAACATTCCTGAACCTCAATAACATTGTGCTCCACCACTTACCATGATCAATACTACACATCCGGATAATATACATGGCTTGTCCTTCTCCACCTTTGCTAAGCCTCTCACCAATGAATCAACAAATGCTTGTGCCCAATTGTAGTTGTTCCACAGCTCCAAATCAGAAGAAACAAGATTCACTATATTCCACGGGAGTGCAGTGCCTGATGCGCATAGCAGAAAAGATACCAACAGACTCATAATCAACAATCTCGCCACATCATCTGCCCCCTTCTCTCCCAGGTTAAGAGCTTTGATTTATACTATATCAATGTCACTTTTTTTAATACACTTATCACAAGTTTTGAAAGCCCTTGTGATTAAATCTGTAGCCCCTTTGACTGTCTCCCTGCCATGTCAATATGTTTCCCACTATTTGGAATACCAAATGCATGTTGAACATCGGATGCTGTGATTTGATATTGACCTTGTGCAAACACAAAACAAGCTGCTTTGGAGTCATAAAAGCTAACAAGACGCCCAATCAGCTCGTCAGATTCGGAAATCTGGTCCTTGGTGATCTTCCCATCATAGAAGGGCTTGATAAACCCCAGAACGGGGTTTTCTTCACTTTAGCCCAAACTTCTTTCCCAATTTGTTTTTTGTTTTCGTTGATGATATTCTAGAAGCCATGCAAATTACATTTGAATTGAATGTAATCTGGTATGTGTGGTCTGGTTTTCTTTGTATTGTCTGGCTCTTCCGCCACATCAGCTGCAGTTGCCTTCCTCTTTGTCATCTGCATACAAGATATGCATATATATGAGTTGTTGACAGTAGCCACAGAGGGGCTACAGCAGGCCCACAGACCCGCAACTAGTGTACCAGGGGCCGGTCCGAGGCCCGGGACCGGATCACCATCCCCCGGCCTCAGAGTCCAGCAGTCTATCCTGCTACCAGGGGCCCGGGGACCGGGGGCGCCTGCCTGCCAAAGAGGCCACCAAAGCTGCCCTTTGGTATGCAAACAGAAGGAAACCAGTCCCACATCGAAGAGTAAGGCCAGACCTCACTCCTGGCCACCTATATAAGGGCCTCAACTACCCTCATTAATAGGTAACTGATCCTTCCTACCGCTTATATACGTGATTAAGTTATATCTATTCCAACTATACTAACTTAGACATTGGAGAGGAGAAGACCGGCCCGCCCGGTATTCCCCTTAGTAAGCAGGTTTGCAGGAGATCATACGAAGATTCATCTGTCTCTATCAGGCCCCAGGGTTTGTGCAGAAACAATTGGCGCCGTCTGTGGGAACTTTGGACAAGAAACCACGTAAGCACTATCGATGGCAGAGAATTCGGAAGCAAGACAGGAAAGGAATACCACCAAGGAGCAGCGTGTTGCACCAGTGCAAACGCTCGTCTCCACCCCGGTCGTTATGCGGGACCAGCGCGGCGACCAGGGCGATCAGGAAGGCGGGTGCTGTGGGAGGCCGACCGGCACGCCGGGGCCACACCACGACAGCTCGCGCGGGAAAGACCCGGCGGAGGACGACAAGCCTGTGCACCGGGGCTTTTCTCTGACGTTCTCGGATGATCCGAGTGACCGAGAGGAGAGCCCGCGCTGTAACAGTGACCATGACACCACGTACAGCCCCGACCAGAGCAGTATGGCGGGGGAGATACGGGCAATGGCCGCAGAGGTCAGTCGCCTGCGTGAGGAGGGCGACCGGGATAGAGCCAAGTCCAACGCCTAGTATGAAGAAATGGAGGCGGTGAACGCTGCCCTGGTAGCCGCCCTGGAGAGAGGACAACAGCGCAACGACGCTATGGTCAGGACACAGGCACCCCCGCCAGCTCGGTCTCAGCAGTTTGAAGCGGGGCAGTCATCGGGCGGTAGGCCCAGTGATCCCGGGCGAACAGATTCGCCGGCCGGCAGGGCCCCGCCAAAGAGCACGCCGACGCCTCGCCAGCCCCACACATCGTTCGAGGATGAAGCCGTGACCCCGACTGCACGGGCATTGCAGATGCTCGCCGAAACTGTGTCGGATTTGAAGGCCCAAATGGAGGCCAACGAGAGAAGAGCGGCACGGCCGATGGAAGGCGCACGGTTCAACGAGCGCATGGGCCCTTTCTCACACCGGGTTATGGAGTCGGGGAGGTCTGGTAACCAGAAGTCCCTCAAGCTCACCTACTCGGGGTCCGGCTGCCCGTACCAGCACCTAGATAGTTTCTGGTCCCAGACGTGCGCGAAGGGCTACTCCGATGCAGTATGCTGCAATATTTTCTAGGAAACTCTGTCTGGAGAGGCACTCAGCTGGTTCTATGAGCTTCCGGCAAATTCAATCGAGGCTTTCGAACAGTTGGCCGACCGGTTTGTAGGCCACTTCATCCTCCGGGTCGAGGGAGCCCGGACATCGACCATCCTTTTTAACTGCATGCAAGCGCTCGACGAGGAATTGAGGACTTTCGTCAACCGTTGGCAAACGGCGACGGCCGGGGTTCGGAACCTTGACAAAGGTATCGCCGAGATGGCGTTCAAGCAAGGGCTCCGCCCGGGAAGATTTTCCTACGCCGTATGGGTGGAACTCCCGCAGGGGTATGACGAGTTGATGGCAATGGCCATCCGGCACGCCCAGGCCGATCACGAGACGTACGGGCAGCACCTGCTGAAGAGGAAGCGGGAAGAGCAGCAGGAAGACCACCCCCGGGAGGAGCACCCCCCACCCCGCCAAGAAGACAAGACCAGCCAGCGGACCGAGAACCGAGCCGCCCGACCGAACCGGCCCAACAGAAATTGGGGACAACGGCAGCAGAGGCCCTATCATGATAGACCCCAGAACGAGCATAAGCCGTCGCAGTTCCGGCAAGAAAGCCCCCTGGCAATCATGCCAGCACAACCGACCGGTCAAGAGGTCTTCACCGCTCTCACCTCTTCATACGAGGACATTTTGCTCGAGAACGGGAGCATCATTCCCCCACCGCCCAAGAGAAAGTACCCGAAGGGGAAGCTTACCACGGCGCAAACGGGCAAGTACTGCTCTTATCATGATGAGGCTACTCATCGAACGAGCCAGTGCTGTGCTCTCAAGACAGCGGTGGAAGGTTTGATTAGTAACGGCCAGCTCCAACGGTATATAGGGGAAATGAGAGCAGATCCCGACCGGGAGCAAGACCGAGGCTGGTAGACTCGCCAAGCCTCCAAGCGGTTAGTTTGGCATATCACCGGTTCAACCGCTGTAACATCACAAGATATATATGCAAGCTACTTTCAAGAAAAATTCCATCGGTCCATCAATTCAAGTATATTCATAGCCAAGGGATAACACAAGCAGAAGCCGTTTTGGCAAGTTTACAAAAAAGAGCAAGGGCAAAATCCTAAGGAGCTACGCCTCCCCCCTCAGCGGGCAATCCGCTAGCCTCTTCGGATGAAGCAGCCGCGCCTTCAGCAATCTGAGGTCCACCCTCCCCTTCCGGTTGCTCTTCCGCCGACTGCTCATGGATATCCGACTGCTCATGGATATCCTCATCAGCGGCCTTCGATATCCGGGAGGTATCCAGGTACTCCTTCTGCTCCCATTCCGTGTACGCGTCCGCGATGCCCGATTCCCTGGCCTTCTCCAGGAACTGAAGGAACTGATCGCTCTCATGGTATTTGAGAACAACCCGCTCGTAGAGTTCCGGGTCCTCTTCCCCGGCCGCAGCGGCAGAGGCGGCGCGCACAGCGGCAGCTCCCACCTGGAGCTCGTCCACCCTGGCCTCCAATTCGGCCTTCTCCTCCTCAGCCAGCTCCTTCTCCCTCTCTAGGCTCCAGACCTGCTCCTCCAGCTTGGCTACCTGCTTCTTGGCCCTCTCCTCCAATCTGGCTTTCTCCCGCTCCAGCAAGGACTTCTCTGCTTCCAGCCGCTCTTGGGCTTCTGTCAGCTCGGCCACCTGCCTCTTCAGCTCCACGCTCGGATCGGGCTGGTACAGATTGTAC
Source organism: Potentilla sterilis (assembly GCA_963682095.1). Taxonomy (NCBI): domain Eukaryota; kingdom Viridiplantae; phylum Streptophyta; class Magnoliopsida; order Rosales; family Rosaceae; genus Potentilla; species Potentilla sterilis. The sequence goes on along the minus strand of OY821755.1, from coordinate 30,262,694 downwards.
AGCAACTGCATAACAACAGAGAGCCAATTAAGCAAGCAACAAAGGAAATGAGTTACGAGCGGTGTAATGGCACCAGGCAATTCTTACCTGCAGGACCGACTCCTTGAACTTTTGGCGCTTCCCGCCCGCCAAGGCTCCGCTGACCTCAGATCTGTCTAGACCAAGGCCGGCCAGGTCTGCCGCCAGCTGCCTGGCGAGTGCACTCTCCGGGCTTCCCCTATGTGCCTCGGCAGGCACGGGGCTACTCTGCCGGGCAGCGGCAGCCTTCTCCCCAGCGGAACTCGGTGCACCGCTGGTTACCTTGAGCCGTTTGGCCAGATTCTCACCGGACGACCCGCCGGTCAGGGTCACCAGCGTGGAGGGAGGAAAGTCCATGATCCTCCGCCTCTTCTCACCCTGGCCGTCCGGCAAAGAAGATCGTGCACCTAATCGGGTGACCCGGGTGACGAGCGGGACTGATTCCGGCCGGTACGAAATCCGGCTCACTCCACCGGGAATCTTTAGTGGCCCCCCGGTAGTCTTGCCCTTACCGGGTCCCGCCTTGGGCGCAGCAGGGTGGCTCTTCACACGCCTCAAGACATAGCCGTCGTCCTCAACATCCATGGCCCTCGGTTCGGGATGAACCGTAAGCCGACCGGACTCCTCGTCCACCGAGGTCCGCGAAACGGCCTCGCCTTTCTCCTTCAGCCTCGCAAGAAGGTCTTCACCGTCCATGGATAGGGTGGTGTCGGGTTTGATGACCGCCCGGGAAGATGCACCTGTAGGACGAGCAAAGGTTAGTATTTAAAACAGTTAGCAAAAGTGTCACCGCTAGCACTTGCTACGCACCGGGATCTCGCCCGAGACAGCAATACTCCAACACTTCCAGCCGGATGAAGTTGTAAGAGCTCCGTTCGAGATCGTCCCAACATCCGAGTATGGTCGTGATCCTCTCCTGCTCCAACTCAGATAGCTTGAACAATTGATCCCCAGGGGGCTAGAAGGCACCAGGAACCCGGTACATCTTACTCCTCTTCTGCCACTTACCGCCCGCCATCACCACCTTCTTCCTCCAGCTGTTATCCACCCAAGAAGGCACATTGGTGATGATAGGTTGAAAGCAACGGGCGCTGAAGGACAGACAACCCCGGGATCCTCGCTTCTTCGAGTATGATAACCTGTACAGTGCCCGGAATTCGTTTACCGTTGGCATACTCATCCCGGACAACTCGTACAGACAGCCGAGGCTCAGCAGTCGCCTCCACTGGAGCCCTGGAAGCTGCGCGGGAGATACTTGCAGTGCACTGAGCATGTACTGCACGAAGTCTGACAGCGGGAGTGAAAACCTGTGGCGAAACTGGTCTAGATGCACGGCAACCCAACCTGCCTCCGGGTTACAGGCTGACTCTCCGGGATTCAGTGGCCGTAGCGCCACCTCATCCGGGATACTCCACGTCTTCCGGAACGCAGCAATCTCCCCAGGGTTCATGCTACCCTCCGGCTCATCGCACACCACGGCACCTTTCCCTCTCCCGATGGTGTAGCTCACGGATGGAGCACCAGCAAGGCGCACCCCGTGCGGTATTTCCTCAGATCCTGAGGATCCGGAAGACGAAGCCCCGCTCCGGGAGCGGTCAGCGGCTTCAGACACCGGGGATTCCGAACCAAGCCAGTCCTTCGGTCAGCGACGGGACTCCTGATGGCCGATTCGAAAGCCCCATCAGAACTTGCAGAAGACATTTTTAACCTAAGGGGAAGAAAAACAAAACCCTAGCGCTGGTCAGCAACAAGCTAGAACAGCGCCCTCTGCGGCCCCTCCCCAAGTTTACCGCAGACGCTCCGCTTAAAACAACTCAGTCGGCGACAGAGATCCCCTCCCCCCGCCGCAAAAAACACCGAAAAAAAAAGCAAGAACAACACCAGGCAAAGAAAGCAAGAACTTACCGATTAGTATACTCAACCGAGGAAAGTCCGCCCTGCGAAAGCAGCGAGCAATGGTAGGAAAAGAGTAAAAGAGCACTTGAGGCAATGGATATCGCGGGGCACCTCCACAGAGCTTTCGCCGGATTTCTCTCTCTCTTATTCTCACTGAGCAAGGAGCAAAACAGAACTTAAGAAGGCGGAGGAGGCCTTTTTATAGAGGGGTCCGGTGCCCTAGGCGCTTGTAATCTCCCCAAAACACGCAATCAAAGCAATTCAAACGCCCGCGAATCCAGACCCTCCATCTCAGACTGCTCCCTACCAGCACGTGTCCCAGCATCAGTAAACTTCCCACGCCATCATAACTGATGGGACTGATGGACTTCCTCCTTAAATGCATGTCAGCCACTTGTCCCCCCCCCCCCCCCCCCCCCCCCCCCCACTTCCCCAGGCTCCACGGCTACATGGCATCTTCACTGCAAGTCACCGGTTATGATCTTTCAACCGGCTTGAAGACCTCTCACCGGTTATGGTTTTTCAACCGCCTCGAGAGTATTATTCCGGGTATGAGTCATCCATCCGGTACCATGGCAGTTCACGGTTAGGTATCATTCAACCGGCTGCATGGCATCTTCACTGCAAGTCACCGGTTATGATCTTTCAACCGACTTGAAGACCTCTCACCGGTTATGGTTTTTCAACCGCCTCGAGAGCATTGTTCCGGGTATGAACCATCCATCCGGTACCATGGCAGTTCACGGTTAGGTATCATTCAACCGGTTGCATGGCATCTTCACTGCAAGTCACCGGTTATGATCTTTCAACCGGCTTGAAGACCTCTCACCAGGTTATGGTTTTTCAACCGCCTCGAGAGCACTGTTCCGGGTATGAGACATCCATCCGGTACCATGGCAGTTCACGGTTAGGTATCATTCAACCGGCTGCATGACATCTCACCGGTTAGGTAACATTCAACCGACCCGAGACCATCTCACCGGTTATGATCATCCCACCGGCTCGAGAGCATTTTTCCGGGTACGAGATCCACCCGGCCCCATGGCATCTCACTAGGGGACTCGTCTCCATATGGCAGAACGCCCGGTCGAGATCCACCCGGCTCCATGGCATGACCCCGGTTATGAGAACATTCGACCGGCATGGGCTTTATACACCCGGGTGAGTTTACATCTAACACATGTACTCTTGTCCAGCAGGATAAAAACCCTGCATCGCACTGAACTGCGATCAATGTGGGGCTCCACGGCGAGACTTGTCACCTCAACGCCACCCCATTACCTCAACACTTACTCCAACACAAGTTAAGAAGAACTAGCAAGTGTTGACCGGTGCCTCAGCAGACCGCAACACCGGGGCCACCTCCCCGCAGCCTAGCAATATGGACTCGTCTCGATATGGCAGAACGCCCGGTCGAGGTCCCATACTCTCCGACTCGTCTCGATATGGCAGAACGCCCGGACAAGGTCTAGTGCACAAGTTCACTTGGGGGACTCGTCTCGATATGGCAGATCGCCCGGTCGAGATCCCATGCTCTCCGGCTCGCTCTGATATGGCAGAACGCGGGGTCCAGGTTCCATGCACAAATCTACTGCATGGCTGATTTCAACGCCCCATAATCATTCCATGCACACATCTATTGCATGGCGGATTTCAACGCCTCATAACCATTCCATGCACAAATCTATTGCATGGCGGATTTCAACGCCCCACTATCATCTCATGCACTCTCCGGGTTTCACCCCACTCCATGCTCATAGCACCACAACACTTGAGCACAGTACTACTTATATTGCAAACATACTCATAAACTGTTGCACATCATCGGTAAACAGGTACTCACCCCGGTCACGCCCAATCTTCAACGCGGACTTGGGGGACTGGGCACCGTTGGGTCGGTAACCCTGCGGGTCTGCGGGACAAGGGCAAGACAGTTTAAGACCCCATTCAAGATTGCACTTGACCGGGAACTTGGGGGACTTGTTGACAGTAGCCACAGAGGGGCTACAGCAGGCCCACAGACCCGCAGCTAGTGTACCAGGGGCCGGCCTGAGGCCCGGGACCGGATCACCATCACCCGGCCTCGGGGTCCAGCAGTCTATCCTGCTACCAGGAGCCCGGGGATCGGGGGCGCCTGCCTGCCAAAGAGGCCACCAAAGCTACCATTTGGTATGCAAACAGAAGGAAACCAGTCCCACATCGAAGAGTAAGGCCAGACCTCACTCCTGGCCACCTATATATGGGCCTCAACTACCCTCATTAATAGGTAACTGATCCTTCCTACCGCTTACATACGTGCTTAAGTTATATCTATTCCAACTATACTAACTTAGGCATCGGAGAGGAGAAGACCGGCCCGCCCGGTATTCCCCTTAGTAAGCAGGTTTGCAGGAGATCATACGAAGATTCATCTGTCTCTATCAGGCCCCAGGGTTTGTGTAGAAACATGAGTGTACTTCTAAAGCTTCGTACACTCAGTACAGTTAGTAATTGAAGTCTTACAGAACCTCAATTACAAAACCAAAATAATCTGTAAAACCATTGATCTCAACAGAAGTAAACTACTAAATTAAATTAAGAATTTTGGTAGCAATATACTTGACCTCTTAGAGTTTGCAGGCCAGCAGGCTTCCCTATAAATTGATTACTTCGCACACAGTAAATCATAAAAACATTAGTTATCTTGCAATCTAATCTAGCAAGAATAATATCATAGCATAAGTTCGTACTTGCATTGCTATAGCGCAGCCCTAAGATATTGTCCGCTTTAGGCCCCGCCATTAAGGTTTTGTTATTGGGTTCCCAACTCAAAACGTGTCTCAATGTATAGAGTTGTACAACATCCACTTTCCTCCGGGCGATGTGGGATGCGTGACCTACCTACATGCTAGATTTTCTAGCCATGTCAGGTCAGGTCATCACAATCCACCCCCGTTAGAGGCCTGACATCCGCATCGGCACACTTCTGGCTAGGGACATGCTCTAATCCCATATGTAACAGCCCAACCAATACACATGATCTATTGTCCGCTTTTGGCCTTGCCCTCACGGTTTTGTTTTTGGGTTCCCAACCCAAAATGCGTTCAATGTATGGAGCTGATTTTGCATATATAAGCACAACGTCCACTCTCTCCCGGGCGATGTGGGATGCGTGGCCTACCTACCCGGCTAGCTTCTCTAGCCAGGTCAGATTATGTCATCACAATTGGGGCAAAATCAATGGATTCACCCAAAAAATAACCCCTCGGCACAGAAGATGGCTCGAATGATGGCTAAAGAGTCCTCGATAATCGTTCATGAATTGAGACTTTCCGTGGATGGTATGGACCGAGATCTAGCAACGAGCATTAACAAAAATACAAGCACTTTTATGAGAAATCTCAACAACACTTTTATGCTCAACTATAACAAGTTGCTGGCTAATGGGAACAACGGAGGACTAGAATTGGTGGTCCAACAAGGCCAAAATCAACAAGTCAACCAGGCCGAGATGGCAGGGTTGAACTAAATGAACAATGGGATGCATAAACCTAATATGCAACACCAATGGAGGATGGCCAATCTGTTTTACGGTATGTCACCCGACATGGTGGGTTTTGGCCAAGGATTCTTTCCTCCGCCGAACCATTGAAACATCAATCACGGCATGAATCATCAGATGAATGGAGGTTTTCAGTTCCCACCAGATAACAATGCAGGTCAAAATCATCATCAATTGAAGAATCATCAGAGAGACGACTAAGATTGGCCGATTCAGCTAAATAAATTTCAAAATTTGGTTGAAGATCACATGGGAGTCTTAATGAGACGGATGGAGAGGCCGACTTATGCAAAGCCATATCCTACATATATCGCAAGGGTATCGTATTCCATCTTCACATTATTCTCTGGTGATGCATATCAGTCCACCATAGAAAATATTGGCTGATTCATAGCCCAATGCGAAGCTAGTTCTGATGATAACAAACTCAAGTTGTTCGTCCATTCTCTCACAGGATCAGCCTTCACTTGGTTCATCAACTTGCCCCCCAATTCAATCAATAGTTGGAGGAGATGGAGCGCGCGTTTCATGATAATTATTATAGAGCACAACAAGAAATCAGGTTGGCTGACTTAGCCAAGGTTACACAGATGAGTCATGAAACCGCACGAGAGTACTTGAGTTGTTTCAAGTTGCAAAAAGCACGATGTCGCGTACGATTTCCTGAATCAGAGTTCGTAGACATGGCTGTTGTCGGTCTGGGGTTTAAGTTCAGAGTACACTTTGAAAGAGTAACCTTCAACAACTTATTTGAACTTGAAAATAAGATCAATCGGTATGATGTCATCTTAATGGAAGAGGCAGAGAAGAGAGTTGATGGATATCCCTCATTTGGTGGAGGAGATAAACATACGCCATCTATTTCTTTGGTTAATAATAAATACCTTGAAAGAGATGTGCGGGAGATAATTAAGGAATTTAGATGGAGAAAATGAATAGTTAATTAAGCATTCATTTATGATCACAGATATAATTAGGAATGTTGGCTATAAAAGCCATGAGTTGTTTTAGACAAAGATAAGTTGATAGAAAACCAAACTAGAGAGAGTTTGAGAGACAGAAAACCTCACCTGACGTGAGAGAGAAATCCTCTTGAGAATAATCCAAGAGAGACTAGTTAGCCACAATATATATATTGTGAGTATCAACTTTGTAATCCCATTATATAATAGTGGAAGAAATCGTTTCTTTTGTTGTCTCATTGTGATTACACAAAGTGTGGGAAAAGTCAGATCCTGGGATAACTAATTATCCATTGGCCTCGTATTAGGCAGTCATATTTGTCATCTTTCCCAACAAGTGGTATCAGAGCTTCGGCTCATTACACGGTTTAACTTGTGGCATTCACAATGGAAGAGTCAACCTCGACGTCATCAGCAACAATGATTAAACTAACCTCTTCAAATTACTCCATTTGGAAGCCCAGAATGGAGGACATTTTGTACTGCAAAGATTTATACCAACCTTTGCAAAATGAAGGGGCAAAGCCAGCTGATAAGCCTGATGCTGATTGGACTTTGATGAACCGGAAAACTGTCGGACAAATTCGACAATGGATTGACCAAAGTGTCTTTCACCATGTAGCGCAAGAAACAGTTGCGTACACATTATGGACGAAACTGGAGTCCATGTATGAAAGAAAGACGGCCCAGAATAAAGCCTCTACAATTCGACGGTTGGTGAACCTTAAATATAGAGAGACAAGGAGTGTCTCTGAACACTTGAGTGATTTCCAAGGATTGGTAAATCAACTCACGAATATGAAGATGGCGCTTGATGATGAAATGCAAGCATTGTTACTCCTTAGCTCTTTGCCAGACAATTGGGACACGCTCGTGGTATCGTTAAGTAACTCAGCGCCACAAGGTGTTCTAACATTAAACACAGTTAAAGATAGCTTGTTCAATGAGGAATCAAGGAGGAAGGAACAAGGTATACCGACTGAGTCTGAGGCACTAGTCAGCGAATATCGTGGACGAAGTAACAATAGGAGACCTCACGTCAGAGACAAATCTAGAGGCAGGTCAATGAACAGGTTTAGAGGTAAGTCGAGAACAAAAAGAGACATTGAATGTTACCATTGTGGTGAGAAAGGCCACATGAAGAAAGAATGCAGGAAGCTCAAACGAGAGCAACTAGGAAATGGTGATGCAAGCAATGTAGCTGCTACCATTTCTCATGGAGATGAGGTCATCTTTATTTGTGATGCTGGTCAAATTAATTTGACATCACAAGATACATGTTGGGTCGTGGATTCTGGTGCATCATTCCATGTTACCTCACGGCGGGACTTCTTTACCTCCTATACAAAAGGTGATTTTGGTCATGTGAGGATGGGGAACGATAATACTTCCCAGATTGTGGGAAGAGGAGATGTTTCCCTTGAAACAAACACGGGTTGTCATTTAACATTAAAAGATGTGAGACATGTTCCAGACATGCGTCTCAATCTAATATCGACTGGATTGTTAGATGAAGAGGGTTATACTAGTGTGTTTGGAGATAAGAAATGGAAGCTAACACGAAGTTCCCTGGTGATAGCTCAAGGCAAAAAGGTAAACACCCTTTATGTAATAGAAGCCAAAATTAATAATGGGTATGTTAATGCTGTTGGAGAAAATTCCTCATTCGAGTTATGGCATAAGCGGCTCGGACATATGAGTGAGAAAGGGCTTCGAATTCTAGCTAAAAGAGAGACATTAGCCGGTTTGAAAGGAAAATGTATGTCTCTTAAACCATGTATGCACTGCTTGGCTGGAAAGCAACATAGAACTTCTTTCTCTTACCAGGCCCCACATAGAAAGCCAAATGTTTTGGATTTGGTGCATTCTGATGTTTGTGGTCCAATGACCATCAGTACTCTTGGAGGTAAAAGGTATTTTGTTACCTTTATTGATGATCACTCCAGGAAGGTTTGGGTGTTTGCCCTGTTTGATGTATTCAAACAATTTCATGCCAGTGTTGAACGAGAAACTGGCAGAAAATTAAAATGTGTTCGCACCGACAACGGAGGAGAGTATATAGGAGATTTCAAACGTTACTGCTTGAGTAATGGGATAAGGCATGAACGATCTGTTCCAAAGACTCCTCAACACAATGGAGTGGCTGAAAGGATGAACAGAACTATTGTTGAAAGAATAAAAACAATGTTATCTCATGCCAAGCTACCTAAGAGCTTCTGGGGTGAAGCTCTAATGACTGCTGTTGATTTGATCAACCTATCTCCTTCAGCTCCATTGAACGGTGATGTTCCAAACAAGTTTTGGACTGGAAAAGATGTATCCTACAACCATTTGAAGGTGTTTGGTTGTAGAGCGTTTGTTCATATTCCTAAAGATGAGAGATCGAAGCTCGACTCCAAGTCAAAGGAATGTGTCTTCTTAGGGTATGGAAAAGAAGAATTCGGATACAAGCTTTGGGATCCTATAAAGAAAAAGATTGTTAGAAGCAGAGATGTCGTCTTCTTTGAAGATCAGAACATTGAAGATATTCATAAAGGTGTAAAGCCTACCAGTCCCAAAGAATATCCAATTACCTTGGATTCTGAACCTCAACCAGAAATTTATGAGGGAGATGTAGTAGAAGATCTTAGAGAATTAAATAATGAACCGACAATGAATAATGATCCAGCTGAAGAAGTAGCTGATGCTGAAGATAACGAGGATGAAGAACACGATCCTCAAGAACCATTCATAGGACCTCAGCTAAGAAGGTCTGGCAGAATACCTAAACCTCAGACCAAGTATCCTGCAACAGAGTATGTGTTACTGACTGATGGGGGAGAACCAGAGTCTTATGAAGAAGCTCTGATTGATGTCCACAAGACAGAATGGTTGGAAGCCATGCAAGAAGAGATGCGATCCTTGCATGAGAACCAGACTTATGAACTGGTACAATTACCAAAAGGTAGAAGAGCACTCAGAAACAAATGGGTGTATAAACTGAAGACTGAGGAGAATAGCTCACGACCAAGATACAAGGCAAGGTTAGTCGTGAAAGGCTTCAGTCAAAAGAAAGGTATAGACTTTGAAGAGATTTTCGCACCCGTGGTAAAGATATCATCCATCCGGGTGGTACTAGGTTTGGCTGCAAGTCTAAATCTAGATATTGAGCAATTAGATGTAAAGACTGCATTTCTTCATGGAGATTTAGAAGAAGAAATTTACATGGAACAACCAGAAGGATTCAATATCAAAGGAAAAGAAAATATTGTATGTCGACTGAAGAAGAGTCTATATGGCCTTAAGCAGGCTCCACGACAATGGTACAAGAAGTTTGACTCCTTCATGATTGAGCATGGATATCAAAGGACTACTTCTGATCATTGTGTCTTTGTCAAAAGATTTTTTGACGGTGACTTTATCATACTACTTTTGTATGTTGACGATATGTTGATCGTAGGACAAAATAGTGACAAGATCAGCAAGTTGAAGAAAGAACTAAAGAAGTCTTTTGCTATGAAAGACTTAGGACCTGCAAAGCACATTCTAGGTATGACCATCTCTCGTGATCGAGAGAAAAGGAAGTTGTGGCTATCACAAGAGAAATACATCGAGAAGGTGTTAGAGCGGTTCCACATGGAAAAAGCAAAGTCAGTTGCTACTCCACTTGCAAGTCACTTTACTCTTAGCTTAAAGCAAAGTCCTACATGTGAAGCTGAAAGGGAGGAAATGCGCAAGGTGCCATATGCCTCAGCAGTTGGAAGCCTGATGTATGCAATGGTGTGTACGAGGCCAGATATAACACATGCAGTTAGTGTTGTTAGTAGATTCTTGTCTAAACCAGGAAAAGAACACTGGAATGCAGTAAAGTGGATTTTAAAATATCTCAGGGGGACTTCCAAAATGAGTTTATGTTTTGGGAGTGGAAGACCAGAATTGATCGGCTACACAGATGCAGATATGGCTGGAGATATAGATTCCAGAAAGTCTACTTCCGGTTACCTGATTACATTTTCAGGGGGAGCTGTATCGTGGCAATCAAAGCTACAAAAGTGTGTTGCTTTGTCTACCACAGAGGCAGAGTTCATTGCAGCTACCGAAGCTTGCAAGGAAATGTTATGGATGAAGCGGTTCTTGCGTGAGTTAGGGCAAGAACAACAGAAGTACATTGTGCATTGTGATAGTCAGAGTGCAATCCACTTGAGTAAGAATTCAAGTTTTCACTCGAGGTCGAAGCACATTGATGTGCGATATCACTGGATACGTGATATGTTAGAATCCAAACAGTTACAACTTGAGAAGATTCATACGGATGATAACTGTTCAGATATGATGACTAAGTCCTTGCAAAGGGAGAAGTACGAGTACTGCAGACAAGCAGCAGGTGTATTGAGTCTCTCCACCTAATTCGGGAGGGGGAGATTGATGGATATCCCTCATTTGGTGGAGGAGATAAACATACGCCATCTATTTCTTTGGTTAATAATAAATACCTTGAAAGAGATGTGCGGGAGATAATTAAGGAATTTAGATGGAGAAAATGAATAGTTAATTAAGCATTCATTTATGATCACAGATATAATTAGGAATGTTGGCTATAAAAGCCATGAGTTGTTTTAGACAAAGATAAGTTGATAGAAAACCAAACTAGAGAGAGTTTGAGAGACAGAAAACCTCACCTGACGTGAGAGAGAAATCCTCTTGAGAATAATCCAAGAGAGACTAGTTAGCCACAATATATATATTGTGAGTATCAACTTTGTAATCCCATTATATAATAGTGGAAGAAATCGTTTCTTTTGTTGTCTCATTGTGATTACACAAAGTGTGGGAAAAGTCAGATCCTGGGATAACTAATTATCCATTGGCCTCGTATTAGGCAGTCATATTTGTCATCTTTCCCAACAAGAGTGGCACCAAAAGGGATGTACTACAAAATTCAGACCGTGAGCACGCTTGAAACATTTAGGGTGGATCCAGACCTAGATTCGGCCAAAGTAGATTTGGCCGAAGTGGTGATTAATCAACTCCGTGTACACAAAGCTTTGGAGAGGGTCGATCCAAAACAAACCAAAACACCACCAGCTCAAAGCACAAGCACTGCACAAACTAATGCACGCACTTGCATAATTAAGGCTGAGTTGGATCAACTCTTGGCCGAGAAGATGATTCGTCTACTCTTTTAGCATAAATAAGGCCGAAGGGAAAATCGTATCATAACACATGGAAACTACAACAGTTACAACTAATAATTGTGTTATTTTTTGTGACATGATTCAGGATCTCATAGACGTCGGAACACTCAAGTTTCCTGAAAACAAGCAAGCAATGAAGGTTGACGAACCCATTTCCCTGAAAGCTCAAGTGAATATCGTGTACATTAGAGCGTCTACGAGTAATGGGACAATATATGGGGAACTTTAATGTTTTTATTAATGGTATCTCAATAGAATTTCATTTTTAGGAAATTCTATTAGGTGTAACTCGTGGAGAAGCAATCAAAGAGATGGAAATAACGACGATTATTGTAATAGCCGAAATTTAAAAGTAAAAGGAAGTATCAGCGATTAATTATTTCTTGTTCAAGGAAGGATAATTTCCTAACTTCCGTGGTGTGTCTTGACCTAATTAGACTAGATATCTAATATCTTTAGTAAATAGTGAATCCCTGATTATTCAGGATACTTGATGTAATGCCTATATAAAGGCCTCCTTATCAATTAATAAAAAACGTTTTGCATATCTTTTGTTTCTTCTAGAACATTTCTCATATTAATTGTCGAGATTGAGTTAAGGAAAGAAATAACGACGATTAATTATAATTGCCGAGATTTAATTAAAGAAAGGGATGACAGCAATTTCTCATAATGGCCGAGATTTAATTGGAATTGAAAGAAATAACGACGTTAGTTATCTATTTTAACAATTAATTCCGAGAAGGAAATTACTTCTATTGGTGTTGTGAGAACAAGCAAATTAAGACGCGATTAAGAAATAAAACAATATGGACCACATTTTGAATTCGATCATTATGACTGAAATATTCCTTTAATTTATTTATATTTTCATTTCTAGGTCTTATGTACATAACAATATAAATAGCAGACGATTGACTCTTTGTAAAAGGTCCCCGACCAACACAACTCAACTCAATACAAATTCTAAATTCTCTACAATATCAACCTTTTCTTTCTAGCTAGCGTAGTTATATTTTTATTTTCTTCTTTAGCGTACTCTTTAGAAAACTGGGTTTTTGAGGGGATTGAAATCTGGGTTTATTTGAGTGTGTTTGTTTCTCTGAAGTTTTGGATTATATGATGATGTTTGAATTTGAAATGTTCATTGTGGAAATGATTCAATAGATTCGAAGTTGTTAGCTTTATAATGTATTGAGTATCAGCTGTTTTGATCCTGCGATTTTTAACTAGATTCTGGTACTTTTCAGTTGTTTAAATGGGAATATGCAAGGATATGGATACAAGGATATGGATAATTTTCTGGTTTTGAATGATATTTTATAATATTTCAGGTACAATCGTGAATCGTCATAGAGTGGTATGAGTCAAGCAAGCGGTTCGACCTCATCAAGTCGATCCGTTGCAAATGCAGAGACAATTGCACCCCTGTCAGGGCAACATTCACCACCAGCTGCACCTCCATCACCTGCATTTGATGCTCCAGCAACTTCTACACAAGTTTGTGGCAAGAAAAGGAAGGAACCTGCAAACAAAAGCCCTCTTTGGTATCATTTTACGAGGTGCAAGCTCCCAGGAACAGAGACCTTGGATCCAAAACTGTAACGACCCGAATCTTAAAATACCCCCTAAAAGTTTTATTTTAATTTTGATGTTTCGGAAATTTATTTTACAATTTGGAGGTTTCAAATGTTGACTTTTTATAAGTTGACCCGATCGAGAATTTTATTTCTCGACGAGATAGAGGAAGTTAAAACGAGTTCGTGGACACGTAGCAGGTTTAATTTGGAATTTGTATGAAAAAGTTATGATGTAAAATCGGTATTTTTCTAATTGTGGTCGAGTTTAAATAGTCGGGGGCGGAAAGTTCTAGAAAATGGGAAATATTCTAGATTCCAGGAGGAATATTCTTTTCAGGAATATTCCTTCCCTTTTATTTTTCTATCCAGTTTCTCTTTTTTTCTCTCCTCTCCCCCGATCGGGACCGAGCCGCTCCCCGCCTCCACTCATCTCCGTCGTCAGGTTGAACTAGACGGCCGCACCGGTCGTGTTTGGACCGCCTCGGCTCCCTCGTCAAGTCTACGGTGGTGATTCAAGGTGAATCGCCGCCGTTTGGCCATGCAAAGCCCGTGAAGGTTCGACACAGTCGAACCGGAAGTCACTCCTCCGGTCACCAATCGGCCCAAATTTTAGGGGGGAAAGGGAGGTCTCGACCCCCACAACCTCTCTACGAGAGGAATCAAACCGATTTATCCCAGGTAAGGAGGAATTGAAATTTTGAAATGTCTAGAGTTTTTGGTGAATAGTGCCGAATTGGGGGTTTTGTCAATTGACCCCTTTAGGCTGGAAATTTGACGGTGTTGTAGTTAGGAAAGTTGTTTTAAATGTTGAGAAGAAGCTTCTGTTGAATTTTGGTGATTTTTAGTGACGGTGACAGTGTTGACCGCCGCTGCCGGCCGCGGTGTCACCGCTATGGATAGTTTTTGAGCTTGAAATTACGTTATTTTATACGGAATGTTAGTCCTTGTTCCCAGTGGGTCGGTGGTTGCTGTATGGGAGCAAAGGGATCTTAGTTGGTTAATGGTTCTAAATTGGACCTGTTTCGGGTTTCTGGGAGAAATTCTGGGATGGGTCCTCACAAAAATAGTGCACCTGTAACCATTGTAGTGATAAAGTGTTGTGCGAGTCATCAAAGAATGAGACTAGCTTGATGTGGAACCATGCCAAGAAGTGCACTTCTCACCCGATGGGTCTACTTGGAGTTGGAGGCAATTGAGAAGGGTAAGCTTTTAGCTTTATGCTTTTTAAACCCTAAAACCCGATAGACCGAGCTGGAACTTTCCTGTTTACATGCATATTACAAATGAGATTGAGACATTTGGGATTCCAAATTCCCATATGCTGCAAATGAGATCCTTTCCATGTATCATGATGAAAGGACCCGAACCAGATTTCACCCTGAAACCCGGATAAGGCCCTGCGGGGACCACCTTAAGACTAACTCTATCGATAAATCGATAAGTCAATCTTAAGATGGACAACCCTAAAACCTGCAACAAATAAAACACTTCTAAATTCCAGTTCCAAACGAAACACCTGGAGCCACCTGCTCCCCAAATCACAACAACCGCCACAATAAACTCAAAATCAAACTCAATTTACTCACAAGTAATCAGAGCAATCTAAAACAATGAACTGGAATTACAAATAGAAATAGAACAAGAAATTATAATAATAAGGGATCACGGATCCCACCTAGCAGAAGCAACAAGGATGACAGCTATGCCTCGACTCCGAGTACTCTTGACCTCTGACTATTACTCTGCACACTGGGCGATTTAAAACGAAGGGCCCAGGGGAAAGTAATTTAAAAACGTTAGAGTGAGTGGATAAAAATAATATGATTTAATATAGTACTTTAAATGAAAGTATTATATTACTTTCCCAGAGTTTTAAAAATAAAACCACAGTGCATGCATTATAAATAAAACGTCCCACGTTTTATAAAAAAAATCATATTTAAAAATCATCAGCCCCGCTGATATAAAATCAAATAAATAAATAATTATTCTTTTTATATGTATTTAAAAACAATATACTTTTGAAAACCATTTGTGATGTTTCTCGACCAATCCCATTGGTCGCATAAAAACCCCAGCCCCGCTGGTTCGGGAATTTATTAAATAACAGAAAGTCTCATAGAGAAAATATTCTCGAAACCCAAATGATATAATATCATGACCAATCCCATTGGTCATATCATATAATAAAATAGGGGAACGTCATTACCACCATTTAATAATAGCCTCCCAGACTAAGGGTCAGAGCCTCCAAGACTCTCTATAGCGTCCGCGTCCCACGCTAAACCTCTACACCACAACTCCGTCAACCACCGAGCGTGAATCTGACCTATATGGTCAAGTCGTCACCTCGCGTGGGATGAGGTTAATAAGCTAGCTAGCATCAATATATATCTGGACCCTGATATGGTGAAAATCCGAAAACAAAACCGAAAATACGCTTCCCCTTATATATATAAATTCGTACAGTCCCCGACCGTACATCTGAGGCTCATATATATATAATCACATAAACTCGTAGCCTCAAAAGAATATATATATACATCCGACATGTCCCACATGTCATAAAATAAATATAAAAAAATAATATATAACTTCGACATCTCACATGTCGAAAATCACAAATAATGAAAGGATAAACTCCCCGGAAATCTCATTTCCGGTCGTACAAGTATAAAATACAATAAAACGATTAAGTATGATTTATCGAATCCTACTATTTCCGGAAATCTCATTTCCGGTCATTTCATTTAAATACCATTAAAACTTTTCAGTATGATCAATTATGAACAATTAAAAACATATTATTTCCGAAAACCTCGTTTCCGGATAAAATCACGTACTACTAAAATCGTAGTAAAAGATAACCCCAAAACATATATTTCTTTAAATATCATTTCATTTAATTATATGAATTCTCATGCTTCTCAAAGCATTTATTTAAAATAAACTTCATTTCATTAAAACAATTATGCATGCATTTATTCAAAATAAAAATCCACTCACAGTACTACCGAGCGCGCCGTTAATCTGATCTCTCGTCCCGTCGAATAACCTCTCGACCTGTAACAGGGACGAAATTCTAAATATTACGAAACTCGGAATTTAATTATAATCAATAAATCTACGGACGTCCTCACTCGTCCGAAACTTCCAATTTTTCCTTTTTCACTTATCGGTATAGGAATTTCGCCTCAATACCGAATAATCTAAGTCCGCAATTACTCAGGACACCCACTCCGTGTCCGATTAGTTCTTTTCCCAGTTATTCCGTCGTAAAACCCTTTTAATCAGCTTTTAACCTTTTTACGGTAAGTCAACAGTAAAAACTACTAGTCAAACAGTAATTATTCCAGGTCAAACAGTAATTCTGAAAGTCAAACAGTAAATGGTTAAAATCCAATTACTATTTATCATTTACTGTTTACTATTTACTTTTACTGTTTACCTTTTTTATTTTTACTATTTACTGTGTACTGTTTACTTTTACTGTTTTACCATTTACTTTTCATCTTTTACCGTTTTACCCTTTTACTTTTTACCGTTACTGTTCATCTTCTTCCTCACGCCGTCGGCAACAGTGGCGCCGCCGCCACCGCCGCCGGAACAGCAGCGCCTCCACAGGAGGCAAAACCACCTCCATTCGGCTCCAAATTCACCCAAAAGGATCATTACCACCTCAGGACCTCCTTTCCGCCGCCTTTGCCGCCCCAAACCAGCCTCAGCCGCCGCAAACGGCGGCCGACGCGGCGGTCCGAAATACCAAACCTCCAATTTCTTCAAAAATCAATCAAATCCACCCCAAATTATACTCAATCAACTCCAAACAATGTTCTAAACACTAATCTAGCCTCCAATTACAACAAAAACATCAAAATCACAACCTCCACAAAAAATCATAAAACCCTAAAAAATTTCAAATTCCAATTCCTCCTTACCTGGTGCAATTCGGTCCAATTCCCTCCATGGAATGATTGCACGGATCAAGGTCTTCGATTCCCGACCGGAATCGAGACGAACGGCGACCGGAGGAGGCCGATTCCGGTTCGACACAGTCGAACCCGTTCGGGCGTCGCACCGCCGAACCGCGGCGTTTCACGCCGCGCCGCTGCCACCTACGCGACGAGCAAGCCGAGCCGGTCCGAACGTGACCGGGGCGCCGGCCCAGTTCGGCCGGACGGCGGAGCAAGGTGGAGGTCGGCGCTGGGTCGGGGGAGAGGAGAGAAAAAAGAGAGAGAAGAAAAAAAAAGAAAGAAAAGAAAAGAAAAGGAAAAAGAGAAAAATGGGGGATTTTCCCTTTCGGGAAATTTTCCTCCCGCTATTTATACTCGTCCAAAATCGGACAATTTCCGATTTTACATCATAACTTTTTCATGCGAACTCCAAATTACACGTGCCACGTGTCCACGAACTCGTTTCAACGTGCTCTACCTCGTCAAGAAATAAAATCTTTGGCCGGGTCAACTTATTTAAAAGTCAACGTTTAGAACTTTCAAATCGTAAAAACAATTCCCGAGGAGAAATAATAAAAGTAAAACAGTTAAACGGTAATTCTAAGTTTGGGTCGTATCACATGATACTTTAGAAAGTCAAGAAATTCATCTCATCCATGCATCTTTGTAGATTTATTGGACTTTATTTCTATCCCTGGAGTGTAACATGTGCTAATTTTTTTTTTTATTCCTACTACATCTCTGTAGTGGCTTTACTCTTCTTTTGATTTAGCTCAATTTTGGTTCATGTCAGAAAATTCTTTCAATCAAGGTTATGAGGTAGGAAGGAATGGCACAAGCTCCAACTAACCAATGTCTAGCACAAGAGGAGATTGAAGTAATCGATGTTGTTATTCTGTATAGTCCTTGAATTTGTTAATTTGTTCATGTTATGGTGTTGGACAATACTATGTAATCGCATTTGCATTTGAGGGATATTGTTGTAATCGCATTCGCATAACTATATTTCCTATGATGAACTTCAAGCTTTAACCATTTCTACGGTTCTACCTCATTGTTGTATCTTGTATGATGAACTTCCAGATTTTAGAAAGAGATCAATACAAGTATATCTTGGGCTGGGCTTTAGACTTAATTGGGCCGATGTCATATCTTGGTAGAGGCCCATTACCAACCAAAAGTATTGGTATACCGAAGAGTTGATACATGGGCTTCGGTGGTCGGTAATGATACAAATTTTCTCATTACCAATTACAATTGGTTGGTAGATGGTAGAGACAAAAATTAATTGGTAATGTACCGAACCCAGCCCTACTCTTTAGTCTCTTTAGTTTACATTTTAGCAATTAGATTATAGTTGTTTACTTTTTCACAATTTATTTCTCACAAAGTCACATTAGTGAAAACGCCAAAAGTCTTTAAAACAAGAAGTTTTTACCAAAAACTACAATTTTGTTGTGATATTCACCAGTAGCAAAATTGTTTTTTAAAATTACCAATAGCAAGTTTTCATCCAAAACTAACAGAATCCGTTAACTCATAAATTATAAAATTATCCTCAGAAATCAATACCACTGAGTCTCAGAAACCAAAATATTCTAATGCTACTGACCCTCAGAAACTTTACCTCCGCCGTCCTCCGTCGCGATTCCAATGCAAATGACCCTCAGAAACTTTACCTCCGCCGTCCTCCGCCGCGATTCCAATGCAAATGACCCTCAGAAACTTTACCTCCGCCATAAATTTACCCTCATAAAATTCAGATCTGATCAGATCTCCACCATAAAGACCTACTCGACAACCATCATGGGTTGTAATTATGGCCTATGATAGCCTTTAGTTTCTCAACAACCCATAATAGCAGATGGCAGCTTTCCCACTTTCTCCACTCCAGATTCAAAAACCACTCCCATTCCCATGTAGAAATGTGACTCTATGTGGCAATGAAATGCCCAAACACCTGGATTATCTGCTCGAAATCTCAAAGCAGTCCAACCATAAGGGTGTACTGGCACTGTGTTCTTCATGATCGAATTGGCAAGATTGTAGTTTGCTACATCTTTTGTGACGTCAAACTTTCTTGTTCCATAACCATGAGCTCAGCGGAGGGAGGCAGTGGTTGGTGTGGTCGTCGTCTAGGTGTGAAAGTGGCGGCGAGGAGGAGTGGTTGAGGTGATGGAGGTCGTCGTCGGTGGAGGGAGGCAGTGGTTGAGGTGGTGGAGGTTGTCGTCGACGGCGAGGAGGAGTGGTTGAGGTGATGGAGGTCGTCGTCGGTGGAGGGAGGCAATGGTTGAGGTGGTGGAGGTTGTCGTCGGCAGCGGTTGGCGAGCTCGTGGCGAGAGAACCCCAAGAGGCGCTCGTCTTTGAAGTCGGAGAGGGCGGTGCCGCTCCGGTAGCGGAGTCGGACCTGACTGAGGCGGTCGTCGAAGTTGGAGGCGGCGGGTTCTTGGGTCGGGTCGGATGGGGGTGTTTCCTAGTCGGTGGCTCCAGGTCGGGAAGGAGAGGAGGGTTTTGGGGTTGTGGGTTTCCATCGTTGACAACGCCACCACCGCCGCCGTCATTGCCCTCCTGCAGGCCGCCTGGGGGTTCTCCGAGTCCAAGTTCGACAATGGCGATGCCGTATTTTGCAAAACCCTAATCCCATCTGAGGAATATATATATGAATGACATGTGTTGTAATTTATTGATTTTCAGAATTAATTATGTCATTAAATCATGGACGGATTAACAGTCCATTACTGTTAATTTCTTACTAATGGTATAAAAAAATTAAGTCTTGCTATAGATAAATATTACTATAAAATTGTAGTTTTAGGTAATTATGTATTAAAACAAAAGCTTAGAAAACCGAGTGGCCGAGATAGTTCATTCGTCGACCCGCACTTATTTGGAAGAAATCAGGTGCAAATTAATTAAAACCTCACTTAGGCAACAGGCCGCAAGTTGGCACACCAGCGCATGCGCATTCTACTGGACGATTTTGGTTATTCCTACGTCCCTCGGGGGCCTCTCGTTTAGCTCGTTTAGACCGAGACGATTTTTTGCCAAATAGTGTAAAATTCAAACATTATTAAATTATTTGTTCTTTAACAATTTATTTAAAATCATTTTTCTATTATATTCTTGTTTTCCACTTTCCTATCCTTATCCCCATGATCAACAAATCAACTCGTCTTCAACAAATAGACTCCTCTCACTCCTACCCAAACTGCTCCTCCGCTGCTCACAGTACTCAAATCCATGCCCAGCTCATCACCCAAAACCTCTAGTTAGTCACCTTGTACGTAGCCTCCACCTTCATCGACTTAGACTATCTCTACTTAATCACCCGAAACCCCACCTTCATCGACTTAGACCATCTCTACTTAATCACCCGAAACCCCACCTTCATGTCGTCAATCTTCTTCTCGGTTCTCAGACGGAAGCAAAGCAAGTTGGGTGTTGAAGAAAACTTGAACCCATAAACTTAAACCCATAAATGTTGATGAAAATTGTTTGCAAATTAGCTTGTGAATGGATCGTGATGATCCTCTCAAATTCTACTGACTGGGTAAGGAAGAAAGAGGGAGAAGAGAGACGAGGAGGAAAGGGAATGAGAGAGAAATAATTAAACATATATTTGACATTAGCCTTTGATATTGTCAAATTTGACAGTAGAGAAGAAGATAGTCAAATCCACATCCAGCTTTGCCATTTCGGTTGGAGGGAGTTTTTAATGTCATTTATTACTGTTTTGGCTGAGCTGCTCTTACTGAGAGAGTCAGAGTGTGTTTCGATATGGAGAAAAAATGGAAGAATTTAATTGAAAGTGATAAATTTATAATTTTAAAAAGTTAATTACCTCGTTTAATATTATTAGATAAATTTTTTTAGAAAAGGAAATAGAGGAATTCGTTGTTTAAATTTCTCAACTAAATTTCTTATAAAATATGTGTCATTTGTAAATTCTTTTGAATAGTTCAATTATTTATTCAAAATAAGATTTTTTTTTTAATTATTATAAATTTTCTTAATTTATTACACACTTCAAATCCTACATAAATATAACTAAATAATAAAATTTGAAATTAATCAATTTTTAAATTGATAGAGTTCAAAATATTATCATTTATAAATTCCTATAAATTTTATGATTTTCTCATCCAAACACATTGTTAGTGAAATATGAAAACATTACCGAACACTGCTTTAGCATTTTCGGATGGACTAAGACTAAATCTAGAGATTGATCAAAAAAAAAAAAGACTACAACTGATCTTGTTACTTTAAAACAGAATCGGACCGGAACGGAATATGAGTTATTTAAAATACAATCCCGTTTCATTCCGATAAATTTAGAGACAAGATCGGAAACGAGTTCGGAATTATGGCAGTAATCGCCCAGCCCTAGTAGTGTGAAGTGTGAACAGACAGCCACCAATATTACTGAAACCCTCTTCAATCTCTAAATTAAGCAAATGGTAGTAGAAATCTCTAAATCCGGACGGCTGGGGCCCACCCGAATGCGCCACCACCACAACCACCATCTCCAACCTCCCCCTCAACGTCCCCTTCGCCTCCTTCTCCCGCCCCGAGAAGCTCGGCCGCATTGCCGACTGGACCCGCACCTTCAACAACCCGGCCCGCTCCAAAAACCCCTCCGACGCCGTCTTCGACTTCTCCAACGACGAGTCGTTCCTCGGAAACGCCAATGACGACTCCACCTTCCGCCTCGTCGACGGGAAACCGCTGCCGCGTCCCAAATTCGGCCCCAAGTGGCGGTTCCAGCAGCAGAGGCAGCTCCCTCACCGCCGCGACGAGGAGGTCGAGGCCAAGAAGCGCGAGGCTGAGAAGGAGAGGGCTCGCCGTGACCGCCTCTACAACATGAACAGATCCAACGTCAACATGCCCGGCCGTGAAGCCGCCGTGTACAAATCTTCGGTGGATATTCAACCGGAATGGAACACGCTAGATCAAATCCCGTTCTCGACATTCTCCAAGCTCTCCTTCACCGTCCCTGAGCCGGAGGATCTTCTCTTCTGCGGCGCACTCGAGACTTATGATCGAATGGTGGATAGAATCACGCCGAAGAATGAGCGCCGGCTCGAGCGGTTTAAGAACCGGAACTTCTTCAAGGTCACAACTACTGATGATCCGGTCATTCGCCGACTTGCTAATGAAGACAAGGCCACTGTTTTCGCCACGGTACTATCCTCTCTACGCTAATGTGTGCACCGAGGTCAGTTTACTCATGGGACATTGTGGTTCAGCGTGTTGGGAACAAGTTGTTTTTCGATAAACGTGATGGCTCTCAGCTCGATTTGCTTTCGGTCCATGAGACCTCTCAGGAGCCCTTGCCTGAAGCAAAGGATGATATCAATCGGCTTATTCATTGAGTGTTGAGGCTGCTTATATCAACCAGAATTTCTCTCAGCAGGTTTTGGTTAGAGATGGGAACAAGGTCACCTTCGACGAGCCTATCCATTTGCAAATGAAGGCGAGGAAGGTGCCTCTGTTGCATATCGGTACAGGAGGTGGAAGCTTGACAAGGATGTGTCTCTGATTGCAAGGTGTGAGGTTCAGAGTATTATGGAGGTTAACAACCAGAGGTCGTTTTTGACTCTGAATGCGCTCAATGAATTTGATCCTAAATATTCTGGTGTTGATTGGAGGCAGAAGTTGGAGACTCAGAGGCGGGCTGTATTGGCCAATGAGCTTAAGAACAATGCCAATAAGTTGGCTAAGTGGGCTGCACAGGCTCTATTGGCGGGTGCTGATATGATGAAGTTGGGTTATGTGTCAAGGGTTCATCCTCGTGATCACTTCAACCATGCAATTTTGGCTGTGAATGGATATAACCCCAATGAGTTTTCCTCGCAGATTAATCTGAACCAGGCCAGTATGTGGGGAATTGTCAAGTCTATTGTGGACTTGTGTATGAAACTGAAGGAGGGTAAATATGTTCTGGTGAAGGATCCATCTAAGCCACAAGTTAGAATATATGAGGTGCCACCAGATGCTTTTGAAAATGACTATATGGAAGAACCACTACCAGAGGCCGAGCAAGTTCATCCCCCTACTGAAAATGAAACAGGTGCAGAGCCAAATGTTGCTGCAGCTGATGTGGAGGATAAAGAGATTGAAGCGCTTAAAGGTTAATTTCTACCTGTATTGGTAACTCATCTGTGTCTTGTACTTTTTTACCTTACCTATTTTAAGTAATGTTATGTGTTGAGTATCTAATTCATTTTGCTTACTGATTGTTTAACTTTGCTATTTTAAGTAACGTTGTGCTAGTAAATACTGTGCTGTAATCATAGAAATGGCAACTGATCTGATCAAATACAGTCAAGTTCACTCATCACTTCTTAATGTGATGCTGTTAATTTTTTTTCCTGATCACATCTGGTTGGTGTTAAGATCAGTATGTGAGAGTAATGAGTAGTCCGGCAATCTATATGCAATCTTTAACCCTTTCTGATATTCTTGTGAATATTGAGTAAATTATCACCATCTTTAGGCTGAGATTGCGGCTAATAGTTAGTTGAGTAATAGAATAGATGCTGGATGAACAACAAGATGGTTTGCTTGATTGTGGTGATCAAAAGTCCAATGTTAGGGCAGGCTCTTTATTTTTCCCGTTTCTATAGCTCAACTCAATATATGTTGATGGCTATTTTATGCATTGTTTGTGTGTGTATGTGTAGAGTACATATCTTGATCCTAGTCAGCTGCTTTATCAGCTTAAGAATTGGAGGCAGTTGGCTAAATTTTTTTGTTTCAGTTCATTATAGCATGCTTGTTTTTTTTGTTTGGGAGATTTGACTTTGGTCATATATACATATTGCCAATTTCATGTTGGAATGTAACATAACGCTTGCTCTTTAGAAACTTTGCTCTTAATATGAATTGGATTTTAAATATGATACTTGATGACTGCAGCTTAAGTTTTGATACTTTCACGTTTCCTGGGAATGAGACATGTTATATGCCTGTTTGAAGACTCTGCATCTGGATCTGCAATACTTTTATTGATGAGTGGAATGTAGTACTTTCCAAGCATTGGTGCATGTGGCCTTTAATACTGGTGAGATACAATTAGTTAGCCATGGGAATGGTTTTTGTTTGTCTATTGGATTCCTTAAGTTTTGTTCTATAAAACTTTATTTGCCTTAATATTCTGGATGACATGTTCATAATCTCCTTTCTCTTTTTTAAGAAGTCAGCATACAGCCTATGCGTGCTGAACCAAATTGAATCTTTAGTTGCAGTATTTGGGTTGTGCTGTTTGGAAATTTGCTGTTCTTCCTGTTTTTCTTGTATTTATAGAACATGTTTTCATGTTCAGTGACATAACCATTCTTAGATTTAAGTAAAACTGCAATAGAAGAGAGTTGCCTTTAGCAATTTGGTCTCTTGAAAAACTGACGACACTTATAGACTATGAAGCACGGACACGTTCCTGAACTGGCGTATCGGACACGCCCAAATACGGTAGGACACGCGTACTGCATTTCGGACACGTCTTGGACACGCGGGGGGGTGGGTAATTCTGTCTTTTGACATTTCAGAAAGGGGGTTAGGTCTCTTCCTCGTCTCCAGCCTCATTTCATTCTTCCTCGTCTGCAGCCTCTTTTCTTCCTTTTCTGCAGCGCAGCACCAGACGCGGACGAATTCAGCGCAGCAGCAGCAGCACACCCGAGACGAAAGCGCAGCACACCTAATTCCCCAATCTTCGTTTCAGACAGATTGATCGCAGCAGGTATGCACCCAATTCCCCAATCTTGGTTACTGTGAAAGATGGGTTCTTGTCTTCTTGACCTGGTTTTTGTTTTTGAATTGCTTCTTGTTTGGGTTGTGGTAGTGGAAGAGAGAAGTTGGGTTCTGTGTGTGTTGTGTGTGAAAGTTTGTGTATTGATTGGTGTCGATGGTTGATTTGTGTCGATGGTTGCAGGACTGTTCTATTGAATGTAAGAAGGATCTAAAATGGTTATATTGGGTCGTACAGGATTGGTGTCGATGGTTGGTGAAGGATCAATTTTCTTCTTTTTGGTGAAGTATCAATTTTCTGGTCAGAAGCTTTCTGGTGAAGGGTTGGTGTTTTTTTGTTCAGAAGCTTTCTGGTACTGTTGGTGTCGATGGTTGGTTGAGGGTGAAGGATCAGTTTTCTGCGTTCTGGTGAATGATCAGTTTTCTGGTCAGAAGCATTCTGCCTCTGGTGCTTAATGCTGCCATGAGGTGAAAATGTACAGAAGGACAACATTAAAATGGTAAGAGCCAAATGAACCCTCCTCCATTATTCATAATTGTCATAATTCAACTGGAAATTGATTCTACCGCAGTTCTCAGTATCATCGATATTATTTGCATAGCAAATGTTTCTTGTATCACCTCCTGTCAACAAAGAAGATTTACGAAACCAACTTCAACACAACAAGGGGTTAATCTGATAGCTCAGGGTAAAGCAGTAACGTCTGCAGGACAGTTATATCTTATATCTACTACAGGTACTGCTGTCCCTTGATCAGCACATAAACCCATCAAGAAAAATGAGGAGTAAGTTATGCTCATGAGTTTCCAATTATCGTAATGCTGGCATCAACCATTGAACGATTTGGGTAAGAACAATAGATTAATATTTTTATATGTATTTTGTTTGAACTTTTGTTTCGATTTTAGAGAAACTATTTTGCTTATGTTTATTTTTTTGTTTAATTATATATATATATATATATATATATATAATATTATTTAATTAACGTGTTCACCGTGTATCCGTGTCCGATCAAAATTTGATTTTGACGTGTCCGCGCATCGTATCTTGTCCGTGTTGGACACTCGTGTCCGTGTCCGTGCTTCAAAGCTTGTAGAAGACTGATAAAAAGATGCGTCTTAATAATATTTTTGACAAGTAGAGCTCGCAAGGTTAATTTAAACATCGATAGGACCAAGAGAATCCCATAAATCACGATAATGAAGCAGTGATTTTCAGATTAAAATTTGTGATACTGTGTCCGTAAACACTGAGAATGACTTGTAACCTAACCAGCTATCTGATAAGATCACTCTCAGACTCAGTCCTTAATTTCATACATTAATTATGAAAATCTTTGTTTACCAACCAACGAAGTCATCATTTTATATACGATAGGTTATATACGGACTCAGATCCTCTCCTAACTTGGTCAAGCCTAACTTTTGCCTAACCCACTATATTACCCGTTCGATCTGATCAATGGATAGGATTAGATTTTCATTTCCTCGACATCTGAACCCTCTCCTCTCCTCTCTCATCTGTTTCAGTTCTGTCCCTGACTTCCGCCTCCCTCTCTTTATCTTTGGGCAGCCAACCCTGCCTCCTCTTCTCACTCGGTTTCACACTTCAACTCATCTCCAACATTTCTTCTTAATCTTCTACTTCTATCCCATGTTTTCAGATGATGAACTACTTCAGTTACCCGAATGGAAACCCAGCAGCCTTATCAGTCTTTAAATGGTTCAAGTACTTAACTTGAAGCTCTGTTCTTTGTTGGCAAAGGTGAAAACTTTGTGTTCTACAGTCCCCAGTTTACTGTTTCCCTGCCGTACTGGATCAACAATCAATCCTGCTCTACAATCAATCTTGTCAGATTTTGTGACCCAGGTGAGTACGGTAAACACAGTGTTCTCATAGAGGAAATGAAAATCTAATCCTATCCATTGATCAGATCGAACGGGTAATATAGTGGGTTAGGCAAAAGTTAGGCTTGACCAAGTTAGGAGAGGATCTGAGTCCGTTATATACGATGTAGTAGGATTCAGTTGTGCGTCTTCCAAATCAGGGTGGTCATCATTCGACACGCATTAATTCGGCACCACAATTATTGACCATGTGTGGTGCATAATAATATTATATATATTTTTTGACAAATTTAATATTATTTTTGTATTTTCCTATAAAGTTTATAGAATAAAATATCTGCAATATTTCTGATATATCCCCCGATATCTCTTTTTTTCGAACGATCGATATATTTTTGAGAGTAAATATCTTATTTTTCACCGTATCTACGATATTTCACCGATAACGTAAAATATTTCCGATATTTAAGATATTTGCGATATATCTCTAATATTTTAAAGAAATATCTATAAAATTTCCAACTAAAAAGAATTCTTTTCGAGATTTGAAAATATCTAAGAGAATAGTAATTGAAAAGTAATCAGTCATCACCTCGGGGGATATCATAAAAATGAGTAGTCCCCGGATTGCCCTCAAAGGATATCCGGATAAGAAGTGACGGTTTAGAGGAATATCAGTGAGGAGTGTTCTCTTCGAGGAATATTGGGGAAAGTAAGAAGAGTAATTGAATAAGTAATCGCCTCGAGTTCTCGAAGTAAAAATGAGGTTTGTTTTACCTCGACAATATTACTTCGTTTCACAAAACAATAAAGACATATGCAAAAGTAGTGATGAACAATCAATCAACAACTTGTTCTCATAATATATAGTTGATACTTGATAGAAGTCATAGAACAGAAGAACCGTGATCAATAATCGATAGTGAACGCAACTCACACAAGGAATATTGAATGAATGTAGTAACAAGAGGCCAAGAATGCAAAAAATAGGCTTGTTTTAGCCCGACAAAAACATACTTCATTGAGTTCATTCCACCAAACAATGAAGACACATGCAAAAGTAGTAATGAACTATCAATCAACAACTTGTTCTCATCTTTTTGTTCAATTATAGTAGTATAGAAGTATAGAATGAGAGTTATGAGACTATAGACTCACATGCAAATATACTATAGTAGTGAGTAGTGACGACCCAAGGATGGTGATGAATCTATATAAGAGCGCGCATACGTAGGTACTTCAACATGTAAGCTTATTTGCATTCTTGTGCTCCTTACGAAAAATAGCTGTAGAATTCAGGTAATTAGATCTCCTTATCTAAATAGTTTTCTCTTTAATTTTATAGTTATTACCTACTACACTTACACTAAGTATAGAATTCAGGTAATCACATCTCCTTATCTGAATAGTTTTCTTTTTAAATTTTATAGTTATTACCTACTACACTTACACTAAATGTTTAACTGATGTTGAGTTTTGTTATGTGCTAGATCAATAATGGCAAGTGGTAGTGGACGTGGAAATGATCAAGCATGGAAGTATGCAACTGCTATTGAAGGAAATAAAAATGGCACAATCTGCATATTTTGTTTTAGCATATTTCAAAGTGGCGGAATTACAAGATTGAAGAGTCATTTATCAGGTTATGATCCACACAGGAGTGTAAAAAAATGTGATAACGTGCCACCAGATGTGAAGCATGAGGTGATAAGATGGATAAAGAGAAAAGAAAATATCAAACAAGGAAAGACAGTTGTTGAAGAAGATATCAGAGAAGAACTCTAGAATAAATATCTTGGGAGTCAACAAAATCCCAATGAAGATTATGACAGTGATGGTGATGATGGATATCAATATCCTCAAGACATGCATCCTTCTGAACGAGGAGGTTATCGGGAAACAATAAGACGATCAACTGTAGATCGTGATAACTCTCAATTTACAAGGCCGGAGTGCAAGTTTGAGATTTCCAGTCATCAAACTCAACAATTTGATCGATCAAAATCTCAGTCATCTGTATCAATTTCTTAAACCTCTAGTAGAAATGTCATACAAGGATAGTCGATCAAAGCAAAGTACAGTCAAAGGAATACTAAAAGGTGCGAGAGAAAATTTACTAAGATCGACTGCAAGATTTTTCATATTTACTGGTATCGCTGCAAGCAAAGCAAACTCTCCACATTTTAAGGAGATGTTTTTTGTCTCAGGAGATTGTGGTAAATATTTTATACGTTAATGTACTTTTTATGTAGAATATACATATTGACTTATTTTATTAAATATATCGTTTCTTGTTTATAGGTCCTGGCGTAAAGCCTCCAACCCCCTATGAAATTCAAGGTCCTTGTCTGGATGCAGAGTAAACAGAAATGCAAAGGTATGTGAATAAGTATAGAGAATCTTGGAAAATATTTGGATGCACTATTATGTGTGATGGATGGACTGGGCCAACCAAACTATCTAACTGTGTTCTGAAATATGTAAATGTCTCCCATGTAAAAAAATCTGCTCAATACATATATGGTCTGCTAGATGAGATTATCCAAGATGTTGGACCAGAAAATGTTGTTCAAATTGTCACTGACAATGCAGCAGCATTTAAAAAGGCCGGAAGAGACTTGGAGAAAAAATACCCCCTGTTTTGGATCTCATGTGCTGCTCACAGCATTGATTTGATATTTTAAGATATTGGGAAGAGACAAGCAGTTGCTAGTGTTATTAAAATGGCTCAAAGTGTAACTAACTATGACAGGACCCGCCCCGAATATCACACTGATATTCAGAGTGAATCCTACGAGGACCACCTCAAGAGAAGTTTTATCGAAAAATCGGCATGACCTCTCTTGAAATGGACAACCCATAACTGCAAGAAAACAACGACACACTTCTAAACATAACCACCCTGACTCCAGGAGCCACCTGCTCCCCCAAAAACAAACATCTTCCACAGGACAATTAAGAAACTCAAATTCAAGAAGATAAAGTAGAAATAAAAACAACAAAACAACTAGTGTCGTCGGGTCACAACCCGTAAGTAACAGTAAGAGTTTACTACAACACTTTATGGACATCAGAGCAACTATACAAAGAAAATATGATACAATTAGGTTAAACATGTAACCTACGATATCTGACAGCGGAATATGATCTCTATGCCTTGCCTCCTACTAGTATCGAACAACTCTGCAAGCTGGGCAATTTAAAACGAAGAGCCGAGGGAAAATAATTTAAAACATTAGCATGAGTGGACAAAAATAAATAAATAAATAAGTATTATCATTTTAATGAAAAGTAGTTTATATCACTTTCCTCATTTTTTTTCATGAATAAAACTATGATGCCTGCATTAATAAAACATTTAATTACATATACTCTTAATATAAAAACCCAACCCCGCTGGTAAATCGAATAATCAAATAAAATATATCTGGACCAATCCCATTGGCCCATCCCTAAATATTTTTGTAATAAAAATTCAGCCCCCACTGGTTCGGGAATTTATTAAGTAAATGAAAGTCTCATAAGAGAAAATATTCCCGAAAGCCAAGTATATAAAATATAATTGGGCCAATCCCATTGGCCGTTTACTGAAATCGAATAAAAATAGGGGAATGTTAACCACCATATAATAATGAGCCTCCAAGGCTAAGGGTCAGAATCTCTCTTCTCCAAGACTCTCTATAGCGTCCCACGCTACCTGTACACGTCGACCACCGAGGTGAATTTGACCTATATGGTTAAGTCGTCACCTCGCATGGGATCAGGTGACCAAGCTAGCTAGCAATAAACATATATGGACCCTAGTATGGTGAAAAATTCAAAAATAAAATCAAAGTACATTTCCCCTAAGGAATCAAAACTCAGTACGGTCCCCGACCGCACTTCTGAGGCTTATACATATAATTAAACACAATCATAGCCTCTTAGAAATTAAATGAAATCAACATGTTGATGGGACCAAATTACGAGCACAATTTGTACCTGCAAAATAATCTCATACATATATGACCCTTCTTGTGTCGAGTGTAGTATTGACAAGTAGGGATCGTTCTATCCGGGGAAATCAAGGGCATTTAATTCTCATAAAGTATCACATATAAATATGGGGGAGTTTGGAAATTGTATCTGAATATCTAAATGTAACGAAAATTATAAAATAAAAACCTAAAACTATTATTTACATATGATCATCTTCTCCACAAGAACACATAACACAAAATCACTTTTCACATGCATTAATCGGAATAAAAGATTCAAGGCAGCAATATTTCACATAGCACTTAGACAAATTTAATTCTAATTCTAGTTAGAGCCCTCAGCGGTTCATCTAATCGTTAAGACTTCTTAATTATTTAGAATTAACTCAGCGTATAATTCTAAACATAGTGCTAATCAGTTTACAAACACTCAGCGTCGAAGGTAAACACGAAAAACACATAAGCCGAATCAGAGACATGCAACAAGTATGGCGTCACCTTACCTTGCTTTAACATGTAAATTTTCATGGTTATAACAGCCCTAATAAACAATCTAAATCACAGCAACTCAGCGTATGAAGCAATCCAAATTGTTTTGGTATATAAAATCGACATCTAAGGAGAAGCCACAAAGTCAGTCCTTAAGCACACGATTTGTGATGCACGAACTCATGAAAATTAATCAAATAACATCAAAATAACATGCGAAACCTACTGCCCTTTACCAATTATTTACGAAAACAACATGTAAAAATACATACAATATATCATAGGAACCCTGAATCAAATTCGGCAATCACATATATGAACCCTTAATAAAATTCAGAAATCCTTAATAAAGTATACAAACCAAAAGTTATAATCCAACAAATCATACAACATGATATTGTAATTCATATAGAAAATTAAAGAAGCCATGAGTTAGACGAATCACACTTGAGAAGAACCTTGAAGATGCTTCGGCAAATGATGAATTTGAAGATGAAGCGTTGCGATTTGGAAAGGTGGTGGTGGTTCGGCTTTGATAAATTTCTGTATAGGATTTGTGGTTACACTTTGGTAGAGTTTCGGCTAGTATTTTGTGAGAGAAAAAGATGATTTCTTTAGAGCAGCCGTACCCTTTAAATAGAAGAGAGGAAGAGCTAGGGTTTTCTTTCTCTTAACTTTCGGCAAAGGGTGCATTAGTGTTCGGCACAAAGTGTTTGTGCCGAATTCTTCTTCCTCTTTTCTTGCATGGTAAGTCTTCTATTATCTCTTTAATTGATGCCGAAATTCCCTTGGATATTACTGAAAATTTTGCTCCTCAAAACTTTCTTTAATTCGGCACAAAACCTAAATGAATGTGCATGAAATCAAGTTTAGATTCCTTTAGGTTTTCTTCTTTTAATTTTGGAAACAAGCTTTCCTTCTTTGATCCGAATTCTTCTTCTCATGTAATCCGAATTCTTCTTCTCCTCTTCATGTGCACAGCATGTTTTTCTTGTTTCTTGATCAACAAGTTTCATGGCATGTGCTCAGCATGCTTCTCATTTAAATCCAATTTCCTTTAGTTTAATTTCCTGAAAATAGATAAGAGAAAATAGATATTAGGAAAATAATAATAATGTATGCCGAAATTAATTGGAGTAAGTTTGATTCCATTTAGGTTTCCTGGTTCAACAAGGAGTTTTACTTTCACTGAAACTCTTAAAACCATCGACGTTTTGAGAAACATCGAGCCAATGTAGACTCCTGAACCAATTAGGATTCCTGATGTGACAAGGAGTCCTACTTTGAATCAAACTCTTCATAAAATCATCATATTTTGTCATTTAAGCTCTTTTCATATATCAGCTCTACCAAAGACTCCGACTCGATTAAACAAATCTATAAAACAATAATAAGGGATAAACAATTGCATAAATGAGAGTAAAACACTTTAAAAACGTCGCATATTATGCTCCTATCACATGTCCCACATGTCATAATATTCGAAACAAAGCGGAATTGTAAAATTCTCGGGAATCTCATTTCCGGTTTAATATCAATATATATATAGATATAAATAAGTCAAATTAATTATCTTATTTTGTAAACCATTTAAAAATCGATCATAAAAGAAATCATCAAAATAAAACAGATTATCGACCCTCGATAATCCATATCATTCTCAAAATAAACTAATGAATATAAACCCCCATAATATTCAAAATATTCATGCATGCATCAATTTAAAAATAAAAGTCCACTCACTATAACCGACTATGCCTGACGCCTCTCGGAAGTCTCTTCGATACGAGCGTCCTCACGTCCTGTAAGATTATTCAATTAATCCCCCTCTTTCTCAAATGTAAGCAAACTCAAAATATTAAAATATTTAAACCATCCAAACACGTTCCCAAGCCTTGCCCCTCAACCTTGCTACTCTTTTTCCTAAAATCAGTCCTTCAACCTCCTCATACTTCAAGAACAATACCAACATTAACCCTTTAATCCT
The DNA here is from genome assembly GCA_963682095.1 of Potentilla sterilis. Classification (NCBI taxonomy): domain Eukaryota; kingdom Viridiplantae; phylum Streptophyta; class Magnoliopsida; order Rosales; family Rosaceae; genus Potentilla; species Potentilla sterilis. The sequence goes on along the minus strand of OY821755.1, from coordinate 30,229,517 downwards.
CCACCAACCTCATTTATCCAAAACTTAAACAATTAAACTTAACCCTTGCTAAATTCCTCTGAAAATTCTAAAATAAACGCCAATATTTTCCATTCTTCATAACTAAACGAAATTTAACATCAAAAATCACTCACGGCGGCGGTCAACACTGCCACCGCCACCATAAATCACCAAAATTTAACAAAAATTCCTTCTCAACATTTTGAACAACTTTCCCTTCCACAACAATCATCAATTTCAAACCTAAAGGGGTCAATTTACAAAAACCCCCAATTTGACACTATTCATCAAGAACCCTAGAAATTAAATTTTTTGATTTTTCCTTACTTACTGCAAATTGAGCCGAATCCTTTTGAGGGGTTGTTCACGACGGCGTAAGCTTCGATCTAACACTAAGAAATCATTCTAATTCGACCTGAGTAGAGAGAATCGACAAGGAGTTCAATGAATAGTAGATTGTTCCTAATTCGATTGATTTCTCTCTATTTATAGCGAGAGGAGGTGAGATACCTACCTAGAATTGTAGAGGAGAAGAGCAGCTTTGTCTGGATACCAAGAACACCACCATTGGTGGCTCGACGGCGGCGCAATGGCGGTCGGAAGTTCCGACAGTAAAAGGGGCACGGGGTCGGGGAGAGAGAAAGAGAAAAGGGAAAAAAAAATTCTGATTTTTGACCTTTTTACTATCTTACCCTTTCTATTTTCCTTTTATACTTACGACGAAAACAGAGACTATCGTTTTTACGTCACAACTTTTGCGTTTTAACTCCGAATTACACGTGCTACATGTCCACGAACTCGTTTTAACGTGTTCTATCTCAAAGTAACAAGAAAATTATTGGCCGAATAAAATTATAAAAAGTCAACTATTAGGACCTCCGTAACATTAGAAATGTGAAAGTAAAATAAAAATCAACGAGAAGTTAAAAATGGTTCGGGACGTATCAAACTACGTACATGGTACTTGTAGAAATGAGGAGCATCACTCATGGTTATTTGATTCGACCTAACAAAACCCGATTTGCAACAAATCACATCACCATCAATAGTTTATTGAAAAATAAAGCAATTTTGAGAAGATTGTTTACAAGCAGCGCATGGACTCAGAATGCAGCAAGCCGAACTAAAGAAGACAACAAGGTAGAAAGAACAATCTTAGACTCCAGTTTTTGAGAAGGCGTGGAACTAGTCCATCAAATTTACAGGTCACTGTATGAGATTCTTGAAAAGAAATGGGTGCATCATATCATTAATAATCGATGGGACAAAACATTAAGTCAACCATTGCATGCAGCAGGTTTGTACTATTGCTCTATTTCTAGAAACATTTATATTGTCCAATACTCCAATTATTGAGTTGGTATGTTACTATATAACTTGTTGGCTTCTTATTTGTAGCATATTTCTTAAACCCGAATTTTCAATATCGACCTGGAGTTGGTCATAGCAAAAAAAATTCAAAAGTAATTGGAAAAGTGTTTGAACAATTAAACACAATTGATAGAAGCATTACTGCTGTGGATACTTTTGTAGATGAGGTAAATCCTTATTGATGATATTTTCTCTAAGAATGTTTGGCATTATATACGACCAATATTAAAACGGTTCATTTAGATCGTATGCTTTAGAGATGTAAGGGGATCATTCGGTTCAACCATTGCAATTAAAACAAGAGAGACTAGAAGTTTAGCAGGTTTGTAGTTTATATGAACCTTCATTATTAGAAAATGTTGATGAGCTACCAAACTAACTATTTTAGTTCATTTCTAGCTGATTGGTGGGCACAATGGGGGTATTATGCACCAAACATATCAAAAATTGCAATACGTATTTTAGCACAGACGACGTATTCTTCAGGTTGTGAGAGAAACTAGAGTACATTTGCTCTTATTCATACGAAGCAAAGAAACCGTCTTACATATAAGAAGTTGGAAAATCGTGTATATTGCTACTGCAACATGAAATTACGACTACGCGGAAAAACGAGCAGAGAATGTGATAAATGAAAACAACTACATCGATCTTCTTCATATTTCTAGTAAACCACTGGAAAATGGCATTGATCAACTTCATGATTGGATTATGCCTGCACACCTCGATGATGAAGATAGCGCGCAACCCTTGTCCACAAGTGGTAGAAACTGCAACGAAATGATGTGAACAAGGTATTATCTGAAGATGTTGGAAACCTATGAGATCATTCCGATAGTGATGGTGCATGGGGTGGCACTACAACTCCAGATAGTTCAGATGATGATGGTGGTAGAAGCGGAAAAGGTGGTGGTGATACATGGTTTGATAATAGACAATTTTCTGTGGGTGTAGACATAAACCAGTTTACATGTGAAAGTAATTTTGAACATGTCACCCAAGATGAAGACCACGAATTTAGAGACGCTAGTTATGGTGCGCAAGAGCAGAATCAGCATGGCAGCAGGACTAGATGTGCAATTGATGATCAAAGTACGTACCCCATCAAATGTTGCTTCAGTTGCCTTAAGTTTTGATTCTATCAGTTTAGGCACAGAGCGTAGTGAGACGTCAATGAATCGCATGAAGGCAACAACCAATTTGGTTATAATATTTAGGAATATGGTAAATATGGAAAAGTACATGACCAATCATATAGTTGGATTCATCTTTACTATCCAATTCTAGGGGATACGATCAGCAGCTCCAAAGAGATATATGACTATCATATTAATCACTATAATTTATACTATATGGGTCATATGTCTTGGTCATATTATTGTACTTTCGTGGATCAGCGTGAGGAATTGCAAGCACCTAGAGTCTCTTTCTGGTACTAAATAAAGTTATTGTTAGTATGTATTTAATTAAGGTTTTATGTGTAAAATGAATAAATTTAATATTTTTTGTTTAAAAAAGGTTTCTTACAGAGTATCCCCGATATATCTCCGATATTTCCGATATCTCATTTTTTCAAAACACTGATAAATATACCGATACCGATATTTTATTTCTTGGTCTGATGAACAACTAAATTACTCTTCAACAACCTTCCTAGTAGGAGTTTTGGAGTTTTATTGCACAATTATAACATTTTGAAATTATGTGATTTATGGCTTAATTTGTGCATATATGTTTCAAATTTTTATTCAGGATAACATTTATATATAGTCAAACTGTAAAAATATTGATACATTTCTTTTGTACAAAAGAATTTTAAATGTGCTGTTGTTAAAATTGTGTATCACCTATGCATCCATGACTACATTCTGTTTTTATTTGTGGTATCTACTAATGAGGTATTTTATTTACCATGAGATTTAATTTATCATAATAAAGTATAGGTGATGCGTCGTAATTCATTATGAATTGTTACTATCTCATATAAAGGTATATGCATGTAGGGATAAATTAGAGACTTTCGACCTAAGAAGTATGGTACTTGATGATGATGAAACTGCTTAATTTGGTGATATTATTATGCCCTTCAAAAACACTACAATGCATCTTGGTGATGATTGAATTGTTTTGAGATTCCATGGATTGTTAGAGATTAATATATTAGCAATTGCATGTGATTCTTTTGTTTTTATGGAGTTTTGTGGCTCACTATAAATAAAATCTTGTCTCCGTCGCTGGTTGTAGTCTAGGTCTTGTCAATTAATTCAATCGAAATTTCTCTGTGTCAAGTAACGTGATGGATCAACTAAGTCTCAAAAAACAGTATGGTGCACCGCAAAAATTAATGTATGATATGTTGTGGATTGCAAAAGAGAAAAAACAAAAAAAAAAAAAAACTTAATATTAATGCGTGATCACTATTTGACTGCTAATATTTTTGAAAATTTCGAAATTCATTGACAAAGATGCTTCTAAGTCAAAGTAAACTATGAATAAGTCTGATGATCATGGTTTGAGGCTGACATATTCTAGCACGTTATAGATTTTGGGTAGTTGGTCAAAGTTTCTAGTTTGTGTTACAAACTACCTTTTCTAGTACTTCAAATTCAAACTCGGTGAGTTCATTCGAAAGGTATATGTACCTGGAATGCATATGTAATACAGGAGGAAGATATATACACATATTCGGGAAAATAGCATGGGAAATTCATATGAAGCCAAGTAAACTTTTGATATATCATAATTAAGTACCTGAACAAATAAGCGTTCACAAAACTCAACGCAACTGTGCATATTATATATAATTGGTTATTCACTCTTAGATATAGGATCTTTATTCGCTTTTTGAGTAAAAGATGAATAAGGGGAAAGGTGCTTCTTGCTCTACAATTCCAAGTCTTAATAAAAAAAAAATGGATGCACACCTTGATAGTTAGAATGATGTAGATGAGTTCTGATTGAGAAAATGCGGCTCATTATTCGGGATGCTCTTCTGGAAGATGGTTGTAATGTTGATAGGGTTATAGGTACAAAGTCCCCACCAATGATTAACTATCTTATAAATAATAATATTGTTGAGGTACCTAATAAGGGTAATCTCACTCCCCTTCAAAAAAAAAAATGCACAGATTGCATTAGATAATTGATCAAGAACAGCGTTCTCTAATAAATAAAATAAAATTATAAAATCTTCAAATTAAGTGTCTACTTAGACGACGAAATATTTATTCGTAGTCTAAGTAAACCATGTTAGACCACGAAATTTATTTCCGTGGCCTAAGTGTCTACTTAGGCGACGAAATATTTTTTCGTGGTCTAAGTAAACCATCTTAGATCACGAAAATTTATTTTCGTGGCCTAAGTGTCTACTTAGGCGACGAAATATGTTTCGTGGTCTAAATAAACCATCTTAGACCATGAAAATAAATTTTCGTGGCCTAAGTTTTTACTTAGGCGACGAAATATTTTTTCGTGGTCTAAGTAAACCATCTTAAACCACGAAAATTTTAGCTTAGGTGACGAATGAGAATGAAAAAAAAAAATTAAATGAAACGAATTCGAGTATAATTAAGACTAATTTATGTATTGTGTTATTTTATACCATTAAAGTTCAAAGATAATTAAAATTAATTCCAATATATCTACAATCAATATCGAGAAAATCAATTTTATTTTCCATTATTAATTCCATGCCATGAAGGTACGTTATTTCCTTCTATTTTTGCATTGGTTATTTCCTTCCATTTAAGTTCTTAGAAAATTAAGACTATATATTACTAATTAAGAAACGATATATTGATCGAAAAAGTCAAAATTATTTATTTCTACTAAGGTCATATACAGATAACTAACACTAATCTTGAAAAAAAAAATTATTTTTTTTAGTAAAAAGAGATTACAAAGTTAATCTTTCCATTGCCTTGTTTCGATTTAGGCTCCTCAATATCTTTCGTCTTCTTTTTGGACCTAAAACGTCATCTTTTCTTCCTTGGTGCTCTAGAGATCCGATATGAGACGTTGACAACCTTGGAGGTTGCGCAAGTGAGGCCGCAAATGATTGTTTGACGCCGTCAAAGGATGATGGCGTTGGCTTGGAAGCATATTTAGTAAAACGTTTAATTATTTTGCCCACTTGAGTGACGAAAAGAAAAAAATATGTGTTACTTTGATTTATGATATTAACTCAATATCTTAAATATGTATCAAACAATATATAAGGGAACTTTGAAAATATTCATAATACGGCAAATATTGTTTCATTCCATTGAAATTCAATGTAATTAAGACTAATCAACATGATTTATTCAACAAAAGGTAATTAAGATTAAACATTAAAACGTAAGACGAGCTGGCTAGTGATCTATATGCATATATTGAGAAGGTCAATTTTATTTCATTCCATCAACTCATCAAGGTTAATAGATAATTAAGACTAATTTAGACATTTTTTGAAATTTAAGACACGTACATTAAGAAACAACTTTATTTCATTCCATTTAAATTCACAGAAAATTAATATTAAGGGTTTAGAATTAGATTTATGTAAATATGTAATATATATTCATGAATATGAATTAAATAGTGCAGATATTAATTTTTGATGTACTTCAAATTGATGTATCTTTCTAATATATCATCAATTAATGAAAGTTACTATCTTCGCCAATATATCGTTCTCTTAGGTGGTGTGATGTTGAAGGCTCACGAGATTTATTGGTCTAAATACCGTATTGATATTGAGGATGTTATGACATTATCATCGCTTTCCCTTAAAAAAAGAGAGAGAGAGAACAAATTATCTCCATCACTTGTTTTTGATATAAACCACCTCATTTAATCTCAGCCGTCGGTGAAGAAACTATTCTGGAAAATGGACGGCAGTAGTATACACACTTCAACGATTTGCGTGAAACCCTATTAGCCAATAAACCACGACCTCCCCAAATATGTATAAACCTCATCTTCCTCAACAGATCAATTACCATCCCAATTCCCAAATCGATTATGCTATTCCCCAAACCCTAAATCCCACTGTTTCTCAATTCCAACGGCGCCCAAAGTAGAGAAGAAGCCGGCTGAGAAAGCCCCAGCAGAGAAGAAGCCCAATGCCCTCCTCCTTCCTCCTTTAATCTTTACTGATGAAATCATATCTTCTCAAATCAGATCCATCTTTTCTTCCTCCTTCTGGTAAAGTCACATCTCTCCATCTTCTTTCTTAATTTGCCACTCTCTTCTCCCTTCAGATCACACTGTTTTCGTAGAGGAAGTCTAATACCCAGGTTTGTAAATGCAGTGAATTGCTGAGCTTCATGATAGGAGCACAATGTGCGACGATATTAATATGCTTATGCCCTCATTTATACTTCGTTTAATCCTTATTTACCTAAGATAGAGTCATAATTTAGTGTAGTGTCATTTTGGTAGAGTTTTGGAGAAAGTGTGCTTAATAATCAGAAAAAAAAAAGACTAAGTATAGAAATCTGGAAATAAAGTAAAATATGTCTTTTTCGTGATTTTGAGGCTCGTGCTAAACTGATCTATCCTTTTCCAAATTTGATGCAATTTGGTATGCATTTAACTGGGAAGCTAAAGTGTATTGTGTCAAAATTTCAGATCAATCGGAGTTCGGGAAGTCACCCAAATGAAGGCTGTAACTTGGCAGTTTGAGCAAAGATCACCAGGGACTACCAGGATTTTCCTGGGACTGTGTCCTGACTTCCAGAATTTCTGTGGGACACATCGCTTGGAACCAGAGAACGTGCCATATGCCGTTGGAAATATCTACGACTCTAGTTTCTCTGGGACTTAGAATCGCATCAATCGGAGCTTTGAGGAGGAAGTTATGCCTGATTTACTGGAGTAAGGTCATTCTGCCAGGAAAACAACAACTTTCCCAGTTGCACAAGGAAAGCTTTCCTTTGGACTTTTGAAGCATGGATCAGATGTAATGGACCTAAAAATATGTCTATACTAACTTAATGAGAAGATTCAAGTCCAAGATAAGGCCAAGAAGAGTCTAGAAGAAAAGAATTCAGATAACAAGAGAAAGAAAAAGAATCCTGATCAAATTCGGCAGAATTCCTGTGCACGTCATCCAATTTCCACGGACTCTCCCGGACAGCTCACAATGAATTAGAGTTCGAGCCTTATATGGATAGAAAGCTACAGGAGTCTAGGTTCTAACTCAACTGGAATCACCTCAATATCTATTTTCTAGAAAAAGATATTTCATAATCTTCACTCGAAGGTCAAATCTGCCAGCAGGATAAGTTTGAGAAAAACTAGGTTTTGTGAACCATAGTTGCAGCCACCCTTTGGCCTCTATATATTTGACGATTTTCACACAGAAAATATCTTCTCTTCCTCACTTTAAACTGCAAAACCTCTGCCGAAATTCCACCACAAAATCCCCATAAAGACTTAAGCCAATTCCATCTCCACCACTCTTCCAAAATATCATCCCATTCACTATCACCAATCCTCTTGCCGAATTCTCCAACAAGGTTCTCAAGTGTGATTTAGTTTTCGTATGGTTTTTATTCTTTTGTATCAATACAATATTTTGTCTATGAAATTTGTATGGATTAGTGGTTGTAATTTCGGTTTTATGAATTATTCTTTGGATTTCCGGATTTCTGTTATGTGATTTGGTTTTCTCTTGGATTAATTTATGATCTATATATGTGATAACTTGAATTTAGGTTTTATGGGCAGTAGGTATTTGCATGAATTTTTGGTTAAGTTTGGTTTATTTTCTGAATTCATATGCATATAAATTGATGCATGAGGGCAGCCTTGATCATGGTTGTTCCTTGTGTATTGGTTTCACTTGCCGAATGCAATATGAGGTGGATTATAAACATAAAGTTGATTCACCTTGTATTGGTTCTAAGGGCTAGAGTAATTCTGAAAATTTAGATATCGATGTGAGATGAGGTGACGCCATACTTGCTAATATGTCTCCAATTCGACTCATTGTGCTTATGTGTTTCTTCGTTTAATTTCTACACGAAGTGTCTTTAAACTATTTAATACTATGTTTGGGATTATGCGCGAAGCTAGTATTAAATAATTAAGGAGTTTTGCTAATTAGATGAACCGCGAAGGCTCTAATTAAATTGGAACTAAATAGGATCTAAAATTCAGTTTGAACTTGCTGCCCCTATTCCTTTATTTTATTTTGTTACATGTTTAGAGAGTTTTGTGTTTTGTGTATTGTGTGGAAGGTATTGATCAATTGTATATAATACTTTAGATTTAATTTCGTAATTTTCAGTAGGTTTTAGATATAAATTTCAAACCCCCATGTGATTTTGTAATGCTTTATGTGATTGAACGCCCTTGATTTCCCCGGATTGAACGATCCCTACTTGTCCTATACGAAAGATGACACAAGAGGGTAATATTTGTATGAAGTTGTTTTGCAGGTACTTTGTGCTTGGATTATAGCTCCATCACTTCAAATTCAATTAGGTATGGTGACCAACTCGGTGTTTTCAGATCGAAGGTTTTGCACGATCTGGGTTGTCTGCTTGCCGACGAGCTCGGTGTTTGTTGTGGTTTTGGTGTTGGTGAGTGGCGCTAGGACGGTGGTATTTGGAGTTTTTCAATAAAAAGAGACGGGATTAGGCGCTGTAGTATTTGATGGTGTTGGTGTTGGTGGTGGTTTTGATTCATGGGTAGTGCAGCGGAAAAGAGCAGCGGCAGGAGGTGTCCGTGGGAGTCAACTGTAACGACGGAGGTGGCGGTGTCGTGGCTGTCGTCCCGGCCCAATTAAGATTAATAAAATTTAATAAATACTAATAATATAAATCCCAATCCTAGTAAAGTTTAATAGATACTAATTACCAATTAATAGAAAAAGCAAAATATATAAACAAAATAATAACAAATAAAATTGATTTTTTATATAAAAAAATAATTAAAATTAATAATTTTTTAATTAAATTTTCAATACGTTATTCGTCTCCTAAGAAGACCACTTAGGTGACAAAATTTAATATTTTCATTGCCTAAATAATTTAATTTAAAAAAAACAAAAAATGACTGAACAAACTTAGGTGACGAAATTATTTGCTTTCGTCGACTAATTGTCTTACTTAGGCGACGAAAATTTGTTATTTCGTCGCCTAAGTGAGTCTACAACAGACGAAAAACTTCGTCCTCTAAGAAATTTTTTCGTCACCATCGTACTTAGATGACGAATATGTTTCGTCGTCTAAGTATTATCTTAGACGACGAAATTTAATATATTTCGTCGCCTACTTGCTTAGAACACAAACTTTAGACGACGAAACTTAGGCAACACAATTTTCGTCACCTAAGTCCTTAGGCGACGAAAAACGCTCTTAGGTGACGAAAATTTTTCGTCACCTAAGATTTCCAGTGTTGTAGTGGTATCCATCCATGACATAATATTTGACAGAAAAAAAAAAAGGAGAAGCTAATTTGAACAAACAATGTGTAATCAAACTAAAGTTGGCAGGTAGATGTTGATGGGCCGGCTTAGGATCAATTGAGACCACCGCAAGCACAAATGATCGAGAAGCACTACCAGAAAAAAGGGTTTTCCCGACGAAAAAAAAAACCGCCGACGAATTAAAATTTTCGTCGGTAATTCTAAGAAATAGCCGAGGATTTTATATTTCGTCGGTAAAAAAAAAAAATCGTCGGCCATAGTTTAACCATAGCCGACGAAACCTTTTTTCGTTGGTATTTTCAAAAAATCGTCGGCTATATTCATATTTCAGCCGACAATTTGTATTTTCGTCGGCCTTTCGCCGAAACATTAGCCGACGAAAATTTTTGGAAGTATGGCCGACGAAGTTGACATTTTCGTCGGCTATAAGTCTATATATTTTCAGATCTGGGCAGCAGCTGCTCATTTCAAAAAAAAAGGGAAAAACAGGAGAAAGAGTGAAAAATCTGTGGGTATTGTTGAAATCCGTCCTCTATTACATTGTGGAGCTATATATAGGTACGTACATGTGTATATATGTTGATTTTGAGTTTTTGTTGAGTTGATTTTGAGTTTTAGTGATTTTGATTTAGTAAGTGATTTTTTGTTTTGTTGTTGTTTTAGTGTTAGAATGTATGTATATATGTTGATTTTGAGTTTTAGTTGAGTTGATTTTGAGTTTTAGTGATTTTGATTTATTAAGTGATTTTTTGTTTAATTTGTTGTTGTTTTAGTGTTAGAATGTATGTATATATGTTGATTTTGAGTTTTAGTTTAATTATATATGTGTTTTAATTTGATGTTATTTTAATTAGTGTTAAAATATATATATATATATATATATATATGTTAATTAATAGTTGTTGATATATAGTGTAACTTAAATAATGGTTGTTAATTAATGGTATATATATATGAGTTGATGTTGATAATAATATATATTGTAATGTAATTAATTATTAAGGATTTATATATATATATATATATATGTATGTGTTAATTAATTTCTTATTAATTAAAGTTATACATATATATTATTATCAGGCTATATATGGATCTGGATAAGAGTTGGATTTCGCTTCCAAGGCATGACCGACAATACACTACAGGAGTTGTGAATTTTTTGCAGTTCGTCAAGGAAAATGCAAACGGGAATGATTACCATTATTGCCCGTGCAAGAAATGTAAGTGTCGCAGTGATATGTGTCGATTTCCGATTAGGACAGTATGGGAGCACCTAAAGAGTAATGGGTTTTGGCCGAAGTACAAACGTTGGATATATCACGGTGAGCCATCACTAGATGGATCGCATGATCATGGGCAGTTTTTTTAGGCGGGCAGTAGTAGTACATCCAACGATCCAACAATGGCATTCGTCAACGACGTGTTTCCTTTTGAAAGCGGTGTACGTGGGGAACAATATATGCATGACCCGGTGCTGCCCTTCCCACAAGTTGTCAACACTGCTGCCTTTGACAAGTACAGCAAACTGATTGCATTGCAACAGACCCCTGTGTCTTCAAGTTCTGAGAAGACAGTTCTTCAAAGTGTGATGGAGGTAATGAGGATTAAAGTCGAGACAAAATCGACTATCAGGCAAGTGGATGAGTATCTACAGTACACTTCTTCGTTGTTGGAGGAGGGTCATCGTAATCCTACCAATCACCGTAAGGTCTGAAGTATCCTCAAAGATCTAGGGCTTTCCTACATTGAGATCCATGCATGCGCATTTTACTGCGTTCTCTTCTGGGGTAAAGATGCAGAAGGGAATGACCTTGCTAGCCTTGACGCATGTCCGCTATGTCAGTCTGACCGATATAAGTTGACGGGAGCAGGCAATAGGAAACCTGAGAAAGTGCTTCGGTATTTTCCATTGAGAGATAGGCTTGAGCGATTGTACATGTCAGAAACCACCGCAAAAGCTATGAGATGGCACGGTGAGCGGGACGCGGGAGACGCAGATATCATGACACACATCTCTGACGGAGCGGCTTGGAAGCATATAAACAATGAGTTTCCTCATTTTGCGTCAGATGTCAGAAACGTCAGGCTCGGGCTCTCAACCGACGGGTTCAACCCTTTCGGCACCATGATTCTTTCATACAGTATATGGCCGGTGGTTTTGGTACCTTACAACCTTCCACCGTGGATATGCATGAAGAATGAATATAATATGTTGACGTTGTTGATTCCGGGGCCTGGTTACCTAGGAAAATGTCTCGATGTGTATATGAGACCATTGATTGAAGAGCTCAAGGTATTGTGGGACGTTGGTCATCCCACTTTTGACAAGTACAAGGAGGAGACGTTCCAGATGCATGCCATGGTTATTGGTACCATCAGTGATTTTCCTGCTTATGGGATGTTGTCGGGCAGCGTTGTTAGGGGATACAAGGCTTGTCCAGAGTGCCTCAGCGATTATGGGAGCACCCCTCATTGCAACAAGATATGCCGAATGGGTCATCGTGTGTTCCTTCCGGCGGATCACCACTGGCGTTACGAGTCCACCGCATTTGATGGAACCGAAGAACACGGTGGTCCCCCCAGAAGATGGACGGGAAGAGAAATTTTAGCAGTGCTTAATGAGTACGATTTTGGGCCCCTCAGCAATCATCCCGACATTGTAGCGGAAATACCTGAAAGGCCTGAGGAGTACAAATTCTGGACAGATAAGAGCATATTGTGGGAACTCCCGTACTGGTGTGAGTCACTGATCCGTCACTTCCTAGACGTTATGCACATAGAAAAAAATGTTTCTGAAAGTGTGGTGGGCACAACGCTGAACTTGGAGGGGAAGACGAAAGACGGTCCTAAGGCTCGCACTGATCTGCAAAACATGAATATCAGAAAACAACTATGGTTGAAACAAGGGAAGAGAAAAATGCCTCAAGCTCCTTACACCGTCAAGCCATGACATAAATCAGAAATTTTCCATTGGATAAGTCGGGCCAAGTATCCTTCAGGCTTTGCTGGAAATATAGCCAAGTGTGTGAACAGACAATTCAACAATCTTTACGGGTTGAAAAGTCATGACAATCATATCCTGCTACAACGTCTCTTCCCTGTTTTCATTCGACCGTTCCTTCCCCGTCACGTTGTGGAGCCGTTAGTAGCGTTGGCAAGATTTTTCCAGAAGGTATGCACACGGGAAGTGAGAAAATCTGACCTCCGGGAAATGCAACAAGACATCGTTCATATCATGTGTAAATTTGAGATGATATTTCTTCCAAATTTTTTCGACATCATGCCTCACCTCATGATCCATCTTCCTTGGCAGTTGTTGCTTACCGGTCCTGTGCACTTCACTTTGATGTATCCGATGGAAAGGTACGTATTTTACACCTTATGTTAATTTCCTCATTAATATATGTGATATAGTATTAACTTATTATCATAACACTTTAAAAACTTGATTTATAGGCAACTTGGACAATACGGTGATTTTTTCCAAAACAGATCCGCACTTGAAGGATGTATAGCTGAAGCATATATTGCGCACGAGTGCGTCACCTACATGAAGCTGTATTTAGGAGCGTTACAGGAAAGCATACCGGAAGATGTACTTCACAGTTCAATCTTTCCATACTCTCCGACGATGTTGTACTCGGTGGAAACATGCCAGTTTCCTACAAGTTGAAAGATTATGAGGTAGCCATTGCACATTGGTGGGTACTAATTAACTGTCCAGAAGTTCAATTTTGGAAGAACATGCATCTAAACTGTGACCAAGTAGGAGGTGATCTCGATTACCACAACCGGACATTCGCAGAGTATTTCGGCCGCTGGGTACGTAACTTTAACACTATTCTATACATATTTATATATTATTGTGTATAATTATTCATATTTATAGTTGATTCTGATGGTTGCATATGGACCTTATTAAAAATGATAATCACCCAAATTGGTCGCACGAACTCAGACTTCTGGCGATGAAGCCGGTCTATTCAAAAGTTTATACGACGTGCAAGGTGAATGGTGTGTTATTTCGATGTGAAGAGAGAGACCTCAGACTGAAAAAACAAAATTCAGGGGTTATGGCACATGGTGGGGATGATGGAGTTGACTATTACGGTGTTCTCCATTCAGTTGTGGAACTGCATTATGGGGAAGGCATGATAGTGCACCTTTTCAAGTGTAGATGGTTTGACACACGGCCGCAGAGCATGAAAACCGATCAATACGGCATAACTTCTGTGAACACTAGTACATCATACTATGAGGACGACCCGTTCGTTTTAGCTACATGGATGAAACAAGTGTTTTATCTTGATGATCTCGCCAAGGGTGACCCGTGGAAAGTAGTCAACACTATCCACCATCGCAACATTTACCGGGCGTCTACACTTGGAGTGGCTGAAGAGAACGAGGAAGGGGGCACCGCGTATCAAGAGCTCAACTCAAACGGTATTCCTGACTCCTCTTTTATTCGCCTAGACACGCCGGTGCGAATTCGACGTGAAGAGCCACTGCTTGTTGATGTTGATCCAAATGAAGAAACTAACGAGGACTCTAGTGGTGAGGAACGACATAGATTACCCCTATCGAGCAATTCAGAAACCGAAGAAGACTCATCCGATGATTCCGATTACAATCTGACGGATTAAGTAATTTAGACGATGTAATCCTTTCATTTGTAATCCACTCTTTTCTAATGAACGGGCGTGGGGATGAGCCTCCCAGCATAGGCTGGGTTCCAAACCCCTTAAAAAAAATTTGAAATATGTTAACTGTTGGGTTTCTGTTTTTTTTTTTATGTTCAATTTTGGTTATATATGAACAGGACATAGGAATACAAGAGGTGTAACACCACTGATTTTTTTATTTTTTTCAAAGAATAGCCGACGAAAAATGCATTCTTTCGTCGGCTATACTAATTATAGCCAATGAAAAATGCGTAATTTCGTCGGCCAAAACTATATTGAAAAATACATATTTTATTTTAGACAGAAAACGACAAAAGAATAGCCGACGAGTACTTTGTTTGATTTCGTCGGCTATGATTTAAAAAAAAAAAACAAAAAAAGACCACCTTCCATTTTCTATCACTATCGACAAACCATTGCTTCATCCTTCAAATGCAAATATGTCGTCAAATAAGATATGACCGAAATAATGAAATACGTCTACGGTTGAAAAATGACAAGATTCTGACAAAATCTGTGTGCCGAATGTTGCGGTTAACTGTTTTTTACTTCCGTTTTCCTATGGGTAACCTGACGTTTGGTAAATATTTTGAGGAAAATTTTTATACGATTAGTTGCGTCTCATCGATTTGAAACTATTATCTGTTGAAGGTCAGGCCAAAAAACGTCATTTAGACAGGCCAATTACCATTTCTAAGCGTTTAAAGGGTTGACTCACCCGGTTGACCGTCCCGATCGAGCCTTTAACGTTGTCAGATGTAGTTTGATTTTTTTTCATACATGTATTTAATCTTAACGGTGATATCTGACAGTTGGACTAGATTTTCCAAACTTTTACATTCAAAATCGGAACATATGCACTAATATTCCTTAAATTTGTTTACTAAGTGTTTAAGTGAATGTATAGTTTCAAATAGTTACTATACGTACACTCTTCAAATGCAAATATGTCGTCAAATAAGATATGACCGAAATAATGAAATACGTCTATGGTTGAAAAATGACAAGATTCCGACAAAATCTGTGTGCCGAATGTTGCGGTTAACTGTTTTTTACTTCCGTTTTCCTATGGGTAGCCTGACATTCGGTAAATATTTTGAGGAAAATTTTTATACGATTAGTTGCGTCTCATCGATTTGAAACTATTATCTGTTGAAGGTCAGGCCAAAAACCGTCGTCTAACTAGACTAATTTCCGTTTTAAAGCGTTTAGAGGTTTGACTTAGTGGTTTGACCAACAGTTTAGCCGACGAAAATTATATGTCGTCGGCTAAACTATTGCGATCCGCTTATTGTCCGCCGTTGGATGGCTCAGATCCAACGGCTGCTGATTTTCCAAAGTATAGCCGACGAAATATTCGAATTCGTCGGCTAAACTCTTGCGATCCGCGCCTTTTCATTGTCCGCCGTTGGATGGCTCAGATCAGACGGCTGCTGATCTCCTAAAGTATAGCCGACGACATTCAAAGAATAGCCGACGACATTCAAAGTATAGCAGACGATGTTAAAGTTTTCGTCGGCTATAGTAAAGAATAGCCGACGAAATCTTTTTTAATCGTCGGCTATTCTTTCGGGTATAAATCAGAAACTGTCGAACCCTAGCCGACTTTTTCCTCTCTTCTTCCTCCTCCTGCTGCTGCTCCAATCTGCCGCAAAGATTTCGTTTCCGCCGCGCTGCTCCGCCTCCTCCTCAAATCGGCGCCTAATCTCTCCTCCAATTCCGGCCTCCTCCGATCCTCCTCCGATTCTCCTCCTTCCTCAAGCAATTCCGGTCGGCCTCCTCCTCCTCCTCCGATCCGGTTAAATTTTTTTTTTCAATTTACTTTAATTTTATAAATTGTTATATATTTAATTTTAATTATATAAATTGTTATATATTTGTTAATAAATTTAATTTTAACAAATTGTTATATATTTGTTATATATTTTATTTTAATTATATAAATTGTTATATATTTTTTATATATTTGTTAATAAATTTAATTGTTATAATTTAGGTATAGAAATTGTTATATATTTTTGTTAATATATAAATGGTTATTTGTATTTATATATATGTTAATAATGAAATATAGTTATATTTGTATATAAATAGTTATATTTAGGTTAATGGTTAGTATTATTTGAAATTAGTACAAATTTAAATATTAATTTGTTAGTATGTTTTGAAATATGTTAGTATTAGTGGTTATTATATTAATTAGAATTTGTTATTTAATGTAATATAATTTAATATTAATTAATGTATTAATGCCTCAAGCTGCAGATGGCCGATGCATTCAGACAGTTCTTCGGAGGCCGTCGTTCCAGATCTAGGGGTTCTGGAAGTTCCGCCGGTTCCGCAGAGTTCGACAGGACCCTTAGCCAGCCTGAGAGGACCACCACCCAGCCGCGGAGGAGTGTGGATTCATCCCAGCCGCGGAGGCCTATGGATTCATACCAGCCGCGGAGGAGTGTGAGTTCTCGGCACCAGACCCTTCTCCAGGCGGGGCGGCCGTCGAGCAGTTCACGTCCCCCTGTCGGGCCAGATGCTCCGAGGTTCAGTAGGTAGCTATTTCAGGACGAGATAGCTGCAGACGTTCCTCAGGTCCGTATGCCTGAGGTTCATCGGGAGCCGATGACGAGTCCGACGACGTCTGCTGCTGACTCGACTGAGGGGCCTACTCTCCCAAATCAGCTCTACCTCCCGTACAACATTCTTACGATACCCGAGGTCGACTTTCGAGGTGTGCCCATATGGCCTGATATGCCTCAGTACGTGAGTGCTGCGGAGGCATATCAGCAGCAGCCATTTGAGAACCCTGACCTCCTGATTTCGGCGAGGAGAAAAGGAAAGTCGACAGACGAGTCATCCAGTTCAGGTAACATTTGATTTTATTAATTAAATGTTTTATTAAAATTAACGCACTAATATTTAATTTTATTAACCAATCGTCGTTTATGTGATAGGGACAGCCGCTAGCAGTTCAACGAGGAATACGAGAGGTGTCATATGTTTTGACACGCTCAGGAGAACTGTTGAGAGCAGCGGGAGGATCCGGATCAACGAACCTCCTAATCAGGAGGTTCAGGGGAAAAAACGCCGCAACTACACGGGTTGCGTGGGGGCACTGATTAGGGACAGAGTCCCTATGTTATGGACGCGGTGGGCTGATGTGCCCGAAGAGATCAAGAGGGAGGTGAACAACGCTGCGTCGGTGAGTAATTTAAAAAATTTAATTTATTTTACGTAATATTTAATAATTTTCGGTATTGTTATAATTGTAAAACTAATAAAATATTATCTTTCAGACATACTTCGAGATTGAAGAAAATAAGCAGCATTGGGCGGACGCGATGCAGTCGTTGAGGTACATTGGGAATTCCTTATCTTATAATTCGAAATATTTTATGATATTAATAATATTTCTAATGCACTTTTATTTTTTCCGTAGGTTCAAAGAGTGGAAGAACGAGCTCCGTTCCCACTTTAACCAATACTATAACCGTGGTCGTATGGGTACTCCCAGAGAGTTCATGTTCAGGGAGTACGAGTGACGTTGGTTGAAGACAGTAGACTTTAACAACCCACTTATGCAGGTAAATACTAAACTTAACTATAAATGTTTATTTTGTTAAAATTTTAATTATTAGTTTAATTATTTTATAATTATCTAAAATTTTTTGATACATTTTTCTAATATTTTATTATTTTTTTGAAGCAACGGTCTCGGGTAAACTCTGTGAACCGCCGCCGTAACACAACTCCCCATCATGGTGGTTCTAGGCCGTTTGCACAATATCAGGAGGAAGCGCCTAGAGATCATCCTGATAGCAACCCGTACGTGGAGACGTTCAAGATCGCTTATCCACAAGCGACAGAACAGCTCGTAAGTCGTTGATTACGATTTTAAAATTTTAATTATTAATTTTAATTAATTATATATTTGTTAGAATATTAATTTTTTTTTTTCCCGTTCAATTAGGAGAGGGTGAACCGGGCGGAAGAAGAGGTGTTCCAGCAAGTAGTTCGGGAGACACAACCGAACATCTCAGAGGCAGATCTGGAAGAAGCCCTGCGCCAGGTCGACCGATCGAATGTCCAAACGGCAGCGAGGATGTTCGACGCAGCCTTCCCACACCGGTCAAACCAATACTACTGCCGGGGTTTGGGAAGTTCTGGAATAGGGCTCCTGAAGACCACTAAGGGAGGTCTAAAGAAGGGAGGCGGGGACAGCCAACAGATGAGAGGGGGGAAGTGCAGAGATTGACCGCAAGATTGGAGGCCCAGTCCCATAGATCACAGGAGCTACGCCGCAGAACACAGCAGTATCATTTGGATCTGGCCAGTTGGCATGCTGAATGCGACAGAGTTCGCCAACACAACTACGCCGCCCAACAAAACTGGTGGTGTGATATGTTCGCGGCACAACAACACGCCCTTGAACCCCCGTCCTCGTTTTAGCCGTTAGTTGAACCTCCAATGCCTCAACCTCCCGATGATGACGAGCAGGATGCTGGGGATGACGTAGTGGACTTTAGTGCTTTAGGTGATGATTAGTGTTATATTTTATGTATACTGGAACAAATTAAATAATAAATCATTTAGACGTGTTTCTTGTTGGTGCAAATACATGGATTGTCTTTGTGATTTGCAGGTTGCTTGGAATGGTAATTTAGAAATTAATTTAATTTTTTCCAATGTAAGAATAGCCGACGATATTAGCATTATTTCGTCGGCTATAAGCACTATAGCCGACGATTTTTACCAATTTTCGTCGGCTATAACTTCTATAGCCGACGAAAATGACATTATTTCGTCGGCTATAACTAATTAATGCCTATTAAAATATTAATATATTCCGACGAAATAACCGACGAAATAGATGAAATCGTCGGCTATATTTCAGAACAAATAGCCGATGAATTTCGTCGGCTATAGTTTACGATATCGTCGGCCATGCTCGAGCATAGCCGACGAATTTCGTCGGATATTTTGCCCAGGTTTGGTCGACAAAATTAATTTTCGTCGGCACTGTCGTTGGCCATACCCGAGAATAGCCGACGATTTCGTTATTTTCGTCGGCCATTGGTATTACCGACGCCGTTTTTCCGACGACGTATAGCCGACGAAAATTTCGTCGGTAGAAGGAATTTCTTCGACTATTCCCTCGGATCTGGTAGTGAAGGCAATAGTTAACCACAGTAAGTGGTTGAGTTGGTAAGAACGTAGGTGTAAAGGATTAATATTTGAACAAATTTTTTTTTCTAAAAAAATAGAAGTAAAAAGTTGATTTTATATAAAAGAAAACAATATCTACTAATTACATGACATAATATTTGATAAACCAAAAAAACTTATGGGGAAAGAAAACATGCTGAAATATAAAGCAGTAAAAGAACCCCTTTCAAAAAAAATAAAAAATAAAAAATAATGCAGGAAAAGAAGAACTGGAAGCACCCCCTGTATAAATAGTAGTACTGCAAATGAATTCAACATGAAATCCCCTTGTTAAATCATCGCCGGCTTCTTGGAGTCAGTCTCAGTCTCAGGTACGAAACATTCCACAACGTCGACTGGTAAAATACCCCACTTAACCATTTTAGGCCGCCATGCCATGAAAGATTTACCAATAAGTAAGCACCACGTGGAAGAAAACTCATGCAAACGTTGCTAATTTTCTTTCAGTCGTGCATTGAGTCTTGACCACCCAAAACCCAGAACATGAAAATACGACTGGTAAAACCGACGTTTGAATAATAATTTGCTTTCGGTCATATAAACAAATATTATACTTCTTTGTATATATGAGACATTCACTACGTTGCTTACTGTCATTGTGTATTTGTTTGAAACCTCAACACCCCCGCTACGCAAAGCCGCAATCTCTTACCATAATTCCATATTTTCTCCTCCACTATCTCTCCTTTAATATAATACTGGTGTCTAGTAATACCTTTTCTTCTAGTAATCGATATCAATGGAGGAAGTTGATATACCAACCTACTTCATCTGTCCCATTTCGCTTCAGATCATGAAGGACCCCGTAACGGTGGCGACCGGCATCACTTACGACCGAGAAAGCATCGAGCAGTGGTTCTTGACAACCAACGACATGACATGTCCGGTGACCAAGCAGCCCTTGCCAATAGACAACAGCAACGACTCCATGACGCCAAATCACACCCTACGCCGGCTGATCCAGCAGTGGTGCACTGTCAACGCCATTAACGGTGTCGACAGAATTCCGACGCCGAAGTTTCCTCTGAACAAGATCTACGCCGTTAAGCTGGTCAAGGATCTTCGGGTGCATCATTTGCAGCAAGCCGCGTTGAAGAAAATGGAGGAGCTTGCAACGGAGAATGAGCGGAACAGAAGATCGATGGCTGAAGCAGGTGTGGGAAAGGCTTTGATTTCGTTCATTGTGACATGTTTCAAGGAAGGTAAAACCAACGGTCTTTTAGAAGCTTTGAGGGTTCTTCATCGTGTGTGGAGTGTAGATGAGGAAACGACTAAGGTTGCTGTAATCGGAAACAACGACTTTCTGGAATCATTGACATGGGTTCTAGGGTTTGATCTTGAAACTGGTAATAGCCATATGCTACTCCTGAAAATAGAAGCGATACTAGTATTGAAAATGACCATAACTGTCATCAATACAGCTCAGCTCGAGCGGTTACAACCTGAATTCTTCATGAATATTTCAAAGGTTCTCTTGGAAAAGAAGATCTCACAGCAGGCTGTCAAATCTGCACTGCATGTGCTGGTAGAAGCATGCCCATGGGGAAGAAACAGAATGAAAATAGTCGAATCCGGTGCAATCTTCCAGCTCATCGAACTCGAATTACTCAAACCTGAGAAGCACGTTACCGAGCTGATTTTTAATTTGTTGGCGAATTTATGTTGCTGTGCTGATGGGAGAGCTCAGTTCCTGAAGCACGGCGGCAGCATAGCAATGGTGTCTAAGAGAATCCTTAGGGTTTCGCCTGCTACAGATGATCTGGCCGTTCAAATACTTTCATCGATCTCAAAGTTCTCGGCAACACATGGAGTTGTTCTAGAGATGCTGTTGGTTGGAGCTGTGTCCAAGCTTTGCATGGTAATGCAAGCAGATTGTCCAGACTATTTGAAGAAAAAGGTTAGAGGGATCTTACGGTTGCACTCTAATGTCTGGAACAATTCACCTTGTATTGCCGTATATCTTTTAACAAGACCTAGGTAGTACGTTACACAGTAACTCTAGCATGAACCAGAATACATTTTTGAGTTTATTTTTCACTCTTATGTGTGTGTATATATTATTTTCCCATATATTCATAAATTTTGTTGGGAATTGCTCTTAACATGTCATTCTATTATCCTAACTCTGCCATTTGTTGAGTTTATTAAATAATATTAATAAAACATGCATATCGCTCATATAAATTAACAACTTTCTGGGGCTTTGGTTATGTTATCGATTCTTTAGTTAGTATTGAGAATTAAACCTCACTCCAAACTGTGCATAACTCCATAGTGAATGCACAAGACTTAACCTCGCAACTAGTCGTTCGATGGGTAAATAACGGCTTGCAAAGCCGTCGAGGATTCAACCGTCCAGCTGATGTTCGAGTTTAGAGCTCACCTTACGATCGTCTACCAACTAAGATCCACTTGGGAGCCAAGAGGCTAGGGATGACCATTTCAGGTTAGTGAGACTCAAACTTAGGTTACCATATATCATAATTTCACCTAAACCGAGTTGTCATCCCACCATCTAAACGAAGAGGAAGGTAATTAAGGAGTGTGGATTTCATTCTCACACTTTGCGTTTGTACGTGGGAGAATTGGACATTAGCTGCCCCGGCCAGTTTGTGGCAATACAAATGTGGTTGTTGCGTACAATTTGCTGTAGTGTTAGTCTAGTACGTGGCTTAGTTTAAAGAAACTCACTAGCTTGAATATGTCTGTATCCTAGGAAGAACTTAATTTTGAAACTTAATTTTTCAATTCAATTGAGGCTGCTAATTATGTTGACTACATACCTTCAACCTCGTTGTGTCCCTCTGGATCGGAATTGCTCCTCCTTGTAGTTATTGAGAGAGAGAGAGAGAGCTTTAATTTGTTGGTGTGTTTGAAGAGGGGTCCCTTTGTGAGACTGTGAGACTGTGAGACTGATGCGCACTCTTTGTTCACAACGATGGCTTGATGGTTTAAGTCTTTTAAGTTGTTGCGATTGTGGCTATGGTGGTTGTGGTAGTTTGGGAGTTGACGACGTCCCTTGAAGATTCGGCAGTTAGTGGATCAGATCGGGGAAGAAATCGGAGCGATCAAGTGTGAAAGAGGTAGAGAGAGAAATTAGAGTGCATCAGTGAGATAGACCCTAGCTATAAGAAGAAGGAGAGAGTTTGGGTATATTTATAGGCCTCACCAACTGGAAATTAGAGTGCATTTGCAGTGCGAGGAGTATGACAGATGGAAACATTGTCTATTGACTCTATTCTTTTCCTCCATTCCTGAATGTAATCTATATAAATGTTACCTTGCATGTTCCAAGCTATGAAAGTACGTCTTGCTCTTGACTATCCAAAACGGCAGCTAGAAAATCTGCAGTTGGTAACGTGCCCTGAATGCAGAAGTTGCAGACCTGATTTGATAACAATCAATTCAACATGCTTGGCAGAAGTCACTTATGAGAAGTGACATGGTTTACATGGTGAGCAAACGCAGGTATAAAAGTGCCATTAGAGCCTGTACGTAAGTACGTACTCCTCCAACTCCACGCCTTCAGTTCGCTCTGGTCAAAACGCTCCATGAACGTTTAGCTTGAGCTTACCAGGTGGAGGAGGCACCCATCTTTGTCAGCGTTATGCAGCTACCTGCTTGGGAGGGGGACAATTGTTGGTTCTTTTTCTTTTTCATTTGTTTTTCAGACTTATATATTTTCATATAAACCCTGGCCTCTTAATTAATCACCTAATACGTTGTGCTCTCTTCCTTCTTTCCTCACACCCAAAAAGAGTTAAAACGAAGAAAAGAGAAGGCCAAGCTCAGTGTCAGTACTAGTAATATCATCTCAATTATATATATAGATGTCCTTTCCATTAAGGGATCCCTTATTTTAGTTTATATGAGGGATCGATCATTAGACCAACTTTTTAATCACATTTTTACATCTTAACCGTTCAATTACTTGGTCTATATGTGTAGATCATTCATGTAAATTTTTAACCAAAATAGTGATCGTTAAGGCTTCTAACTAGATTAAATCAATGGACGTATGAAATCTGTCAAACCTGAACCGTTTAAGTTTATAATTGTAAATCATAATTTTGAATGCTCTAACGATCATCAAATGAAATAAAAATTTTCAGATATGATCTACCCATATAAACATGAATATTGAACGGTGGAGATGTTAATATGTTATCGAAAAGTAGATTAAATGAGAGATCCCTCAAAATGAATAAAATGAGGGGCATTTTGAGGGATCCCTCATTTAACCTACTTTTAGATAACATATTAACATCTCCACTGTACGTTCAATATTCATGTTTATATGGGTAGATCATATATGGAAATTTTCATTTTATTTGATAATCGTTAGAGCATTCAAAATTGTGATTTACATCTAAAAACTTGAACGATTCAGGTTTGACAGATTTCATACGTCCATTGATTTAATCTAGTTAGAAGCCTTAACAATCACAATTTTGGCTAAAATTTTACTTGAATGATGTACACACATAGACCTAGTAATTAATTGAACGGTGGAAATGTAAAAAAATGTGATTAAAAAGTTGGTCTAATGATTGATCCCTCATATAAACCAAAATAAGAGATCCTTTAATGAAAGGGCACTACCAGAAAAAAAGGCTTTTCCCGACGAAATAAAAAAAAACGGCCGACGACATAAAATTTTCGTAGGCTATTCCCAAGAATGGCCAACGATTTTTTTTTTCGTCGCTAAAAAAAAAAATCGTTGGCTATTCCCCTAGAATGGCCAACGATTTTTTTTTCGTTGGTAAAAAAAAAAATTCGTCGGCTATATTCATATTTTAGTCGACGATTTGAATTTTCGTCGGCCTTTCTCTGAAACTTTAGCCGACGAAAATTTTTGAAAGTTTGGCCGACGAAATTGGCATTTTCGTCGGCTATAAGTCTATATATTTTCAGATCTAGACAGCAACTGCTTATTTAAAAAAAAATGAAAAAAAACGGGAGAAAGAGTGAAAAATCTGTGGGTATTTTATACGATTAGTTGCGTCTCATCGATTTGAAACTATTATCTATTGAAGGTCAGGCAAAAAAACGTCA
Organism: Potentilla sterilis; assembly: GCA_963682095.1. NCBI lineage: Eukaryota > Viridiplantae > Streptophyta > Magnoliopsida > Rosales > Rosaceae > Potentilla > Potentilla sterilis. Next base: position 30,204,767 of record OY821755.1, on the reverse strand, counting down.
TTTAGACAGTCCAATTACCATTTCTAAGGGTTTAGAGGTTTGATTGACCCAGTTGACCGTTCCGATCGAGCCTTTAACGTTGTCAGATGTAGTTGGATTTTTTTCCATACATGTATTTAATCTAAACGGTGATATCTGACGGTTGGAATAGATTTTCTAAACTTTTAGATTCAAAATCAGAACATATGCACTAATGTTCTTTAACTTGTTTACTAAGTGTTTAAGTGAATGTATAGTTTCAAATAGTTACTATACGTAGACTCTTCAAATGCAAAAATATTGTGAAATAAGATATGACCGAAATAATGAAATACGTCTAGGGTTGAAAAATGACAAGATTCCGATAAAATCTGAGTGCCGAATGTTGCAGTTAACTGTTTTTTACTTTCGTTTTCCTATGGGTAGCCTGACGTTCGTTAAATCAATTTTGTAAAATTTTTATGTGATTAGTTGCGTCTCATTGATTTGAAACTATTATCTGTTGAAGGTGAGGCCAGAAACTGATGTAGGAAGGATGACAACAAACATTGAAGAGCAGATTGACCGTTGCAAGTCAAAACCCGGTTTACTGCAGATTTGGTGTCCGGCGTCCGAATGACGTTGTGATACCATTCCGGAAAGGGAACGACGCCAGGAATCAAACTCGTAGCTTTGCAACTATGTGTGGGCCTTTTCGGGCTTTCGAGTTCGTTTAGGGCCTCAAAACGGCAGTTTAATATGTTTTCAAGATTTAAGTTTTCTAATTTGTTTTGGATTCGTTTTGTTTTAATTCCTTGGGCTTTTAGGTTTCCTTGTTAGTTGCCCTAGGGTTTCTTTTCAGTATTTAAGCATCCCTTTGGGATCACATACAATTAATTAATCATATTTTATCAAAACCCTAAGAGTTTTCTCTTGATTCCTAGTGGATTCCAGACCTGTTCTTTAGAGTACGACGTTGATTGTACTTTCCATTCATTGAGGGTTCGACGTTGATCAACCCTTCCACACTTCTACTGCGTCAGAAACCGTCGTTTAACTAGACTAATTTCCGTTTTTAAGCGTTTAGAGGTTTGACTTAGTGGTTTGACCTATAGTTTAGCTGACGAAAATTATATTTCGTCGGCTAAACTCTTGCGATCCGCGCCTTTTCATTGTCCGCCGTTGGATGGCTCAGATCCGACGGCTGTTGATCTTCCAAAGTATAGCCGACGATGTTCATAGAATAGCCGACGAAATATTGTAAATCGTCGGCTATTCTCTAAGTTTAGCCGACGAAAATTATATTTCGTCGGCTAAACTCTTGCGATCCGCGCCTTTTTATTGTCCACCGTTGGATGGCTCAGATCCGACGGCTGTTGATCTTCCAAAGTATAGCCGACGAAATCTTTTAAATCGTCGGCTATTCTCTCTGCTTTCAATCTTTCAGCCCCCCTTTTTTCTCTCCACCTCCGGAAAAACTCCTCCTCTGCTCTCCTCCGCCGATCTGCGTCTCCAATCCGCCGCTCTCCTCCTCCTCCTCCTCCTCAAATCGGCGCTGGCGTCCTCCTCCTCCTTCTCCTCCTCCTCCGGCATCCTCCTCCTCCTCCTTTTCCATGGAAGTTAGACATAACTATGGAAGATTGCATATTCAGTTGAACCAAAGCATAATTTAATTTCCCCCCCCCCAAAATTTAAGAATAGCCGACGAAATTGACCTTATTTCGTCGGCTATAACAGTTATAGCTGACGATTTTTACCAAATTTTGTCGGCTATAACTTTTATTACTGACGAAAATCACTTTATTTCGTCGGCTATGTCTCTTAAAATATTAATATATTCTGACGAAATAACCGACGAAATAGACAAAATCGTCGGCTATATTTAAGAACAAATAGCCGACGAAATTGATTTGCTTCGTCGGCTATAGTTGCCAAAATCGTCGGCCATACTCGAAAATATCCGACGAATTTCGTTGGATATTTTACTAAGGTTTGGCCGACGAAAATTCATTTTCGTCGGTGATAATTTTGGAATGGCGTAGGATTTCGTTATTTTCGTCGGCCATTAGTTTTACCGACGGGCTTTTAATGACGACTTATAGCCGACGAAATTTTCGTCGGTAGAAGGAATAGCCGACGAAAATTTTAAATAGCCGAAGAAAAAAATTTCGTCGGCTATTCTGTCAAAACTGGTAGTGGGGCCCTCTCTCTCTATATATATAACAACTAAGTACGTAGTATAAATATGGATATATTTCCTTCTTAGATAGCAAGCTGAAACAAATTTGTACAATTACGATTTATAATACGAGTAGTGTTGAGATGTGATGAGAATTAATTAGGAAAGTAAGTTCTGAGTTGGACTTGGTTAGCATTCCTAATTGGACATGGTTTATGTCAAAGTTTATTCCTTTTAGGAATAGGTTCTTTTCTCCTGTATGAGAAAGTCTTGGTTCTCCTACGATCAATTGGATTGTAATTGGTGTACCTATATATATATAGTAGGCAAAGTTAGGGAACCAATGTGTGACCGACACTGTGGCTGACACAGTTATCACCCGGGCATGGCCGTCACAATAGGGTGGACGCGGTGTGACCGACAGAGCGGATGCGCTCATCAAGGTGTAGTTATGGCCGTCACGATAGGATATATGCGGTCATCAGGACGTAAGGGAGCAGAGATGTTAAGAGTGAGATATCTCTTAGTTAAGGGTGTGTTCTTGGGAATTCTATGAGTGTGGTGTACATGGGTTATGAGTTTGGGTTATGGGATTTAGCTCAATGTAGCTTGCATATACTCATAATGAAGAACATGATATCTCTCGGAGGACATAGGCATGGGTTTATGCCGAACCTTGTCAATCTTGGTGTTCTCTTGTTGCTTGTCTTGTGGTTTGTTTACTTTTCTATTGGTATACTCTGTGAGCCATGATGTGAAGAAGTGCTAACTCCCTAGCAAGTAGCTATCTTCGATCATATTCTCTCTGCACTTCATGGTTTCCACAAGTATTTTTTTTTTTTTTTTTTGAGAAATCCTCAGGTTAGATTTTCAATTCTGCCATTGATGTTTATTTTTCAAGCTTTTCATAACCTTATCATGAATTTTAGCAAAAGAGAATTGATCAATATTTATAAAAATAATAATAATAATAATAATGAGAGAGAACTGATGGATTGATTGCTTTGACGAAGGAAGAGAACAAAATCACCATATGAAAGTCTGTTGTCAAAGAATCTAAAAACCACGTGTCTAATTTCCAACAACAAATTTCATGTTTCAGCTTGTCATAGTCATCATGAAAATTCATATACTGTAGGTGGGAGTTGTATTTCGAGGGTGTAGAGTAAGTGGGTACGTACGCACGTATTTATATTATTCTTACACACTCTTCTGAAACATGTGTGAGGGAGGGAACCTCAATTACTTAAAAAAAACGGACCCGTCCATCTCCTACTTTATATTCATAATCACCCAATTAGTGAAACATGGCTACTTAGCCACCTTAAGAGTACGTAATATCAGTCGATCTTTGGACCTTGTAGTCTTCACCATAAGGCAACGGCCACCGGGCTAAGAAGGGACCCGACCAGGTGACCAGCTTAATTATATCTACGAGTTATGTTAGAAGCAAGTTGTACATGCATCAAAACGGAGACTAATTTTTTTTTGGTCTGAGAAAGGGAGACTAATTTCTTAACGGGTTATTTGGTTGGAGTAGTACTCCTAGTTTTTCTAATAGATGTGCTCGGATCTCATCTCTGTACTTTAAAAAATTGTGATATCTGATAGGAGCATAAAATGCGACGTTCTTAATATGTTTTTACCCTCATTTATCCAATGCTTAACCCTTATTATTGTAAGATAGAGTCATATTTTAGTTTAGTGTCCCTTTGGTAGAGTTTTGGAGAAAATGTGCTTAATTGTCAGAAAAAAGACTAAGTATAGAAATCTGGAAATAAAGTAAAATATGTCTTTTTCGTGATTTTGAGGCTCGTGCTAAACTGATTTATCCTTTTCCAAATTTGATGAAATTTGGTGTGCATTTAATTGGCAAGCTAAAGTCTATTGTGTCAAAATTTCAGATCAATCGGAGTTCGGGAAGTCACCCAAATGAAGACTGCAACTTGGCAGTTTAAGCAAACCAATCCAGGGACTACCAGGATTTTTCTGGGACTGTGTCCTGACTTCCGGAATTTCTGTGGGACACATCGCTTGGAACCAGAGAACGAGCCATAGGCCGTTGGAAAGCTCTACGAGTCTAGTTTCTCTAGGACTTGGAATCGCAGCAAAATATTTCCTGAGTAAAAAGTTATGCCGGTTTGAATGCACGAAGGTCAAGTCTGCCGAAAGAAGAAAACCTAAACCGAGTTCTACATGGATTTGGCTTACGAATGTGGACTGAATTCCATCCTTTGTGCAAGATTTTTGGCTGAATTAATTCATGGAAAACTTAAAGAGATATTTCTCAATTATTCAGTCATTATCTTGGGAATTTTCGGCAGAAAATAGAGGAAGAAAATCGCAACAAATCCTGATCAAATTCGGCAGAATTCCTGTGCACGTCATCCAACTTCCACGGACTCTCCCGGACAGCTCACAATGAATCAGAGTTCGAGCCTTATATGGATAGAAATCTACGGGAGTCTAGTTTCCAACCCAACTGTAATCACCTCAATATCTATTTTCTAGAGAAAGATATTCCATAATCTTCACTCGAAGGTCAAATCTGCCAGCAGGATAAGTTTGAGAAAAACTAGGTTTTGAGAAAAACCTTATATGGATAGAACCCTAGTTGCAGCCACCCTTTGGCCTCTATATATTTGACGATTTTCACACAGAAAATATCTCTTCTCTCTCACTTTTTACTAGCCGAAACTCTGTCCAATTAGCACCACAAATCCCATACACTTTTACAAGCCGAATTCCACCATTCATCACCACCACCGATCGCATATCATCACCACCGAATCCTCTTTGCCGATTCCTCTACAAGGTTTCTTTTAAAGTGTGATTCACTCAACTCTCATGGCTTGTAATTTTCTGTATAATTACTTAACTTTGTCTATGAAGTTTGTAAGGATTTGTGGTTTGTTATTTGATTTTATTAATTTTACATTGGATTTCCGAAATTCTGTTATGTGTTTTGGTTTTCTTTTTGTTTAATTGATGAACATGTATATGACGAATTGATTGTATGATAATAGGGCAGTAACTTTGTTTGATGATTTGATGATTTTATTTGGTTTATTTTCTGAATTCGTATGCACAACAAGTTTTAGGGTTAAGTGAAGCTTTAGCTAGGCTGATCTTGGGTTTAATTCTTTATGTTACCAAACCACAAATATGAGGTAAGTTATACACGAAGTTGATTTATCTTGTATTGGTTCTAAGGGATAGAGTAATTCAGAAAATATGCATGTTGAAGCAAGGTGAGGTGACGCCATACTTGTTGCATGTTTCCAATTCAACTCATTGTGCTTATGTGTTTCTTAGTTTAATTTCTACACGAAGTGTCTTTAAACTGATTAGCACTATGTTTAGGGTTATGCACGAAGCTAATTCTAAATAATTGAGGAGTTTTGAATGATTAGATGAACCACGAAGGGCTCTAGTTATAATTGGAACTAAATTGCATGAAATCGGATTCAATAAAGTTGCTGCCGTATTGTTGTTTGATCGGTTTGTTATGTGCATGTGAGTTTTGTGTGATGTGTATTGTGTGAAAGATGTTGATCACATGTAAATATATAATTTAGAATTTAATTTCGTGTAGAATATAGAAACAAATTCTCCAACTCCCCCATATGATTTTGTAATGCTTTATGTGATTGAACGCCCTGATTTCTCCGGATTGAACGATCCCTACTTGTCCTATACTAACGATGACACAAGAGGGTAATATGTGTATGAAGTTGTTTTGCAGGTACAGATTGTGCTCGTATTATAGCTCCATCAATTTTTGGCGCCGTTGCCGGGGAAATTATAAAGTTTTGATTCATGAAGTGTTACTTTGTAACTTTGTATCAATTTGTGATGTAAAGTTTATTAACAATCTGTGTCTCTAACTCTAACGTATATTTATATATCCTAAC